>JAQPPZ010000232.1:1632500-2832500 GCA_028583015.1 Wollemia nobilis
ATGAATGGGCTATTGGCTCTATGAATTGTCTCATATAGATGGACCATAGCCAATTGTTCACCATATACAAAATGAATAACTCTTGCTGAGGGTTTAGTCACCTACAACTAAATAGTCAATATTAAAAAATTAGAAAAAGTAATACTCAATATAAAATAAGATTTCAAAATTTAAATTTGAACTGAACAAGAAAATTACAATGACCTTCAAATTTTCCTAAACACTCTCTTAAAATTATTTAGTATACACTTGGATCAACATATACTAACCCTCCTCTTTGGCATTAAATAGTGAGGCATCCCATTTTTTGGACACAAACATCCACTTCAAAGCACATGATGTTGACAGAAGGCTTTGCAAGGTGATGAAATTGGAGGTAAATTGAATGGTCCTTGGGTGAATAATGTCCTCTTCATTATAGATAAATATTGTAATGTCCTTCACATCTTCTACCCTGGTCTTCACCCACAATATTTTTCCAATATACTCAAGCATGAGGTCAATTCAATGGGAAGCACATGGGCTCCAAAATATAGAGGGGTGCTTCTCTTGGAGAAGTCTATCTATAGATCCATATGTTGCTAAATTATTCGTCACTACTTGGAAAATATTCTCTACTCCTACTTCTACCACAACCTCCTTAAAAAAATTGAATAATAATTATGCATCATTTACCTCTTGTGAGGCATCAATAAGATTTAAGAAGACCATGGATCTACCCAAATCCACCATGAAGTTTAAGAGTGCAATTTTTTTGCATTCCTTGATCAATTTAAAAGAAACTACAACCTTTTTTGCTTTATATTATTATTTTCTCTTCTACAAGAGAACATGTGTTAATAACACACTCCAATAGTAGTCCACTTGATTCATCATATGAAGTGTCTTTATTCTTTTGCCAAACTCACTCAACACCTTCATTACAATTTCCTAAAAAGGGTTGTTTACAAAGTAGAAGGGAATATTGCAATAATATCCAAAATTCAATATGGTTCTTGACCTCCTTTACCTTATACATCCCCAATGCAATATCATAAATGGTTTTTTATCTAGTTCTAGAGCCTTGTCCTTCATTTCTCCCACTCCCACTATCACTACTTCATTGAATGTGAGGCCTAAGAATAGATTCTTTGACCATAGCATGGACATCTTGTAATTTGACCTTGTTACAATAAAAGGAACCCCATATCCCACTCCTTGTACCACTACAATTCTTGACCTTTTGTGTCTCTATTTTGTTGGCCTCTTTGTTGCACATAAAATGCTTCACCTTAGATTTAGTCATTTTAACTACTTTAAGGCAAGGGTCGACATCCTTCTTTAGTTGCACAATCTAATGGAAGTTGAAGTTATTCCTCACATGTTATTATCATAAAATTTATAAAACATATGATTTAACAAGTTTACCTTAATCCCACACGTTTACATTGGGTCTCTTCCTAGGTTTTGAGTTGGACCTTCATTTTGAACTCATATTAGTGATGAAGGAGAATTTAATATTCCACTTGTAGGAGGATCATTGTTGCCCATAGTGGTTCCGAGGACCTCACTTCAAGAAGTCATAAGTACTTCCTAATAGGAGAAAAATTTAAAAAAGAAAAAATTATTAATCAAATATCCTAGGCTACATGCTTTAAAAAACCCAAAATAAATAATGCATAACTACATGCATAAAAATAACAAACAAATATATTTAAAAAAAACTAGCCAAAATTCTAGATTTTTTTAGGCAAGGAAACAAAACAAATTAAAATATATATATATATGGCATAGTTTCCCCAGCCTATAGTTTTTAATTTTAAAGGAACTATTAAAAAAAATTAAAAAAACTGACATAACCCTAGTTTTCAATTGGGGTATTTGAAAACACCTAGGAAACATTTATAGAAACAATATGAAATCTCCTTGTGCCAATGTCCAATATTCAATTTGAGTTTAAAAAGTAGTTTTGACTCATTTTTTGGAGTGGTTTCGAGTTTTATCATCTCACAAATTTCTTCCTATGTTGGAGAATGGAAAAATAATAAGTTGCATCCCAAAAAGTGTTTTAAAGCCAAAATTCATATGGTGCCTCTACATGTGCATATTTTACTGAATAATCAATGAGTAATAACTAAGTAAACTTGACACAAGTTAAGGAGTTGCTTGACCAAGTTTTTTAAAAATAATCACATAACATTTGGACTTTAGAAAAACACAATTCCTCATAGGTACTCGACGAGTTTTCAAATACTAAGTAAAACATTAAAAGATATACAAAGAATGAACTTTTAAACATAAAAAAAACCAATAAAAAATAGAAAAGTGCATTTATTATTTTTTCAAAAAAGAGCACTTGACTTAATTTTGCTACCCATGTATATATTAGTCATTAAGCACTTGCCTTCATGACTAAGAGATACATGGGTAGAAAAAGGTTGGATCAATTCAAGGAACCACATATGAAGACTTGGATGTTGGGTGGAAGGATGAAATGGTTGAAGGAACCACAATAGAATATTGGGATTCTAGGTGGAAGGTTGGATCAGTTGAAGGAACCGCATCAAAAGGCTAGGATGCTAGGTGGAAGGATAGGCGAATGGCTAAAGCATTTGTAGTGAAATACTATGATGTTGGGTGAAAGGCTAGTGTGGTGATTTAGTAATATTTTTATCTTTAGTGTGGTAGTAGGTTTAGAACCCAAAAGTATTGGGGTATTTCTCCCCCCTCCTTTTGTAGTGGGAACGAGCCTCTTCTTAAAAAAATTATTGGTGAAATATTTTTTTAGGTTTGATCTTGTGTGTCTGCTACTAGAAGGAAAAATCTAGATTGGTTCTAGAAACATGGTTTCTAGGTTGGTCAAGAATTTGTAGTTGTTGGATTTTTTTTGTCTTGAGATGGGGAGAGTTGGAGGATCCTCTTTTTTAGGATTAGATTTTTAATGTCCTGTTGGCTTGTGTTTTTTTGAGATCAAATTTAGGGGTCCTTTTGTAGATGCAAAGCTTTTCCAATTATTAAAGAGCAGACCTTACTTTTTAGGTGTTTTCTCAAAGTTAGATTGGTTTTGCTTTGGGATATCTAGATCTCGGAGAGTGGATCCATGTTGTAGAGATTTGGGTGAGATATTTTTCAAAATTCCTTGGCTCGTTTGGATGTTCCTCCCATGGTATTTATGGGCATGAATTTATTTATTTTTAATTTGTTTGAATATTTTGGGTACTGCTCTACATTTCATGGCTTGGGCAGGAATTTTCATTATAATATTGAATTTAAATTTTTTCAGGTCGCTAGAAGAGATGGATCTCAACATATCTCAATATTGTTGAGATTGGATCCATTTTTTTTTATTTTGACAAGATTTTCTCTTTTCAAAATTCGTTGGCTCATTTATGGGTCCCCCAAATGGAAATGTATTTCCTTATGGGAAATAATTTATATTTTGGAATTTTTTGAAATTTCTTGGGTGCAAATATGTGTTTCCTATCTTGGGTTGGAAACTATATTGTAATGTTGATTTGAATATTTTTCTGGCTGGTGCTGGAAATCTATGGGGGTTGTATTTGATGGTTTTGTGGATTTTTATATTTTATCAACACTCCTAGATTGTTTAACCATTATTTTATGTTTTGTCATGTTGGATCCTTAGGATCTGACAATGTTCTTTTCTCCTAGATCCTGGTTTGTTGGATCGTGGTTCAACTTTACTTTTTAGTTTCTCTGGTAGCCATCTTATCATAGCTTTGTCTTGTAGTAAGTGACTTGTGGTTTCTCTAGTCATATTTCCTGCTTTGTAAAA
Source organism: Wollemia nobilis (assembly GCA_028583015.1). Classification (NCBI taxonomy): domain Eukaryota; kingdom Viridiplantae; phylum Streptophyta; class Pinopsida; order Araucariales; family Araucariaceae; genus Wollemia; species Wollemia nobilis. The sequence continues at coordinate 1,636,276 of JAQPPZ010000232.1, forward strand.
GTTTTGGGGAGCCTTTCAAAACCCCTTCTTATACCTTATAAAAAAAAGAGATATATGGGTAATTTTGTATTCTCAAATACAATGACTAAAATAACTCAAGAGACAACTAATTAGCTTTTCTTATAAGGTTCTTAGTAAAACATTAAACACTTATACATAGAAAATTTAATATTAGTATTATAATTAAAATTAAATTTTAATAAATAATTTTGTTTTGAAGATAAATAATGAGCTCATAATTTAAAGTAAGAAATTTAGAAAAATAATTTGTAATTTTTTTTTGTTTAGGAATAATGTGTATAATTAATTTAAAGACAAATTGTAAGTTATGTTGATGAAGATATAAAATATATATTTATTTATTTTTCAATGAATTTAAGGTTAAATTTATTGAAAATAAGATGCATGACATATATTGCTAAATGTACACTTATTTTTTTAAAGTAACTACAAAATTGTATGTGTGTGTGTGTATAGATATATAATCTCAATAGAGACTAGGCCAATAGGTGACACTTGTTAATGCATGTGAATAGACACTAACTACTAACGTTGAACTCTTATCTATCTTCCAACTATAGTTGTCTAAAAATTATGAGGCTAATTCTATTATTTAGTTTTTTGTTAATATAGTAAGATATTATCGATGGATTATAGTATTCTACCCTTGAAAAATTCCATTGATATAAATCCATAATATTCTAAGGTGAGGATTATTGAAAAGAAACACTTTTAGATGGGTGTATGGGTCATGATAACAATTAGCCTATTAATTGCTTATAGTAACCTAGTTCTACATAGATGTTAAATTATTAATTTAAAATTCCATGATGTTATCCTTGGTGTATACATATTCCTTCATATGTACAAACCAATTCATTTAGAAGATTTTTATGAACCACCCTAAAAAATTTAATGAAACATTTATATTTAAAATAATATTTACAATTATCATAACAAGGATCATTCAAGAACTACAAGGTATTTTTGTTTGAAGTAATATTTTTTCTAAAATAATGATACATCCAAAATTATTTTTATCTTTTGTAAAAAATTAGTACTTCATCCATTCAGACTATCTTGACAAATAAATAAATAAATAAATAAATACAAAAAGGAGCTCCATATGCATTTATATAAACAAGAATGCATATATTAGATAATATGTACAAGTATGGTTATGTAGCAGAACATAATTGTCATGATATAAAGAATGATTTTACCTCTAATCCAATAGCCATATGAAACATTAATCGTTTTTCTCTATATCCATTTCAAGATATTTTAGAGTCATGTTTAGTTCATCAAGACCATAACATACTTCACACCCAATCTAGAAATAACCATCCAAGTTAGGTATTCCATTGTCAATGTAATTGATATATATTTTTTGTTTGAATCACTTACAAACAACTACTTGTTATTATGAATAATACCTTGAGGATATGAATAGAGATTCCATGGCTATTATGGTTTATGGGTATTTTATTGATACTTTTATCTAATTCTATAGAAACATCATGATCAAAATCGACCCATGATGTTGAAGTTCGAGCATAATTTTTTAATTCAAATGCCACCATTGGAATACATAAACTCAAAATTGGTAATTTTTTTGTTCTACATCTATTTTTTTACTAGACTATTTTCCTTAATCTAAATCTAACTATCATAATTATGATGCTTGGATCATACCATCCACTATTTACATAGTCTCCTCTATAAAATTTATCAAGTGAATTTTGTTACATGAGCTTTAAGATGTATTATAATTGTATTAGCTAATGACAAGTGAGATGGAAAATTGATATAAGCAAGATGAAATTGACTTGTTAGAACATTTTTGAGAGAGAAGAAATTATAAAAATTAGAGTCATTAATATATATGCTTGTGATTCTGTAAAATTAGAACAGACTCACAAATGCAGGATCCATTTTTACATGGGATCACATTTGAGATTGAAGGGACATTCATGAGGCCTAAAAATATGGTTTGATAGGCTAATTAAACACACACCTATGGTTTTAAATATTCTATTCCTATTGTGAATGTAATATCTATTTATGAAGGATGTAAAATGCAAGTGAAAACAAAATATAAGAATACAAGTTCTAATTCTACATGATTTCTTTGTTTGAATGCTTGCAAGAAAGTAAATATTTTTTTTTAAGTTAAGGATCAAGAGGACATGCAAATAGATAATATATTCTATAATGTAGCTATATTCATGTCATTTTCATACCTAAATAATTGAAATAAGATATAATTATTTCCTCTAGTACATTTACAAAGGCATTCATTCTCCTATCTATATTTAAAATTTTTATTACAAAGAAAAATAAATCTGGGGCCCAAAAAAAAAAAAAAAAAAAAAAAAAAAAAAAAAAAAAAAAAAAAAAAAAAAAAAAAAAAAAAAAAAAAAAAAAAAAAAAAAAAAAAAAAAAAAAAAATAGGAAATTACACAACAACCAAATTGATAATGTTATCCTATGGTATTGATGATTACACTTTCAATTTTTGATGTAATACTATAATTATGACATATTCCTAGTTTTGCAATGGTTCTATAAATAAAAAGTGTAGTTTAAATTTTTTTACAAAAGCCTAAAAAATTGATCAAAAGATTAAAATTTAATGAAAAACCCTATATTCGATAATTTGGATCTAAGACAAAAAATATAGGGGATAAAGTACCTAATTTTATAATTGGGATAGAAGCACAATATAATGATAGTTTCAACCCGATATGAAAGCATTATTCAATGACAATTTTACCACCTACATAGAAATATTGTTTAACAATAGTTTGATAGGATTAAACACAAAAGAAACATATTAATTGTATTTATGTACACACATAAATACAAAGCTATGTCTCTTATATGTCTTAAGAGACTCTTTGTTCATCACTTTCATATAATTGTTCAACTTCCTATGAGATATAACTCTTCATCAACCTCCACTGAGGCATAGTAATAATTCTAGCATCTCTTAAGGTATAATAATTACATTATCAAGTAATGTAATAAACACCTAACATCCTCCTTATTATAATACTTAAGTATAAAAAATATTTGAAGGTGTCGGTCATGGCAAAAAATACACCTTATATAAAAAATGACTAGCCTCCTTAATTTTTACTTAGGTAGTAAAATAATATTGTGGTATAGCTTTGGATCTTTTTATAGCTTTGGGACTAGTTTTTCCTTCTACTATAGCTCTATCTCTAGAAATTTTGACCACACATTCAAAATTTTACATGTTATGTTTCACTACAAGCTCTGTCATTATAGGCTTTCGAAGCATAGTCAAGTCATATCTATAAATTTTGATGCATAAATAATGCACCTAAATAATTCTAATATTACATTGCTCTATGGAAAACTACAATCTCTCTCAACCAAAAAATATTTGTGTATCCTTTCTTCCTTTTGAGAAAAAAATGCATTTGTAGAATGCACACAACATCTCTTTCATTTTGTCCCATTCTATTACCTCCATTCATTCATAATCAACATGTATTTTGTTGGTCATTTTATCTTTATACTGACAATATTTTTGAGAGGGATTATTTCCACCACGAATTTCTTAAGGATGTGAATTTTAACACCTAGTTATAATATGTATAGATCATCCAAAATGACTCAACAATTTACTCTAGGAGTTTCATTCTTTGCATATGATTATGATTTTACAACTTGGTATCAAGATTTATTGTTTGACTAACAATACCAAGGCCTTTATTCTTCGGCCTTATGTTTTTTATTTGGGATTTATTATGCCTTACCCATTTTCCAAATCCTATTCTATTATATCCTATTTTTTTCATTAATTTTGAGTTGATTACTTTGTTGTGATTTTCAAAGAACCCATTTTTTACCTTTTTGTTCTTTAGTGACATAGCCTTTAACATTTATAACATAATCGATAATACTGAGCATGAGATCATGATGCTCATCTTTAACACAAACACTAATATTATCAATAATGTTTAGATCACTAGTATCACAAGAGAAATATATCCTTTTGATAAGGTTACTTTTATCATAACAAACATTTGCCATCATAGGCTTGATGGCACTTGTCTCACAATAAATATTTTAAATCATGGACTTGTCCTTCAATATTTCATTTTTTTTCCTTACTTTTTTATGATTAAAGATGTCAAGAGTGTCTAATACCATGCATACTATCCTCACAATATCTATAGGAAATGTAACACATTTTCAAAAATGATATTCATAAGCATCAGCTTCTTTGAGAATTATTTACAACTAGCTTCTTAGTACTAAGAATTTTCCATCTTCGTAAATATCTTTGCCTTCTAGGAAATTAAGATCTTTATTTGGTGTCACACACTTTTGAACTTCAGCTTGCTTCTCTCACCTTCACTAGATTCTTGTAAATAATAATAATAATTTCGTGTTACATACATTTGAGCTTTTTCTTGCTTCTTGTCGTATTTCTCTTTGCCTTTCTCATTTAGTCAAGTGATACGAACATTGCTTCTCATAGTCCTTGGATATTATTTTCTTCAACACAATAGTAGAGGTTTCTTATGTTTTTTCAATGGTTCCCCTTTCAATATACCACCATTTTGATATACCAAAACTTTCTATATGCTCTCTCTTTCTCTATATCTATCGGTATAGTAGTAAAAATAAAAATTGGCTTGGAATTGGGCTAGAAAAATATTTGGAAATTTTGAGAATTAGGGAAACATTCGACTTGAAATGCAAATTTTCATTGATTTTGTTTTCATGCATATCACAATGAATTAACATTATGAAAATCAAATATTAATGATTTAAGGCTATAATATTAAACTACACATGAAATTCACAAGTGATAAAGCTAAATTACACATGAAAATAGTAAGTGATACAAGCTTAAACTACACATTAAAGTGAAGAAACACATCTTGTATTTCTTATAATATGAAAAGGGATAAAGACCAATATTTATAAATATTAAATCCAATAAATATATATAATGCGCACACAAAAACCCGCCATTATGACAAACTAAAGGAATTTTCATGGCAAAATTAGTGGGTTTGATTTTAGTTGGTTTTAAAATGGAAAAGGACTTTTTAACATAAAATAAACAAATATATGTTTTAATGTCTATTATTGTTTTAATTATCTTAAATACTTTTAAATAAGTTTTAAGATAAAATATGATTTAAAATATTATTATTGTATTATTTTTCTAATATAATATTTCCTTTAGAGTATATAAGTTAGGTTTTGGTTTCACTTTCCAGCTACGTCTACAACTTTGAGGCTCCATTTGTAGCATGTGAAGTAAAAATTGAGACTTTTCAAAATATGAAAGGTAACAACAAATTGTAGTTGGTAACTTGGTACAGTGCCATAAAACACCTCACCTTAAAAAAATAACTAAACATGCATTTTATCTACAAAGTATAAAAAGCATATCTGGCATCCTTTATAAATAAATAAGAAACTCACTTCTTAATTATTTCTCTCATGCCTAATTTATATTTATTTTTGTTCATTCCTTGTAACATGTTGCCTAGGCCCTATAATAAATCAAAAGATAAGATTGATAAAAAGAACCTACAAGAGAGCCAACTTATTCAATTAAAGATTTGAAATTATAAGAATATTTTTAAGTGGATTCATTGATCCACTCCTTGGAAAGATGAAATTAGTGTATTCAATATCAATAGGATCAATTTGAATTCTATATCAACTAAATATGCCTAACAACAAATTAACAATAAAATATTATTTTTTTGTGTTTTATTAGACTTTAAAAATGTAGGATATGATGTGCATGTGCTTTTGAAATGAAGGAAAATGCTAAGTAGTAGTTCTATTTTACTTTTTTTAGAATAAGTATTTTTTGACATTTTTATACATTAAACAATTGTGCCAATATGCACCCATCAATATTTTTTGTTATTTCACATTGATTTGTCATTGAAAGTCCAAAAAGAAAATGGACATCCAAGCTCGCACAACCATGTATATTGCAACAAGTGGAAAATTGATAAAAGAAAATGAGTTTATCATTTTTCTCTATGCATGAGGTTGGAGCCAATTTTTCCTATCAAAAATTTGTGATTTTTTTAAAAAGTTTTATATCCATTTTTTCAAAAAATTAGTCAAATATTACTATAAAATCATAAAAATATAATTCCAATCCAAGTTGATTCATATTTCTGGTAGACTAAAAAAAATGGTAATCATCAAATTTTCACAGCAATGTTTGTCAACACATGGAAGCAGCTAGTCCTTATGATATATCGAATCATATGTGAGATAGATGTTAAGGTACAAGATAGAGAGTTATACATGATACAAAGATAGTACAAAAATGGATTCATCCTATCAATGACACCTACATAAAGAGAAATCCTTGTAAATGGGCATAACTTCCCAATATACTTAGAAATTCTCAATTTTAGAATTTAGGTCTAATGATAGTGATGAATAGTGTAAAAAATAGAGAGAAAGAATCATAAAAAAATGTTGTCCTTATTTATCATCGATTATTTATAGGGTCGATGCATAGACATCATTATAGAAGCTATATTAGGATATAGACCTAGTAGCTTAACGTGACAACATTACCTATAAATACAAGCTAGAGGTTTTATTTATACCAAATTCTATGAGTGTGCCAAAGCACGTATTTGATTTATGTAAAATGCTTCTTTACCATAAACTAACTTTGTAAACTATTGTAAACTACCAAATTTTAAACTATTTTTACACCAAAATACAATGACTCATCATGACACTATCATATATCTCACATTATTTTCTTGAATTTTTTAATTATTAAGTCATTGGTCATAACACCTTTTCAATGTAAATCATTGACCTTAGACTAATTATAAAAAAAAATCTTTTTTAGACTAATACATAATAAATTGGCATCTAAAACATAAGTCTTTACATGACTCTTAAATTGATTTTGACAAAAAACACACACTTATATAACTTCCATGGTTTTGGTATAACCTCTTGAAGATGTTTGGATAAAAAATATGGACTCTCTTTTCTCTCTTTTTTTAACTCTTTTTATTTCTTTGTATTTTCATTATCTTAGAATTTCCTTTTTTAATAAAATAATTTAAATAAGAAAAATTAAACCTAAGACCTTAGGTTAAATATCTTTAGCCTTTTCATGCAATAACTATCATATCATCCTTGTGTGCAAGATTATATTGATAGTAAGTGTTTTTTTCTCCTTTATCCACCTGTTACAAGCTCATATAATGGGTATGTGTCATAAAACACTAACTTTGTTAGGCACAACCTCCTCAATCCTAAAATTGATGTAAACACTCCATTGAATCTATATTTATTCAAGAATGTTATTTATGAATCACTCACCATTATCGAACCATTTTACAACTTCCTATGCCACATCTTCCAACAATAGAATTATTTTTTACATCATAAAATATTTAATCATGTGTTACATGGAAAAGCATATGCTTTGCCATCACATGAATTACAAGCCCCACAACATCAAAAAATTCATCCACTACAAATTATTACTATTAAATTTTGGTATGATAGGTAATGTTTTGATGTAAAGGATAAAATATTGACTTACTTTCATTTCATAGGTATTTTCTATGACCATACTATTATAGAAAGATATGGAAAGTAAGAATTTCTACTAAATTTACTGAAAAAATCTTGATGATGTTTTTTGCTTCAATAGGCCCAGCTTCCAAGTTAGTAATCATGTGCTCTTTCATGCTATCCAAACTACCAACAAATTTACCTCAACTATAAATTACCAACTCTAAAGTTTGTGTATTTATTGTAGTTAAAAAATATTGACAAAGTGTAAAATGCAAATTATAGACCACAACCAAATTGGCTCAGTGTAAAGTATTTGGTACCATGAGAGATGTGAAACTTAACATGGAGAATGTGTCGAGAAAAAATCTTTGGAGGATGTAGTTAGTCACCTCTAGAATATTGAAATAAATCGCTCTAACGTTTATACACTAATCTAGAAGTCCTTCAATACAAATCACAAAATTTAAGATTTCAAAGCACAAAATATTATAGGATCACAAAAGCTAATTAAATAGAGATTAAAAAATGTAAACATAAAATAGAAATATTCAAATGGAATAAAATAGAGGAATAGACTAGAGAATGAAATGATAAAATAAATCTTCTTAAGTGCTTTAATGATCTATCAAGCACTTGATGGAGATAGAGGAGAGCTGCAAGGGCCAATTTTAATATCGAGGTGATGTGCAAGTCCTCTTTCCTATTATTTCAACAACATATACCTATCATATGAGATTTTTCATTGTCTATGGCTTCCCACCAAGGGTGGATTTATAGATCACCCAAGGCATTTCATAGGAAGATCACACACATTTACTGGCAAAGTATAAAAGATGATAAAATATTATAGGAGGTGATTTAATAGTTGTATGACATGATTAAGGAGTTAGCAAGTTTGATTGAGAGTTTGAATAGCTTGATTGAGGAGATAATAAGAGCATGATGACATGCAACTACCAATAAAAGGTAATAATTAGTAGATTAACGATATTAATGCATGATTTAACCATTTATGGTATAATATGCAAAGATAACTAAAAGCGACAGGTAACCAGGGTTCAATTTTTGTGGTGGCAGCACAAAAGTATCATGTTGATACAAAAGCACTATACAATATTTTTACAACACTATCATTAGTGACACTAATGTTGTACACAATTTTGTGTGGCACTTTTACAAGATAATAATACTACCATCTTTCGGATTTCTAGGTATTAATCCTAAGTTAAGTTTGTTACCTAATGTTGATTTTTTTTTCTATAGTTAGGATAGTGCACATTAAGGGGGAATGTTAGAATTAATGTGCACTATGCCTACCTACTCTTTGACATTTGTCACCTTTTCATATAGGAATTTTACCTATATATTGTAACACTTCTTGTATAATATTATATCATTAAGGAGGAAAATAAATGAGATAATATTATACAAGAAGTGTTACAATATATAGGCAAAAGGCCTATATGAAAAGGTGAAAATTTTCAAATAGAATGACAAGTGTAAAAAAGTAGGTAGGCATAGTGCACATTAATTATGACAAAGTTTAGGTGTGTTTAGAATTTTTGAAAAACTCTTTTTGAGCCCTTCCCAATGGTATCACTTTTTTAAGGTTTTATGAAGATCTAAAGTAGTTTTATAATCCTTAATGGTTAGACTGCTTCTTTACCATAACTTTGGGTACAAAAGGGGTAATTCAAATTGATTAGCTAAAATGACTAATTTGCAATGAAATTGATGTTTAGTTGGTACATAAAATTAGGTGTCTACATTTTATCCTTTTTGACATATTTATTGTATAATAAATGAATAAAAAACCATCATAGATACCCCAATTTTGTAATTAAAAAGGGTTACACACTTTTCTAATGTCAAGTATATGAATTTTATTAAGGTTCAATTATAATGTGTAGACACTAAAATCTTCAAAATTAAAACCTTGGGCCATGTAGTCATGTCTGTCCCACCCTAGGATGACCACAGTTCATGGTCGTCCCAACTAGGGATGGCCACTAGCAACCATCCCTGGGTGGGATGGCCATGGCCTAGGACCCTCAAAAATTCAAGGGTAGGACAAATGGCAATTAAAATCTACCATTTATCCTACTTAATAATGTGTGATAGATTTAGGTCATGTCATATCCATCACAACCTGCAAGTTGGAGGCCCAAATTGGATATTTCTCCCACCCAATGCATGGCAAGATTTTGGACAAATAGCGGTACCTGCCTTGCATGCCCTAACTTGCCCATTTGACCCTATGGTCCTCTTGGGCTATAAATTGAAGTCATTCCACCCAATTCAAAGAGAGAGGTCTTTGCAATATTTTACAATGAAGTGTTGTCAATATTCACTCTCCCTTTCACCATGTGTTTTCACTTGGAATCTTCATCAATCGAAGGAGGTTTCCAAGTCACCCAAAAATATGCAAATTTGTTCCAAAACCCACCCATTTTTGTTAATTAGATCATCAAATTTTATGACAACACCCCTAGGAGTAGTTTGAACCAGATCATAGAGAAATTGGTGGTAAAAACTAACAGGTTTGGTGGTTTTCCCCACCTGGAATGGTTAACAGTCACAATTGGAACACCTAGGGACAACCATTAATATGCATATAATTTTAGTTCAATTTTATCATAGATCATTTCTAGAGTAGATTATATGTATCATATTAAAATTTGGTGCAATTTGTAGTAGTTTTGCACCTTCAATTAGGTTTTTAGGGATGGCCATGGATTTTGCATACAATTTCATTTCTGTTTTAGCATAGATCATCTCTAAATTAGATAATATGCATTATACTAAGTTTTGGTACAATTTGGAATAGTTTTACTGCCTATTTCACTTTTTATATTCAACATTGCATCCATATTTCTTATTTCATTTTAATCTGCACATGTTATTAACCAATCTAAGTTCTTTGTGTGTAGATCCAGGTATCTCAATGCACAAGAAAAGAGCTACAAATATGACTACGGATAGATTATCACAGTAGCCCCAAAAAATCACTTTGAAATTCATTAGTGCAAGGAAGACACTGAAGTACACCTTGAGTTTCTAAAAGTATTAGATCCTTTCAACTTTTGTAATGATTGAATCAACTTAGAGCTCTCAAGGAGAAATTCTGTAACTGTGTATTTGACAAATGGATTAATATAAATAGGACCCCCATTTATTTTACTTATTTTTTGTCATTCTTACATTAAGGTATTTTTTGAGTGCCTAGATAAATATATGCATTTCATTTCCCTTTGCTAAGTGCACTATTTTTCCGCTCTACATTGGTGATCACGGTGGGATCCCTATCCTGTTTTATTTAGATAAGTTTTAACTTTGTTCTTGTCTCTAAAATTTTGTAGGTTTTGGCTTTCATGGCCTGAAACAACCCTTGGTTTACTAATTAGAACACCTAGGGATGGCCACAATAGATGTCTCACCTAGATATGGCCCCCAAATTGGCAATCATCCCACCCTAGGATGACCACCAAATATGGGGCTTGCATATCAAATTAGAAAGAATAGGAGCATATTAGGCTTTCAAGATGAGTATATAGACCTTTAATTTGCATTATTACTATTTAGATAAGGTTAGATTTAGTTTTTTTATGTATTTTCCTTGTTTTTTGAAAAGTAGATTTCACTTTTTATTAAAAACAACAAAAAGAAAATAAAAATAGGAAAAGAACAACTTAAGCATGTATTTGCATGGTTTGATTGTTTGCAACCTACCTAAAAGTTAGGTTGCCATATAGGGCGTGCATATTGTAGGTTCCACAATTTACTAAATCCTTTTGAAAGTGAAACATTATTTTGCATTTAGTGAAGTATCATTGAGTGCTCTTTTGTTTTACTTTCTTTAAGTATAAAAGAAACCACACACACCATGTCATATTTTAACATTAGTGAGTTGGAATTTCATCCCCAACCACTAATAGATACCAACAATGGTGAGCTTTATCTCCACTCATTGTCTTGCATGATATGAATCCTATTTTTTGGCCAAAACTGGTTCCAAGAACCATCTTAGGCATGGAAAATAACATGTAGTCCTCTTCAGAGGGTGTATCACTTCCCATGGTCAATATGGGTGAGGACTAGTAGGACATGTGCTCCCTGACTAGGTATGGGATTCATATTCATACTTTAGTGGGTTTACATGATCAGAATTCATCATCGGTTGTTGAGCTACGAGTATACAGGTGAAATCCTTTAAACAAATTGAGAGTTACATCAACCATATTCAAACACATGAAAAAAGATCTCTTTGCAAAAAATAAATCAAAAACACACCAAACAGTTTTAAGGAACACATAAATATTTAAAAAATATAAACACTTGTATTATTGTGTGTTTTCATTCTTGTGTGTTACATCATTAAAATTTATAAAATATATAATCACGTAGGATTTGAAATAATTTAGCTATGGTATGCACCCATAGCCAAGCCCATTCAAGGGTTGACACTATAGATAGTAGGCAAGGAGACATAGACCATCTCTTATTTAACCCTAAGGATATGATTATACCTCCTTGGTGTCCTCCTACTCACCCAAGTCCTAGAATTTCAAATCAAGAACTTAACCTACAAGGGACGCTACGCAGGACACCCCTATAGGTCTTGATCCCAATCAGAGAATATACCTTCGAAATATAGAAACTTCACATACCTTCTATCAAGAAAAACAACTGTGCTTTGAAGCACAAATAAATAGAGCAATACGATGCATCTACGTGCTTTCTCGGTATACCTCGCACACCTACATGCAAGATCAAGATTACACACCATGGGCAAGGCCAAATGATCAAACTATGCCCTTAAATCACCTTAATAGGTCTCAACAATATAAATACCAAGATAATTATAATACTCATTACCCTAGGTGAGAAAATTCAGCCCTTCCATTCCTCATTGATGAAGGAAGACACGAGGAGAATCTTGATTATACTTAGTTTAATTATTTCATGTAAGCATGATGTGCTTTTGCACAAACTGAGTATAAAAAATGACTATTTAGGATTGAGCCTCAAGTGAATGCAACCTCTATCAATCAAGAGAAGCTCATAGTCGACCTTTCAGATCCTCCTAAATAAGATAGACCCCATGGAAATAGTGTTAGGGCTAATAGACCTCGTATGATTGATCAAATAAACCATGTTGTTAAAAGATATGCTAATCGCCAAGCTCAATTCAATCAGCTTCAGCTAGATAAAAACACTTGGACCACCAACATCAGTTAGAAAATCAAAGAATTAAACAACAAACCCATGATTTGTTTCAGGAGATCTTACGTAATGGGATCCCTACCCCAAGTACTCATAGACAGGGGGTTCATCAGAGGCAACCTATGTTTAATCAAAATAAACTTCTTAGGCCTAACCAAATATTTTCTCCTCAACCTCCTAGGCCTAATAGAGACTTACCTCCTAGACCAAACATAGATCACCTTCTACAGGTGTTTGTTCCTCCTTTTAGGCCAATTCAGAAAACACCTTATGGAGCCTACGATGGTATGGAACAAGAAGAAAAATATCTAGAAGCACCTTATGGAGGTATGGTTGATGATACTCAACCACCATACCATATGCTTAACATTCATTGGCCTCTCCTACAAGGCCAAAGTAAAGAATAGGATATAAAATACTCTAATGCGTATAAAGCATTTTTTGAACACATGGAAACAATAGAAAACAAGATTTTTCGGCTTAAAAACCCACTTTGTCCCACCTCACATACCGTTTCACCCAACCCCCCCCCCCACCCCCAGCATTTAAAAATTCCCAAGCTGGATAGATTCAAAGGAGAGGAAGATGCATAGGAGCATGTCACTAGGTTTATGAACCAATGCTTTAGTATCTAGGATAAGGATGTCCTAATTCTAAGAATATTCTTGATTACCCTCTCTAGTCCAGTCATAGAGTGGTACAATCAACTCCCAAGGCACAACTTCCATAGCTTTGAATAATTTACAAATTTATTCCTGGAACGTTTTGCTTTTAACACTAAGTGAAAGGTGACTTTGATAGACCTCATGTTTTTAAAGCAGTATGACAACGAATTAATCTCGAATTATGGTAATAGGTGGCAAACACTTCTTGCTAAGCTACCATACTTACTAAAAGTGTTTGAGTTGACTTGCATGTTTTCCAAGAGTTATTTAAAGCCAATTTAATTATTTCTACAACTCCAACAACACCAAACTCTTGAAGATGCTCTAGCATAGGCTAGAACAATCGAAGAAATCAAAATTCAAGAGGGGGAAATCGCAAAACCTTGTAGAAGTGGAATAAGAATACAAAAGGTAATCCAGCACAACCGAATCCAGTAGCAGTTAACCAAGTTACCATTAACATTCCAGGGCCTGTGCAACCAATGCCACCTTAGAAGGCTAATTATCAGGCCCAACCTCCCTCTTGCAAATTACAATAATAACACTCGAACGAATCAAGGACAAAACTAGCAACATCACCCTAAGCAATAATTTATGCCCTTCACTGAGTCTATGGATTCACTATTCTATCATCTATGTTCAGCCAAAGTAATCACTCTACTTGAGATCCAACCCATAGATCTCAATAACCCAAAGTCCATGGGATGTCGTGAAGACCTACATTATAAATACCATAGGCAGAATGCAGGGTTATGCATAAGGGGTTGGACTCAAAATATGCTTGTAAAAAAATGGTGAATCCTAATCAAAATCAAGGTGAATACTAAGAAAATAAAATCAATCATCTTCACACCAAAATTTGGGGTATTTGAAGCCCTAAAAAGTAATATCATCTTTGGGACCAATTGTAACCCATTAAGGCATCTTACAACTTCATAATAACACCACCATAAGATAAGTCTCTAAAAGAGCTTTCCAACGAGTACAAATATGCCTAGGTTTGTATACATATCATGGCAAATTAACCCTAAGAAAACATTGGTCTCAAAAATTTTAGGCGAATGGGCCAACGTTGAGGGTTCTCATATTTGCCAATTTTAAAATTTGAAAATCCTAATATTCTCCCAATTTGTGAATATTCACCACTATGCATAACCCTAGTAGAATGGACATGACGTGCAAATATGCTATGGGTTCAAACACCTAGTACAAGACATGATTGAGAGGAATGATCTTCAAATTGATAAAACTCTTGTGAAAAATAATCAACAAATGGGTGTATTTAAAGATCCATTGCCCACTCATGAGGTGTAGGTAAATCAAGAAAAATAGGTAAATGAGGTCCATACAACACCCCCTCAATAAATATTGTCAGGATGGTTAGCATCATGACAAGGAATAGGTATTATCCAAATCAAGTTGCACCACCTACAGCTTCAAACGATATTCCCCTCATATTACAACCTCCACCACCTCCAATGCAAAGCCCTTCATCCATCCAGTGGTCACCATAAATATTAAGCTTTCTTAAAGCTTGTGAAAAACATTGACCTAACTCTCTATCTATGAGCGTATCCAACAGTATCCACCTCATCGAGAAGATCTTATGGAGATCCTTAAGTCGATTGAACTATAGCCCCAAGAGTCTAACTCCTTTATCAATTTCTTAGGGCACGTTCAATAGTGAAAAAATACAATAACCACATTTTAAGAATATGAACTCATTCCAATATCAAATAATACGGTTGATCCTCCCTTACACATTATTGCATGTGTAAATAGAACACCTTACAAAAGAGTTCTAATTGATACTGGTTCTTCAAGAAATATCATCACCACAAATTCTTTCCAACATTTATGTCTTTGAACGTCCCACATTGTTGCATCCACATATACCCTCCGAGCATTCAACGATACTCTATGCTCAATGGTTGGCACTATAGTATTACCTATTCTGGTGGGACACAAAATCATACCAATGTTGTGTCACGTATTAGGCACAATGGCTTATAATATCTTTCTCAGTAGACCCTGGATTAGAGACATGAAGTGTGTGCCATCCATAGCTCAAAAATATTTGAAGTACACTCATGAAGGGTAAGTACATGTTGTCTCCATAGACATTGATCCCTTCAAATACTACAACTTGGTACATCACATCCTCGAGTCGACCTTGCCATCAAATCATTTAGAATTTCAACCAAATAAGACCATTCAAGGTCTGAATCCTTCACCATCACCTTCCATTAATCCATTACCATCTTCTTCTATACCATCCTTGTCATTGACACCTTCAGATATACCTTCATCATCGTCAAATCCTCCATAGAGGAACATGTTGAAGAGACCTATTGATGATATACCTCCAATATTCTCTACCATATCCATGAAAGAAATTCCTAGTCTAGAAGATTAGGAACCATGTCATGAGGTAAGTATTGAGTCATCTCATGCCTCACTTATGTCTCCTCCATCCTTACCATAATAGGTCATAGTCCATTTGGCTACTATGGGTTTAGGAGAATACTTAGTAAGGAATATTACAACAATTCCAATCATTGAGATAATACAGAATATGGGATGACCTCATCTTCCCATAGGTACCATCGTACCTCTAGGCATACCTCCCAATAAAATGAATTTCATATATGGGGGTATTGAATATGGCACAAAACCATCTCCTCAGCAAGAAGAGGATGAAGAACCATTTTATGAGGACATTAATTATATGTCCAATCCCGACTATGCCATATGATATCTTCATCACTGCCATTGGCATGGATATGGTTTGGGGTTGTATGAACAAGGTACTCACATTCCTTACCAGCCACAATATCAAATGCCATATGATAAATCTAGTTTAGGACAAAATAATTTTGTGCCTTTCGACGTCCTCATAGAAATTTTAGAGCACCTAGGTTTGAACTATAGGGATGAGCTTGCACATTATCCTTATGCCAATATTAATCATATCCACTCTTTGGGGGATTATTTTCTCACAAATATGATAGATCATAGGATATATCACAATTTCACCATATTCTATGAATAAGGTGAAGGTTCAAATATTCTTCCATTTGACAATGAGGAAGAGGATCAAGTTACTCTTTATGAATGGACAACTGATGATAAATCATATTACGATGTAGCACCTATTAAATCCCCTAGTTCAGATGAAGAGTACGAGTAGATCATCCTATTGGATGATGAAGAAGAGTTCTATCTATGTATTTTTCCATTACAACATCCTATCTAGTGACAAATTTTACCACTCGAGGATAAATCTCACCCCCTTCCACATCGACCACCTTCGATTATTCCACCTCCATCGCAACCACCCCCACAAGTCTTATGACAACCTCTTGTCAATAGACCCAACCACCCATCCAATGGAGATCATCCATCCATCCATATGATTTCCATAGATATTACTGCACCCTTTCATGATCTGAATAACCCATTAAAGCTATTGCACCTTGACCTTAAGGCAATCGACTTTTATTGGAGAGATTCTTCACCATATCCATGAAAGTATTGGTCATGCGATGAAATGCTACAACTATTTTATTTTTCTCCAAGATCTACTCAAAATATATTTCACACTGAGATTGAGAATGGTTTTCTAATTGATGACATAAATCCAACTGATGAAATTTATTAGATCCCTACTCCACCCTATTTGGAAGAAGTATCTCATATGTCAATTGATCCAACAATTGATAGTGATATCGGCACAGATCCTAAAACTTCCCAATTCATCAAATTAGGGAAAGACTTATCTCTTACTAAGCAAGCTGATTATACATCTCTTCTAAAATAGAAGAAGAAATCTTTTGCATGGTCTTATAAAGACATGCCAAGACTAGATCCAAATTTAGTCATGCATAATCTTACGATTGATCCAAATGCAAAACCAGTCAAGCAAAAGCTACACAAAATGCATCCAATAGTAGCCCTAATGGTGAAATACGAATTGCAAAAACTGCTAGATTCCAATTTCATTATATCAGTTGATTATCTACCATGGATTTCCAATATGCTACCTATCAAGAAACCCGATGGAAGGATTCGCATCTGCACTAAATTTCAAGATCTAAAAGAAATGAGTCCTAAGGATGAATTCCCTTTGCTAAACATTGATGCACTGGTGAATGCCATAGCAGGCCATGAGATGTTATCCCTAATGGATATTTTCTCTGGATACAATCAAATTTGCATTAATCCAGAGGACCAACTCAAAATGGCGTTCAAAACGCCATATTTTGTTATAAAGTCATGCCTTTCAGTCTCAAAAATGCTAGCGCTACCTACCAGTGAGCTATGACTTACATCTTCCACAACTACATGCATAAAATTTTGGAATATTACATAGATGAATTATTGGCTAAATATTTACTCTGCCATGAGCACATTGATGTATTGCGCAAAGTCCTTGATCGACTCATCAAACACAACATTAGACTAAATCCCAAGTACATATTTGATGTTACATCTAGAAAAATCTCGGGATTCATTACCTCTAAATGAGGCATATAAGTCGATCCAAATAAATTCAAGGTAATCCTTGAAATTCCTCCCCCCACTACTATCAAGTAGCTACGTAGTCTACAAGAAAATGTCGCATCCATCAAGCACTTCATAGCAAAATTATTAGATAAGTGCTGACCTATGAACAAATTGTTACACAAGGGGGTCGCATTTAATTGGGATGATGAGTGTCAAGCCACCTTTGATGAGATTAAATAATATATGGCTTTATCTCCAGTATTGGTTCCTCCCCGACCAGGAGTACCATTCTATTTATACATCTCAGCTACTGAGCTTACGTTGGGCACCATGTTGGCCCAAAAGAATGAATTGCACAAAGAAAAGACTACTTACTATATTAGTCGCACCTTGGTTAGTTATGAAATAAATCGCACATACATTGAGAAGCTATGCTTAGCAATGATTTTTGCCACTAAAAAGCTACACCATTATATGCTCAATCATACCACATATGTAGTATCCAAAGAGAATCCATTGTGATATATGATGAGTTGTACTTACCATAATAGTCATACGGTGAATGGATTATGTTGTTGATAGAATTTGACCTTGAATTCATAAAAAGAAATCAATTAAATTTTAGGTCATCACCGATCAACTCCTAGAGGCTTCCCTCTAGGATGACCAACCTCTTAGTGTAGAACTTCCCGATGATGGAATATTTCAAGTGTTAGAATCACCTGATCTTGAAGATCCTAAAACACAGGTTGACATGACTCCATTTTTTGATGGCTCTAAGTGCGAGTAAGGGGCGACACAAGAATTATATTTTTTACACCTCAAGGGGCTCCAATCCCTATTTCATTCAAACTTGATTTCCCATGCACCAACAATAATGCCAAGTATGAAGCTCTTCTCATAGGCCTTCAAATGGCAATCACCATGAAAATAACTAAGCTCAACATTTTTGATGATTCCTTGCTCATAGTGAATCAACGTTAAGGGAATATTCCAATGTAGATACCCAATCTTGCAAGCCTACAAAGCCCTTGTGGATAAAATTTTGGAAAAAATTGAATGGTATGATATTGAGGTACTCCCTCAATCATCTAACCATTTTGTGGACACAATGGTCTCCTTAGGGTCATTAATCCTGTAGAACCCTTCTATTGATATAACAACCATTTAAGTCAAAACACTATCAAAATTTGCAACTAAGCATGAGGACCTTTACTCCATGCCAGAATTCCACATGATTCAAATTGAACCTCCTCGTGAATGGTTCTCTCAAATTCCAAATTACTTAAATAATACCACTTGGGGGACTTTATTCCCTCACACTCCTTTTGATAGCAGCACAATGCTATATCTACAAGTTCTCTCTCAATCAACATTCATGAGGGATGAAACTCAAAAGGATCAAGCAATTCATGTAATTGAGGCTTATTCAAATTAAGATTGGTCCATCCAACTAAAATATTACCTAAAGCTTGATAGCATCCCTTTTGGATTATCGCATGTCGCTAAACTGACATTCAAGCAAAAAGTAGAAAATTATATATTACTTGGAGATATATTGTATCATCAAAGCTACGAGGGTATCCTCCTTCATTGTTAGAACCTCAAGAGTTAGTTTGGGAATCGCCCAAGCACACGATGGTATGTGTGGTGGCCATTTCAACGATATGGCCATCACAAAGTGCATTCTTCACATGGGCTATTATTGGCCAATGTTAGAGCAATATTTTTGTGCTTATATTAAGAAATGTGTAAAGTGTCAACACCACACTAATTTGGCACATGTACCTTCTTAGGACTTACAACCGATTCAATCAGTTTGGCCTTTTTTGCAATGGAGGTTTGACTTAATTGATAAAATATCACCCTCTTCCTTAGGTCGTCATACGTTCATCATTATGGCCATCAAATATTTTACAAAATGGGTGGAAGCAATTCCCCTTACCACTACGACTAGACCTCACATTATGGAATTCATGTTACATAATATCATTTATCATTTTGGTATTCCATCCAAAATAATTTTAGATAATGGGCCACATTTTAAGAATAAGTATGTGCATGCTTTAACAACTAAATATAACATCCAACATAACTTTTCTATGCCCTATTATCCACAAGACAACGGGTAAGCTGAGGCATCAAACAAAACAGTAATTACCATTTTAAAGAAAATTGTTAAGGATAATCACAAATATTGGTATACTCAATTATCTCTTGCTCTTTGGGCCTACCGCACTAGTATTTAGACACCCACTTGGGCAACTCCATTTTCACTAGTATATGGTGCTAAGGCCGTAATGCCTTTAGAGATGGAAATATCATCATTGTGCATATCCATGCAAGAGTTCATCGATGATGACACAGTGCGACAGGCTCGCCTGGACCAATTAACTTTACTTGATGAACGATGTGTTAATGCTCTTGAGCACCTATGTGTTTATCAAGAGCGGCTTAAGAGATCTTATAACATGAAATTCCATCCTAGAGACTTTCAGGTTTGTGACCTTATTCTAAAGAGAACCAAAAAAACTCTAACTTGTCACCCCATCTAAGGGATAAATTTACAGTAAAATGGTTAGGTCCATACATTATCACTAGTTAGATTGGACTTGGAACTTATTGCCTAGCTTCCATTGAAGGATGTGAGGAGCTTGAACCCTTGAATATTCTTCACCTACGACCTTTTCACGCTTAAAGTACCCACCCTACCAAAAAGCCCCAAAGGTATCCATAAACTCTTTGGTCACCCAAAAAACCGTAAAGGTATCCATAAACCCTTTGGTCATGCAAAAATATCCAAAGATATCCATAAATCCTTTGGTCACCAAAAAAGCCCCAAAGGTACCCATAAATCCTTTGGTCACCCAAAAAGCCCCAAAGGTATCCATAAACCCTTTGGTCACCCAAAAATCCCCAAAGGTACCCATAAATCCTTTGGTCACCCAAAAATCCCCAAAGGTACCCATAAATCCTTTGGTCACCCAAAAAGCCCCAAAGGTACTCATAAACCCTTTGGTCACCCAAAAAGCCATAAAGGTACCCATAAACCCTTTGGTCACCCAAAAATCCCCAAAGGTATCTATAAACTCTTTGGTCACCCAAAAAGCCCCAAAGGTACCCATAAACCCTTTGGTCACCCAAAAAGCCCCAAAGGTATCTATAAATCCTTTGGTAACCCAAAAATCCCCAAAGATACCCATAAACCCTTTGGTCACCCAAAAAGCCCCAAAGGTACCCACAAACCCTTTGGTCACCTAAAAATCCCCATAGGTACTCATATATCCTTTGGTCACTGTTGGCATTTTTGCCACATGGATTCTCATTGATTAATGCATTAGTGTATTGTTGGGGATCTGACCTTTGATTGATGCAGCTTGGGCGAAAAAAGGAGAAAATTTGAGCAAAAAATGGTTAAGTTTGAAAACTGCAGCGACGCGCTGACATGTTGCAGAATCGCGGTCAACGCAGTCAACGCAGGCAGGTTGGCGGAACCGTCGCGATATCGCGACGTGTTCCGAAATCGCGGGTCGGCGGGCAGAAAAAGCACTAAGTGGAAAACATGCAGCGATTCGCTGACATGTCAGCGAATCGCGACCCGGTGAGCGTCGAAGGCATGTAGTGCAAACTTGCAGCGCGTCGCTGACATGTCAGCGAATCGCGACCAAAAATGGCGTTTTGTACGGCGACGGAAACATGTAGCGAAATCGCGACATGTTCCGATTTCGCGGGCGAGCGCGAGGAGGAGCTAACGGCGGAAACATGTAGCGAAATCGCTACATGTTCCATTTTCGTGGGTCAACGGTGGTCAAAGCGTATCGCATGATAAGACGTCGCGATTTCGCGACCCGTCGCGATTTCGCGACCCGTCGCATTTTCGCGACTCGCGCAGCTTTCCCGCCAAGTGCAATATGAACGGCCGAAAGGGTTTTTTCGATTTTCGAGGATTTAATGATAACCCGAATTAAATATTTTGCGGATTTCCGATGCGGTTAAGGTCAAAGAGTGCCCAGGCCACCAAAATTAAAGGGTTTATTGGTTCAAAGTATTGGTTCGTGGATTATTTTAACGGCTTCATGCACATGTTTGAAAAACGAATTTAATGAAGGGCCGCGAACGTTTAATGGTATTTAATTTTTATTTCCTCGAGGCCGCTATTAAGGGGTCGTGTTCCTGATTTTCAAGATATTATTGTAGATCACGAGGAAGTTGGTTTTAATTATTTAATGCTGCAAAGAGGACGGACCTCTATAAAAACCAATGTAATTTTCATTTGCAAAGGTTGGAAAATTCTCTGCTAGAAACTGAAGTGCATTTGCAGGAATAAAGGATTGGCTTCTATGTTTCAAGCGTTTGCATGAGTGATTTCCTTTCTGTTTATGTTGCATTTCTAATAGCATTTGTATGTCTTCATGGCTGTTGCATTTAAATTCTGCATATTGGATTTATGCACTTCCGTGAGAGTATGATTCCTGGAATGTGATTTTGGAGGGTTTCTCTACGTACATCGTGCGAAAGTTAGGTTGATAACTTTTATTGCTTGTCGTTGTTGCACTTTAAATTTCCTGTCGTTATTTTTCGATCCCATCACTTCGGCTCGTGGCCATATTTCCATTTCTTTCGCAACCTTTTAGATCTCTTTTCAAGAACCCTTATCTTAAACCCAATTTTAGAATAGTAGAGGGAACCACCCACTGAGATTGGTCAGGAGCCATTTCTTGCTTCCACCTTTCAATGTTGGCCGGGTCTAGGGTGCAATTATAAAATCCTTTCTGTGGCAGATTTTGGACCAACGGTTTTGGCACGACGGTGGGACAGATCTGTTCTGTCTCCAAGAATTCATAATCGGTGGGATACGCATAATTTTCCAAAGTGATAACCCCACCGGTGCCAACGATTTGGCACGTTTTAACACCCGGAGGTCTCAAGATTTGATGAGTCGTCTTGGCCTCACAAGAAGATTTTTAAGTTCATCCGCGACTTTCTGAGTTGAAGATCTGTTCGTGGACGCCTATTGTTTAAAAAAAAAAAAAAAAAAAAATTCAAAGAATGTTTTCCGGCGACTCGACTTAATGGCGATGGCCGTGATTCCTCAGACCACTGCCACAAAGGCGAGGGTTTTTTCTATATGGGATGATCCTGGCCCTCTGAATCTGCAAGTTCGACATGAAATTCCCGAAGGTGCCCTGAAGAACCTGGCAAAATATGATGGTACCGAAGGCATGGCTCTGGCACATGTTGAAGATATTGCGACTCTGTCCATGATCCATGTCATAGAACACGAGGATGTTATGATCCGACTTCTGGTTCAGTCTTTGGAAGGAAGAGCATTGCAATGGTACAAATTGCTCAAACGTCAAAGCATCAGCTCATGGGATGATCTCGCGGGAGCACTGATCAAAAGATTTGATGAAGATCCTTTCTATAGTTCTTTGGATCTCTACCAATTTTTCATGTACATCAAGAGAGCACCTCAAGAAAGCATCACGGACTTCAATGTCCGATTCTTGAGAAGCTGACAGAGAATTCCAGAGAAGATCCGTCCATCACCCACCCAGGCCCACCTCTTTTATGTTCGCGCTTTTAATTTTGACATAGGTCTCTTTTTGCTGCAGTCAGGTGAACAACGCTTCCCACAAATCTTTGAGGAAGCAGTGCGAGCAGAACAGATGTTGCACTTATCAGGAAAGTTACCGTGGGGGGAAACTCCATTACCTTCTCCGATGGTTGCTGCTCCTGTTTACCCTGCACATTCATGCCAGCTCCCTTATACTGTACAGAAACCTGAGATGTCGTTGTGTGGAGCTCAAGGGACAGATCTCATCCAAAGCCAAGGATTGGCAATGAACAATATGGTTGCTTGCAGTTTTCATAAGGAGATGGATCCAGAGGATATAAGCAAAGAAGAAGAACCTGAGCACCAAGAAGGCATAGCCTGCATGACATGCAAGCATTTAGTCGAACACGTTAAATATGTCGATCAACAGTAGAGTCCGAAGAGATCCCGAAGAAGGAACTCGTTGTCGGACAATTCCTGTGATCGGATCCAGGAGTTGGAGGAACCTGTTTTCAGTCCACAGTCAGAGAACTTTTCAAGATGGTGGGGTTTCTTTTCCGCATTATTTGTCAGTTGTGTAGGTCTTGGCATGTATGATAACTTGCCAGTATCAGCACCATGGAGAACTTCAGGAAGGAGCCAGCCCAATTTCAAGGACCGACTTAAGTATGATCAGATCTGGTCAGGACATTGCAGATTTACCGGATAACATTCTGAGATTGGGTGTCTGGTGACGACATGCCAATCATGTCGTGACTTATTGTATATAGTATTTTGAAAAAACACAAAAAAAATAGAAAAAGAAGAGAAAAAAAAAAAAGAGTGGTATTGTTTTTATTTGTTCATCTCGGTTCTTGTTGCCTGCGAGCCGTAGATGCTTGTTTTTTTTCCTTTGTTTTTCTCCTCCCAACAGTTTGGTGGCTTTCTAGCACTTTCTTCTTTTCCCTTCCCCATTTCCTCTCTTTCCTTTCTTCATCTTCTTCCTTCTGTTTCTTCTGCATTAAAACAAAATGAGCCACAGCTGTTGTTTCTTTTCCCTTTTCTGTTTTTCCCCGTTCCTTCTTATCCCTTTCCTCTAAGTTCAGTGTTTTATGCATTTATTTCGCAGTCTAGTTCATTTCATTTCACATCTTTCCTAGTTCCATTCCCACTCCATAACTTCGTTCATTTTCATATCACTCCATTGCAGTCACCGCTTGCGCAACCGCAAGAGCTCACTCCACCATCACATTCCATTTCTTCAGTTTATAACCGCTTCTATGCAGGTTCTTCCAGTTCTAGTTTTCCGAGCAGAAGAAGTTTGCACATCCCCGACATGTTTTGCAGCAGCTTGTTTACAGTTCCAATATGACTCTGTGCCCAATGGACTAAGGCCTGGATTCTTGCATACAGCGAGCTGTATACCCCGCGAGCCGCCAAGAATGTTGGCATTTTTGCCACATGGATTCTCATTGATTAATGCATTAGTGTATTGTTGGGGATCTGACCTTTGATTGATGCAGCTTGGGCGAAAAAAGGAGAAAATTTGAGCAAAAAATGGTTAAGTCTGAAAACTGCAGCGACGCGCTGACATGTTGCAGAATCGCGGTCAACGCAGCAACGCAGGCAGGTTAGCCGGAACCGTCGCGATATCACGACGTGTTCCGAAATCGCGGGTCGGCGGCGAAAAAGCACTAAGTGGAAAACATCAGCGATTCGCCGACATGTCGCGAATCGCGACCCAGTGAGCGTCGAAGGCATGTAGTGCAAACTTGCGCGTCGACGACATGTCGCGAATCGCGACCAAAAATGGCGTTTTGTACGGCGACGGAAACATGTAGCGAAATCGCGACATGTTCCGATTTCGCGAGGCAGAGCGCAGGGAGGAGCCAACGGCGGAAACATGTAGCGAAATCGCTACATGTTCCATTTTCCGGTCAACGGTGGTCAAAGCGATCGAATGATAAGACGTCGCGATTTCGCGACCGTCGCATTTTCGCGACCTGCGCAGTTTTCCCGCCAAGTGCAGTATGAACGGCCGAGAAGGGTTTTTCGATTTTCGAGGATTTAATGATAACCGAATTAAATATTTTGCGGATTTTCGATGCGGTTAAGGTTGAAGAGTGCCCAGGCCACCAAAATTAAAGGGTTTATTGGTTCAAAGTATTGGTTCGTGGATTATTTTAACGGCTTCATGACATGTTTGAAAAACGAATTAATGAAGGGCCGTGAACGTTTAATGGTATTTAATTTTATTTCCTCGAGGCCGCTATTAAGGGGTCGTGTTCCCGATTTTCAAGATATTATTGTAGATCACGAGGAAGTTGGTTTTACGTTTTAATGCGCAAAGAGGACGGACCTCTATAAAAACCAATGTAATTTTCATTTGCAAAGGTTGGAAAAGCCGCTAGAAACCAAGTGCATTTGCAGGAATAAAGGATTGGCTTCTATTTTTCAAGCATTTGCATGAGTGATTTCCTTTCGTTTATGTTGCATTTCTAATAGCATTTGTATGTCTTCATGGTCGTTGCATTTAAATTCGATATTGGATTTATGTACTTCGTGAGAGTATGATTCCTGGAATGTGATTTTGGAGGGTTTCTCTACGTACATCGTGCGAAAGTTAGGTTGATAACTTTTATTGCTTGCTGTTGCTGCACTTTAAATTTCCTGCTGTTATTTTTCGATCCCATCACTTCGGCCTGTGGCCATATTTCCATTTCTTTCTGCAACCTTTTAGATCTCTTTTCAGCAACCCTTATCTTAAACCCAATTTTAGAATAGTAGAGGGAACCAGCCCACTCTGGAGATTGGTCTGGGAGCCATTTCTTGCTTCCAGCCTTTCAATGTTGGCCAGGTCTAGGGTGCAATTATAAAATCCTTTCCTGTGGCAGATTTTGGACCAACAATCACCCAAAAAGCCCCAAAGGTATCCATAAACCCTTTGATCACCCAAAAAGCCCCAAAGGTACCCATAAATCCTTTGGTCACCCAAAAATCCCCAAAGGTACCCATAAATACTTTTGTCACCCAAAAACCCCAAAGGTACTCATAAACCCTTTGGTCACCCAAAAAGCCCCAAAGGTATCCATAAAATATTTGGTCACACAAAAAGCCCCAAAGGTATCCATAAACCCTTTGGTCACCCAAAAATCCCCAAAGGTACCCATAAATCCTTTGGTCACCCAAAAAGCCCCAAAGGTACCCATAAATCCTTTGGTCACCCAAAAAGCCCCAAAGGTACCCATAAATCCTTTGGTCACCCAAAAAGCCCTAAAGGTACTCATAAATCTTTTGGTCACCCAAAAAGCCCTAAAGGTACCCATAAACCCTTTTCTCACACAAAAATCCCCAAAGGTATCTATAAACCCTTTGGTCACCAAAAAAGCCCCAAAGGTACCCATAAACCCTTTGGTCACCCAAAAAGCCCCAAAGATACCCATAAATCCTTTTGTCACCCAAAAAGCCCCAAAGGTACCCATAAATGCTTTGGTCACCCAAAAAGACCTAAAGGTACTCATAAACCCTTTGGTCACCCAAAAAGCCCCAAAGATATCCATAAACCCTTTGGCCACTCAAAAAACCCCAAAGGTACCCATAAATCCTTTGGTCACCCAAAAAGCCCCAAAGGTATCCATAAATCCTTTGGTCACCCAAAAATACCCAAAGGTACTCAAACCCTTTGGTCACCCAAAAAGCCCCAAAGGTACCCATAAATCCATTGGTCACCCAAAAAGTTCCAATGGTATCCATAAAATCTTTGGTCATCCAAAAAGCCCCAAAGGTACCCATACACCCTTTGGTCACCCAAAAATTCCCAATGGCATCCACTAATCCCATTGGTCAAATGTATATGCATATATATTAATCAAAATCTAAAAATAATAATTAAAATAACAAAAATATAAAAATATTGCATTACATTACATTTTATATTATTGCATTATACAATCACTTGCATTAAACATACCCATCATTGCATTTTGCATTTTAGAGTTGATATACATGTCTAGAACTAGGTCTGTACATTAGCCATCCTTCAAAATCAACTTTTTCAAAAGTTATTAGTAACACCCATCTACATTAAAATTATTATTTCCATCCACATTCCCCACCTTTCATATTTATGTATGTTTCCCTTCACCTAGTCATTTTTTATAAGGTGTCATTAGGGTTTTTAGTCACTCAATCGTCTATAGTTTTCTTTTCAGATTTTGTAGAAAGGTATCCTAATTTTTAGAAGGTAGAGTCCTACTTTGATTCTACCTTGTATACGTCATAATCCCAACACATTCTCATATTAATAAATCCAAGTTTTGCACAAGGAAAGTTGAAATCTACAAAGTGGTCCTTGTTACCTTAAGTGAAAAGTTTACCTTGCTCATCCCCATATGTGCATGGTTCAAATATGCTAAGAATTGACAAAAGGACAAGCTCCTCCCTATCCAAAGCAATAAAAATACCTTGTCCCACACCAAATCTAGGAAAGTATCCAAAGAGCAACAAATACAAAAGCAAAATAAAAATAAATAGTGGTTTTCACCACAACCAAAAATCCCCAAAATAAAAAGTGGTTTTCACCACTAACAAAAGCAAAAAGTAAAATAAATAGTGGTTCTCACCACTACAAAAATCCCTTGCTCACCAAAAAAAAATGAGCAAATCCTTGGAGCAATTCAAAAATAAAAGAAAAAAAGGGAGTACCGAAGTTGAATCCTTCAAATTTTCAGTATTTGACAACCATAAGGTTATCATCATTATAGGTTGGGTGGCATCAATCCTATCAAGAAATGGTAGTATCCTTATGCATGATGATATATATCACATTAGTGACCTTATTTTGTATAGACCAATGTTTACTTATGGATGAGCTAGCTTTTTGTAGCATGTATTACCTATGGTTTAATCCAACTACGTACAAAACTTGAGATCATAATACTCGTAGGGTGATCTTCAATTCATATGGGCTGCATAAATCATGTTTGGTGTTGGGGTAACTTTATGCATTATCATGACAATGAACTCACATGCACACATAGGGATATTGAATATCTTGGTCATCCTAGAAGATTTATACCTTACCAAAAAGTCTTGCATGGTTAATATACAACTTTTGACTAGGTCACTAGAGTTTTTGAGTCTCATGAAAACCTCAAGGATATTATATAACATCTTACTATTCATTCCATGCCATACCACTTTGTCACATGTTTTTTAGTTTACATTTTCATAGTCCCTTACATAATATGATGATAACGATGAATTTTGTACAGTATATGGTGCTAGCATCTAGAGTGTCAAATAGTATTCATAATTCATCAGTATAGATTAACAAATCATCTATTTCATTATGCATACACACATGTACATATCATCAACCAACATCATATTACAATACATGCATCCATGATAACACCAAAAACACCAAAGTAAACATAAGCATCTCATACATCTAATAAAGTAGTAAGGCCACACATGATGATAATAGAAAAACTCATATATATATATTATATATATATATATGGGGTAAAAAGATACATCATAACCCAAAAAATACCTATAGGCTACAATCAAGTGGGCCCTCAGACCTCACACTCCCAAAATCCAATGACAACCATAGAGTCTCAAAATCTATGGTCACACAAGATCGACACCATGATTATCACCATCACCCTCGATCATCGCTTGTCGAGAGCTCCTATATCTACTCCCCCCAATCCTATCTAATATCCTTGTAGAGCTAGGAGCCCCCATCCTCGTATATTACTACCCTGTACCACTCCTCCTACTCTGATGGGACCCACTAGTAGAAGGATGAGCTGGTAAGCGCCCTCTAAGGCACACTATCTCATCATCCAAATCTTGTGAGTATGCTAGATCCTCTCAACAATGATATTTGCAGTCACTTAATAATGTCTAGAGTTGTTTCACCTCCTTACGTATCCTGTCTACCTCACCACTACTAGATATCCCATGGCTCAAGCTCCCTACTCTAACTTGTGACTAAAAAGTAGTTAACTCTACCACCTATCTCTCAATCACTAATTCCTACCTATCAACTGCCTGTGCAGTCTGCACCTATGCCTATAGGAGAGTCCTCTCCTCTATGTACTCCCTTCACTCATGTCTCCCTCTAATCAACTTGACCTATGGATCAATAATTATGGTATACCATGCTGCCAACTATGCCTACACTCCTTGATCATCAAAATCATCCTCATCATAATCATCCTGATGACCATCCATATCTATGCTATCCATCCACTCATCATTTTTTTGGTGATGCACATGTCGTTCACTTAATTCTGGATCCTCCTCATCTATATTCTCATCATATCCTTCATCTATAGCCTCCTTATGAGGCTTCTCTATCATTGCATCTGTACCACCTCCTAGTGGTCCCTCCCATCACTACTAGTACGTCATCCACCAAGAGTCATACTTTGTTGTGTTCCCTGCATCCTCTAGCTCAGGAGTGACCTTTGTAGGATTAGCCTCCTCTCCAACTGCCTCCACTATAGGCCAATTAAGTATCCTCTCATCCCCATGATGTTGGTAGATCACTGGCTTGTTAGGAAACCCCTAGCATAGCCCAAACTATCGCATCACTCAAGCATATAGGAAATACTCTCACAAAGTCCTATGTCGATCAACTAATCATCTCCCTTATTGTACCCATAAAATTTGTACCTTAGTCTTAGGCCATGTTGGACAATCCATGTATGGTACCCAAGTAACCTCCTCTACCCTGATTCGTACAAATAATTATGTATAGTGATCAATCGTACTTGCATATAGATGGCTCTGGTCCCTCTCTTGGTCCCATTTCCATAGGATTCCATATCCTCTCTCTCCATCTGCAAGTTGTACCTGAATATCCAAGGTAGTCCCCATGATTGATCCATAATAATATGCTACCATCCCCACACCTGCAATAGAAAGTTGCAATCCAATCATTTTCATCCATGGTAATGGATCTCATATAGCTCACCATAAATTTGTGCTAGCAAAGTAGTGCTCCATGCCATCACTAATGACCTCTCTATGGTGCACTCCACCAATGAAAATGCCAACTCCAAAAGGTTCCAAGAAAACCTAGCTTCTAATGAGTGTAGTAGTAACATGTTGGAGATAAGCATCATCAGCAAGGCATGTATTGTAGTCAAAACCTCTACCTCATACCATAGCTCTACTAGGATGACTCCGCTAGGTAAGTCTCGTAATGCCTCACGCTAGTACTCTCCAAAATACCTCTATAAAATCATATCACTAATATCCCAATGAGTAGACATAATTGGATGCCCCTCTATCAAAATACACAAAATCTGGTAGATATCCTCTAATGTCACTGTCATATCCCCAATCAAAAAGTGGAAGGTTGTGTGAGGGTCCCACAGATCTATCAAAGTAGTAAGGTGGGTTCTGTCGTCCATAATTGGATCCAACCATGTCACTTGCTTAAGACCAATGGTGTCAAGCCATTTCAAGTCATCCCCTATTATAAGGCCACGAGTGGTCTTAAAAAGAGTAAGAATTTGATACTAGATCTTAATCACCTAGTAAGGGCAAGCAAAATTAACCAAAAAAACAAAAACAACCCAAAATAGGGACCTTTTCCTCCCAAAATCATGGTCATCCCACCCAAAGATGACCCCCAAATTGGCAGCCATCCAACCTAGGGACGGTCCCCAAAAATACTTAAAAATGACCTCCCTAACCACCAAAAACAAGTAAAAAAACCTAATAAAAGAGTAAAAATAAAACAAAATTGCATAAAAAAAAGGGAAATAAAAAATAGTAAATTCTACAACTAATGAGGTTCATTTACTGAGATTTAGTGTGTTTCATTGGCAAATACGAAAATAATTAATTTTCAAAATTTAACAAAGTCTAGTACCAAATTCAGCCCTTACACATCTTGTGCTGGCTTCACCGCTCGTCAAGTCTAGAGGCTAGTTCATGGTAATTGTGGGATGGTTTCAGTATAACTCCACTTAGTAAAATCATTGTCCTACTCCTCACCTCTCAATATGCCAAATCATAAGTGTGCAAATGAACTCATTTTGCCATATTTTGAGCTTAAAAATACCTAGAGTAAGCATGGCCACCCCAGGGTGGGATGGCCAAAATATTTGGCTACCATCCCACCTGGGATGACCATGAACTGTGTAGCCATCCCACCCAAGGACAACCACAAAAAAAAAAAAAAAGTTAAATAAATCATCCTAAAAAACACTAAAAATATGTCAAAACCGATAAAATTCACAAAGGATCAAGATTAAACCAAAATTTTTTATTGATGAATTTAGAAGTATCTACTTCAATCCCCAAGAAGGCCATTACGATTAGACCACTCCACGAGAATGAGGTATTCATTTTATTTCTTCCATGAAATATCAACAAAACCATCAAAATCCTATCAAAACTGACAAATTTTACAATGGGTAAAGATAAAGGAACCCTAATCAAGTTATATTGGTCAAGCGACTTACCACTTTCATCACTATTCATGCCCTCATCGACTCGGAGGTAGTCATAGTTACGAATTCATAACCAAAATCAACACTCAAACACTCAAAAGTGCAACTTGCATACATTCAAAAGAATTATTGCCAAAGATAATTTCAAGCCCATGTTGGGGCATATAATTCAGCACCAATTCAACAAAACAAAGTCTTGATGTCCTTGAAGCCTTGGGACACTTGTCCCAGAATAGGCTTATAAGCAAAACAAGGAACCAAGACCAAGTATACCCTAAGCCCCAAAAATTGCCCTTGTAGTGCGGTTGAAAGGTATACCAAAATCAAATCCTTCAATTATGTCAAAAGCAAGGATTCCAAGAATGTATGCTCCTTCCATTATGGAGGTATATAAAGTTGGTTAGGTTACTAAATAACCTTAATCATTTGATAGTTTAGTCATCTATTTTTGTTATGCATCGTGTTTTGTACAACACATCTCAAAAAGGGGTATCTATAGACATTAAAATCGTGTCAATCTGATTAGAATGTAATGATGCACTCTTATAAACACCATATAGACCACTTGGGAAATCGTCAGTAGTTAAATAATGGTCCTAACAAATTTTGGAAATTTCTACCCCACTTTTGGGAATTTTTGGACCATGTAGCCATGGTCGTCCTACCCCAAGACAACCACAGTTCATGGTCGTCCTACCCAAGGATGGCCACTAGTAATTATCCTTGGGTGGGACAACCATGGCCTAGGACCTTCAAAAAATCAAGGGTGGGACAAATGGCAATCAAATTCTACCATTTATCCTATCCACTAATTTGTGATAGATTGAGGGCCTATCAAATCCATCACAACCTACAAATTGGAGGCTCAAATTGGAGGTTTCTTCCACCCAATGCATGGCAAGGTTTTGGATAAATAGTGGCACCTGCCTTGCATACCCTAACTTGTCCATTTGACCCTGTGGCCCTCTTGGGCTATAAATTGGAGTCATTACACCCAATTCAAAGAGAGATGTCTTTGCAATATTTTACAACTAAGTATTGTCGATATTCACTCTCCCTTTCACCGCATGTTTTCACTTAGAATCTTCATCAATCGAAGGAAGTTTCCAAGTCACCCAAAAATACATAAATCTATTCCAAAACCCACCTATTTTTGTGAATTAGATAATAAAATTTGATGAAAACACCCCTAGGAGTATTTTGAACTAGATCCTAGAGGAATTGGTGGAAAAAACCACCAAGTTTGGTGGTCGTCCCCACCTAGGATGGTTAACAATCACAATTGGAACACCCAGGGATGGCCATGAATCTACATACAATTGTAGTTCAATTTTAGCATAGATAATTTCTAGAGTAGATTATATGCATCATATTAATATTTGGTGCAATTTGGAGTAGTTTTGCACCTTCAATTAGGTTTTTCATTCTAACAGTCCCAATTGGAATACCCAGGCATGGCCATGGATTCTACATACAATTTCCTTTTTGTTTCAGTATAGATCATCTCTAAAGTAGATAATATGCATTATACTAAGTTTTGGTACAATTTGGAATAGTTTTGCACCACCTATTTTACTTTTTATATTCAATATTGCATGCATCTTTCTGATTTCATTTTAATCCACACATGCTATTAACCAATCTATATTCATTGTGTCTTGATCCAGGTATCTTAGCGCACAAGGAAGGAGCTAAAAATCCAACTACGCATAGATCATCACAACGTCCCAAAAACCCGCTCTTCAATTTGTGAGTGCGAGGAAGACACTGAAGTGCACCTTGAGTTTCTGAAAGGATTAGATCCTTTGAACTTCTATAATGATTGTATCAACTTAGAGCTCTCAAGGGGACGTTTTGTAACCGTGTATTTTACAAATGGATTAATATAAATAGGACCCTCATTTATTTTACTTATTTGTTATCATGCTTATATTAATGTCTTTTTTGAGTGCTTAGATCAATAGATGCATTCCATTTCCCTTTCCTAGGTGCATCGTTTTCTGCTCTCTATATAATTAAGTTATGCCTTAGCATGTCCGATCAAATTTGTAATGGAAAGCCAAATTGTATCAGGGAAACTTGAAGAAGCTTTGATCTAGATTGAGGTGATGACAAAATGCTAAAATTGGTGATGTTGAATGTTTGAAAAAATGATTTTAAGGTTTAAATATTGAGATAAACGGTATAAAATGTAAAAATAAGGGAAAATTTAAAAAAAAGAGTTATAAAAGGGATGGGAAGGGTGAAAGGGTGTTTCAATTTCATTGTGCGAAGATAGGGATAGAGTGGTGTATAGAGGAAGGAAGATATTTTAGTGTGATATTATGATGATGGTATAGTAGGGGTAACCAAGACAGTAGGTAGATGTGGTTTGATCACCATGACTAGGAGGCGATGCAATGGCCCTAGTAAGTAATTGGATCTTTCATAATTTCTAACTTTAGTTGATTATTGCTTTTTACATTGCATGCCTTGGGTAAAAATTTATTTTTATGCCTAGACAAGTCTGAGTAGTTTTGTACAATATTCTTATATTTGTATGGCACTACTGTAATTATAAGGTGCTTCCATGTCTATATGATGCTTTTAGGGTCATATGACATTATCATGGTTGTATGATGCTATTGTTTCCATATGATGCATCTATACGATAATATTTTTTCTGCAATCATACAACACATTTATACAACTCTACTACATCCATACAACATATTTGGGTACATGATGCTTTCACTATAGGCATGTAGATTGACTATTTTTAGTTGAAACTAATTGATATTTTAGCTAATTGGATAATGTAAGCCTAATAGGTGGTCCAATGATAGACCATCTAGGAGTTCATGCACATGGTATACCATATAGAGTTTATTAAATGTGGTACACTATGATTTGTTGATGGTAGTGGGGCTATACCATATAACCTACATGCCAAAGGTAAACTTTGATTGTGCTCTATTAATGATATTAGTAGAGCACTGGTACTTTAAGACAAGTAAATTTCATCTTCCCATAGGAGAGATGATAGTAACTTTGGAGAACATGTGGAGGATCCTTTAAATATAAATCAAGGGTATGTTGGTTTATATAGAATGATATCAGAGAAATAACTTGTAGATATTTATAGAACATGAGGATTTTCCTAGTACTACAATCAAGCATTGACATCAATGTCACACTCAAAGGAGGTCATTTGGATGAATGAAGTCTTCTTCTTTACACATTATTATCAAGCATCCTAGTTGGAAATATGAGTAGGAGGATGGTGCACTAGGGATGGGGGATATAGTATTAGATATTAAGGATGTTTGGGTGGGATACGCTTGGGAAATAATGATGTTGGGGTGTCTTTACAAGACAATATTAGAATATCCTTAGCACACACCTTCTCAAGATGTTGGAATAGTTTTTTCAATTGAAGACATCAATGATCTTATTCTCTTGCAAGTGGCATATCTAGCAAATCAAGTGTTTGACAAATACCGATCAAGAATCTACTAGCATACAATCATTCAGTACACAACCAACTCGTATTGAAGCAAACTCTTTATTGAAAAAGGAGAAACCCATGGATATGTGTTGTGATTTTCATCCCCTTTATTTAAGCATTTAATATTTATTATTTTGTCTCCTTATTCTAATTTGTATTTTTAATATTTGTATGGTTTTATTTTCAAGCTTTAGATATCCTTTTTATTATTAGCATTTCAATATTTTTGTCAAAAGAATAGGAGTATGATTCTTTCAAGAAAGGAAGCTTGCTATTATTTGCTTAAATTAGAGAAACCCTTCTACATTGATTGTCATTTTGTTCTATTTTTATTTGTAGGTTCTCAAGTTTTAAGTTCCTATTTTTATGTATAGTCAAAAGCATCATAAAGGAGCAACATCACTGTAAAAAAAGCAAAAATGATATACCATTTTTGCCTATGGCACTTTGACTTGGTGATTCTACTTGGCACTTTTATCTAATGCTTCTATGTGGTACTTTTGAATGACATTTTTGCATGGTGTTTCTACCTCGACATAAAAAGCAAGTCTTATCTTTATTGAATTCAATTTATTTCTATTTTAGGGTCTTAATTTTGTGTGATTTTTTGATCTATTATGTTTGTTTTGTTTTCTAATAAAGCTTGTCAAAAAGGTTAGAATAATTATTTGTGGTTACACAACTATCAAAGAAATAGATATAGGTCTTGATTTATACATTAGACATGAAAGTGGAAGTGCATTCAGCTACATTATAGGATAATTTTGTTTGTTATGCTAATTTGTAGCCTCCTATTTTGTTTTGTAAAGAAGTTCTGTGAAAAGGGCAGGAAATTGGTTTCTTTTATAAATCGTTAAAAAGGAGATAGATATTTTTTTGTATTTTCAACATTAGGCATGGAATATGAAGTGCATGTATATGCATCCTAGGATAATCTTACTTGTTTTTACATTTTCCTTGGACTCTTGCTCAAAATAAAGAGAAATTTTATCACTTTTGTAAGCATTTAAAATAAATCATGTAGAGTAGGATTTTCATATACCTACATCTATTTGCATCTATATTTTTCATTCCAAAATTAAGTTTCAACATTAAAAATAGGATAAGACATTAGAGAAAAGGGTTTGCTTCCCATTAAAACCTAGGTGTTTATGAATTTAACCATCAAACTAACTTCTTAGGACACAATAGGACATACCTTAATTCATGAGTGTGATCTCAAGCGAAAAGGGACACGTTTTTGGAGGTATCGCCCTTGCAATCATCCCAATTTCAATGATCACACGAGTATACTCTAAAAATAAGTATTTTCTAATGGTTGACCTCATAGAAGATGATAACGTAAGAGGAGGAAAAGCATTATCATATTAGATTGTTGTATATTTTAAAACTTATCTAATTCATAATAGTTTATGCCACCACTACCTAAGCTATATTGTAGGTTATTTGATGCTTTCTTTTCTTCTTTTATTTTTTATATTCCAATCTATTTAATCTTCAATGAGGGAATTTTCACTAATTCAAATTATATTTATCATATATCACCTTTTAATAAAATTCTTGTAATTTTCTCTTCCCATCAAATCCCCTTATTGCAGGATTTTTAAAACTGAGAAAATCATAATGATTCCATTTTTTGAGGATACAAATATATTTTCCAAGCCTTTTACTAAAATAATAAACAAATAAGGATAAATAGGGTGACCCTATTGAATACCTATTTCCACCTTAAATACCTATGAAGGGGGACCATTAGTTACTACAGTAAAGGATATGAAGGAATGTGTCTATTAACTTATTAGACATATGTCAACATCAAATCCAATTGGTTCAAAATATATTCAAGAATGATTTAAGTCCATCTTATGGAAATCCTTATAGAAATCTAGTTTAAGAAAGTCTCAACTAAAACAAATTTGATGTTTTAATAAAAATTAGGATGAATCATTATTGATATCTATATAACTATGATATCACCACTATTTTGTGATGTTGATTTTGTTAGAATAGATAAGATAGTATTTTCACTATTTTTGCTCATTTGTATTAATTAATTAATAGCTTCCAAATATAGGGCAAGAATTTATCTCAAATAAAAAAAATAAAAATAAGAAAATTCATCTCTTTTTATCATTATAAATATTTCTATTATATTAAATTTAATGGTTTTTTTCCATGAGTATCAAGATATTTCATTATGGAACTTAATTTTAATGGCATTCTTATATTCTACTCTATTACAACAATTAGAAATATTCTTCTTGATAAGTTTTTGTAAGAATAAAATATGACATAATTGACTAATAGCCTAATGTGTCATTGAAAATGGTTATTATTGTTGCAAAAAAGTTTAAATTTGCAAGAAATAATTTAGAATTTTTTAACCCCTTTGTTGAGTTTCCAAGAAATTTTTGGAATAGAAAAATACTTAAAAACCCTAGAAACCATCCAATGCATAAAAAACATTTTCTAGGATTTAAGGTTATCATGTGGTTGGTTTATTCATTTTTCTTTTTTACTAGCTTTACTTCATTGCATTAACATGAATATTTTAATTTTAGGAATATTTTTTCCTTTGATACTTTGATAACTTGTGTTTTACACGTACATGGACAATGTTAACATAGGGATATTATTTTTTTCGTTAATTAAAGGTGAGGATTTTGAGAGGCTCCCACGACCCGATACAAAAATCTCCCACATGTGACTAGAAGGACAGAGGCCCACATGGGCTATCATAAAAGCAAAACTACATTAGGGAGGTGTAAAACCACCCAAGGACCAAACCCTATAGCTACCCAACTAGAGATTGGTTCCAAAACATAAAATAAAGATGTGTTTTATCAACCCATGGTTTCTAACTAGGCCCCATCACACATAGGATGATAAAAATCTAGATCACTACTATGCCCAATCGCTACGCACAAAGCGTATAAAAAACCAGTGGAATGGTCTTGACTGATACTTGCACAAAATCCAAGGTTGACTATAATGTTCGAGCATTAGATCCGGAGGTAAATCACCCCTATCGTCAACATAAAAATGGGCCCTCAAACAATATTTGAGCCAGTCCTGAAGTTACCCGGGGAACCATAGATACTAGAAAGGAGCACTGTCTCCGAGTGAACAACAGGGTTCTAGGCCTTAACAATAAGTCCTTTGTTTATCAAGCATTGACCAACCAGACTACCAGGGCATTCTGCCAACTAGACGAAGCAACTTGGAAATTTATCCATGGGAATCCAATCAACCACACTAAGGCCCTCCTTTCCTAGATCATGGGTGGTCCTCATTCATCAAAATTCTCATCTCACCAAGAGATTGTCTCTTCATTCCTCTCTTCCCAGATGATCTATCCCAATTCACCAGGAATCTCATCTCACCCGAACATAGGAATATTATTGATCGAATATATACTATTGGATATGATTTCAATTTAATATATTATTATTACAATTTGATTATAATTCATATTATTTTATTATGAATTGCACCTATGACCTAACACATAGTGAGTGGTTATTCCCTCTAAAATTAATTTATCAAATAAAAATATAAATACATATCACTTCAGTTACTAATATAAACCTTATTGATTTAATATTTCAAATATGTATAAGTTCTTTTAAAATTTTATATGTTTAATTGCTCAAATTTAAATTTATTATATTCATTGAATGGGATTGTCACACTTTTTTTATTATTCCAAATAACAATATCTTTTACATGTTGTCGACCATTTGTTTTGAAAGGCCCTATAAGGTTGACTTTGTTGGCATAAAATAACAATATTTTGATAGTCATTAAATTAACCGATTGAAAATAACACTTTAGACATAAATAAAAGTTACAAAATGATGATAATAATTAGAAAGCAAAAATGATTTAAGACATGAAATTAAATAAAGAAGAAATATATATTTTTATTTATTTATTATAAACATAAAATAAGAAAAATGATATTAATACATATTTCCATATTTATTAACACATACATTATAAGATTGTATAAATAAAAAGGTTGACTTTGACTATAATTTTAAAATGCTAAGACCATTGTCAAACTATTGAGTCTCTTTAATATGAAATGAATTGATTTTAATTATGTCCACAAGACCAAAATTATATATGGGACCAAGAGCTTTAATATAATATGGAGTATGGTGTATAACCCTAATTCTTTTTTGGATTTAAACCTTGGATCTTCAAGTTCCAAAGTTTAACAACATCCACAACAAAGTAAAAAATATTAACATCATCTTATCATTTTTGGAGTGTGTTTCTTTTGTTGTTGAATTTTATATGGAGTTTCCTTGTTTTTCTATTCTCAATTCTTCAAAAAGATCCATTAATGAGTTTGCATTGAGTGTCCTCATATGCAATCCTGATATCCTTGTACCTGGCTTCATATGCCATAACAAAAAAAAATTGGTTTCCACTACTCTTCTATGTAAGAGACATATATTCTAGTTGATCATGATTCTTGGAGAATTGTTCATCTCCCAGTTTTACATCTAAGATGGTGTAGAAGTAAGTATTTTTTCCTTTCATTTGATCTTTGTATCTATGTACTTATTTTTAGTGTGTTCATAGTTTAGGTTCAACTCATTCATATATAATTATCTTTTCTTCTTAATTTTTATTCCACATGACAAGTCTAATTTTTTCCCTCATGTGCTATTTAATTTTTTTGTTAAGTTTACTTTTAGAGTGTCCTCATATGCAATCTTGATGCCCTTATAAGCTTCACATTCCATAACAAAATATTTTTTGATCTTCACTACTCTTGTTGTGCAAAAGACACATTTCTTTTATCATGCCTTATAAGAAATTGTCCATGTCCCTATTTTAAATATGAGATGGTGTATAAATATGTTTTTCTTTTCATTTGATCTTTATTTATATATATATATATATATATATATACAACGTATAACAAAACTTGTATTTTTTTTTTTTTTTCTTTCGAAATATTTTCAACGTATAACAAATCTAATTTTTTTCAATTTGATTAAATTTAAAATATTTATTATATAATATTATATATAAGTATATATTTATTTTATACACTATAAAATTAAATATTTATTATATAACATAAGTTGTATTAATTTTGTTAATTTTTATTATTCAATTTTGTAATAATTTAGTATGAAGAAGGACTAATAAACTAGGAACTAAAGTGAAATTATGTTCTAGAAGTAGGATCCCACAACATGTAATTGTTTAATAATTTTTTGGTATTTATAAGAAGAGATAGATTTAAATTTTGAAGAAAAGTTTTTTTTGGGATAAAGGTAGTAAAATGACCTTTGGAGATAAGCTTGTTTGGGGTCAAGGTAATAAACTGATCTGTTAAGTGCATACCAACACAAAGACAGTTTCAATCCTATATCCTTCTTAGATTGTAAACAAGGAAGTAGTATATAACCTCCTCCTAAAAAGAAGCAACTTAAAAATTTTAACCTAATTAATAATAAAAATAAATAAAATATAATAGATTTCTTATTTGTTATTTAAATTGATGGTATTTTCTTGCAAGAGTGTTTTGCAAGTTTGTTGGCACACGTATTCAAGTTATATAGTTTGAGACCGAGCTTTTTAAAAGTTACTTTCACATAATTAACTCCCCTCGGCTAGTTTGAGACCGCGCTTTCTAAAAGTTACTTTCACATGATTAACTCCCCTCGTTTGCCGCACAAGTCGCGGATCTGAATTGTTCAAATCAAGCCTGTTTTACGTGTCCAATAATTATAAAAGTAGGTCCAATAGCAACTACATGTACAACAAAAGTCGGTCCGATAGTAACTACTTCCGTGCAATCCAGTTATTATTAATACTTATGTACAATAATTATAAAAGTGGGTCCAATAGT
This sequence comes from Wollemia nobilis, assembly GCA_028583015.1. Lineage (NCBI taxonomy): Eukaryota > Viridiplantae > Streptophyta > Pinopsida > Araucariales > Araucariaceae > Wollemia > Wollemia nobilis. Next base: position 1,677,620 of record JAQPPZ010000232.1, read on the forward strand.
AACTACTTACGTGTAATCCCGTTATTTCATGCTGTTTTTTTCTGTGCAATTTTCACGAGAGGTTTTTTAATATTTTTTTAATAAGATAGATAAAAGAGTTTTCAAAATTCTCCAAATTTTTTAAAAGTAGATTAATTGTTCAAATCAAACCTATTTTAAGTGTACAATAATTATAAAAGTAGGTCCAATAATAATTATTTCTGTTATTTCAAATTGTTTTTTAGTTACCTACTCCAATATAATATGTCAGTAATTTTCACGTGAGGTTTTTTAATATATTTTTTTGATAAGATGGATGACGGGGTTTTGAAAGGTGTCTAGAATCTTTATCAAGAGTGGATTAAGTAATGAGCTGGAAACCAGTTTTTTAATATTTTTTATAAGATGGATGAGAGGTTTTTTTTTTATAGAAGCAATGGTTACAATCATGATTTTTAGTAACTACCAGCACAGCCGGCAGGGTTCAAACTATCGGCGAAGGCTCCCAGGACTTCCACCGTCTCGGTACATGGTAACCCGGCATGAGATGGGGACCGCCGGATGCACATGGTTTTGAAAGGTACCCCAAACGTTTCACAATAGTGGATTAACTAACCCAACTGAAAACAATGAATAATAGTGGATTAACTAACCCAACTGAAAACAATGAATAAAAATATCAACTTAGTAAATCAAGAAGGATCCACAAAAAAAAACCAACAACAAAATTACATAATAACTACAACAAAACAACAATTTTTCATATAAAATTTTATAATATTATTAGTTTTATTTATGTAAGTTTTTCTAAAATATTCTTTTTAACAAGTTTATAGAAGTTTTTTTATACAATTAAAAAATATTAAATAACAACCTTCAAAATAGTTAGTCTTACTTTCTAACAAGTAATATTTTTAGATTATTTTTACATTATTTTTTTCAATTTTTTTAAAGGCATAGAGCTTCTTTTTAACCGAAAACACCATGTTACTTTTCACATTGCTCATCAAGACTAAATTGGACCATAGTTTTAGGAAGATATGTTAGTGTTATGTAGAAGACACTTTTCAAATTTTAAAATTTATTAAATAAAAAATAGATTTAAAAACTTGGAGCGTTTGGTTTGAATTTTAGTTGGTTTGAAAGGAAATATTTTTAAATGCTTTATTAAGAATAGTTTTCAGAAATGATGATCCATGTGAATGATATAGAAGATGATAAGGATAAAAATAAAAATAAAAATAAAAAATGGATATGGTGATATTTTTAAGTAAAAGGTAAGGTAACAAGTTCAAATTAAATAAATAAAGAGAGGGTTCAAAATTTAATTATTCTTAATAATTCAAATATTTTTTGACATAGAACATATCTAGGTTTGTTGAGATTGGCAACTACTACGGTATTGCAAGTTAATAAGTTGTATTTAGGATAAGTGATGCTAGTTGGAAATTTCCATGTGGAAGATTGCATGAGAATAACTAATACGAATTCATAGTTCAAATTATCATGCATAGTTAGAGAGTAATAGTTCAACTATCATTCTCATGTTAATAAATAAGAAGAGAGGGAAGTATACATCAATCAACAAAAGCTTTCTTCTATTCAGTTAGGTTGTTGCAAACCCTCATCGTGGTGTGGTTACATGTACATGGGTCCAACTTATTGGAATGAGCCTATATAGGGGATGGGTGATGATCCAGATTGTAGTAGATGGAGCAAGAACCAACTTTGCTATGACCATTTCATGCAAAGAAAGACATGCAAGATAGGGGTTTTATGCATGTAATAATTGTATTGAGGAATGATACAATTTTTCTTTGAGACCTGCAATCTTAGCGTTAATTCCTTTGTTCATGCATGTTCATGATATTTGTTCTATTTTGTTAAATTCTCTTCAGTGCATACATTAGTTCTATTCTTAGTTATTTATTCATTTTTCTTCTACACTTACTTTTTTGTCAACAAGTGGCATAAGAGCATGAAGGAAAAGGGTTGTTCTTCAATGAGGAAACTCAAGTGTAGTTCTGACCTATGGAGTCTAGGGTAAAATTGCAAGTGGCTACAATAATCACATGAGTACCATAGAAGACAAAATGGGGAAGTCAATCATTGACAAGTTCAATGGGAAGAACTTCAATATGTGGAAATGGAATATGGAGTATCTTCTAATGGAGAGAGACTTGAAGTAATCATGCATGGTATAAAGTCAGGTGAATTATCCTAGGAGGATTATGACAAGAAAAATAGAAAAGTCTTTGCATTGATAGGGCTAAATTTGGCTGATTTAATTTTCTCAAATATCATCAGAGCCACGAAATCCAAGGAGATGTGGGACAAGCTAGGATAATTGTATGAGTCCAAATCTATGATGAACTTGATCATGTTGAGGAAGAATTTGTATGGGTTGTATATGGCAGATGGTGAAAGCGTGGTGGAGCACCTAAACACCTTCAATACCCTAATCAATCAGTTGAGTTCAGTCAAGGATCAAGTCAAAGACAAAAAATAATATATCTGCTTGTTGCGTAGTCTCCCAGATTCCTAGGATAATTTTATTATTATTAGTGGGAGAATAAAGGTAATTTATATGAATATGGATGTCATTATGGGATAGCTCCTACAAGAGGAGACGAGGAGAAAGACTGTAGAACCTATAAAGAGTGTTGATGCCTTGACTATGAGAGGTAGGAATAGAGAAATAAAAAATAATGAGAAGGCGGGAGGAAAAGGGCATTGGTCAAAATTGAGAAAGCAATTTCCAAGAAAAGGTAGAAAGCATGATTTGATGTGCTAAAAGTGCAACAAGAAAGGGCACATAAAATATGAGTGCAAGGATGATTCTCAAGAAGAGAAGGTAGAATCTACAACAACATCTACCATAGAAGGGGTCATAGGTCTTGTTGTATGCTTGGTGATTAATGCCCAGGAGGAATCATGGTTGATTTATTTTGATGCATCATTTCATATGACACCCCATAGAGAGTGGTTTGAGGAGTACCATGAGGGTCACTATGGGAGAGTATTTCTTGGGGATAGCTATCACTATGATGTGATAGGAAAAGGTAGAGTGAGAGTAAAGCTTAGAGATGGAAGGGAGAAGTACATCAATAATGTGAGTCATGTTCCTAGAATAACAAGAAATTTGCTCTTAGTGAGTCATTTTTATAATGTTGGTTTGGAGATTGTCTTTGATAAAAATGGTTGCAAATTGGTAAAGGAATCCATGGTAATAATAAGAGGAGTAAGGTAGGGATATTTGTACAAGTTGATATAAAATGTGTTAGTATTACCGGTTATTACCTACGTGTAGCAAGAAGCACTAGTCCATAAAAAATTATGTTGTGGCATAAGCGGATGTTACACATCAATGAAAAGAGTCTATGAGAGGTGTTTAACAAACAACTAGTATGAGGCTTGAAAGGTAAGAAGTTTGATTCCTTTTGTTTCTATGAAGCTTGTGTCATGGAGAAGTAGAAGAGAATTTCCTTCTATTCTAGTGCATATAGGAGTGATGATATTTTGGAGTTAGTAAACTCAGACATCTGTGGACCCATGGAGGAGTAGTCCATGATAGGGTCCAAATATTTTATCACCTTCATTGATGATTTCTCTATAAAATATTGGGTGTTCTTCATGAAGTAGAATAGGGGAGCACTAGAGAAATTCAAGAACTTTGTTTTCGATGTAGAGAGACAAACCGATAAGAAGGTCAAAGTATTGAGTATAGACAATGGAGGTGGGTATTGCTTTAGAGAGTTTAATATCTTCTATAATATGCATGGGATTGCAAGGCATAAATCCACACCTTGTACTCCATACTAGAATGGTGTGGTAGAGAAGATGAATAGGACTCTCATGGAGAAGGCATAAAGCATGAGAGAAGATGCAGGTCTAGACAAGAGGTTCTGGGTTGAGGTAGTTCACATTGCCAATCATGTTAACAAATTATCCTCTAGTTTAATATTAGGAGGAATTACTCCACAAAATAAGTGGAGTGGAAAGAAATCCATTGTAGAGCATCTGAAGGTATTTGCATGTGAAGCTTACATGCATGTTCTAAAGGAGAAAATGAGCAAGGTGGACAATAATTATGTAAAATATATTTTTGTGGATTATCTTGATGGTGTGAAAGGCTACAGATTATGGATACCATCAAAGAGGCATCATATAGTGAGTTGTAATGTGATATTTAAGGAAAATGTGGTTGGTGGAAGGAAGGAAGGTCAAGAAAATAAACTTCAAGTGAAAATGGATGATCAATAGTCTCTTGTAGATCATCATCAACATTTTGTAGTTGGTCATAGCAATAAAAAAGAGTCTTCTAATTCACACTATTTTTTAGTTGGTCAGTAGCCTTTCCTAGGTGGTAGTAGCAACCAAAATTAGCCTACCATAACAAGCCCTAGTGATCAACAACAAGTTATCGATATTCATATTGGTGGGAATAATGGTGAGATATTTGCTAATGATGAAATTGGAGAGGAGACCAAACCAAAAAATGAAGTGCAAACTAAAAATGTTGTAGTGGATAAGGAGTGTAGCCAATCACTTCGAAGGAGTCAACACCAAAATAGAGTGCTAAAAATGTATGGTTATGATCCACTTTGTGAAGAGCCCAAGAATGTGAAGGAGGCTCTGAATTTCATTGAAGCTAGGTAGTGGAAAATGGTGATGGAGAAAGAGATGACGTCTCTTAGTGATAATCAGACTTAGTATTTAAAACCAATACCAAAAGGGAGACAATTGGTTGGTTGTAAATAGATATTTAAGAAGAAATATAACCAAGATGGCTCAATGGAGTGGCATAAGGTAAGGTTGGTTACAAACTTTTATACTCAGGTTGACGATATTGATTACGTTGAGACAATATCACCGATAGCCAAGATAGTTTTAATTTGATTATTGTTGGCAATGGCAGCAACAAATGATTGGGAGATTTAATTATATGGATGTGAAGACAACATTTCTTCATGGAGAATTAAAGGAGGAAATCTACATGCAACAACTTGAGGGGTTTGAAACCAATGGGAGCAATCTAGTTTGTAGATTATAGAAAATATTGTATGGTCTATAGCAATCACCAAGAGAATGGTATAAATGATTTGATCATTATGTGATTGAACATGGATTTGTAAGGAGTAATGTAGATCACTACATTTACTACTTGAAGGATTCAAGTAGGTTTGTTATACTTGCATTGTATGTTGATGACATACTATTGCTAAGTAGTTCACAACATGCAATTCAAAATGTAAAGGTAAAGTTGTCAAAGGTATTCAACATGAAGTATTTGGGATCCCTTCATTACTTTCTAGGAATCGAGGTTAGGAGGAACTGATCGATGAATAAGTTGTGGATCAACCAAAGGAATTATGTGGCTAATATCTTGAAATAATTTGGGATGAAGGTATGTAAACTAGTAAGCACTCCATTCTTGATGGGTGCTACATTGTCCAATGAGCAGAACCAAGATATTGAAGTAGAAAAGAATGAAATGACAAAGGTATCATATGCAAATGCAATAGAAAATTTGATGTATGCAATGGTTTCTACAAGATTTGACTTGGCTCATGTAGTGGGAGTTGTGAGAAAATTTATGTCAAATCTAAGCAACCAACACTAGATAATAGTGAAGATGATATTCTAGTATCTACAACATACAAAAGATATTGTGATTTGTTATTAGGTTGTGGGAGGTATCTAGTTCAAGGTATATGTAGATGTTGATTTTATAGGTGATGTGGATAGAGGAAATTTCCACAAGTGCATATGTATTTGAATTATCTAGGAGAGCCATTACCTGGAGAAGCATGAAGTAAGAGGTTGTTGCACAATAAATAATAAAGTTTGAATATATTGTATCAGTAGAGTCTTGCAAGGAAGTAATATGGCTAAAGTTGCTATGTGCACATGTTGGTGTGAGGTAGGGTCCAATTCCATTGTGATGTGACAATAATAGTGCGATAGACCTTGCTATCAATCCAAAATTTCATAGTAGGATCAAACACATCAGGGTAAGGTTTCACTTCATTAGAGAAATGATTGAAGAAGGTGAATTAAATTTGTAGAATGTGAAGATCGAGGAGAACATAGCTTATGCCTTGACAAAGGTAATGAGTACTCTAAAATTCAACTGATACCAATATCAAAATGGGATAAGCACTTGGACATAGTAGTAACCAAGTGGGAGATTGTTGAGATTGACAACTACTATGACATCATTTTTTAAATCAATTGTATTTAGGATAAGAGACACTCGCTAGAAATTTCCATGTGAAAGATTGCATGAGAATAACTAATGCAAACTGTCAGTTCAAATTCTCATGTGTAGTTAGAGAGTAATAGTTCAACCATCATTCTCATGCTTATAAATAAGAAAAGAGGTAAGCTGAAGAACACAAGCTTATACTGAGAGGGGAGTGTGAAGAATATAAGACCACTTTTTACTTTTCTTTCCCAAATAATCTTAATCAATATAATCAATGGCAATATCAATAGCAATAACCAAAGCAATGCACAAATCATCACACACAATAGAGACACATATTTAACGTGGTTCACCCAAATATGGCTACCTCCATGGAGAAAATATTTCTCAAATAATCTCATGGGAATCCTTCCCAATTACAATGTTTATGGACCTATGTGCAAAGGAGATAACCCCTAAATCTGGTTTGTGGATCTCTATCCATAGGAGAACTCCTTCTCCTTTGCTCTAGCTAGTGATCCTCTAGAAGACACTGCCTCCACTACATTGACTATGAATATCTCTCCACTTGAAGACTCTTGTACTCACTTAGAAGACCCATCCTCAAAGTCCTGGTTGATGGATCTCTATCCACTAGAGTCTCTATCCTCTCTGATCTGTCACCTCCAAAGCTCTATCTCAATACTATACTAAACATAGTCCAGTCGGTCTAGCATAATTCTGCTCAATAGGTCCACTCAGAACCTTCTCAGATCTTCTCAACAGGTTCACTCAGAGCCTGCTCAAATATGATCAATAGGTCCACTCAGAACCTGATCAAATCTTCTCAACAGGTCCACTTAGAACCTGTTCAAATCTGCTCAATAGGTCCACTCAAAACCTTTCCAAATATTCTCAATAGGTCCACACAAAACTTCTCCAAATATACTCAATAGGTCCACACAGAACCTATCCAACTCTTCTTAATAGGTCCACTGAGAACTTGATCAAATATTCTCAACAGGTCCACTCATAACCTGCTCAAATATGCTCAACATGTCCACTTAGAACCTGCTCAAATATGCTCAACAAGTCCACTCAGAACATGCTCAAATTTGCTCAACAAGTCCTCTCTAGGACATAACCAAATATGTATTGTAAGCTTCCACAAAATCTCACAAAAAAATAATCCACAAGTCTTCTCAAAGACTTACCTCAAATCATCTTAACAAGTCCAGAAAGAACTTATCCAATCTCATAGAAACATAAAGAGAATTGTTAGAGACTCAATATGTTCCATACTCAATGCTCAATCACTTTCTCAACTCAATCTCATAGAAGCATAAAGAGAATTGTTAGAGACTCAATATGTTCTATACTCAAAACTCAATCTCAACTCAAATCAATCTCATAGAAGCATAAAGAGAATGTTTAGAGACTCAATATGTTCTATACTCAAAACTCAATCTCAACTCAAATCAATCTCATAGAATAGTTTGTTTCATGGAACTTGAATAACAACTTCACATCCACTTGACTAGGCTCAATCAACTCTACTCAACCAATCATCTCAAGGAACAACCCTTTCTCACAAACCCTAGTCCAAGCATATATCAACCAACTCAAAATGTTTCCAACAATGTTCAACAACAACTATCACATAACAATGATACTCATGTTCTTTTCAAACTCAAGTTCAAGTTCATTGCATAACAACTCACTTCAACAACTATGCTTATAAAACATTCTTCACATAACAATGATATGATATTTCTAAACCCTAACTCAAGTTTTTCACACAACCAATGGCTTCAACAACAATGCTTATAAAACAAGGTTTTAATCACAACTCTTAATCCAGAAAACCTTGAAGCATTAACTCAAACACTTAACTCAACCAATGGTCTAACCAACAATGCTTATCAAACAAGGTTTAATCACAAATCTCAATCCAGAAAACCTTGAAGCACTAACTCAACCACTTTTGAAAAGGAAACCCTAATCAATTCCTTTTCACTCCAAACTTAATTTTCAATCAAGCCAATCAACCAACTCAATAGAGAAGAATTTTACCCATACCTTTTTGTTGCCAAGGAGTTGTCCACAAAATCTGCCACACTTCACAAAATCTCTTTTCCAAACTCACATAAGGGTTAGAGGACTTTAATTAAAATCACAATGCAAAATATAACTTTAAATACACCTTTTTACTCCAACTTAATTTTCACATCCACCAAAGTCCTTTTAGAAGAAAACCCTTAAAAAATAATAATCAACAAGTCTCAAAAATAAATCTTAATTAACACTTTATCATAACTCCTTATACCTCCTAAAACATAACTCTCAAAACAACACTTTCCAAATTATAGAACTCAAATAATCAACAAAACTTTCACCTTCAAAAATAAATCACCACAACCTTTAATAGAAAGGTTTATCAAAAATTAATCAACTCTAAAACAACCTTATCACTCAAACATTAGGGCATAAACCATAAAACGCAATTAAAAATTTCGTACCTGCCTCAAGGGATTTTTACCCCATGACCTACCCAAACCGCGAGTGCCTTAGCCATGGCTAAGGTTGCCACACAAGGTATATGCTCATTTGCAAAGGGAGAAGCACCACATGATTCTTCTTTGTATTTTTCCTTGCCCACGTTTAAAAATGTGCGCCTTGGGTGCTTCCACAATACTCCACCAAAAAGGCTCTTCGCAGGAATTTAATGCATGGCCTCCATGCTCCCAATGCCTTCACATTTTCCAAGCCACCACTATGCCACACTACCCAATGTGAATTGGGGGTGGTCTCAAACCGTGTTATCTTCTATGTCATTTGCCAACTGTTTTAAACCACAAGCTCATTTTTCGCTTATGCCACACAACAATCGTTCGAGCAAGGATAAACGTAAATAAACTTTGGGCATGGTATTTATATGGATCTCCAATAATTTGAAAATATCGACGCTTCCCTTTGGCTTCTATGACGTCGATGGAAATAAAACTTTGAATGCCTTGTTTAAATCTTTAAATCTAACCTTTGGATTTATTAAAATATTCTTTAGACTTTATAAACCCACTTCTGCAATATAAAATATTGTAATGAAAATTACAAATATTTTATTTTGGGTTTTCACCATGGCACTTATAGTATTATAATAACCATTATAATATGTCACCTTTGATAAAGTACCTTTTAATATTTATTTATAAATTTTAAATTCATCCTGAATTTAAATAATTTATAAAATAAATATTATAACTCCTTTTTAACTTTTGTCTTTTGCATTGTTTTACTTGAACTTTGGCCTTCTCCATGGATATCAAATAACCATATTTATCCCCTTTATTTCCTATTGAAAACTTTGGTATTAATGGTGACTTCATCTGGTGACATCAATGACAACTTTGACTTAGGGACTCAAAATATCCAATAATCTCCCCCTTTGTCATTGATGGCAACCCATATCCTTTTGTTGAAACCCGACCTTTATTTTTCTTTTGATCTCCTTGGGACATTGCTCCCCCTGGCTCAATGCTCTATCAAATATCAAATCTCTCCCCATATCAACTTTCTCCTCAATACATAAATCTCTCCCCCTTTGACATCAATGGCAAAGGGTCACCTTTGGGGCTCGGGGCTAAGAATGAGTCTCTTAGCTTAGCCCCTCCCCCACCTCCTCATGAGGTGGTTAATTATGGGGTGGGAGTATTTCTACTCCCCGAAAGCACTATTCTTTACCTTTATATTTTTCCCTTATTTTCTGAGTTTTCTAAATCCTTTGACCATTTCTATCTAGGTCATCATCCCTATTTATGTCATCATTCTAGTTCCTGTTCCTATTCTCATCCATGTTCCTATTCATGTTCCTATTCTTGTTCTCATTCATATTCCTATTCCTGTTCCTGTTCATATTTCTGTTTTTGTTCATACTTGTTTTTGGAATATTTGCTCTACACCATCTTGTTGTGTGATCATAATTATTGCACTTATAACACTTAATGTTATTATTCCTTAGAGGTGCAAATGTCTTAGGATTTCTCCTAGTGAAGCCATATCCTCTCCTGTCATGAACCTTGCAATTCATTGCCTTGTGACCAAAATCATTACATGAGTAGCAATACCCATGGAAAAGTTGTCCTTTCCCATATTCCTATATTTCATGTGTCCTACACTGTGAAGCCATGTGCCCAAACTTGTGACATGAAAAACATCTTCCATTGAAGAAACCTTGCCTAGACCCCATTGGTCTCTTAGTCTCTTCTACTTGTTTCATGTTCCATATGTTCCTTACTTGTGCATTGTTCCTTTCCTTGCTAAAATTTCTATTGTCCAACTTATCCTTAGAAGTCTCACTCTCTCTTTTACTTACTTATTTTGACTCTTCTTCTTTTCTAGTGTTTGATCTTGACTCTCCTTTTTTTTCTTCCTGTTTCCCTTGTTCTTCTTTAGAACTAAGTCCTGTTATGGTGACTAATGACCTTTGTGCATTGATAGTCCTTTCCAAGGTCTTTGAATTTTCCTTAAACTTATGTAGCTTTTCCTTAGAAACTTTTACTTCCCTCCTTAGTGAAACTATCTCATGCTCTAATATTTCACACTCTAGATATTTTGTATTTAATATTTTGGCCATACCTTCTTCAATTTTCTTGTCTCTTCAACTTTGATTTTGAAGTTGGTGAGTTCCTGTAGAAACCTTGCTTTTTTTTTCTCATATTCTTGAGCTTGAACCCTTAATCCCGAGTTCTTCCTTTTTAATTCTTCAAGAGTAATCATAAGCCTTTCACATTCTATCTCTTTTACCTTTGATTATTTAATCATACCTTCTTCCACTCTTCTTGCTTTTTCAACCTTATCTCTCAAGTCAGAGATATCCTATAGAAGCTTTGTCTTACATTTATCATCTTCTTGTATTTGAGCCTTCAATTCTAAATTCTCTCTTTTCAATTCAATAAGTTCCTTAAGAGTGGCTTTCTCTTTTTCATTTTCTGAAGCATCTTCTTTTTCTTCTATTACTGAAAGTAGAGTTTCTTCTTCATACCTATTTTGATTGTCCCTGTTATCCTTTCTTGAACCAATCTCTAGGATTTCATTTCCAAGAATATCATCTTCATCTTCACTGCTACTAAAACCATTACAATATCTTGCATCATGGCCAATTTGACCACAAACAAAATATTTTTGTGGACAATAAGCTGCATGGTGACCTGTGTTCCCACATTTGGTACAAAACTTTATCAGTCTAGATATTTCTCCATTACTTGATTCATCTCTTGAATCTATTTCCATTTGTCCTCCCAACACAATAATATTAAACTCATCTTCATTTTCTTTCATGACCATAGGTGTTCTTTTTTTCTTGTGTCTCATGCTTCTACTCTTGCCTTTCTTTGCCATTTGTGTTCTTGTAGGATATTCCTTCAAGCTGTTAAAATTCTTCCAAAGGAACCGACTATGATACCAATTGAAGAACATAAGCTTATACTGAGAGGGGGGTGAACAATATAAAACCACTTTTTACTTTTCTTTCCCAAACAATATTAATCAATATAATCAATTGCAATATCAATAGAAATAACCAAAGTAATGCACAAATCATCACACACAATAGAGACATATATTTAACGTGGTTCACCCAAATATGGCTACCTCCATGGAGAAAATATTTTTTCTAAATATTTCTCAAATAATCTCATGGTAATCCTTCCCAATTACAATGTTTATGGACCTCTATCCAAAGGAGATGTTGATCCCCTAAATCTGATTTGTGGATCTCTATCCACAGGAGAACTCCTTCTCCTTTGCTTTGGCTGGTGATCCTCTAGAAGACACTACCTCCACTACACTAATTATGGATCTTTATCCACTTGAAGACTCTTGTCCTCACTCAGAAGACCTATCCTCAATGTCTTGGCTGATGGATCTCTATCCACTGGATTCTTTGTCCTCTCTGCTCTGTCACCTCCAAAGTTCTATCTCAATACTATACTAAACACAGTCTAGTCGGTCTAGCACAGTTCTGCTTAATAGGTCCACTCAGAACCTTCTCAGATCTTCTTAACAGGTTCACGTAGAGCCTGCTCAAATATGCTCAATAGGTCCACTCAGAACCTGATCAAATCTTCTCAATAGGTCCACTTAGAACCTTTCCAAATCTTCTCAATAGGTCCACTCAAAACCTATCCAAATATTCTCAATAGGTCCATACAGAACCTGTCCAAATATGCTCAACAAGTCCACATAGAACCTATCCAAATCTGCTCAATAGGTCCACTCAGAACTTGATCAAATCTCCTCAACAGGTCCACCTAAAACTTGCTCAAATATGCTCAATAGATCCACTCAGAACCTGCTCAAATCTGCTCAATAGGTCCACTTAGAACTTGCTCAAATATGCTCAACAAGTTCTCTCTAGGACTTAACCAAATTTGTATTGTAAGCTTCCACAAAATCTCACACAAAAATAGTCCACAAGTCTTCTCAAAGACTTTCCTCAAATAAGCTTAACAAGTCCACACAGAACTTGTCCAATCTCATAGAAACATAAAGAGAATTGTTAGAGACTCAATATGTTCTATACTCAATGCTCAATAACTTTCTCAACTTAATCTCATAGAAGCATAAAGAGAATTGTTAGAGACTCAATATGTTCTATACTCAAAAATCAATCTCAACTCAAATCAATCTCATAGAAGCATAAAGATAATTGTTAGAGACTCAATATGTTCTATACTCAAAACTCAATCTCAACTCAAATAAATCTCATAGAATAGTTTATTTCATGGAACTTGAACAACAACTTCACACCCACTTGACTAGGCTCAATCAACTCTACTCAACCAATCATCTCAAGGAACAACCCTTTCTCACAAACCCTAGTCCAAGCATATATCAACCAACTCAAAATATTTCCAACAATGTTCAACAACAACTATCACATAACAATGATACTCATGTTCTTTTCAAACTCAAGTTCAAGTTCATTGTATAACAACTCACTTCAACAACCATGCTTATAAAACATTCTTCACATAAAAATGATACTCATGATCTTTCCAAACCCTAACTCAAGTTTTTCACACAACCAATGGCTTCAACAACAATGCTTATAAAACAAGGTTTTAATCACAACTCTTAATACAAAAAACCTTGAAGCATTAACTCAAACACTTAACTCAACCAATGGTCTAAACAACAATGCTTATCAAACAAGGTTTAATCACAACTCTCAATCCAAAAAACCTTGAAGCACTAACTCAACCACTTTTGAAAAGGAAACCCTAATCAATTCCTTTTCACTCCAAACTTAATTTTCAATGAAGCCAATCAACCAACTCAATAGAGAAGAATTTTACCCATACCTTTTTTTTGCCAAGGAGTTGTCCACAAAATCTGCCACACTTCACAAAATCTCTTTTCCAAACTCACATAAGGGTTAGAGGACTTTAATTAAAATCACAATGCAAAATATAACTTTAAATACACCTTTTTACTCCAACTTAATTTTCACATCCACCAAATTCATTTTAGAAGAAACCCTTAAAAAATAATAATCAACAAGTCTCAAAAATAAATCTTAATTAACACTTTATCATAACTCCTTATACCTCCTAAAACAGAACTCTCAAAACAACACTTTCCAGATTATAGAACTCAAATAATCAACAAAAATTTCACCTTCAAAAATCAATCACCACAACCTTTAATATAAAGGTTTATCAAAAATTAATCAACTCTAAAACAACCTTATCACTCCAACCTTAGGGCATAAACCATAAAACGTAATTAAAAATTTCGTACCTACCTCAAGGGGTTTTGACCCCACCACCTACCCATATCGCGAGTGCCTTTGTCGCGACTAAGGTTGCCACACGAGCTACATGCTCATTCACAAAGGGAGAAGCACCACGTGCTTATTATTTGCATTTTTCCTTGCCCATGTTTAAAAATGTGGGCCTTGGGTGCTTCCACAATACTCCACTAAAAAGGCTCTTCGCAGGAATCGAATGCACGACCTCCGTGCTCTCAATGCCTTCACGCTTTCCAAGCCACCACTAGGCCACATTGCCCAATGCGAATTGGGGGTGGTCTCAAACCGTGTTATCTTCTACGTCCTTTGCCAAATTTTTTAAACCACGAGCTCATTTTTCGCTTATGCCACACAACAATCATTCGAGCAAGGATAAATGAAAATAAACTTTGGGCATGGTATTTATATGCATCTCCAATAATTCAAAAATATCAGCGCTTCCCTTTGGCTTCTATGACGTCGGCGAAAATAAAACTTTGAATGCCTTGTTTAAATCTTTAAATCCAACGTTTGAATTTATTAAAATAATCTTTAGACTTTATAAACCCACTTCTGCAATATAAAATATTGTAATAAAAATTACAAATATTTTATTTTGGGTTTTCACCATGGCACTTCTAGTATTATAATAACCATTATAATATTTCACCTTTGATAAAGTACCTTTTAATATTTATTTATAAAATTTAAATTCATCCTGAATTTAAATAATTTATAAAATAAATATTATAACTCATTTTTAACTTTTGTCTTTTGCACTGTTTTACTTGAACTTTGGCCTTCTCCTTGGATATCAAATAACCATCTTTGTCCCCTTTATTTCTTGCTGAAAACTTTGGTATTAATGGTGACTTCATTTGGTGGCATGAATGGTGACATCAATGACAACTTTGACTTAGGGACTCAAAATGTCCAACAGAAGCAAACTCCAATCAATAAAAGATTTTTTATATTCAATCAGGTTGTTGCAAACCCCCATCGTGGTGCGGTTACATGTATGTGGGTCTAATGTATTGGAATGTGTCTACACAGGGGATGAGTTAGGATTGAGATTGTAGTAGATGAAGAAACCAGTAGAACCAACTTTGCTATGATTGTAATTCATGCAAAGCAGGGCATGCAAGATAGGGATTTTATGCATGTAATAATTATATTGAGGAATGATACAATTTTTTTTTAGGACAACAATCTTAGCATTAATTACTTTATTTATGCATGTTCATTATCTATGTTATGTTTTGTTAAATTCTCTTCGGTGCATATATTAGTCATTTTCTCAAATACTTATTATTTTTTATTCTACACATACTTTTCTATCAACAAGGTTACCCTACAAGAATAGAAAATATTTGGCTCAAAATTTGGATTTACCAAGAAATATTATCCCTAAGTAGTAGATAGCCCTTATGAAAAACTCATTTTTCCAAGATCCAAAACAAGGTTGGGAAAAATAAAAAGAAGGAAAGGAAAGAAAATTAGTTCATCTACAAAGGTAATACTTTTACATCAACAAGTAAGTTTACTTATAAATAAGGTTTTACTGGGTGGAGGTAGTAGACAAACCAATTTTTGTTGAGTGTTTCCTAGCGGTTCCAATACCAAGCCCCTTTAAGGTCCCCCTCACTTGGAGTAAAATTTTACTAAGGTAGGGCAATGGTTATAGTGGTAGCTTTCCATATTCAAACCATGCTTGTGGTGGTAAAATGATGAAGACGTTGTTAATTTCCCTGTATAAAAATAAATAAATATATAAGATTTTACTAATTTTTAATCTCTATAAAGATTATCATGTTATACTCTTGAGTAACTACTATTATTATTTAATTATAAAGTTTTATTATAAAAACATGATTATAATTAATAAAATCTATTGAATCTGGAAGTATTTACTATGTTTTTTTACTTTGTTTTTACAAAAAAAAAAAAAACCCCACAAAGGGTTACAATCATTTAAAAATTTAAAAAATCCTCATATTCGCATTAGTATATTTTTTTTTAAAATAATAGTTTTATAACATTATAATCATTTTTTCTTCAAATTTATTTTTAACAAAATTGATAACTTCATTAAAAACAATATTTTAGGTGTGCATATCCATAATATTAAAAAACATCAAATATGTTAGAACATGTATTTATACAAATATGTATTACATCCTAAACGATATATCATATGTACAATCCAAATGTATACCTTAATAGTATATAAATACTTCAATATGTTATCCAATGTATCCATATCCTCTCCCTTTTACACCCTATTTATCCCTATACCCTTATAACTATACACCCAAAATTTAAAAGTGTACAGTAAATACTTGATACTTTTACCGCCATATAACTTTAATTAAATTACCATTTAATTTTAATTAAAAATATAAAAATAAAAATTAAAAATTAAAAGTATAATAAAATTTTAACATTTTTAAGGTGTATGTTTTAAAGGATAGTTAGCCACAATTATATTATTATACTATTTTTAATAACTGATAACTTATTTTAATTCATTATTGTTAATTTAATATAAACTTTTATGTTAATAAAATTAACATTTATCCTTATCGCAAAGGAATAAAAAAATAAAATTAATATTCGATCTTCGTCTCAAATAGATCCACCAGTTTTTGCACATCTTAAATGTTTCCCCACATATTTTTGTAGCTATTCGATATAATGTAACCCTAGAGCGTGTGTGATTTATGTGAGCGACGAGAATTTCTTTTTTATTATAATAATTTGTTAACGACATTTATGTAATCCATTTGTAAGTGGTCTAAAAAAGTGTTTTCAGTCCTAAGGTCTATCCTTAAATTTTTTCAAACTTAAAGAGTTTAAATGTCGAATGTCAATGGGATAGACAAATGTTAGTTTTAAAAAATTTAAGAATGGGTCAAGATTAAAAATTATTTTCGTGAATATATCTAAAAATTAGAATTTTATTAAATTGTTTATTTATAGTTGATTATATATGTATAATTATTAAATTATTATAATATTATTATACAATCATGATGTAATATAGAGAAATTATATTTTTGTTTTATATATTAAAAGTTATCTCTAACGGTGATCTAAAGTGAGAGATTAGAGGTGAGACCAATTTTTTTCTAAATAACCAATATAAGAATAGTTTACAATTAAATATGATCAAGACTAAAAATTAATTTCAGGTCATTAAATTATTGCAAAGCTTCACAAATTTCATAGAATTGGTACAATTAGAATGGGCTCAAAAAGAACTTTCCAACAAGTATAAATGTGCTTATACTTGTCTAAGGACTAATATCCCAAAATACCTAAAAATAAAAGTGCCCTAAGCTTGCAAAAGAGTTATGATATTTTTGTTTGGCACTTTTGTATGGTGCTTTTGTCGTCCTATGACACTTTCACACAATCTATTTAACTTTTTCCTACCTCCCAATAGTTATAGATGATAGTGCCATGAATAAAAGCATCATAGCACTTGCGTACAACCATGGTGCTTTCATACTACCATCACAAAAACTAAAATTTTGGTGGTTTAATTGTCTGTCACTGCTAGTTACCTCTAGCTACCATCCTGTTGAACATAACTATGCATGTTAAAATGGAATCTTATCAAATCAAACCACTTGAATCCATGCAAACTACCAATCAAGCCACTTAAATCCATGTAAAATCCCAAGCACACCACTTAAATCCATGTAAACTCTCTAATCACCATGTAACTCCTACAAATTCACCTAAAACTGCCACCTCATCCTTTTGCACAAATATCCAACATGCTCTCCAAGAGGCTTGGGTGATCTATTAAACCACCCTTGGGGAAGCCATGAAATGATCACTCTTTTTGAAAGTACTTACACATTGTCAAAATCATAATAAGAGGGGCTTATTTCCATTGATATACTACTACAAATTCCATGAAATATCATGGTTTCTTACACTTTAGATCAATTTCTAACATACATGTAAGCATACAAGTAGTATTGAGATATTTATTAGATATCCATTTAATATTAAAGAAAATCAACAAGGCATCCTCCAACAATTCCTTTTATTAGAGAAGGGATAATCCACAAATATAGGTGGTGTCTTCTCCCTTTTTGAGCATATTCAACCTTTGTTCATTTAGTTTGTATTTTTTGCCTTCATTTTTTGTTATTAATAATTTTTGCATCATTTATGTTATGCCCAGTTTCATCATTACAAAGAGAAAATAGGATTTTGATCCTTCAACTAAGGAAACCAATTATTTCCTATTGAAATTGGAAAAACCCTCCACACTAATCCTCTATTTTCTATTTCTATCTATAGGTTTTCTAAATTTTTGTAGGCATAGATAAAATCATTGTATGACTATGATAGCATTATATGGTTATGTCTATCATCCCATAGTGCTTCTATCATCCTACGACATTTTCATCATCTTGTGACACTTCTTTCACTCTATGGCACTTTCATCACTCTATGATGCTTTCGTCTCGGTTCTAGATCAGGTATAAAATATTCTAGTTCTACTTAATTTCAGCCTTAGATTAACAATTTTAGGCTATTTGTGCTATTTTGTAATCATTAGAATAACTTTTGTGAAGGTTTTTCAAAAAGGAATCAAACTTGCATTTTTAGTTACAAAATTGCTAAAGTAACAATTGACATTATTCATTGCATTAGGCATTAGATCGAAGGCCTATTCATTAGTATCACATTGTAATTATAACCGATCTATCACTTTGTAACCTTGTTATCTAGTTTTGTAATGAAGTTTACAAAAAGGGATAGGAAGTCAATTTCTCTTACAAATCGAAAAGGGGACAAGTCTTATTTTTCTTCCTCCATTTAGGCAATCAAAGCAACATGCATGTAGTTACATCTTAGGGTAAATTTATTTGGATGTATGTTTGCTTGTGTTCTTTCTCAAAAGAAAAAAATTGTTATTTTTTGTAAGTATTCAAAGTAAAGAATCACATAGCATATGAACTTATATTTTTGCATCATGTTTACACTTGCTTCTTTGCATCTTCATAATCAAGTCTTAGCATTCTAAGATAGGATTAAGATCTTAAAATCCTAGGTTTGTGTTCAATGTACCCATCAAATTATATCATTAGGCCTTAGGAACGTCCCCTCGATCTCTAGCGTGATCGCACATAAAAAGGAATATACACTTGTGATTTGTTCCAATTTGCATGAACACATCATTGGTGAACCTGATGTGAATACCACTTGGGTTCAAAATTCTTCCTATCCTACTAAAGAATTCTAATTAAGATAAAACATTGTTAAATATCTAAATAATATCACCTAATTTTTTTGTCTAGTTAAATAATATTAATAATGATTAAGAACCTAACCAAAGGGCTAGTCCTCCTAGGGATTGTATATGATCCCTTGAGTAACCATAATATGAATCTATAGGCTAAATTGGATATACTGTGAGCCCAGGATACCAACCACCCGCATAGGGTGTCACACATACTTTAAGCCTATAGGAGTCATAAAGGGGGATTTTGAATTACCCCTCGAGTACCATCTTGGATCACAAACATAAGAGGTCACTTCCACGTATTGTTCTCTTTTATGTATCTTAAGGTCTCTCTTATGTATGATCATGTATATCAAGAGGAATAGCTTGTTCCATATATGAAGTATGTGTATATACAAGAGTTTAGGTATATTGGGAGGCCCCCTAAGGTATATAAATAAAATACGTATATAGAGGGTGGATGACATAAGGGCATAAAAACATGTTCTCTTCTTCTCTTAAGCAATTCTAAAAATAAACCATAATAAAAATTTAAAATCCCCTTCCTCTCTAAACTATGGTTGAATACCACTATATGACATAAAGTGTGGCCTATCAGTTGGCCTACAACATAGACCCCTTGGATGAGGTCCAAAAAGACTAAGCCATATTTGAAAATACCATCTACAAATAAGAGGATGAGGGAACTCCAATCTTGAGTTGTCTTTCTCCCATCCATGATGAACAAGGGAGAGTCACTTTCCAATATCTTGATCACCTAAGTTCTTTCTTGCATAGAAATAAAGAGATTATCCAAACCAATCTAATTAATATAAGATATCATTTTTCT
The DNA here is from genome assembly GCA_028583015.1 of Wollemia nobilis. Classification (NCBI taxonomy): domain Eukaryota; kingdom Viridiplantae; phylum Streptophyta; class Pinopsida; order Araucariales; family Araucariaceae; genus Wollemia; species Wollemia nobilis. The sequence continues at coordinate 1,697,670 of JAQPPZ010000232.1, forward strand.
ACCTTTTTTGAGGAAGATTCTCTTTTGGACTACCCTTTATAACCCAAATCTAACCCCCTAACATCTAATCCAATCAACTTATCTCATGGGTCTTGCATATACCTTAATGCACCAATATCAGATCACATAGATCAAAATTTTCCAACTGTCACAACTTCTATAGATGGTAGAATACAAAGTCCTCCATCGTCCTTAGGATATCAATAAAATTTTCCTCCCCTCAAATAGTTACTATGGGTCAATGTAATTTGTCCCATCACTTAACAAGAAAGCACAAGCGATACACCTCCTAATGCTCCCACCTCCCAATCTTGTCTTACCAACCTCCCACTAGTCTTGAGCATGAGCTTAGGTTATGCTCAAACATTCAATATTTCCATATCTAATATGACATGTTCAATTCATATTGTCTAAAATAACATGAGGGAAAATTGTATGATGCCTACTTTGATATTGTACACTTCATTCTTGCAATGCATGTCACATGTGCCTCTTAATCCTCACCCATCTAAAATTTAATCCTTAACTACACAAATGGAGTATTTCAAACAAAAAATAACCTTAATCCAACAATCCTCATATATTCATAGGTACTCCTATGAGGACCTATGCAATTATCCATTAGACGTAATCATAACTAGTTGTCCCTTCCCTTCAAATTTTGAACATCCAAATTGCAAATGTATAAAGGGAAAGAATAACCCATAAATAATCTTATTTTCTTCTACACCACCTACAATGACATTGCATATGGTTATATGTTACTTCTAAAATATTTTCCTAAAAGCCTTAGTGGTCTTGACCTAAATATTGTGACACATCCTTAAAATCTTTAAGGACTTGGTCAAAATGTTTGCCCATTAATTTTAGTATATATCAAAGGAAAGGTTATAATTAGTGACCTTTATAAATTAAAAAAATATAAGGATGGAATTTTTGCTAACATTTTAGCTAGGTGACAATATTTGAGAGGGAGGATTCAATATGCTTCCCCAAAAAAGATATCTTTTAGATACTTTTATACAAAACTTGTAGGAACAATTGGACTTCTATCTTGATATGACTAATGTATCCACCTTTGAGGATACTATAGACATGGTAAAATGAGTAGAAAACACCATCCCAAATAGGGGTATATTAAAACCAAGAAAGAGTAAGATAAACCTTCCTCTCACAAAAAAATAGTATAAGAACAAGCATGTTGTCAGCAATGGCATCACCAATTCGTGTTAGTCCAATAACATGAATACTACCATAGCCCTTTAAAAACTATTCATCAAAAAATCCTAGCAATAAAATCTTGTGATAAAATTTATTATGCTTTACAAAGCCCTCACAATTATCCTTGATCAACTTCTAGAGGTTAAAATAATAAAACCTCCACCCATTAATCCCATAGATTCTAAGAGAAAAGGCTCCTTGGTTCTCTTCTTGAGAAGCAATGTGCCTTTCACTATGTTAATTTTCATTCAACAAACAAAATCTAAGACCCTTAAAAATCATATTAGGACATGATAGACAAAGGTCACATTGCCTTTAATGATTTTCTAGGTCATTCTTCTTCTAATCAAGATCTAGGGATTTTCTAGGATCCTTTGACCAACCACGATAAAATAATAACAAATTATATCCAGTATAACGTTATTCCTACTCCAAATAAAGGTATTGTAGAATGATCCATTCATATTTCATTGGAGTGATGATGTGATAACAATACAAGAACTAATATTTTAATCAACCTCCTTGACCTCTCTTGGCCCTTCATTCAAGATGAGCTTCTTCTTATTTTGGAGGACCACCATTGGTTACACAACCCCAAAATAAATACAAGGTAATTTCAACCTTCACCAACAACTTGAAAGCACAACTACCAAAATCTCACTTCTTGAGCTCCTTAAGACTTCTCCGATTCATCGAGAGATGTTATTTAAAATCTTGAGTGAATAGGTGGTTCCTCAAAACATAAACCACAATGACCTCACCAATGTGAAAGGGTCTCTTGAGACTAATCACATAACAATATCATTCTATGAGGATGATATTCCACCAACATCAATGATAGGAGAAATCTCCCTTAATATGATCCACTATATCGATGACACACTTATTTAAGCAAGTTATCATCAATAATGGTTCAATCCTATATATCTATAGTCTAAAATTCATTACTAATTTTGGATTGAGCAAACAAAATTTGGAGAAAATTGATCTTGTTATCAAAGCATTCAATAGTGAAGAGGGTGAGTTTAGTGTTATTATTAGGGTTATGCACAATGGCGAATATTCACAAATTGGGCAAATATTATGATTTCCAAAATTAGAAATTGACGAATATGAGGACCCTCAACGTCGGCCCATTCACCTAAAATTTTTAGGATCAATTTTTTCTTAGGGTCAATTCACCACAATTATATCCAAACATAGGCATATTTATACTTGTTGGAAAGCTCTTTTTGAGCTTGATCTAATGGTGGTATTTTTATGAAGTTATAAGGTGATTTAATAGGTCAAAATTTATCCCAAATATGACCTTACTTTTTAGGGCTTCAAATGCCCCAAATTTTGGTGTGAAGATGATTGATTTGATTTTCTTAGGATTCACCTTGATTTCAATTAATATTCACCATTTTTTTACAAGTACATTTTGATTCCAACCCCTTATGCATAACCCTAGTTATTATAGTCATGCCTTTGAAAGTCGGTCCCTATATCCTCAAAATAATTTTTAATGTCATGCCTTTTGATAACATTCTTCTTGATAGTCCCTGGATTTATGTGATATAACATGTCCCCTCTATTTATCATCAATGTCTAAATTATATGTACTAAGGCATAATATATCATATTCCTATTCTCTAAATCTTTCAGTTACTACTAAGTGATTGAGGTTTAAATACAAAACACTTATCTTTGTACCTTTCTTAATCCTACTTATGCTTCCTAATTCCAACCTCTTATTGATGACACATTAAAATATCTAACTATAAAACCTCAAACCAAAACACTTAATAATCAACTTGAAGACAAAAAATATAATTAAACTAACATGAACAACAATAATGAACCTAAAATTAAAGATGATAAACAAACTAAACCAAAATAATCAAGATAATTACTAATGAGTTGTGGACCTAGTCAAATTCCCCCTTCTTCCTGATCCATGGAATTACCCTCTAGCAAGGGTAAAACAATACAAATAGGAAATTATTCCCTTGTTTGTGTCATTACTACCAATGAAGAGAAGATTCATGGTAGTAACCTTCATTCAGTGGAAAGGTAGTTTTCATCATGCTACTTGTTTGACCTATATACCGTATTATTGGATATCAAGGTAAAGACCTAGACCTTTATAAATAGTGCATTAAAGATCCCTTAGAGGCCAAAGCCTAGCTAGGTAATTGTGATATGGGAGAAATTCCTAGTTTTAGTAAGATCCTTCCTATTTCATACTCATTTAACATTGATGAAAAGCTAATTTTTCCTACCAAAGTTCATGATATAATCATGATTAATGGGTTGAATTTGGACAAGGAGGATTATAAAGAGGTTTGGTGCCTTTTAGATTCTATTCATAGTATGAATCAGCTAACCATAGTCTATCATGAGTTAATTGCTAGTGAAAGTGACTATGAAGACATTTCCCATAGTCCTCATCAAGATAGTCCCCTTGACTATCTCATCCAAAATAACACTTATTATGGAGGATATTTTTCCCAAATAGGTAATATGTTATCCCATAGTTTCTCAATATAGATCAACCAACTATAGATCCCACAAATATTAAGATCTTAGGGGTACTACCCACTCCCCGTCAACTAGAAGATAAATCTCATATCTTAATCAAAGAAAATATAGACATCAACATTGGAACTCATGATAATTCTAAAGTCTTGAAATTAGGAAAGGTCTTAACCTTTGTAGAGTGTAAATCATACACAATGCTCTTGAGAGAGTTTAGTGATATCTTTCCTTTGTCCTTCATAGACATGCTAGGACTATATCTATGTCTTGTGGTCCATAATTTAGTTATTAGGCTAATGCAAAACTAAGTAAGCAAAAATTACAAAAAATCATACTAAATTCGCTCTACTCTTTAAGGAAGAACTCTAATTTTTTTTTGAATTTGTATTTATCAAAGTCATTGACTACTCTATTAGATTTCCAATATAGTACTTATCACCAAAAGGAAGGTACCATTAGGGTCTATACAAATTTTTGAAACATCAACAAATCATATCCTAAAGATAATTTTGCTTTACGTAACATTGATATGATCATTGAATTTTCTATAGAATGTTGAATGTTGTTATTTATGGATGGATTCACTACATACTCAGTCATAAAACCTTTATCATTACAAGAATTGATCCCTTGTGATACCTTATATTAAAACCTCACCTTTCAATATGAAATTCCAAATGGGTTATCACCCTTAGTGAATTTGATCTCAAATTCATTACCCAAAATTTATAAACTCTTAGGTCATCGCTAATTAGCTAGTAGTCACACCCTTAGTGGCTAACCATCCCATAGTCATTAAATTTTTATATGAGTCTATTTTCACCCTTGAAATTGACCAGATTGTCTTTTGCACATTTTACTTTGATGGCACTTGTTGCATCAAAGGAGTAGGGGTGGGAGTTATTTTGGTCTCATGACAACAACAAATTCTTTCTTTGTCCTTCAAGATATAATATTATTACATAAATAATACTTTGTAATTTGAAGCCTTTAGCCTTGGTCTCTCCATAACTTCAAACTTTTAATTTAATATACTCTCTATCTTTCAATATTCTCAATTAGTCGTTAATCAAGTCAATGACATCTACCAAACTAAAGATAAAAAGTTAAGGCTATATAAGGATATTTTCAACAAAATAATAACTACTTTTAATAAGATCATTTTTTATGATCTTCCTTTGGTCTATCAATCATCATGTTGATGATATGACCATAGTTGCTTCTTTTATCCTTCTTTAATTAGATGATGAATGAGTTGTAATCATCATCTAACAAATTAGGAAACGTACAACATTAGGATCTAGTCAAATTATATTAGAGGTTCTTGTCATTGGTGATTTCTCTTTGCATGATCATTGGTATAATGACATATTTTCCTTTCTTAAGAATGACACTCTATTAGCCTAAATTAGAATGAGAATAAAAATTTGAGGCAACATGCCTATCAATTTATTATCATTGTTGATATCTTCTATTTTTTTCTTTTTAAGGCATACTTATTAGGTGTTGAACTATAACTTAAGCCTAAGTAATCATTAGATAATTATATGAGGGATCATGTGGTGTCCACTTTAATGAAAATTCCATCACCAAGATTCTTCTCTAGTTAGGTTATTACTAGCCCTCTATGGAGAATGACTCGTGACTATGTCAAATTGTGTGATAAGTATCAAAACATGATAATGTTATTCATGAAAAATCATAAGAGCTCAAATCCCTGAAATTCCCTTGGATATTCTTTATTTTAGGCTTGGGAATTATTAGAAATATCAATACAATATCATTTTATGGACATAAGTTCATCATAACAATGATTGAATGCATTATCAAATAGATTAAAGTAATGTTGTCTTCTTTTACTATAATCCCAATTCACTCTAAATTAGATCCTTTATCATTATGGAATCCCATTGGTAATACTCTCTAATAATGATATGCCCTTCAAGAACAAGGATTGTCAAAAACGCTAAACTAGATACAAAATCTAGAATAATTGGTCTACACATTACTATCTATAAGGCAAAAACCAAGCTAATTTTTCCAATAAAACCTTGATCAAAATCCTTAAGAAACTCATAAAAAAATTTGGATAATATTAGCACCTATAATTCTACCTAACCTTATGAGTCTATCATACCAGTATTCAAATACTTACTAGTGTCACACTTTATTATTTAGTTTATGGGATTGGCATAGTCTTATCATTTGAGATAGAAGTACCCTCCTTGCATGTCCTATTGAAGGTCTCCTTTGTATATGAGGAATACCAACTCACTCATCTTAATTAATTGGTACTACTTGATGAGAAGTGGATTCATACCTTATAATACCTATGGGTTTTACCAGTACAATATTAAGAGAGCCTATGACAAAAGGGTACTATTTCATTCCTTCTAAGTTAATGACCTAGCTCTTAAGGAAAACCAAAAGAATACTAATGTAAAATTTAGTCTCAAAGACAAATTTAATCCCAATTGGCTAGGTCCATTTATAATAATCACCAAGTTTGGTTTAGAAGCTTATCACCTAGTCAGAGTTGATGGCCAAGAACTAAAGGAAACCATCAACATAATGCACTTAAAGTTCTACTACATCTAATTTTACATTGACTTATTATCTCATTTTATTTTCAATCATTTCTAACTTGCATGGCTACTTTCAACTATTGCTTGCATGGCTACCTACTTGCATCACTACCTATCCTCATATTTTCCTATATGCACATGCTTGGATTGCTTGATTGCATACTGAGTCAGGGAAGCACGATGATGCAAATGATGATCCTATTTAATAATATATTATTTAATATTACATTTCACTAGGTGTTTAATGCTAGTATTTTATCCTATCCCTCTCTTTACAACCAATTTCTCTCTTAATATCTTCCTATTCAATATTATTTTCTTCAATGACTGCTACCTTCTTCTAAATGCTCACATCCTAATCTACTCATATAGGAACCTTGTAGATACCTTTCAAAGGTAACATAATGTTGTTAGGCCCTCACCCTATACATCCATGAGAGTGATGGAGCACTATGATATGTGCATCATACCAAGTAATAACCAACTATATTGTGTGTCAAAGGCATATTATAAGATGCCAAGTGTGATACCCTTATTTTATATTTCTTTTTTTTATATTAACCCATAATAATATTTCCACATGATGGTTATTATATAAACCATAGGAATAAATATCATAATCTCTTCATATCTCTCTCTATCCCAAATTTTACCATTCTTGGAACCCATAATAATATTTCCACATGATGGTTATTATATAAACCATAGGAATAAATATCATAATCTCTTCATATCTCTCTCTATCCCAAATTTTACCATTTTTGGTTTCCTTATAGGCTTAAAAATGATGAATCGACATATCCTATCTCATTGTAAGCTTAAAAGATACTGAGAATGATCACTCACAACATTTGGTATTTATTTATCAATGGCCACATGATGAACACTATGAAATTTATAAACTATGATGGCAATCTTTCCTAAAAATGTCTTATTCTTCTATTTCATCATTGGGCTACATGATTGGCATCATGATTATCCATAGTATGATAGCCCATTGTCTGCTTACTTTTATAATTTTGGGAAACTTATCAAGCTGTAATAGGACCTCCCAAATGGGGCATCTCCATTTAGAAAGTAATCAGATAAGTTAATAAAAATATATCAAGTTTATAATAAATCTTGTAAATGACTAACTTTTAAATAAATCAATCATCTATGTGCCTTTATATATGCACATAATTTATTTGCCTTTCAATAGGATAGCCATTTATGTTATTTTAAATAGGTTGATTACACATATTTTAAGCCACCTAAGTGTTTGTCCATCAATCTAGCTCAATAACTGATGTAGGAGCATCCGACAGCATCAGATGCAAAGGCATCCAGTTGCGGGAAAGCCAGTGCTGAAGAGTCGGCCAAGGAAGAAGAAGCAGAAGGCAAGGAGGAAGTTCACAGCAGAAACTATCACGATTTCGCTACGTCATGAAATCGCGACGGTTTTCAAGAGAGAAAATGTCGCAAAAGGGGCCATGATTTCACGACATGTCGCGAAATCATGACCGTCACGAAATCGCGATAGCAACAACGAGGCGGAGGTAGAGGTCAAGAGAAGTAGCAAAATCGTGACGTCACGAAATTGTGACATCGCAAAATTGCGACGTCAGAGCAGCAGTAGGAGGAAGGCAGAAGAAGTGTCACGATTTTGCAGCACGTCACGAAATCACGACATCGCAAAATCATGACAGCGGAGAGGCATTCAAAGGGAGCAGCGGGGACGTCGTGATATCGCGACATCATGATATCACGACAAGAATCTGAAAGAGGGCTGTCAGCAAGAGTTGGTCGCGATATCGCGAGATGTCGCGATATCACGACCAAAATGAAAAAGGAGTGCAGAGAAGCTGGAACGTCACGATATCGTGACATGTCGTGATATTGCGACGAAGAGAGAAAAGGGCATGGGAGGAGAAAGAAGTGGTGGGAATGACATTTTCAAGGACCGTTCAAAGATGCCACGTGGCACAAGCTGAAGTTAAAGCGGGGGATTACCCAGGAGTGCAGGAGACGAAGAGGATGGGCGCGTAAATTTTTTTTGATGGATTCAGAGATGACAGGGACTGTGCGGAGAGGGGTCTTTAATCGGGTTGGTGTCCCAATTTTCATGTTTTTATTTCAGAGGGTCGAGGCCTCTATAAAAAAACCTAGTTAATGTAATTAATCGGGTTGGTGTCCCGATTAATGCATGGTTTAATGCATGAGAGGGTCGGGGCCTCTATAAAAACCCAATTTGTTGTTTTAGTCAGGACGGTGGATCGGAGAATGCACGCAAAGGTATAGAAGCGTGAAGCTAAGCCGAGAGCTAGCAATTGTAAGCTCCGGGCGGAGAAAATTTTTAGAATTAATAGATGAAATTTTTTGGAACTTGTGAGTGTGAGTATGCGTGTGTTTTTCGGTGTGCTGTCAGTGGTATCAGAGTGAGTAGATCAGAGAATGCACGCAGAGGTATAGAAGGGTGAAGCTAAGCCGGGAGCTAGCAATTGTAAGCCTATGGGCAGTGTTATGTAAATATTTTTAGAATTAATAGATGAAATTTTCTGGAACTTGTGAGTGTGAGTATGCGTGTGTTTTTCGGGTGTCGTCAGTGGTATCAGAGCAAGTGGTCTTGAGTGTGTAACAGATCGCCGAACGTGAGGCAGTTACACTAGGATCTGTGGAGGGTTCTGAGAGAGAGTGAGTTAAGATCTCGGGCGTGTTAGCAGATCATCGGACGTGAGGTAGCTACACCGTATCGTTGAAGCTTTGTAAGAAAAGTAAGGAAGATGCATTCCCAAAGAAGCCATGTCAATAAAAATGATATGGTGTCGGAGGAAGAGTTCGAAGCTTTGCAGCGGCAATTAAAAGCCCTGCAAAAAGAGTGGCTCAACATTAAATTGCGGGAGCAAGAAGAGCGGCAAAGAAGACGGGAAGAGAGAAAGAGGAAGAAAGAGAAGGGAAGAAGGGAGAAGAAGTAGCGAAGAGGGAGAAACGTCCGATGGAAGACGAAGTTGTGTGGACGGAGAAGGGTTTGGAGACGCAGAGAAGGTAGAGAAAAGGAAGTGTTGCCAAGCAGCGAAGAAGACCCACCCGGTTTGAAGCATCAAGCACGAGCAGACAACGGAAAGCCCTAAAGTCCAAGGAAGAAGCGAAGCAAGGAGGAAGTTCACCAAACGCACGATTTCACTCGTCATAAAATCACACATTGGAAGAAAATTTGTAGAAGGCCCGATTCGCGACATTCCGAAACTACCACGATTCACACATGTCAGAAATCACCCAAATCACACCACAGCAGGCAAAAAAGTACATCAATGTGACAGTAAACTACGAGAAAAAAAAAAATAACACCCAAACGATAGAAATCAAAAAAATATAATATATATCAAAAAAGAAAATCATAAGGGAAAGAAATATCGCAATGATACAAAAGAAAAAGGGCATGGGAGGAGAAAGAAGTGGTAGGAATGGAGTTTTTGAGGACCATTCAAAGATGCCACATGGCACAAGCTGAAGTTAAAGCGGGGGATTACCCAGGAGCGTGGGAGATGAAGAGGAGGGCGCCGAATTTAATGATTTAGAATGACGGACGCGGAAGGGGCCTTAATCGGGTGTCCCGATTTTTGTGTTTTTTTCGGAGGCGGGCCTCTATAAAAACCTAGTTAATGTAATTAATCGGGTTGGTGTCCCGATTAATGCGGGTTTAATGCGGAGAGCGGGGCCTCTATAAAACCCGCGTTGTTTTAGTCGGGACGGTGATCGAAATGCACACAGGTATAGAAGGGGAAGCCCCAAAAAATGAGGCGGTGGGGGTCAATAACCATTGCTTCAAGGTGAATCCAACATCAATAAAAAATTATCTTTAGGTCATTATCTAAAGGTTTTTATTTTAATATTTACCAAGAACTTGTCCATTAATCAGACTAAGAGGCCACTACTTACGGGTGAATCTCACCTGTACATATATACCAACAAAAATATCCTTTAGGCACTTGCCTAAAGGTAAATATTTTAAGCCACCTAAGTGCTTATCCATTAATCAGACTAAGAGGCTATCACTTAGGGGTGAATGACATTTATAAATATTTTTCCCTTTGGATACATCAACAAAAAAATAACCCTTTAGGGCATTACCTAAAGGTTAATATTTTAAATCCATCTAAGTGCTTGTACATTAATCAGGCTAAAAGGCCACTTATGGGTAAACCATATTTGTACATACTATATTTCTTTGGACACATTAAAAAAATAATTCCCTTTAGGACCTTGCCTAACGGTTAATATTCTAAAGTCACGTAAGAACTTATCCATTAATTAGGATAAATGGTCATTGCTTAAGGGTGAATCAATTAGGTCCTTCAAATTCTAATTTTAAGGCAATAAAAAAACTTCTTCAAGTTCATACTTAAAGGTCATATTCATAAAAATATCATTCAAGTTCATTCTTAAAGTTCATGATTCACAAAAATCTCCATCATGTTCATACTTAAAGGTCGTCATTCACAAAAAAAAAAACTCCTTTATGTTTATACTTAAAGGTCATCATTCATAAAATAATCCTTTAGGTTTATACTTAAAAGTCAACAAAAGGCCCCTTTAATTTTATACTTAAAGATCAAAAAATGCTCCTTTAAGTTTATACTTAAAGATCAACAAAAGACTCCTTTAAGTTTATAGTTAATGGTCATCAATCATAAAAATATCCTGCAATTTTGTACTTAAAGGTCAACAAAAAGACTCCTTTAAGTTTATACTTAATTGTCATCAATTATAAAAATTTCCTTGAAGTTTATATTTAAATATTAAAAAAAGGCTCCTTTAAGTATATACTTCAAGTTCATCAATCATAAAAATCTCATACTTAAAGGGCAACAAAATTATCCTTTAATTTTATACTTAAAGGTCATCAAAAGATCCTTAAAATTTATGCTTAAAGGTCATCAATAATAATAATATCCTTTAAGTGCAAACCTAAGATCATCATTCACAAAAAATCCCTTCAATTTTATGCTTGAATATCATCCTTCAAGTTCATGCATGAAGGTCATCCTTCAATTTCATGATTGAAGGTCATCATTCACAAAACGTCCCTTCAAGTTCATGCTTTAAGGTCATCATTTACACAAGGCTCCTTCAAGTTCACACTTTAATATCATCATTCACAAAAATATCCTTTAAGTTTATGCTTGTATGTCATCAATACTTAAGAGTTATCACTAGAAAAAATATCCTTTAGGTTTATACTACAAAGCAATCAATCCAAAAACACTCTTTTAAAATTATACTCAATGGTCAATTTGAATCAATAACAAACTAATCACAAACAAAAATAACTCAAATATTCTAAAAAAAATACCTAACCTCATTGATTAACCTTTTATGCACTTTTCTAAACATCCCAATAATTATCATCTATACATATATTTTAAAATCATTAATCACCATCATTCAATTAATACAAAAAATCATTACACAATATTTGATCACATTAACAATAAATACCTATATATATATATATATTAAAATTTTCACATTACAATGCCATCATAAAAATGATACATGATCATAAATAGTACACCATAAAAAATGGATATATCAATAATAATCATAAGCCTTAGGGACATGTGTTTGGTGCCCCTCCCCCTCTAGTTGGTGGTGGCATTTACACTAACTATTGAGAGAACCAAGTCATTGATCTTAAGTATGTGTACATTTATGTCATGGTAGGTGAAGGAAGCCATCAATCTATAGGCACCACCATATGGTATAGTGTATTGTAGTGTGCTACCCACTCTATCTCTATTTTTAGATCTTGCTATAGAATCTATAGCTTCTTCTAGGCCATCGATAGATCTCCTTATGCCTTGTCTAATTATACCTACAATTAATTCAACTCTCTATATATGATCTATCTCTTCATGTGATTGGCCCAAATAGCTCTGTGTTGCCCTAGGTATCCCTGTAACTATGATAGCCACTTTAGCAGTACATATACTATATATCCATCTCCACTCATAGCCCATGCTACTACAATAATGCACTCAATTGTCATACCCTTGATGGTCTACTATATCATTGTGGCCTCCTCTTCCTAGTTGTCTCTCTCATATCAACTCACCCACCTATCCTAATATATCGACCACCTACCTATCTCTCATTGTGATAAGTAGATTGTCCTCTATCCATAGCTAAGCTATCTCCCTATCCCTCTCCTCCTCCCTCTAAATTATGAGTTTCATTTTAGTTCATCAACCACCTTAACAAATAATTTCTCTATACCTCTATCTCAACTATCCATAATAGCAACCTCTCTCACTCTCGTTTAAATTTAGTAGAAGTTGGCCTGGTATACCTTGTATTCTTTGTTACATAGTTTGATAGTGGAGATTTAGTAAGTGATGAAACTACTACTAAAATATACCTCTATTTCTACTTCTTCTATACCTTCTATGTTCCTCTGTATAATTGACTATGCCTACTCTTATGGCCTCAATGGTTCTTCACTAATAATGATCAACCATTATGGTCGAATTCTCTCATGCCACCAATGATACTCCTTAACCACTCCTAGATAATATTGACCAAGATCTAGGATCATGGGATAGTTATCATCAACCTTTACAAATCTATTAGTATTGGGAAAACAATAGATTCCTCTCTCTTGTGTGGATCTCCTAAACCACATTGATCCATCTGGTACATCCTATAATCAACCAAATTGTATCAATACATGATAAAAATAGTGTAGCTCTATCTCATACTTTAGCCCAACTAACCACCTAACTCAACTCACTCAGTCCAATGATAGTCACCATATTCCCATCCAAGGTGCAATTAATATGGTCATGATACAATATACACTATATGTAGGTTATCAATTTCCCTATTAATAGTCAATAGTCACCTCTTGATTGACTCATCCTACCTTGTAGATTTAATAGTCACTATATGTATCTTTAATGCTTCTCTATCCTCTTGTGTCTTAGTTCAAACCTAAGAACAATGTGATTTTTATCTTTTCTAGAGAATCCAACTATTATCAGGGTGACTTTGAATGTCCCCTCTTGTCTAACTTTTTTTTAATTTGGCTCTTAATCAATTATGCTTGAGTCCAATAACTTCACTACTTTTCCCTTAACTAAGTGGATAGACTTGAGAAATCAAATCAGGGTGACTTTTAATTATACCCTCAATATGTACTTTTTTAGACCTTTCAAAAATATCAAATATCAAATAATTTGTAAATTCAAAATTTATAGCAATCACACTAAAGTATTCCTTCGATGGTTATAATAGAGACTACTCGAAGTAGCTCCAAATATGACTTTATCAAAAATGAATAGAGTTTAGGCAGTAGCTTTGATACCACTATTGTATTTTAATGCACATTAAATTAGGTCCCAATATAAATAATTTAAAATATCTCAAGTCTAAATATAATTAATCATGAGTAGAATTAAATATAATAGCAATGAAAGTATATATTGATCAATATAATTATAATAACATTCACTATAATATATATATATATATATATATATATATATATATATATATATATATATATATATATATATATATATATATATATATATATATGATGTACAAGCATGAAATATACTTACAATAATATTGCTCTAAATATGCATACAAGCTTCATTATCAATGCTTGCTATGGTGATCAATATAGATTATTTTCCCAATACATTATATGGAGCTTTATCTCCATTATATAGATATAGAGGATGAATCTTCATGTACTTGCCTATTGCTCTCCATATCACAGCTCTCATGAATTTGGCTTATCAAATTTCCACTTGTATACATGACTCTTCACTCACTACATACATGTATACTTAACTCTATGACACTTGCACACTTCTACATGCACTTCTAATACATGACACTTGTGCACATCCTCACATTACATATTTGCACACTTACATACATGACACTTGTGCACTTTCTCTCATTACACACTTGCACTCTTACATGACATGACACATGTGCATATCTTGTACATAGAAACACACATAAAAGGGGAAATATAAATCACTCTCCTAAAATGTACATTCAAACCCAAATATATTACATATGTACCATAAAAGTACCATGGAGTACATTTACATGTACCAAATAATGTAATATTATCCAATAGTTCTAGCATCATATAGATCTTATGCTCCTAAAATATTAATACGTTTTGATCCTTTTCCACAATGTAACTAATATGCGTAGCCTATGATAATAATAACAAAGGTATAATATAGTAATAAATAAAGATGAAGGTTGATGTTATTTATAGGACTCTTTATACCTTATTACATATCTCTATTTCTCACTAAAATTGATCTCCCTAAACTCCATGACAATCTCATAAACTAATTACATGTCTATTATCAACTAATGACATAGTCTCTTTGTATTATTATATAATGATTTCAACATTTTTTATTTATTACCAAGCTAGCAAAATTTTTTCATTTAACAATACTACCCATGCTTTTTTTTGGAATAGCAAATAAGATGGTGATTTTGTTTATAGTTTTCAAATAATTATTGGAATCGGTATCATTATTATATAATAATGATATTAATTCCAATAATTATTTGAAAACTATAAAAAAATCATGGATTATCAGGGGTAGGTGGAGTAGTCGGAGATTATAGTGGTAGAATTGTGGTAGCCTTTGTTGAACACCTTTCAATCCAATCTTCATTATTTGCAGAGGCTAGGGTGGCTTACCAAGACTAGGTGATTCTACAATAATTGTGGGCTAGGAGGGTGATTGTGGAAGAGGAATCCTTATGATTGATCAATTTTATTAAGTCATATAATCCCCAAATTGGAATATCCAGAATATGGTGGTAGAAATGAGAGAAATCCTACAAGAAATATAGGAAGTGCAGGTTGCTCACATATAGAGAGGAGAATAAATTAGTGGATTGCATGGTCAACTAGGGTACTGTTTAGCCTAGGATATCAGTGTGGAGGTTCAATTTCCCAAAAGAGTTAAATTGCTTACTCAATGAAAATATTTGATTTTCTCTTTTATCCCTTTTGGGGATGCCATTGTGGATGTTTTAGTTTTGCATAGGGCTGCTCTCATACTTACCTTATGTTGAATCTCATCCTAATTTTGAATTATTTATTTTGGATCCTAGCCACGAGCTTTGGGTGTGAAACTCTCTACCTTCTTGGTGGCTCCTCCTTTTGTATTTTATCTGAGTCCTCTTTGTCTGATTGTATTGGAATTATATTTAAGGGAAGCACTTGTATTTCCATGTGGGTTTTTCACATCCCACATGTTAGTTTTTGTATGAAGGATCGACGATTCAACATTTCACCTTGGTTTGCTTGATGCATTTTGTCAACCTTTGGGGACTACCTTTTCCAAATTTAGTTGAGGTGGTTCTGAATTCTGAGACAACATCCAATAAGGTTTATATTTAGAATGATGTCCAATTATTGTGGATGGCATCGGTGTTGTGTATGAGATCTCAAGATTCTAATAGGCTCAATATATGGCTATCAACCTCAGGAGATGTTTAATATTGATCTTTTAATCACTAATGTAACTTAGGTCATGGATGAAGGTTTAAACTTGTGGCCTTGTCCTCATGTCCTAAGGTGGTAGTTGCATAGTTATCTAATTTTTGTGAATATTGGATTCCCTAGATATCAATATGATGATTACTTGGTATGATAGCCCTCCTATTTCTTTTTGTGAATCTCTAATTTTGGCTTATTTTTATTTTAGAATTTTCTCATCCTTCGACCCACTTAGTTTTTGCCTATAAATATAGTTAGTGAGAGTCCTTGATTCTAGTTGTAGGAGTTGATTATGGTGAGTACTAATAACTCAAATTTGAGGTACTCATTATTAAAGGTATATTTTGAGCCTACCTACCTGATTGCTTATGAGTAGATAAGTGAATTCTGAATAGGGGAGGCCTCCTAGGGTGCATCCACAAATTCCATGGTCATAATCTTGGGTTTTCTAGATGCATGGCCTTCTCATGGAATGAGGGATGGATTAATGTGGGGATCCTAGAATTTAATATTAATGTGGATCTTATATCTAAATTTATGGGCCTCCCATTCGATGCGTATAACCACAATAGGGAAAAGCATTCCCTAATTAGGGAGCTAAGTTTATTCCTTAGTGAGAGTGAGTACTTATTGATGGAGCAGAATGGGTTCAGTGCTAAAGCTTTTAAATCTTCATGGGACCATGTGGTCATTTTCATCATGGATTATTTCACGTTGGACCCTTCAAAATATGGAGTAAGAATATATCATATGTTCCTTAACCAGCTAAGAAGGGAGAGGTGGATGAATATCCCTAATTTTTTGCTTCAATCAATACATAAGTTAATAATGGATGTAAGGAGTGGGAGAGGTTTTAACCCTCTCCACCAAGACCTAGCTATGTTACTCTTTGATTTCATAGCTAAATTGAGAGGGGTGGAGGTTGTGGATATTATTAAGGTTATTGAATCTCAACCTATCTCCTCACCCACCATTCCCACCCAAGAGGAGGACCTCTCCATCTCTAATAATTTTGGTAACTTAGAGGATAGGGTGAGCCTCTACTCTTATCCCATGTATACTAGGTCTAATAGTATGATTCAGGGTATCTTTATCTCCTCTAAAGGTGTGAGGGATAGCAAATTGCATAGTTCCAATAGGTTACGTTTGATCTCTCCAAAGTTTGAATAGGTTGAGAGTCCATCTAATTCATTTAAAGTGATTAGTAGTAGTAAAATATTAGAAGGAATCTTAATGACCTCTAGAGGTGTTTGAGGGGGAAATATGATGCACTCAACAAGATTATTTGAGAAGAAAACAAAAAAGGAGGAATCGAGTCTTGTTTTCCTTTTTGGTTGTGTAACCCTTTTAGGTTTGTTGGCTATTTGAATCCATATAAAGTTTTTTTTAGGTTTTCAGATCCTCTCAAAACCCTCACCTTATAAATATTTCAATAAAAATATATCATTATTATATAAATTATAATATTCTTACCTACATTTATTGTATACTATTATCAATCATATCTAAGATCCCTAAATATTGCATGATCTAATGCCTTAGTTGCAATGTTATAATTATTTTGAATGCTATTTATATGTCTTGTAAATATTTGATATACTCTCAACTACATCTACAATTTTAAGCATAAGTAATCCACCATCTAAGGGTGGGATCCACTATCACATATTTTCCATTATCATATGTTGTTCCCTTGATGTTGAACAATAGAGATGGATGTTTGGTATTAGGGTTGCTTTCATTAGGTAAGTGAATAGAATGCACCTTGTACTATATAAATCTTACTCTATTAAAGGAAGAGTTTATACCCAATCCAACTACTAATGAGAATACCGAGTTTATTTCCTCATGTGAGGTCACTTGTTGATGCTTAATTAGAGAATAAGCTTTTTTCACTCACATAATAGAAATAAATCATCATTTAAAGGTTAGTAAATTAATGCATTGAACCTATATAATAATCTAGCATATAATGTACTTGATCCAATATTGAGTGGGTAGGTTGAAGAAATTTTATATGCTCCTTTTTATAGTTTTCTATATAAAATGGTATTTAAAATATTTTAACCAAAATTACTAGGTCGAATGATTGATACTATGAATCAAACTATTATTTTATAGTCCTAAATACATACAAAATATTTCAATGAAACATTAAATTATTTAGTTTTAGTTATATTTATACTCATGTAATTATTCTTCAAGATTTAACCTAAGTATAACAAAGAACAATCCATGAAAAGGATAACTACTATATCATATTAGAATTTAAGCTAACATAAAATTGAATCCATAGTTGAGATAGAATTTTTATTGATATTTTTTATAAGAAGGACAACTTGAATGTATTCCCACAGTTATTCCATAAATTAAGATCAATACCATGTATAGTGTTTAAGGTTAATACATAAAACACCTTGGGCCTAATGATTTTAGCTATGATTCAAGTGAATGCTAATTAATTTACCATTAAGGTTCATTTATCCTTGATTTCATGATCACTAGATGTATAAATACTTATATTTCTATATTGAGTTCTTAAATAGAGACAATATATAAGTTTATAACATAAATAATTACATTGAAGGAGGAGAAAGACATCAAGAAATACCTATAAGTATCTCTAACCATCTAGTACCAAATACAAGATACGATGATTGAGAGTCACTTAAATTATTAAATCTATAGATATTAGTTGGTAAGTGAAACCTATTTATATAAATTTGAATATGGAATTAAAGTAAATTTTGGGAGGATGTGATGCTCACTCCCCTCATCAATTATACCTAAAGGCTTTTACTAGTACTTGAATAGTATTGAATGTCAAACCTCATCATAATATGTAGTTATGCTTATTAATATGATTTGTTGGTTTGGCATGTTGATTTTTTTATATTTACTATCTTCAATATAGAAACAAAAATTATACTAATTAGATGGATGATATATAGAGTACACCTTTGGCATGCGGTGTTGATTTTAAGCTAACCCTAACTCTAAAAAGGATTTTTTTAAGGTCATTTTGTGTATGCATGTGATGAAAACCAATTGGAAGAGTACTCATATCTTTAGTTAATCTAATATCTCATTCCAATCAATTTTATAGTGTCCCACATGTGTTACTAGTTATGAATGTCTTATAATGATTCATCTTCTTAGGGAATGTGTGTGAGACAATGCTATGTTTAGTGTGATCCTTTTTTGTTTATCCATAAATTTAAGTAATTATCAAAGAGAAAATTTAAAAAGTGGAACCAACATAATAATTTATAAAATGGATCTTAAACTTATTAAAAGAATAATAAAATGGAAACAATAATATAAAATTAAATAGTAGTGGTTGTAGAAGAGGGAGTGACAAATGAATAAGGAAGAGGTCAAAGTGAGGAAGTTATTAGAGTAAAGTAGAGAGGTGGTGGAGAAAATAAGACAAGGAAGGAAGTGGATGTATGGAGAGAAGAAGAAAAATAGGATGATGGGGAAGGAAGAAGGATTACTTTTTCTAGGTTAATGTGAATGAAGCAGGGAGTTTTTGTCATTGTACAAGAAAAATTTACATAGGTGCATGTAGATTTGTGATATATGACTTGAAAAGAATAAAATAATTTTAGAAAATAATATGAAACTTCATATCCAAGTTTGAATTCATATTAATTTGTCTCTTAAAAATTATTTACAAATATGATGATCATCATAAAAAGTCTCAAACATACATGGAAAAATATATGTTTTTTTTTTTTTTTAAACATGGTGGAATCGGTAGCCACCACGAATCCGGGTAGGCTATCCGGATTTTATGACCGCCATAGTATTCTACGTTTTTCAGCCCAGAAGCCGTTACACATATTTTCGTGTAGTCCACCCCTATAACCGCCATGACACAATCATTTTAAACCTTTTACGCCACTGAAAACACCAGGAAAGGGACAAGCATTCAGTCTGGTGAGGCCCGAGATTTGAACCTTGGACCTTCATCCCCCTTATGGGGTTTGGATGAACCAATTGGTCTACACCTTTGAACCTATGGAAAAACATATGTTAGCTCCTTGCATTTTGGATTTGATGATACCTTATCTAATTGACTAGATAAAAAATTATTTTTATGTAATAGATACATCTTTTAGATATTTATAATATATATTTTAAATATTTATAAAATATCTTTAAATTACACAAAAAAAATATGTTTTTTTGAACCATTTAATATGTTTAATAATGTTTTATTCTTTGGCATCATTTTCTCTGGCAGATTTGGCTAGAAAGGAACCATAGAGCCTTTAAGGATACCATTCACAACCTAAAAACCATCCTCAACAGGATTATTATCTTTGCGAAAGAAAACCATAGCACCTTAGTGGATGAGAACCATTCAATTCTTCCCCAAGAAAAACAATTAGCTCGGGCCTTAGGTATTGAGGACAAACCTTCCATTCCTTTCCTCAATCCCAAAAATGGGATTTCTTGGGAGCCACCCCCCCAGGGTTGGTTTAAACTAAATTTTGATGGTGCAGCCAAGGAGAACCCGAGAAGAGCTGGAGCTGGAGGAATAATCAGGGATCATCAAGGAAATCTGGTCAAGGCCTTCGTTGAACCATTGGGAATCAGAACTAATAACGAAGCAAAAGCTAGAGCCCTTTGGAGAG
The DNA here is from genome assembly GCA_028583015.1 of Wollemia nobilis. NCBI lineage: Eukaryota > Viridiplantae > Streptophyta > Pinopsida > Araucariales > Araucariaceae > Wollemia > Wollemia nobilis. The sequence goes on from JAQPPZ010000232.1 coordinate 1,718,168, forward strand.
GGTTGCAAGTAGCCCAAGCAACTCAAGGTAACTTGATGATTGAAGGTGATTCTATGAACATCATCAACTGTTAACAAATGGCAAAAAACCTCCATGGAGAATCAAGGGAGTCATCCATGAAGTGAGGATCCTTTTTGCGATAAGACATAACAAGAGGGCTCGTCACGTGTACCATGAGGCCAACAGGTTAGCTGGTAAATTAGCCAACATAGGTGTTGATGTTGGTAGTTTGGTGACATGGACACAAGGTGTGCCACGTGAAGTGGAAAACATTATTATTCATAAAAAAAACCTACCCGTTAAGGAGAAATATGAATGGGTGTTATTTCCCCATGGAGCTGGTAATAACTATGGGGTTTCCCTCTAAATCATACCAAATTGGAAATGAAGGTAACAGGGTGTAAGACTTGGAAGATTCCGACAGATAATAGGAAATGGGAAAGCAACATGTTTCACAAGTGCAAAGTTCCAAACTTCAATTCCTGTCAATGTAAGTAATTTTTACAGTTATGTTTAGGTATGTGTGTGCTTTCTTAGTAAGGTGTTTTAGGGGATTCAACACAATTTCTGGTAAGAAAGTTTCAAGGATGACTAGGATCTACAATCTCGGTAGAAGGTTGGATATTGTAATAGGTTTTGGGTTAACTTGCAAAACTCGGTAAATAATGAAGACTTTTATTTACCAAAAAAAAAAATGTTTTATTCTTTTAAGCATATTCAACGATGAATAAAATATCACGCAACTTCATATATTTGACTGTTGTAGTAGTATAGGCCTAGGGAAGTTTTTGATTTTAAAAAATAAAATAATAATAGTAATAAAGGAATTTGTGTAAGGTAAGGGAAAAAAATTAATCCATGTTCCATGTCATCTATACATCCATACATTTGAAAACCTCAAGCTAGTTATTCCCTAATTTTATAGGAAAAATTTATCTTTTACATCTAAAATTTAAGGAACAGACTTAATTGATCCTATTTTTATCGTGTTAATAGGAAAAATTACAAATGAAATATACATAAAACAAATATATAAGGTAGTCAACAATGGACAAGTGTAATATGTAAAAAAAAAAAAAAACTATTTGGTCAAACCTACATTACTAATCTCAAATTTCTAAGTCATATTTTAGTTTGAAAAAATAATAATAATTTGGTTAGTTGGAACTAGGAGCCCCAATGAAGCCTACACTAGAAATAATTCTCATGCTTTATTGATGAACATACACAACACCTAATACCTGAACTCTCATTCTCTCCTTTTACAGTTTTTTTTGTACATAATTGTCCATGTTAATCTACCACCAAAACTTATTTATATTATGTTAGAGTTTATTATATTATTTGGTATCTTACAAGTACATTGCAAGAATATTATACATATTTATACATATTTTGTAAATAGTTGGAGTCTATAGTCTTATAAATATTTTGTAAATATGTGGTGTGAAAGAGTCTTGTCATTTAGTATTTTTTATTTAGTAATCTTTAGGTGATTGTTATTATTAAAGAGTTAATAAACATATTTCTCTTATGAGAAATTTGAAGAGTCATATCTCTCAAGAGTTTGAGAAGATGAAAATTTAGTTGAATTTGAAATGTCAAGAGTCTTTGTAAATATATCTATAAGAATATCGCGTGATGATGTAGAGTAGTTGTGAGTTCTAGTACATTAATTTGTATATATTGTAAGGTTTTGTAATCCTTTCTATTTTAAAGTGAATATACTATGAGTTCATATGTTGAATATATATATATATATTTATATGGTGAATCTTGGAAATTGGGAGAATACTTCAATATTTAAGAGTTGTTAAATATTAAATGTGGCTTAATTGCTAATAGAGAGCAACATTGGAAAATCTTGGTGAAAGAGAGAGAGAGTTAAGTTGAAAGTATCTAGTGAGATAAATAACAACATTGGAAATGTTATCAGAGGAGCAAATGTTGAAATTCTTTGAAATAGAATCATAAAAATATGTGCACATGAAGTGTACATGAGAAATGAGTAATTATAATTTTATGAGTGGGAAGCCACAATTTTAACAACTAATATGTGCAAGTTTAAATATAATATGTGCTCAAGAATAATTAGAGTAGAGAATACAACTAAAAGTGTAGGTAGCTTCAAAGAGAACATTGTGAAAAAGATGTTCAAACTATAGTAGAAGAGGATATGCATCCTTGAAGAAGGATGTCAGAGCTTACATAACTCATGTGAAATAGACATCAAAAGAAAATAAGACAAACATGTTGGTATGTAAAATAAGGATGAGGATATTTGAAGAATGGAGATGTTGGAGAAGAAAGGGGAGTGCCTAAGGAGATAAAGACACCAAAGATAGATCCATTCAAATCTAGAAGATAATGTTGCAAGAAAATATTTTATTGAATATTAGAGCAATCAAGTATGAAACAAAAACCTACAAAGTGAAATAATTAAATCATTAATGCATCATTGGAAAAATAACATCCAAGGTAAATTATAGCTTTAGTTGACACCTTTCAAGAGATTTAAATAAGTTGCTAAGTTATTGAAGCAAAGGTTGGTAAAGAAAAAATATTTGAAGGCTATTTTTAAGGTATGAAAATTTTCCTTTCTAAAAGTTAATTAGAAAATATTATAATTCAATTTTTTTAGAAAGAAGGAAAGAAGGTTGAAAAAGAAAGAAAATTTTGAAACATCTAAAAGGAAAATATGGATGTGAAAATTGGAAATAAAATTGATAAAAATAAATATTTGAAAAGAGATAATATGAATTTGAGCATGAGAAGGATTGAAAAGTGGAAATTTAAAAGAAAGGTATAAGGATAATTTATTAGTTGAGAATTGAAAGTTCAAAAAGGAAAGAGGATTATTACCAAATATTTTTTTTGAAAGTTCAAGAAGATCAAGGTTGAAAGAAAAAATATTTAAGAAAACTTGAAAGGAAATATTGTTTATAGTGAAAGGAAAATTTGAAAGAATTACACTTTGAAAAATAATTTTAAGGAAAATATAATTGAATAGAATTAATTAAAAAAGTGGAAGAATATCTTCAAATTTAAAGAAGTATTTGAAGAAAGAATAACTATTGAAGAAAAATTGTTGAAAGTATTATTACAGTGAAAATTTTGAGAATTAAAAGGAGAATTGTATTAAAAGAAAGAGTTTCAAAAGATATTTATGAATTTCAAAGGGATGAATTTCACTTGGCCATTTGCCTTCTAAAATCTAAATTTCAAAGGGATGAAGATCAACACTACAATTTTCTAATTTATCTGTTATCTAATTTCCTTCTCTATAAATATGCTCACACTTCTAAGAGATTGCCTCTACTAATAGATGATGAACATCAACAATAATATTACTTTTTATCCAGTCTCTACATTCATTTTTCAATAGCATTGATGATAATTTGTGAATCCCCTTCAATTGAAATATATTTCCATCCTTTTTCCACTACAATTTAAATCCCTATAAGTGCCTTAGCCTCTGCATAGTTGAAGTTCCATATTATTTTGAATAAGTGAGGAGAATTTTCCTTCACTATTTCTAATAACACCACCTCCACCAGTTTTTCCTAGATTTCCTTTAGAATCACAATCAAAATTAATTTTGATAAACCCAAGTTTTAGACATTTTCATTTTACCACAGATCGAAGTAGATCCTTTTTTTTTAATTCCATTGTCACACATGACTCTTCTATATATTTTCAAATTTTATATCCAAGTTATTACCACCTTTATTTTTGTAATTGAGACTTCCCATGATGAGCACCATAATTGTAGACATTCTACAAGAGACGTGATAATACAATAACAAACTTGGGCATGATTTTTAGATTTATTTCTAAAAATTCTATTATTCCTTTCAAGCCATAAATTCCAATAAATAATGGTAAGACTAATCCTCCAAAGAATACATAATGCTTTAAATTTGAAATAATTAATCCAACATATCATCAACTCTTTCAATGTTGATGGAGTTGACCAATATAATTTTATAGTTAAAAAAATTACCCCAAATGGTGTGAGCAAATGGACAATGAAGAAGTAAATGGTCTAATACTTCTAAATCCTTCTCATACAAGGCACATCTAAAGAATCCATAATATACTATTCTTTTTAGAATCTCTTCTATAAGAATCTTACTTTGAACTACTAATCAAAGGAATGTTTATGCCTTTGTGAGAGCCTGTGATGACCAAACATTCTTCCAAGAAAAATCTTTGGGAGAAGGAAATTTTGAAGTTCACAATCCACCATATTTTGATAAGTTCTAAATTAACTCATATCTTCATGTAAAAATTGACAAATAAAAATCTTGAAGCATATTTGAAGTTCATCTACAATTTCTTTGAGTTTCTCTCCTTCAACTAACTTACTAAAATAAATTATTGATCTGGAGTTGTTGCTCATAATAACAGTCTTTGACCTTTTGACCTTTACATGCTAGGCATGCTTGATCCAATGGTTGCCATTTTGAGTCAGAGATAAGAGGATAAGGCTTCAACCAAGAATTAGACCAAAACTTTGCATAAATCCCCTCATTGAATGACCATCTAATGTATTCCTTCATCAATTGTAAAATTTCTAATATGAAGTTCCATGTTGACGATCCTTTGGGTAGACTTTATTTCCTAAATCATTTTGTTGCATCAAGAGAAATTATATATTTTTGAAGTAATATTTTTTCTAAATTATTTCCTTGATCATAATCTCCACCTAATATTTACACCTAATTCCAAATGAATATGTCTACAATTATGCAAACCTGCTCCTCCAATATTCTTTCCTTTGCAAAACCTATCCCACTTACAAAGAGGAAACATAATTTTTTCCTCACAACCTTTCCATAGAAAGTATCTTTGAATTTTATCAATTTTTGATGCTATACCTATTGGCAATTTTGAAAGTGACATCATATAAATAGGGATGGATTTCAATGTAGAATTTATATGTTGTAGCCTTCCTGCAATGGATAATAACTTACCTTTACAACCTACCAAGCATATTTTTATTCTATCCAAAAGAAAGATCCAAATATACATTTTATTTCCTTTATCAAAAAAAGGAATGACCAAATAGGTTGATTAAAATTTTTTAATTTTAAACCCTAAAATGTTCACAATAATTTTTTGTAAATCTATGGCAATATTAATGAAACATATCCTAGATTTTGTAGTATTTACCAACTGTCCAATAGACTTATCATAGCATGATAATATTTATTTAAACTCCATGGTCTCACTAAATAAGGTATGGAACAAAAGAAAAGTATTATCAACAAATTGGAGATGAGATTCAGAGGGACCATTTTTTGTAGCTTGAATACCCCTAATTTTTCCTTCTATTTTTACCTTTGAAAAGGCTCTCCCTAATGCTTTTTCTAGAATAATGAATAAATAAGGAGAAAGGGGATCAACTTGATGAAGTCCACAAGATTATTTGAAGTAACTAGTAGGAAAACAATTCATCAAAATATAAAATTTCGTAGTGCTATAATAGCATTTAATCCACTCATACCAGTTATTGGATAATTCTAGGAAATCCTATCATATGCTTTGTTCATATCTAATTTCAAAAGCATACTTGGTTTTTTTCATGGAATGAAGAGAATGTATGGACTCTTGTACAATAATTATACCATCAAGAATTTATTTACCACAAACAAAGCCATCTTGGTCCTCTAAGATACGATACTCTAGAATACCCTTCAACTTGTTTGCCATAATTTTTGAAATGATCTTATAAATCATATTAGTAAGGCTTACTGGACAAAAATTATTAAAAAAATTGTGTTTCTTTTCTTGGAACTCAAGGTAATAAAAGCAACATTGATATAACTTATTACAAACTTCCTCTTTTGGGCCTATTTAATTCCAACATATCACTCTTCCATAAATATCAAACATTTTGAAAGAAAATTGTTGGAAATCCACTAGCGCTAGGTCCCTTGTTAGGATGGAAAGAGAACTACTTCATGGAGCTCCTCCATATATATCTTCTTCATCAAGCTTTCTTTTTGTCCTTGAGTGATAATTGATGGAAAATTTTGTATAAGTTTTTCTTGTGCCTCCTTATCTTGCATAGAGTTTGACAAAATAGTTTTGAAATAATTAAATGCTTCCTTCCTTATATATTATTTATCCTCAATATTTCTTCCATCCGGAGTTAAAAACTTAAAATATTTTTGATATGACAAAAAAAAATGTTTTTGTTGTATCATGATTTTTTTTTTTGTTTCTATCTCCTTCTTTGAGCCATTTCTCTCTAGATCTTGGGAACCAATATGACTCATTTTTCAATGCATTATGATAATAAAAAAATAATTATTTTTTTCACATAAGAATCCTAATCCATTCAATTAATTTCTACTATCTCTTGTAAATGTTTGAGCTCGAATTCAATTTCTTTGTTTCTTTAAAAATGTTAAAAGTGAGTAGGTTTAAAACAAAGGGATTGCAGAATTAATTGAAGGAAAATATTACTATAAAAAATATTAAAACAAAAGACCTTATTATTCAAAGTAGAATTTGGAAAGAATTGTTCAAGAATAATTTTTAAGAAAAGAAGGAAAGAAGATTTTAAAAGAAAGTCAATATTGAAAAAGGAGAAATTGACTTACATATAAAAAACTCATTTCAAATATTGAAGTGCATTTGATATTGTGAAAGAAAGGTACATTGTTGAAGAATCATTTTTTCAAAACAAAAACATTGAAGGTAAAAATTTTATGGCAAAATAAAAGTGACAAATTACAAAGATACTAATCTTAACCTTTGAATTATCTGGTAAATATTTAAGGAAAAATTATAGGATACAATTATTTAAATTCATTCAAAAAGTGTTAGAAAATTTATTACTATTTATTATTGGACTAGAAAGAATATTTTAATGTTCAAGATGAGTTTCAAGATACAATCCACGTTGAGCTTACAAAAGGTTCCAAAATGGATTTTAGCAGTTTATAAAGAAATAAACCTTGAATTGACTAAGGAATAAACTAAGGTATCATGAAAATTTAGAGCCAATTTATAGAAGCATATTAAAGTTGGAGAGTTGAAAGAAATGAATCATGAGTAAGTAGAATTATCACACAATACTTTCGTTTTAGAAAAATGATCACCAATTAATACAAGAAAATATTCTACCTTACCTAATCAACCAAAATGGATAAGAAGAACACTTATTGTGGAAAATAAATTTGAAAAACAAGATAAAATATTGAATAATAGAAAACATGACCTATGCGATATTTTTCAATGTGACACTAGTAGTCTTCATCAAAATAAAAATATAATTATAATTTAAAACTCATTATGAAAGACACTTGTTGTGATTTGGAGACTATGAAGGCTCATAGTAGTTATGCATGTGATGATCCTCCACAAAAATAGATACAAATGGTTTGAACAATACTCTTGAAAATGATTCAAAGTTTTTTGATCATGCAAAAAATATTTGTAAGACAATCAATATTTGTGATAATAGGAATATTGATAAGGATAACCCTAGATATGTTTTAAATCCTTCAAATAGTAACAAGGATTATGGAGTTTTTAGTAATGGTCTCAATTATGATGACCTATGATTCACAATTAGTATTAAAATAAGGAATAACATAATAGGAATAAGAAAATTCAAAATTGTGATAAGGGATGTTAATTTTGTAACACAAAACTATGAAGACATAAGTGTGATAAAGATAGGTAACAACTACTATCAATATTGGGATAGAGATAGGTACCACTTGAATAAGTATAAAGACAAATTTCTAAAAGTGATCAAGGTACAACATCACAATGAAGAAGGACATGAAGTGATCTACAAGGAATGCAATAATTGAAGTCACTAGCAAAGTCAAATTAGGAAGACCAGGACCAAAATGAAAGAGTGATGAGAAAAAAAGAAGAGTCATATCTCTAAAGAGTTTGAAGAGATGAAGAGTTAGCTGAAATTAAAATGTCAAGAGTCTTTGTAAACACTATCTATAAGAATAACATGTGATGATGTAGACAGTAGTGAGATTTAGTACATTATTTTGTATTGTAAGGTATTGTAATCCTTATTATTTTAAAGTGAATATATTGTGAGTTTATACGTTGATTATATATATATATATATATATATCTGGTTAATCCTAGATATTATAATATTATTTGAATATCTTGACAATTGTTCAAATATTGAATGTGGCTCAATTGCTAACATATTTAAAAATTCTAAAATCCTATTAACAAATTCTACATATACGACCAACAACAAATGCTATAATAATATTTTAAAAAATCTAAGCTATGGTAATATCTGAAGAATAGTAATCCATTCAATCACTTCTAATAAGGACACACTTATATTTATATTATGAGCATACATATGTAAAACATGATTTAAAATAAATAAACTTACTAAGGAGAATCCATGTTTTGTGGCCATCCTAATATTATGAATTCTCTTAGAGATTACAAACATGAGAGCCATTAATAGCCTATGAGGTAATTTATTTTCTTTTTATCGACCTAGGTGGTAAGTAAAACCACTATTTGAAAACTTGCAAATTGAGAAAAACTCAACAACCTAATTTTGGAGAGTTACTTGGCAACTCAGGAATACTCAACAAAAAAAACTAGAAGATTTTTTTTAATAAAAAATTAAGCACCAATTGGAGAGCGAAATAGTTTTATATTGTATAGTCATTACAAAAAGTACAATTACAATTTATGGATCGATAATTCATCCCCAATGGCAAATACAACATAAAAATGTAATATTTTAAAATGTAGAACAATTTTTAAAATTCTTTTTGGTTTCCCATTCTTTCCCTTGCACCTAATGGTTGGCCTTGGCTTTGAACTAGAAGGTGACTTGGAGGTTGCTCAATACTGCTATCATCATTATATATCTCCTCCAATCCTCTTAAATGTTCTACTTCCTCCACAAGTGCCTTAATGTCCTCTATAGTAATCTTAGGATCAGTAGAACTATTAACAATCCAATTAGATAGTGGATCTAGCTCATCTAATTGAATTGCCTCATAGGATTCACTACCCTCCACTTGTCTTGTGCAAAGCCTAAGATTGTATTTCATAAATATGGGTTATTGAGGCACTCTTGGCTCAACCTATTATGATTCTTGGTGTGTATGGCCTCAAATAGAGACCAATTGCACTCATACCCATAAGCACTACAAGGCTAACTCAAGATGCAAACAACCATCCTCTACATAGTAGGTGTTTTGGAGCCATAGTCCACCCATCATAAATCTACAAAAAAGGGTAGGTTTCAAAGTATTTACAATGTTTACGAAAAGAATGCTAATTATACAAAAAAAATGTTAGACTTTAAAATTTTAAATGCATTACCTATTTGTATGTTTTACCTTGCTTCTCTAGCAAAGGGTAACACAAACAAACTCACTCTTGCATACTTATACATTTTCAAATTAGCTGGGATAAGGAAATGTTTGTTAGGGTTATCTATCATCCTCTCTACATAGGTATAAAACCCTGCATGGACTTCTTCATTACTACATAGGCTAGTACTATAAAATAATTTGGGGTTGAAGAAGCACCCCGTGACATGAATTGGTTGACATAGTTGCCTTATCCATATCATATAAAAAATTTGGTAAACTACTTCAAACATTAGTGGGTTGGAATTGCAATAATGGTGAATGGCCTCTTTGGACCTATGCATTACCTCATAGAAATAGGCCATGACCAATTGTTCATCATGTACAAGGAAAATAACCTATACCAAGGGTTCTATCACCTATAATTAAACAATAAATATTGAAATTTTAGAAAGAATAATACTCAAGTATAGAATAAGATTTTGAAATTTTAAATTTGAACTCAATAAGCAAATTGAAATTACCTTTAAAATTTATTGAACACTCTCCCAAAATAAATTACTATACACTTGGCTCAATATTTGTTTTCCCTCCTCCTTAGAATGAAATGGTGAGGCATCATATTCCTTGAACAAAATATTCACTTCAAAGCGAATGATTCCAAGACAAGGATCTACAATGTGATGAAATTAGAGATAAATAAAGTGGCACTTGGGTGAATAATGTCCTTCCTATAATTTTGCCCCTTCATCAAGTTAAGCACCATGTGTAGTTACAAATAAAATATGTAATGTTCTTCATTTCTTCTACTATGATTTTCACCCATGATATTTTTTGATTATCCTCAAACATGAGGTCAATGTAATGGGCATCACATGGGCTTCAAAATATAGAAGGGTACTTCTCATGGAGAAGTTTACCTACAAATACATATGCTATTGTATTATATGTCACTGCTTTGACAATATTCTCCACTCCTACTGCTACCATAACCTCCTCCAATAAACTAAATAATAATTGTACACTCTTTACCTCTCACAACACATCAACTAACTTCAATAAGACCATGGATCCACCTAAATCCACCATGAAGTTCAGGAGTGTGTGGTTTGTTTCATCTATCCATCTATTTGAAATAATGTTATAACCCTTTTTGCTCCATATCATCCTTTGTTCATCTATAATAGCATGTGTGTTGATTACATACTCCTATAATAGTGATACACTTAATTCATTGGGTGAATTTGTCTTTATTCCTCTGCCAAAATCACTCAATGCCTTCACTATGAATTCCCAATAAGATTTGTTTTTAGAGTGGATGAGAATGTTGTAATAATACCAAAAATTTGCTATGGTTGTCTTGACCTCCTTTGCCTTGTCCCTCCTCAATGCAATATCATAAATGGTGTTTTTTATAGTGCTAGAGCCTTATCCCACACTTTTCCATTCCCATTACCTCTACCTCATTCAACACGAGGGCTAAGAATAGATTCTTTATTTGTGGAATGTACATCTTGTAGTTTAGCTTCATTCTCATAAATGATCCCCATAGTCCCACTCCTTGTCCCATTATGGTTATTGAACTTATATACTTTGTTTTCTTGGCCTATTTGTTGCAAATAAAAATCTTCACTTTAGCTTTGGCTATTTCATATACTTTAAAGAAATGGTCCACATATTTCTTTGGTTACCCAATCAAATGGAATTTGAGGTGACTGATGACTCCTCACATGTCCTTGCCATAAAATTTATAGAACACCTGATTCAACAAGTTTTCCTTAATCCCATACTTCCACATTGTGTCTTTTCATGATTTTTGAATTAGGCCTAGACTTTGATTTGGGGTTGAATATGGAGTCATTTAGGTTCCACTTGTAGGAGAATTATTACTACCTACACTAATTCCAGGGACATCATTTGAAGAAGCCATATGTATTTCCTAATATGAGAGAAAAAATAATAAAGAGTTATTATTCAAATGCCCTAGCCTAGGTGTTTTAAAAAAACAATTCAAAATTTTTATTGTGGAGCTACATGCATGAAAATAAAAAAAAAAATTGCAAAAAAAACCGCTAAAAAAACCCTTAATTTTTTAGGGGGGTAGGGGAACAAAAAAATATAAAAATATATAGCTTAGTTACCCTAGCCTACAAATTTTAATTTGAAAAGAACTATATATATGAATAAAACCTAACAAAACCCTAGTTTGCAATTAAGGGATTCAAAACTACCTAAAATAAATTCATAAAAATAGCATAAAATTTTCTTATGCTAGTGTCTAATATTTGATCGGAGTTTAATTATTGGTTTAGATTTGTTGTTTGGAGTGGTTTTAAAATTTGATCATCTCACAATTTTATTTGTGTGCTATAGAGTGGAGAAAAAATGAGTTATAGCCCAAAAAGGGGTTTTAAAGCCAAAATCCATAGGGTGCCTCTACTCATGCAAGTTTTATTGAGTGATTGTTGAGTATGCAATGAGTAATAGCTGAGTAACTTGATGTGATTCAATGAGTTGATCCAAGCTAAAAAAAAAATTGCCTTACATTTTGACTTGCGAGTAACATGATTTTTTATAGGTACTCGACAAGTTTTAAAACATTGACACATTGAAAGATATAAAAAGAATGAGCTTTGAAATAGAATATAAAACCAATCAAAAATAGAAAAGTGCATTTATTATTATTTTTTAAAAAATATCGCCTGAATTAAAGAGTAAAAGAAACTAATTAGTTCTCCCAAGGTTTTTGAGTAATTGTATTCAAGAGTACAAAATTATCTATGTATCTTCCATTGGTTTATAGTATAAAACATAAGGTTCTTAGGAAAAAATAAATAATTATATAGATAAAATCTAATATTAGTATTATAATTAAAATTACATTTTAATAAATAATATTATTTTTAAGATAAATAATGAGATGATAATTTAAACTAAGAAATTTAGAAAGATAATTTTTAGAAGTTTTGTGTGTAGGAATAAATATATATAAGTTTTTTTTTTTATTGATAAAGGGTTTGAAAGGGACCCAAAACATTTTACATGTCATATAGGGGAATATTGACCAGGATCAACCCTAACTGGATCAACTCAAAATGGAGGATCACCCTTGGTGGCCTTAAAACTGAGAAACTACAAACATCAAAAGAGGATAATACCCGTAGGCATACACAGGAAACAAAAATGTAAAAAATAGCAAAAAAAAGGGTAAATCCCAAACATGGAGAGGCCAACCACAAAACATCATTTCGGTACATAGTCCTCATCTTCATCATATTTGGCAGCATCCTACCCATATTGGCCCACTTTCTAGATCTTAATTTGATTGATGATTTTACCTACCATTAGAAGCATTGATGTAGCCAGTAAAATAATGTCATCCAGGTCGATCACCTGGTCCGCATGAGCCATAGGCTATATGGAGAGCATACTAGGATATGGTCCAATCATGGTATTCTGTAGATTGCGAGAAGGGGAAGCATAATAAATTATAAAAATGTTTGAAGATATTGCGTTTTTACCTTTCTCATTGGAGGATTTAACCTAGGTTGAGCACCTACTAGGAGTTGAGGAGGAGCCCAATGCCAGTCTCTACTTATCCACCCTACTAGGAGTTCCAACTTCAACATCGATGACCAGACCATCAGGGACATTATCCAACACCGCTAGGGGAGATCCTAGGATGGGCTCTGGATTGGGGTTTACCATTGGGCTGCTAGCTTCAACAATTCTTTGGTCTATATTTTGATTGATTTAATTGTAGATAATCAAGTGTAAACCTTGATATTTTGGGTAAGTGGATTCCCTTTACATATGATGTTGATGGAAATTTCCATCGATTTAAAAAGATATTCTAGGATATTGATTAATTTGATGTCCTTCACGTAGTTCAAAAATACCATATGAAAGCTTTGCAAATGGGAGTACAACTTGTCGATCATAAAATACTACATTATTGGGACTAGGACATGGTTCCACGGTGGTGGGAGGTCTTCCCAGATGAACCCATTATCCTTCTTGGTGAGGAATTTCCATTTTTCCTAGAATAAGATAAGATCCCCAACCATCGAGTTCTTGTATCGATGGATGATCTCCCTATAATTGGGAAGTTCTATTATTTCAGCTAGAAACTCGATCGTAACTGCAAATGTAAGTTCCCTCAGGGACATGGTGCCACTATCCTAGGTCTGAACAAACTCTCTTGAAAGCTCTGGGTCATGTCCCTAAAACTTTTTTAGGAAGTTCAACAGCCCGCGGGATGCTATAATCTCTTCCACCATTGGGTCAAGTTGCAAAAAACCAAGTACAACAAGCACCATCAACATCACCTCAACATACACAAGCTCACCTAGAAAACAAACACAAACTAGCTCAAAATATACTTCTTGATTACACTCATACTTCACATTTGTGAAGCTGAGCACCTCTGGTTTAAAAAACATGTCACCATAGGCAAGGAAGAGTTCATACCGCCACCCTTGGGAATAGCACTCAATATGGGCCATTGATTGAAAGGCCCAACCCTAAAACATCTCGCCACATGAGCCTGAAGAACACAATATTATACTGAGAGGGGGATGAACAGTATAAGATAAAACTTTTACTTTTATTTCCAAAGTAGTATTATCTAATATTAACAATTGCAATAATGAAACAATGCACAAATCATCACACACATAAGAGACACATATTTAACATGGTTCACCCAATGTGGGCTACGTCCATGGAGAAAATATTTATTATAAATTTTCTCAATAAATTTCTTGGGAAACAATTCCCTATTACAATGTTTATGGGAACCAACCCAAAGGAGACACCAATCCCCTATGCTCAAGTTCATGGACACCACTCCATAGGAGACACCAATCCCATCTACTTTGGTTTTGTGGAAATCACTCCACAGGAGACACCAATTCCCTCTACTTATTTTTTTGTGGACACCACTCCACAGGAGACACCAATCCCCTCTACTCTAGTTCATGGACCTCTATCCATAGGAGACACCAATCCTCTTTTCTCTAGTTCATGGACCTCTATCCATAGGAGACAAAAATCCCCTTTGATTTGGTTTGTGGGCCTCTATCAATAGGATACACCAATCCCCTTTACTAAAATCTACTTCAAGCCTACACACAAGGCTTGCTCAAATATGTTCACCAAACTACTCAAATTTTCTCCAAACCTTCTCACAAGGCTTGCTAAAATCTACTCACCAAACTACTCAAATTTTTTCCAATCCTTCTCACAAGGCTTTCTCAAATATGCTTACCAAAACCTGCTCAAATATACTTCAAGCCTACACACAAGGCTTGCTCAAATTTGCTCACCAAAATCCGCTAAAATCTACTCCAAGCCTACACACAAGGCTTGCTCAAATATGATTCAAGCCTACTTAAAAGGCTTTCTCAAATTTGCTCACCAAAATCTTCTCAACCTTGTAACAACCCTAGTTGTCACTACTCAACCGCTCAATTTTTTTATTTTTTTATTTAACACTTACATCTTCCATGAGATAGGGGACATAATCATGTTCTAAGGTAGAACCATTCCATTTGAATTGTAAGTTATCAAGGCAAGTAGATTCAATAGATATTAAGACTTGATCAGAGTCACTCTTGAGTAGAAGTGATCAGCTTCTACGAAACCCTCATACCACTCGGATATGAGAACGTTGGCCAAAGCATTAGGTTTCATCCCTCATAAAAGGGAAAATCACCAATAAACATATTATCCACCAAGATCAGTATGTAGGTGAATACCTTGAATATGGAAACCCATATTACATGATATAACCTTAGCAATGGTTAATCATGAATCTTAGATCCTACCCACATCTTCTTGAAGGAGGTCACTAAGACAACAAAATTCACTTACATAATCCTTAGAATGTTCCCTTAAGCATGACTATACTGCTTGAAACATATCAATGCTTATTTGACCACCCTTATTTTAGGCATCCCTTATATTTAATACATGATACAATTAAGTGATTATAAAAGGGTATTATTTAGTCAATATGCCTCAGGTTCATAAATTTATTTTTCAACTCAGAATGTAAGGTTGCATTTGGTCCACAACTCAAGTCTTGTTTGCCTTTTTGTGGGTTTCACCCACTCCGAGCTCCTACTCGGATTATCCATAATTTGTAATCATATTATTTCAGGTTATTCCATCCAATAATATTTGTGTAATGTTTAGATCAACATACATCCAGTTATCCCCTTAATATTTAACTTCTGTTACATAATAATTCTTGGAAACTACATGAAATGACCAACATGAATATAATCAATGCTATATGTTGAAAGGTACATCATTCATAAATAGCTATCCCACAACATTATAAAAAGTAAATTCCATAGTAAAATCCCATTAATTCGTCAATACATTTAAGAAATCATACATCCTTTACATCATGTTTACCAAATGAACACATTTTTATAATCGAAGATATGCATAACATTTCATCAAAGCATCTAACATCTCATTAACTTATATCATTTTTATTTTGGAAATAAATGCAACATCCACAAGAAATAATAAATCAAACCACAAATTATTGACACATTGTTTATCTTGGGAACCTCATGGGGAATAAACCCAACCTCCAAAATATATTCTTTCCTCATATTCATAAACTTGAGATGTAAAATATTACAAATAAATAAGGGCATCTTCGGATCCCATTTTAATCAATATACAAATCAAGGATACAACTATCCCTTTATAGGTTCATGATGCAATTAAGGAATTTCCCAATTCCTTTCTCTAAGTCATCATTATATCATGAAGGTACTTTTCATACCCATAAGGAATCCAACTGTTCCTTCAAATTCATGATGCAACTAAGGAATTCTATTGATTCCTTTCTCTGTGCCATATTAATGAATATAACATCTCATATGTGATTATGATAATCATCGAACTATATTTTGGAGAAGAATCTTTAATATTAGAGAGAACTTCAGAAATTCCCTTAGTATAATTCCAAAATTCATTCTTAGGGTTGATAAATAATCAACCTTCACTTCATAAATTAAAGTTCCATACCCTTAATTTATGAAGCATTCATATTTTTATTTAAATAATCTATACAACTTATTCATTATCAATTACTATATTTGTAAGGCAAACAAAATTATCACCATAATACTCATTAAAATCATAACTTAATGAAGACTTGAATCTCTTACTAAAAGTTAAGATTCCCCATTAACATTTACAACACTAAATGTGATCTATGTTTCTTTCAATGTGCGATGGATAATTTAACTATAGACCATCTAGTCTATATCTAACCATTAAACCATACCCTTTTTAATATAATTTAGAATATCTATTTACCTCATTATGTTTTATTTGAATAATGTTTCTATAACCTTGATTCCTTTGTTCACCAATTAAGCCTATTACCTTTAAAATGCAAGTAACATTTTCTATTCCTTTTTGAAAGCTTGACTATTCATGACTTGCAACATGCAGTGAAGGCAAAATAACAACTTGGGCACCCACCAAACTACTCTCAAATGTCATCATCATGATAGATCACACGCATGCTAGTTGGGAGGGTTGACTACAGGTGGCTCGTGGTCATGAACCGCCACCGCATGGTCAAGTAACCTACAGTATTTTCTCTTCATAGCGTACTTGGTTCCCAATAGATCCTATTTGGGACATTCTTGGTGGAATATTTGGTAGTGATTAATCCAAACACCCACTTGGCTATAAACCTTTGGGTTCCCAGAATCAATTAAAATCTTTCTCTCCACCTCACAAAAGCTTATATTTGTTGCTTGTACTTGCTGAATAGCTCCCCTATTTCGAACCTGGTTTTTCCGGCTACAACATACGAGGGTAAGACTATAATTTTTCCATGGAATGAAAGGAATTCCTTCGATGAAATTATCATTTTACACATGAATATTAGATTGGATCATGGAATTGACCTCAAGGATGTAGAGCATAGTTATCCACGTTCATATGAGTCGATAGGGCATATACATAGGCTAATTCCTAAGTGGAGATAACTTAGAATACTTACCATAATTATGTCATAAGGTATATTATGGACATAGAGTCTTTATAGTAGTGGTTTACCCATACACTTTGGAGCTTGTATCTTAATCAAGTGACATTTGGGCTAACAGTTATGGTGTCATCTATAGTTTTGTAAATATTACAACAAGTGGGTCATAGATAAGATCCCAATATAGCATTTCCAAACACTCATTCAATAATGAGCTTCCACCAGTGCCATTAGACGGGTTACTCAATTTATAGGAGATGACACAAATTTTTTTTGGTGTTGTCAACCGATAACTTGACCCACCCATGCCCTGTATCAAAACTTGCTGAGCATAGTTAAGTTATATTATTTGGACCTACCAAAGGTAAATCCTCCTAAGGTTCAGTCATAAACATCCAAGGTGTTCAAGATATTCTAGAATTTGGGGGTTATCCTCAAGCAAGACTTCTCTATGAATATTTTAGAGATATAAACATCTCACAGGCAATCCAAGAAGCAATCTACTCTGTAAGTGCCAAGGATGCCACCTATATAAGGGTTCTTTCTTCCATTCAAACACATCGAGGTAGCTTCTCATGAAGATCAACAAACAAGCATCAGAAAATGGAATCCATTGCATAGAACACTAGAAGTTAGGTAGTTTCAAACCAATCTAGATCTGATTTCCTACCACCTGATATAGTTGCCTAACGATGACACCCAACCTCGCACAATAATGGAGAGTCATAGGGCGAGCATCGATGTGAGATCTAAGTAGAATGAATATTTCATGATTTCATAGGGAACCCCTTGTGCTTCGTAGGGGTGAAGGCATAACATTAATGACTGTGATCATGATGTAAACCTTACGCAAAGCCTGATGCCTACGACTATGGATTTAATATTTATCCAAGAGTCTCCTCACAGCAAATATCCCACATTCACTATGGGTTGACCCCTTGGTGAAATATAGGGAATGACTCTCCCTATGTTAATCGACCACTAGTTGGTGGTCGAGGAGTTTGCCTTGCTTGTTCTATCCGAGACGTTGTTGAATTTGCTAGATAGACTTGTAGGGTGTTTAATGGTTAAATCTAGGGTCTCTCTGACCAACTATTTTCCAATTAGGATTTTGGGACATAAAATACTTAATTGAGATAATTGATTAATCAATGCTTAAAATATTCAATTGATTAATCAAAGCTTAAAATATTCAAATGGAATGATTGATTAACCAAATCTTAAAATATTCCCACTTTAGGTATAAACAAATATTTCTAGATATGATTTCCAATAGGTTAATTTTCTTCACAAAATGCAATAAATTTAATAAGACATTTATTTCTTGAATAACAAGATCTAACCTGCTTTTAGCAAGTTATCCTCTTCAACTTCCATAGTGGCCTCCTTAGCTCCTTCTAATCCTTCGAATGCCTCCCTCTTCAACTAGGAAATATTTTCAAGCCTTCTAGTTTTTGATCCACCCAAGGTGGAGAGCATACTCCCTAGGTATCCAAGACTTCCTAGATACCTTTTCTTCACAAATTGTCCTCTAATTTATAGGGAAATTTCTTCACTCTTGGACAAAAAGTGGCCTTATTATTTTATTATTAAAAATATGCCCAGTGTCCCATTAAGGCTTATCATGTCCTATGGAGTGTAATCCAAAAGTAGAAAAAGGGTCCACTTGGAGATAAGGTGAGTGACCTTGGTTTGTCTTGTGTCCCTTTTTGGTTCACATCCTTCCAAAACATCCCTAATTAAAAATAGAGGAGAGAATCTCACTTTACTCTCCACCAACCAAATTATGCCATGAGGAAGAATAATATAGGCTTTTAGTATTAAATAATACTAGTGCCTAATTTGGTCCAATAAAATTAGATTTTTAATTGCATTATACATTAGATGCAATTATCCTAGTCATTAAACATTATACACGCCTAATTATATTTTTATCATTTTCCTCCTAAACCCCTTCAAAATTCCTAAATTGGAATTTTGTAGAATTCCTTAGGGTCTATGACCCCTTTCTGTAGAAAATTAATTGATCACAAGATCAATTAATGTACTATTGATAGGGTTAGAGGGTAACGGGTTGTGACAAACCTACTCTAGACCTGCTCAAATTTACCTCACCAAAATCTTCTCAAATCTGCTCCAAGCCTACATGCAAGGCTTTCTCAAATCTGCTTTACAATCCTATTC
Organism: Wollemia nobilis; assembly: GCA_028583015.1. Classification (NCBI taxonomy): domain Eukaryota; kingdom Viridiplantae; phylum Streptophyta; class Pinopsida; order Araucariales; family Araucariaceae; genus Wollemia; species Wollemia nobilis. The sequence continues at coordinate 1,737,716 of JAQPPZ010000232.1, forward strand.
AAATCACTGATCAAACTTGCTCGCAGATCCTACTCAAATATGCCTTAATACTACTCACAAAAACTACTAAAATATTCCTAGTTCTTGCATAGAAACAATTGCATATATCTTTCCCAAAAGTGATTTATTTGACTAAAGTAATTCAGACATATTCTACCCAAAATTCTTTTTCTTCATGAACATATAGAGAATGATATGCATTACAAATACTCAATATGTTCTTCTCAAATTCATTAAGTCTATCACTTTCACATGTCTCACATTCATTTCATTAAAAAGGATACTCTAGTCTAGCACTTGATAGATGACCTTCTTATGTACTTTCAAAATTAAACAAAACCAATGTACATACTTGCTTCACAAAACTGGTCTATAGCCCTTGCAAATTTATTCCCAATATCACTCAAAACTAATGCATATATTTTCTTCACAAACATTTGTCTATAGCCCTTGCACTTTCACTTAATTTCACTCAAATAAATGTACACTTATGTTCTCAAACACTTTGCACTTTTATTCCCAATTTCATTCAACACTAATGCACAACTTGTTTACAAACCCTACCACATATGTTTCCAATTTCATTCAACTATTATGCACAACTTTTTTCTCAAACCCTAGAACATGTGTTTCCATTTTAATTCATCAATGATGCAATGATGCATAACTTTATCTTCAATCCCTAGCACATGTGTCTCCAATTTCATTCAATAATAAAGCACAACTTAGCTTTCACACTCTAGCACAAATATTTCCAACAATGCGCATAAATTAATCCTTATATCTCCACCTTATGACTTAAAACTATTTTCTTCAAACAACACCACTTTGATTAGGAGTTAAAACATCATACCTCAAAAATACCTTCATGATGACGTGCCTTTAAAAATCTGTCTCAAAATAATTTCCTTCCTTTTGCCACTTCAAAAATAGGTTAGCAAAACTCCTTTTCAAAACATTTACATAAAACCTTCTCAAGAAGATGTGCACAAGAATTCCTGAAAATAATGCTTCATAACTCCTTTTTGGTTTCACAATATAAAGCCTTTAATAATGAACCAAACCCCTCAAAATATCATGCAAAAATACAATCAACAAAAATACCACAATACACCTTATGTCTCCTTTCTAATGTGCCAAATACAATATGTCAAATACAATACAATAAAATCACAATCACACCTTATCTCTCCTTTCTATTGCATATCAAAAATTAATTCTTTGAAAATACAACAATATCCTCTTGATTTTCTTCTAATTGATTTTGCATAATAAAAACATTTATAACCCTTATAACTCCCTAAGTCAACAATGTGCAATATAATCCAAATAAAATTTATGCCTCCCTAAAATAATTTAAACTTTATCAAAATTATTTTTGTGCTTACCAAAAACTGTTGTAGGTGAGAATCGATCTTGAGACCTCCTACTTGCCCTTGCCATAGAATTTCTTAGGATGCCTCTTGGGCTATCCATCCACACGGGAACCACTATGCATGACTTAGCTCTTAAACCCTTTTGCGTATTCCTTTCTATCAACCAAAAACTCAGCAAAATGGAGCTGATGATAATCGACCTCGATACCTCCTACCTACCCATACCTTAGCACCACTTAGGCTACCACCTAGGCCAACCGTCTGCATAGGAACCAATCACGAAAAGTATTGTCTTTATAATATTTGTTCTCTTCTTAAATTATTTTGTCTTCTTCCCTTGTCTTTTGTATCTCACGATTTTGCATGAGGAGCATTCGATAAAAACATTAGCAAGCATTTCTATAAAATGGATTAAATCAAACCTTATTTATATGCACTTTGGTGTTTATGAGGGTACATCGGTGCTTAGGAAATTATGCACGTGACACTCTTTGAGATATTTAAAAATATGTTCCCTCCAAGACTTTTGGTGCCTCCTACCTTTTCAAACTTTTATATTATAATATTTCAAATATTATAATATTATTTCTTAAACCTTTGATCTTTGCAAAATAAACCTTTTTCAACCTTCTTTTTCTTTTAAATTGTAAATCATTTTTGTCTCATGCACTTTAAACTCTTGTCCATATGTTTTAATATTTAAAATTTAATCCTTGAGCCTTATATTTTAAACCTTTGTCCTCAAGCCTCTTGAACCTTTATAAACTCTCTTTATAATATTTAAATATTATAATCCTTAAACATGTTTTCCTTGCTTTCCATTGTCCAACATTTTAAACTCATCATTCATGAAGAATATTTTTCCTTGAATACCATGCTCTCTTTGACATCAATATATTTATGACTCATGTATCCTTTGACATCAAAGACAACAATATGCTCAATATTTCCAACAGAGCCCTACCACGCCCAAGAATGATTGGGTTCACCAGTTGAGCATTAGCCAAATAAAGAGGCATGAAATAAGGAATGAAAATCTAGCAAACATCTTTGGTATTGGAAGTATAACTTGAAGTAGAAGGTTTAGGGAGTTGATGAATGCATGCTGGTTTGGACCAATAAGAGCATCCCCCATAGTAAACCCAAATCCAGAATAAACCTCTTGGTGAGAATGAACTGAATTACTATCCATGTGGAGGTGATGCTAGCAAACCCAGTTGACAAGGAAAACACAATTTATTAGGTGGAACAAATTATTAGTCATGTTAATATTAGAAATATCATTGTATTCATTGGAGGTGAGGAGCACATGGATAGTGTTGGATGCTCCATGCATTTTCTAGGATTTCGTTCGATGCACATATCCTTCCTTTTCAATATTTTTTCTTTATAATGTCAATAACCATAGATGACATGGACATTTGGTGGATAAACACATCAAGGTTTCTCCTTATTTATGTTGATTCCCATGTGGAAAATCTTACTCTTCTAGGTCTTGGGCTTATACATCGACTCGTATTTACAATCGCACCAACACAGAAAACTAAGAGCAACATGGTCTCGATGAATTTTGGTTGGGTTATTTGGAATATTAAACTTGACATTCTCACCCATGTGTCTCCGGACTGATAGGTGAAGCTCATTCATCGAGGTGGATTGGAATCAGGCTCTACTCTAGTGTAAGTGATGAAGCCCAATCATCAGGATCCAGAACGAATGGTGAAGCCTAGTTAGCCAAGCAAGTGGACAAGGGCTTCAATGAATAGTTATATGGAATAATATATAAGTAATATATAGTCATATTGTAACTTATATTGATGAAACCAATAAAATTTATTTATTTTTCAATGAATTTAAGGTTAAACATTTTTATAATAAAATGCATGACATATATTGCTAAATGTACATGATATATATATATATATATATATATATATATATATCAATGTATATATATATATAGTGTCAATAGAGACTAGGCCACTAGGTGACACTTGTTTATGCATGTGAATAGACACTAACTAATGATGTTGAACTCTTTTATATATTCCAACTCTAGTTGTTTAAAAAATATGAGGCTGATATCCATTATTTAGGTTTTTGTTAATATAGTAAGTTATTATCAATGGATTATAGTATTCTACCATTGAACAATTCCTTTGATATCAATTCACAATATTCTATTATGAAGAATATTAAAAAAAAAACTTTTAGATGGGTGTATGGGTCATGATAATGATTAGCTTATTAATTGCTTATAGTAAGCTAGTTCTACTTACATGTTGAATTATTCATTTAAAATTCCTTGATGTTATACTTGGTATATACATATTCCTTTATGTGTGCACACCACTTCAAATTGATATTGTTATTGTCTTAGAGTGTACCATGTATTTGGGGTAATGACCTAACATGGGTATGCATGCCTTGCATTGATTGATACAACAAGATGTTAAATAGGTGGGGAGAACTCCTATGGAGTAACCTTTGGGATTTTGTAGATTTTGTCTCCTTGTCATATGTGATCTTTGCAAACCTTTCAAAACTCATGGGAATCAGTTTATGTTTTTTCCAACAAAAAGGGGATAGGAAAATAAAACAAAAATACAATAAAAAAATACTAAGCTATGGAGCCAATGGGCCAAGACTTAAATCCTTTCCTTTTGCATAAAACGAGGAAAAATAAACACATTCGCCATAGTATAATAGTTAGAAATTGATCATCCTCATTAATTCATACCCAATCATTTAAAAACACTTAAGATAAGTAGGATAGAGCAATATTAGCTACAAATTCTATATGCATCAAATTTACAAAGCCATGTAGCCAAAAGAGGCTTTGATTCTCCTTACACAACAACTCAAGGTTCAAGTCCCACTTATATAAATGAAAGGAAGATAATACAAGGCTAGGTATTAATCATGGATAAGCATCTCCCAATTCGTTAAAATTTACTTTACATGCCTATTTATAGGCCAAGACCATTGGGATTTCCATCAAAAACTCTACTCTAAGAACCTAAGATGTTATCTTTGATCCATGGCCAAGATATTTTCTACACCCAAATTTAGCCACTTTAAGGTCTCTAGATCCAAATACATTAATTTTGAAGGCTTTTAGGCCCTCACATGGGTATTTTATGCTACCATTATTGCTTACTACGATGCATGAAGGGTTTTTGCATAGTGAATTCTCATCTAGTTTAAGACTCAATATATCAAAGCTCTCCTTGACCCTAATTTACATTCATGAAATGTATCACCTAATGATGAATATGATATACCCCCCTAATTGGATGGAAATTGGAGCCTTTATTTCTAATTGGTGCAAGTTGATAGGGTAGGCTTATTTATGTGATTGGTAGCCAATACAATCACCATGTTGGTGACTATGATGGGTTGGATTGCAAACTCAACTTTGATGGCTCATTTTCTAGCCAATGTAAGGCCCTTTTTTATTGCCTCTACATGCTTACTTCCCCTACATATGAGTGACTACCAAAATGTTTTATCCCTAGCTATGGTAGGGTTTCTTATTTCTTGTGTTGGCCTTTGTTGAGAGAAGAAACATAAGTCATTACATGGAAGATCAAGGGTTTGTGGCTAATGCATCCTTTAGCTACTTGCTTTGGGTCAAAAAAGACATCCAACTATTGATGAAGGATCTAACTATCAATGTGGGACTACTCATCATGGTTGTCTACTTATAGAAAAGAGCATCAAATAGTGATGAATGATCCAATTACTGGCATGAAATTGATGCTTATATGCCCTTATTTGTATCCTTAAATTGATGCCCATCATAGATTTTATATATTACAACACACACAACTTAAGTATTTGAAGTGTCCCAATATGGTTGCATGTTCCCATGATTTGAGACCATTGGTGTGTGGTGGGAAAGCTTAACATATGAACCCTTACAATAAATATCAAAGGATGATTAAATACATGGGTGATTAAGACTTCTTAACATCCTAGTGAATTGCTTATAAAAATATCTAAGTTCAAGGCTCGATAGAAGTTCCTTCTCTATCCTAGGGATGTTGGATTCCTCCCACCCAAATATCCTAGTGTGGTGGGTAGATGATGGACAATAGGGTAGAAACTATGAATCCAAGTAGATCTAGGCAATACGAAGATCATCAAGCTCACCCATAAGAAAATTAGATTGACCTAAAGCCTTTGTCCTTAATACACCCCCACCAATTGTAGAGTCATCTTAGGTATTATAAAAAAGGCTCCTTGACTCTATCCAATGGTGTGACTTGACTTGTTATCATTGAATAGGCTATTGAGGATAACATAATATTCTAATTGAAAGCATGAGATTTCGGAATGAAAAATAGTATTCAGACGTAATGGAAACAGAACTTTGAATGAACCGAATATAAAGGGGAAAAGCAGGAGCACAACCCTTTTAAATTAATTCCGTTCGGTTACAATACATCTCCTGCCTTTTCAAGGGCCAGGAGTGTTAGTCTGTCTCGGTTACAATCGAGATTAATATTGCTTCTATCCGCATGCCCACATTTGAAATGGACGGGCCAAAGTACTACCGCCGCTTATGTTGATAAATCTTTGCTTGCTGCTGCTTATCCTGCATTCAAAGAAACGGTAAACTGTTTAGTAGCACCTGCAATAAGAGGACAGAACTTTTGACTCTAAAATCAATGAGAAATACGTGCAGAGATTGATTAGATACGTGAATAAAACAACTCTACGTAAACCTGCAACTTTTACAGAGAAAAGAAAACAGTATGCATTCAAAAAAACATAAAACGTAAACTGTTGTTCTAACATATTCGAAAACAACATATGTTATAAATCGTAGACTGTTTTAATATATTCGAAAATAGCAAGTATTCGAAAACATGAAACGCAAACTGCTGTTTTAACATATTCGAAAACAACATATGTTATAAATCGTAGACTGTTTTTATATATTCGAAAACAACAAGTATTCAAAAACATGAAATGCAAACTGCTATTTTAACATATTCGAAAACAACATACGTTATATAAAAACCATGAACGTACGTGGGGTGCCCAAGCGGGCCGCCCTGTGAAAACTCAGTTTCGACGCCAATCCACTAGGGATGGGCTCGAAATCTAAGACTGTGATGTCGGAAAATTAATGGATTATTGTGATCCAATGGTCGGGTCTGAAAGTCAGATTCACGCTTCCGAAAACCACCCACCAACCTCTCTTTGCAAGAGATTCTGGATGTGAAGAAGGAGAAACCCAAACTGATGCAGTCGGGTATCGAGTTCAGCAGCACTTCGTTGTGTTTTTAAAATGCTTCTGTCTGTCTGTTTACATTGTATTGAGCTAGTTTTTATAGAGGTTTTCACCTCCGAAGCATTAATGTCAAACCCTAAATCCGCAGGAGCCGCTGAGATTTGATCCTTGTCAAGCAATTACGGGACATGGCTCGCACTGACATTGGTAGTTATGAGGCATGGCCTCGGATCGGATTTGTTTTGAAACTGCTTGTCTCATTAATGCTCCGCCGTTCTGCAGACCCACGGGGTCTTTTTAAAAATGGGCATGCAAGGGTGCCACGTGGCGGCCATGCCTTCCACGTGGCAGCCACGCCGAAGTCCGTCTCTGACTGGTTAAGTGTTGCCTTTGAAAAGAGAAGTGTTTGCTGTCGAAGTGTCGCGATATCGCGACGTCGCGATATCGCGACACTTCGGCCGAGGTTCCCCTTCTGGGCCAAAGGTGTCGCGATATCACGACGCGCGATATCGCGACACCTTTGGCCGAGGCTCCCCTCGGGGCCAAAGGTGTCGCGATATCGCGACGCGCGATATCGCGACACCTTTGGCCGAGGCTCCCCTCTGGGCCAAAGGTGTCGCGATATCGCGACGCGATATCGCGACACCTTTGGCCGAGGCTCCCTCGGGCCAAAGGTGTCGCGATATCGCGACGCGCGATATCGCGACACCTTTTGCCGAGGCTCCCCTCGGGGCCAAAGGTGTCACGATATCGTGACGCGCGATATCGCGACACCTTTGGCCGAGGCTCCCTCCGGGCCAAAGGTGTCACGATAAATCCAGGCCAAGGTTCCCCTTTGCTAGGTTTGCCTTAAAGTTTTGCAGTTTGCTTAAGACTTGAAGTTTGAAGGTTGCAGTTTGTTAAAGGCTCACTTTAGATTGAAGGCTTGTTTAGGATTTGAAGCTTGCAGTTTGCGACCAACTTTGCTCTGCTCATTTTTTGACCTTCTAAACTGCTGTGTGAGTGGTCAGGACCACTGTTTGACCTCTGAGGGCTGCCCTGAAAGCTGTGTATGTCAATGCGATCAGTGTTTGTAGTCACTTAATCGGATTGGTGCTGTTTTGGTGTCTACAGATGCCCCTTTTTGGGAAGCGCTGCGGGTGACGCGATGCTGAGCAAAAATAGAAAACCAAAGCACTAATGATTAGGGTTTCTTGGTAACCTAACCAACTTTTGATGCCCCAAGTATGGAAAGGGCATGCATTATTGAATCCTTGCTTCTGACGAGCTAAGGAATTTGATTTCAAGTGTTAACCTATTTTGGTGAGGTGTGACTTGAGCTTGGACATTGATCGGTCATGATTAGGCAAAGGGCGTAACCTTTTGTCCACGGGGGAAACCTTGTGTTCATGCTTCGGGAATGCCAAGTATTTGATCAACTTAATGATTGCTTGTTTATTGCCCCAAGCGAGGAGCGTGATTGTCTTTGTCAATGATTCTTTGAATGCATGTCATTGCCTTGATTGGGTGTGTGCTTGTTGATTGGTGACTAAGTGTGACTACCCCCTCAAGCGACGAATCGATGAGGGAATGACCTTCGTGAGAAAAGCGACGAGTCGCTTGACCCAAGATGACTTAGGTTAGGGTGCCTTTAGATGTTTTACCGTTTAAGCACGTGCAGTTTTCCGACATGTGGACCTATTTTTGGTGGGTGTTAACCCTTTTGGTGATGCCATAATGGGGTGAAATCATCAAGAACCCATCTTCCCGTGGAGCGGTCCAGCTATGGTAGCCTTCTTGGGGAAGTAGGAGGGTGACAATTTGAGCCCCGACATCGATTTTATATGCCAAGAGGTTAAGTGCAAGAGCACTTGTGTCCGGCAATGCTTATTGCTTATGTTTTTGTGTTGCATTTTTGTGATGTTTTTGTTGCTTTGATTTTCTTGATTTGTGTATATGTCATGATTTTATGCACAATGATTGATGTTGATGGATGCATGATGAATGCAAATGGTTTTGATTGATATGTGATATGCAGAAATGGAATGGATGGATAGACTTGGTGATATTTGGTTATGGCACCATAGACTGTTTAGAACTCCATTATTAGACTGTGTACACATGTGGTGTTTCTTTTTTTGTATTTTCTGATGGTATTGCAAGGATGAAAAGTAGTGCAATTGGTTTAGAAATGTAGCTAAGGTTTTCTGAGACTCAGACAGTTTTAACTTACTAGCCATGATTGTACTTTATCTTACAAGACTTTTGAACAAGGTATGAATCGGACTTGTTTTTGACCAAGCTATTTCACATCCCTGTGTGTGCAATTGAGTTCATTTATGTGGTATTTGTCAGGATACCGCCAATGCCAGATGGGCTTTCAACCGAATCTGTACTGAGGATCACCTAATTAGTTCCACTAACTCCTTTGTTGTATGTAGTTAGATTAATCTGCGGTGTCATCCAGGATACCATAAGCTAGCTCATCCACATGCAAATATTGATCTGTACACAAGTTAATGTGATAGATATATCGTCATGCGAGAAGTTTACCGCCAGTGACCGATAGGCTATCAACCAAACCGGTACTGAGGCTTGCCTCATGACCTGTTAGAATGCTGAGAGTTCCAGGGATTCAAGTTCAACTCCCTTCTTTTCTTCAATTGTATTGGGATACTTGCTCCTTATAGTGATAATAATCACTGTTTATTTTGATTTGTTTTTCTTTTCTCTTGAGCAAGGGATTTGGATATGGAGTGACGATAATCACTATTCTTTGTGCCTTTTGATATGTGCACTGTAGGATGTCAAATTTTGGAGTTTTTGATGCTTGCAAATTTTTGATGTTTTGCAACTATTTAGAACTTTGGGATTCTTAGGGAATTGGGTAGGGAGGATGCTTGTCCTTTTGCCAACTCTCAGCATTCTTGGGGTCATTCGCACAGGGGGATGAGCAAGATAACCGTTTCGTTTATGGTGACCTGGATTACTTGTGCAGGTTTCATCTTTCGTTCACACAACTTGGGAATTTTTATGTGTTTTAATTTGTGTTGGGATGTTACGTAACAAGGTGTATTTCAAGTGTAACTCTACCTTCGTAAAATCTGTTTGACTTGATACATTACATTGCTAAAGAGCAAAATGATGACTGAATCACGAAAAACTCTTGATACATTAAAAGACCACTGACTCTAGTGTGGTAAAAAGCAATGCATGGTGTTTTTGTTGTTTTTGTAAAATGGAACAGTGTAGAACAAGATGGACTAACAGAGCCATTACAGCCTATGGTGCCTTTGACCTGTACGACCATAAATATGCAATGTATGGGTGCAATGCTTTAATGCAGCTATGTATTTTTGTATTTTTGATGGATTGATTTTGGTGAATATGAAGATGAATTGCGAGAAGAACTCTCTATTGATGAATTTGAGTATGCCTAGAAATGAGATGCAAATTTTTGTTGTTTTTGATGATTTTTGTTGTTTTTGAATTTTCTTGATTTTTGACCAAGCGATTGTGGAAATCCTTGGAGCATTTTGGGATTGACCAAGCGATTGCAAGAATCCTTGGAGCCTTTTTGGGATTGACCAAGCGATTGCAAGAATCCTTGGAGCATTTTTGGATTGACCAAGCGATTGCAAGAATCCTTGGAGCATTTTTGGGATTGACCAAGCGATTACAAGAATCCTTGGAGCATTTTGGGATTGACCAAGCGATTTCAATGAATCCTTGGAGCATTTTGGGATTGACCAAGCGATTGCAAGAATCCTTGGAGCCATTTTTGGGATTGACCAAGCGATTGCAAGAATCCTTGGAGCATTTTGGGATTGACCAAGCGATTACAAGAATCCTTGGAGCATTTTGGGATTGACCAAGCGATTGCAAGAATCCTTGGAGCTTTTTGGGATTGACCAAGCGATTGCAAGAATCCTTGGAGCATTTTGGGATTGACCAAGCGATTGCAAGAATCCTTGGAGCATTTTGGGATTTGGCTCTCTTAGATATGAAATGGTCGCAAATGACTGATATTCAAGGGTTCTGTTTCCTTGATACCATCAAGAGAAGCTAGCCGGTATGTCCCGGGTCCTATTTTGCTATCAATGATATATGGACCTAACCAATTTGCCGCAAACTTGTCCCTTAGGTGGGACGGCAAACTGGAATTTTGCTTGGTTTTCCTTCAAAACCAAATCACCAACCCGAAAGTCCCTTAGGTGAACTTTCATGTTGTAAGCTTTCTTAAGTCGCTCTTGATAAATACGTAAATGCTCGAGAGCATTAACGCGTCGTTCGTCAAGCAACGTAAGCTGGTCTAACCGGGCTTGCCACGCAGAATCATCGTCGATGAACTCCTGCATTGATATGCGCAGGGAAGGAATCTCCAACTCGAGAGGCATGACTGCCTCGGAGCCATACACAAGCGAAAACGGAGTGGCCCCAGTGGGTGTCCGAATGCTAGTGCGATAGGCCCATAGGGCAAGTGGGATTTGAATGTGCCAATCCTTATGACTGTCTGCGACGGTCTTTTTAAGGATGGCAACTAGCATTTTGTTTGACGCCTCTGCTTGCCCATTCGCCTGCGGATAATAGGGTGTTGAAAAGCTGTGCTTGAATCTTGTACTTTGTGGTCAAAGCACGCACGTCTTTGTTCTTGAAAGGCGTTCCATTATCCGAGACTATTTTGGATGGAATACCAAAATGACATATGATGTTATGCAAAATGAACTCCACAATGCGGGGTCCTGTCGTAGAGGTAAGCGGAATTGCTTCCACCCACTTGGTAAAGTACTCTGTGGCCGTTATGATAAACGTGTGATGGCATGATGACGCAGGGGAGATCTTTCCAATTAGATCGAAGCCCCACTACGAGAACGACCAATCGGGCTGGACTGTCTCGCAAGGCCCTGAGAAGGTACGTGCATCAAATTGGCATGATGTTGACACTTCACGCACTTCTTGACATAGGTGCAACAATCTCGCTCTAAAGATGGCCAATAATAGCCCATGCGAAGAATGCGCTTTGCGATGGCCATTCCACTGAAGTGGCCACCACATGTACCATCGTGCGCTTGGGCGACTGCCCAAGTGGACTCTTGCTGGTCCAAGCAACGAAGGAGGATTCCTTCATAGCTGCGACGATACAAAATGTCTCCTATCAAGACATACTTAGCCGCTTTCTGCTTGAGTGCTCGTTTTGCGGCATGAGTCAAATCAAGTGGGAGACTACCTAACTTGAGGTAGTCTCTGATGGGTAAATACCAGTCCTGTTGATCAGAAACCTCGACAGTATGAACAACCAATCCCTCTTGAAGTTCCTCCCTAGCAAACGCTGAATGGGATAGAACCTGCAAGAATAGCGTTGTGTTGCTATTAATGGGAGTAGGGGAGAACAAGGACCCCCAGTTGGCACGTTTCAGACGATCTCGGATTCGAGAGAACTTATCCGAGGATGGTTCAATCTGGATCATGTGGATTCCTCGGCGTCAAGTCTGAGCTTGCACGCTCCATCGCGGATTGCGATAAGGTTTTGACTTGAATGGTTGTCATATCACCGGAAAGGTCCTGCGGAATTAGTGACCCCAAGGAGGCCATTGTGTCCGCAAAATGATTCGATGATCGAGGGAGGGCCTCGATGTCATACCACTCAAGTTTTGCCAAGAATTTGTCCACAAGGGCTTTATAAGCCTTCAGAACTGGGCATTTGCATTGATATACCCCTTTGACTTGATTGACTATTAACAGCGAATCACCAAAGATATTCAGTCGTTTGATGTTCATGGTGATTGTTGTCTGAAGACCTAGGAGCAAGGCTTCATACTCTGCGTTATTGTTGGTGCATGGGAAGTTTAATTTAAATGACAAGGGCATTGGGGCACCCTGCGGTGTGAAGAATACAATTCCCGTGCCACCACCTTGCTCACATTTAGAACCATCGAAGAATAGGGTTATGTCGGCCTGTGACTCAGGCTCATCAGAATCTGGCGATTCTGAGACATGGAAGACCCCATCATCGGGTAGTTCTATAACCAGAGGCTGATCGTCTTCAAGAGGAGCCTCTGCTAGTTGATCGGCTATGACTTGTCCTTTGATAGATTTTTGTCCAATAAACTCTATGTCAAATTCCATCAACAACATGATCCATTTCGCCGTGCGACTACTATGATAAGTACGACTCATCATGTATCGCAATGGATTCTCCTTAGACACAACATACGTAGTGTTGCTGAGCATGTAGTGGCGTAGCTTTTTGGTAGCAAACACCACTGCCAAGCAGAGTTTCTCAACGTATGCATAGTTAAGTTCATAACTGACCAGGGTGCGGCTAAGATAGTATGTAGCCTGTTCTTTGTGAAGTTCATTCTTCTGGGCTAGCATGGCGCCCAGTGCCACCTCAGTAGCTGAGATGTATAAGTAGAACGGCACTCCTGGTCTAGGTGGTGCCAATACTGGCGACGAAACCAGGTATTGTTTGATCTCGTCAAAGGTCGATCGGCACTCGTCATCCCAATGAAATGTAACCCCCTTGTGCAATAATTTGTTCATGGGTCGGCACTTGTCAGATAATTGCGCTATAAAGCGTTTAATCGACGCGACCTTTCCCTGCGGACTTCGAGTCGCTTGATTGTAGTTGGGGGAACCATTTCAAGGATTGCCTTGACTTTCTTTGGGTCCACCTCGATTCCTCATTTTGAGACTATGAAACCCAAGAGTTTTCCGGATGTGACGCCAAAGACGCACTTCTTGGGGTTTAGTCTAACTTTATGCTCCATGAGGCGATCGAGGATCTTGCTTAAGTCATCGATATGATTTGAGCGCAAAAGAGACTTGGCTAACAAATCATCCATGTAATCTTCCAAAGTTTTGTGCATGTAATCGTGGAAGATATATGTCATGGCACGTTGGTAGGTGGCACCAGGCATTTTTAAGGCCAAAAGGCATGACCTTATAACAAAATGTCCCCCAAGGCGTTGTGAACGCCGTTTTTAGTTGGTCTTCAGGATTGATACGAATCTGATTGTATCCTGAGAAACCATCCATTAGGGAGAGCATTTCGTGACCTGCTGTAGCGTCTACCAACGCGTCGATGCTCGGTAAGGGGAAATCATCCTTAGGACTCGCTTTGTTTAGATCTCAAAAATCGGTGCATATGCGAATCCTCCCGTCGGGCTTCTTGACGGGAACCATGTTGGACAACCATGGCGGATAATCCACGCAGATGACAAACTGTGCATCCAACAGCTTTTGCAATTCATCTTTGACCATTAAGGCCATTGTTGGGTGCATCTTACGTAGTTTTTTCTTTACGAGGCTTGATTGTCGGATCAAGCGTTAAATTATGCGTGACTAGGCTGCGGGTCTAGTCCTGGCATATCCTTGTATGACCATGCAAAAACCTCCTTCTTCTCTTTGAGAAGGGCAATGTAGTCGGCTTGCTCTTCGGGGGAAAGACTTACCCCCAACTTGAGAATCTATGGATTCATTGGATCTGTGCCGATATCTACATCAGTCGTCTCCTCGACTGACATGTGGGATCCGTCCTCCAACTGATGTGGAGTCGGGATCAAATGGATATCATTAGCTGAATTTAGATCTACGCTTGGAACCTCGGGTTCCTCTTCAGCCTAAAAAATATCTTGAGTTGTCCTTGGGGTAAAATGAGGTATTTCACCGAAAGGCCAGTACTCTGATGGTGATAAAGGTGAATTGACGCGATCCCAATCGATGGCATCTATGTCTAGATGCAATGACCATGCTGGATCGGCCGGATTGCGGATGGGTGCGGTCAGATCAATGGAGATCATGTGGATGGAATGAATTTGGTCTCCATTACCGCGGGTATGAGAACTTGATTCTTCTAGATGCTCCCTATACTCTGGATCTGGCTCTAGGGGAACGGGCACGAACGGATCGGCCCTATGTGCTAAATGGAGGACAGGGTCTTCCCTCGGCACTGTTGTCATGATAGGGTCTCGGGGTGGACGGTGCTCATCGTGAATGTGGAGCCATGGATCCAAGATCAGGTCCCACCCTGCTGGGTCTACCCACCATTCATGTCCTAATCTTATGCCCATCTGTCCCATTAGATCTTCATGAGTTAAAGGGCGGTGATGCCGTCGCGCATGTCTGAGATAGTCCATCTCAGTCTCATCTTCTGAGTCACTTTCGGAGATCCAAAAATGTTCATTCACTTCAGCAACTCGTTTGCGACGTTGAGGGTTCTCCTTGTTCCAATAAGTTAATCTGGTCCCATTGCGGTTGTTCCACTTTTGGTGGAGGGACCTGACTCTCTTGACACTGTATCTTGACTCAACTGGAACCTCTAAGGGGAACAACTTCGAAAAGATGTCCGGACACCATTGATATTCTCTTTGGGGATGAGTATCCGAACTTTCGCCTCTCTCTAGCAAAGGAGAGGGATTACTGTTGTTGCCAAGGGTGTTTGTTGACCATGGGAGGTAATCTCCCAATGTAAATTCTGTATTTGGGTTGGCATAGAGATCTGGTGCCAATCCCTCCTTGTTGCCTATTTCTAGGTCTTGCATATTTTCTACCAAGATGTCTAAGGGCAGGGGGTGGTTGAACCCTACTCCCGACTTATCATATGGCATCTGATATCTTGGTTGGCAAAGGATACGCATCCCTTGCTCATATCTGCCTAGCCCGTATCCATGCCAATTGCATTGGCCGAGATATTTGAGGGCAAATTGCGGGTTTGATAGATAGTTGATGTTTTCAACAAAAGGTTCTTCGTCTGCTTCCTTTTGCTTGCATGGTTCAAGACCATGATCAAGGCCCCCATACACAAAATTTGTCTGGTTGGGTGGGTGACCTAGGGGAACAACTGTTCCTATGGGAAGGCGAGGTCTCCCCATATCCTGGACTGACTCTAATGCGGGCGTTGCCACAACATTCTGCACTATGTACTCCCCCAGGCCTGTGCTAGCCATTTCAACAGTGATTGTTGATGCTTGGGAGGGAGGGAACGGGAGTCCTTCCTGAGTCCATTCCATGTTTGGTGGGTTAGGAGTCTCAGCTTCCGTTGTGCTGGATATTTCCTCTGTTGATACCGTTGAAATTGTTGGCAACCCCTCTTCTAAGGGCTGAGCCTCTTCCATGATCTGTTTTCCCTTGTCCTTCTATTTAGCCATGACAGGTGGCATTGGTAATGAAGGAGCAGATGATGAGGATTCACCTGGCTGGGATTTTGGTGATTTGGTCACCAGTGGTGCCTGCGGTATTGGACCCTGTTTAGATGGATTTAACTGGAAATCCAAATGCGTTGAAGGGAGGGTCGATTGAGGCATTAGTTGTACCGCATTGCAATACTTGAAGGGTTCCAAGTCCATCGGGACTACATGTATTTCTCCTTCAAAAGCATACTTTAAGCACTGGTGAGCGATCGAAGGGACACACTTCATGTCCCTGATCCAAGGCCGCCCTAGCAGTATATTGTAAGCCATCTCGCCTTCCAACACATGGCACAATGTTGGTATTGTCTTTTGTCCTACCTGGATAGGTAGAACAACTGTGTTGACTGTCGAGCATATTGCATCATTGAAAGCTCGCAGTGTGTACGTGGAGGCTGTGATATGAGAGGTTGGTGAGCTTTAAATGTTTTAGCGCTGCAGTGGTGATGATGTTACTGGACGAGCCAGTATCTACCAGCACTCTCTTGTATGGGATCCCGTTGACCCGCGCGATAACGTGCAGGGGTGGATCTACCGTGTCATTCGATATTGCTTTGACTTCATCCTCTCTGAAGGTGATGACCGGCTCAGTACATCGTTTCACATGTCCCACGAAGTTGTTGAAAGAATTTGCTTCTTGAGGCTGTAATTCGATGGTTTTTAAAATGTCCATAAGAGCTTCCCTATGAGGTGTTGATTGTTGAATAAGCTCGTAAATGGACAGCCTAGCCGATGTGGTCCGCAAACTCTGCGTGAGTTTGGTCCGTATCGTGACCTCTGGTCTAGGCGGAGGTACTTGCACAGGGTATTGCTGAGGCTGCGACGTCGTTGGAACTTCCCTCGTAGCTACCACGGGGGTAGTTGTTGGGTACTTTTTATTCCTTGTCACTATGCTGATCATTCCCACAAATCCTTGCATGGGAAGATTCTGGCGCACCTCATTAACTTGGAGAGGTTTTGCCTGTGCCTCGTGGGCAGGCAAGGGGTCCTTGAATACCCCCATTTGTTGGTTATTTGGCGCTATGGGGTTGTCCACGGCCAATGTTTTATTGTTGATTAAATCTTGGATTAATCCTTTGAATTTCCAGCATCCATTTAAATCATGTCCCCTGCGCCTATGGAATCTACAATATAATTCCTCTCTGTATCCCTTAGGCTTAGGAGCGTTAGGGTCTATAGTTTGGATCTCTGGAAGGGTGACTAAATTTGCCGCTGACAAGCGGTCAAATAAGGAGTCCCTGGACTCCGTGTAAGGGGTGAATTGTCGCCTAGGGCGACGCTGCTGATTCTGCTCCTGTTTCTTATTATCTTTTTCATAACTAGGAGGCACTTGCACGGTAATTAGCCTTTTGGGGCTGCATTTCTTGCACAGGCTTGGGAACATTTATCGCAACTTGATTAACCGCAGTGGGTTGTGATTGCGTATTCCCAGTCTTAGTGGTTTTATTCCACTCTTTCTTTTTAGGCTTGGCAATTGCGCCTTCGCCTATCTTAATCTCTTCTATAACTCTGGCTTGCGCCAAAGCTTCTTCTAAGCTGTCGTATTGCTGCAGCAGCAATAGACCAGAGATTGATTTTAAGCAACTCCGTGCAAACATCTGCGTAAGATCAGACATAGGGGGACGGTAGGGTAACCTAGAAAGCAAAGCCCTCCAGCGATTCCCGTATGCTGTCATTGTTTCTTCCTCATATTGCCTGAGGCTGGCCAGATCACTCAGTGATGCCTTCTTCTTTGTGTTGAAAGCAAAGCGTTCAAGAAACGCATCTACTAATTGATCGAGATTGTTTATGCTGTGTTTGGGTAATTGTGTGAACCAATCCGAGGTAGGGCCTGCGAATGTGGTTATGAAAGTTCGAAGCAACAATGCATCATTATCTTGGATGCCGAAGCATTGACTTAGGAACCTTGTGACATGTTCTTGTGCATCCTCTTCACCTTTAAAAACTGCCAATTGAGGCAACTTGAAGTGTTCGGGGTAAAGAGGTGTAGGCACTGAGGGATGCACTGGATGACTGCGGAGTTGACGTAATGTGGGCTTTTGATGCCCAGAAGCTTTTGTCTCCATAGACTCCAAACGCTCTAATAGCGCTTTGTATGCATCGGAAGATTTTATTTCTTCCTCTTTGGTTTGCTCCCGTTGTGAGTCATGGGAGACTGGAGGCCTATGGGGGGGTGGCCGATTGGCAGCCCTCCCGCCTTGATGGGGCGTTTCGGCCCGTTCTATTTCTAGTTCGTACTCCTCATAAACTTCTTGAGGAGTCTCTGGGCGAGACCTATGACCTTGATTGAGTCCCCGCTGAGGGTACCCATCATTGTTTCGGGGAGTGGCCTCCCTCTCGGGTCTATAAGGTCTCGGAGGCAAAGCTTGACGAGGTCGCGGAGACCTGTCCTGCACCAAAGGATTGTGCCTCTCATATTGTTCCTCTCTGTGGGTGCGAGGGGTTGGCACCCTCTTAGGTAGCTTATAGCGCAACTCATCCGCTTCGCGTTGCATGCGCTCTTTATTCAAGCGGTATAAGTACTCTAACTCCTGATGACCCTGCTCAAGCTGCGTGATTCGAGCTTGGCGAGCGGCATGTCTGGCGACTGTCGGGTCGACTGGGTCTGCCCTCTTTTGTTGAGGAGGCTTGAATGTTTTGCCTATGTGTTTGCCTCGATCTTGATGGTCTAAAATTTCAATGGGTTGCTTCCCTTTGTCGGGGTAGGCGACATTTGCTTGAGGCTCTAGCCTTGATGTGTGATCATGATATCTAGCAGGTGCAGAAACACAAGGTTCCCGCGCTGTATGTTGTTCCCGAGGAATGCGATGATCTTCCTCGTACTCCCTTTCATGGGTGTGAAAGGGGCGGGCGGAGTTAGCTTGCCCTGTGTAAAGAGCCCTGCGCTCTGGATGTTGTCTTTCTGTTCTGATGGGAGGTAAAGAAGAGACGCCATATCCACGTTGTCTCTCCAAATGGATAGTATGCCTCTCTAGCGCTTCATCGCGCTGTGGCCATTCGAATCTAGCCTCAAGAGGCGGTTGTCTACCTACATTGAGATCTACGTGTAAAGCGTCTTCCCGAAAGGGGCTGTGTTGGATGGGCATACCCCAATGAGGAGGCTCCCAATAATTTCTTTTTGATGGGGCCCGATATGGACTCTCTTGTAGGATGGACCGCCAAGGCGGTATGGCCAAGTCCTCAGGGCTAAAGCGAAGGCGACTAGCGCCCTCTCTTTGTGCACCTTCCGCAGCGTCCGCCCTTGATTGGGCTTGGCTACGGGTGTACACCATTGTGGCGCTTCTCTACTATCTAAGCAGATTTTATCTCGTTTATGGTGATTTGTCTTTTGGTCTACACTAAGCAGAAATGAACACACTCATACACAAAATTGTGATTATCTCTTTTAAGGATTTGATAGTGTGTCCTAAACTGGTTTAGTGCATTTTGATGTTTTGTTTTGTTTTTGCAATTTTTGAAGAACGTTTAAATGCATAATGTTGGCTCATATGACTCCCATAAATGGTCGCCCCTTCAATATACCATTGTCGGACCGATATACCAACCTCTCTATATACCCGCCCTTACGAGAGGGAAACTATAGGTACGTGAGAGCAGATGGTACGTGGAACATAGGCGGTACGAAAGGGGGATTGTCCTGTTAATGACACCTACCATAGAAGACTTATCCTCGCGTGCATGGGAATCACCCCAGCAACACTCGGTCAGCTTTCGTCAGGATTTACGTCTAACAACAGTGACAATCGGGGAAATGGATGCAATATCTCAAGCCAAAGTGATAACGGAATCCACCTTTGGTCTTGCTCAAGGGTTGGGGTTTTACGACCAACGCCTTGGTTTAAAATACCACGTGGTGTGTGGGGTTCATTTTACTTTGCAAAATTGAAACAGGCAGCAAAGAAAGAAAACTTTCCCTATGCCAGACAGACACTACAAACCGGAAAACAGCAAGTAGAAAACTAATTTTTTTTTTTTTTTTAAGCGAGAAAATTTACGGAAAATTTCTCTACCTTTCTTTAATAATTAAAAAAAAAAAATGCAAGTAAAAAAAAAAAATTAACAAATACAATAAACAGAAATAACATAGCAGAAAACGAAGAAACTGTTACCTCTTTTCTGCCGGGATAGGATGTTTCTGATTTGCTCTGAAAAATGCACAGATCTGTAATCGTCCCTGGGTGAGGCGAATAACAGAACCGTACTCGTCCCAGGGTGAGACGAATATTTTATTCATCCCGAGGTGAGACGAATACGAACTCTGTACTCGTCACTTGCAGAGACGAATAATCGTACCTATAAAAAAAACAAGCAATTTTTAGATCAGTAATTTAACCTAAAATAAAACTGTGGGTTCGGGTCCCACCGTGATCGCCACTGAAAGCATGAGATTTCGGAATGAAAAACAGTATTCAGACGTAATGGAAACAGAACTTTGAATGAACCGAATATAAAGGGGAAAAGCAGGAGCACAGCCCTTTTAAATTAATTTCGTTCGGTTACAATACATCTCCTGCCTTTTCAGGGGCCAGGAGTGTTAGTCTATCTCGGTTACAATCGAGATTAATATTGCTTCTATCCGCATGCCCACATTTGAAATGGACGGGCCAAAGTACTACCGCCGCTTATGTTGATAAATCTTTGCTTGCTGTTGCTTATCCTGCATTCAAAGAAACGGTAAACTGTTTAGTAGCACCTGCAATAAGAGGACAGAACTTTTGACTCTAAAATCAATGAGAAATACGTGCAGAGATTGATTAGATACGTGAATAAAACAACTCTACGTAAACCTGCAACTTTTACAGAGAAAAGAAAATAGTATGCATTCAAAAAACATAAAACGTAAACTACTGTTCTAACATATTTGAAAACAACATATGTTATAAATCGTAGATTGTTTTAATATATTCAAAATAACAAGTATTCGAAAACATGAAACAAATATTTTTTAACATATTCATATGTTATAAATCGTAGACTATTTTAATATATTCGAAAACAACAAGTATTCAAAAACATGAAACTTATATAAAAACCATGAACGTACGTGGGGTGCCCAAGCGGGCCGCCCTGTGAAAACTCAGTTTCGACGCCAATCCACTAGGGATGGGCTCGAAATCTAAGACTGTGATGTCGGAAAATTAATGGATTATTGTGATCCAATGGTCGGGTCTGAAAGTCAGATTCACGCTTTCGGAAAACCACCCACCAACCTCTCTTTGCAAGAGATTCTGGATGTGAAGAAGGAGAAACCCAAACTGATGCAGTCGGGTATCGAGTTCAGCAGCACTTCGTTGTGTTTTTAAAATGCTTCTGTCTGTCTGTTTACATTGTATTGAGCTAGTTTTTATAGAGGTTTTCACCTCCGAAGCATTAATGTCAAACCCTAAATCCGTAGGAGCCGCTGAGATTTGATCCTTGTCAGGCAATTACGGGACATGGCTCGCACTGACATTGGTAGTTATGAGGCATGGCCTCGGATCGGATTTGTTTTGAAACTGCTTGTCTCATTAATGCTCCATCGTTCTGCAGACCCACGGGGTCTTTTTGAAAATGGGCATGCAAGGGTGCCACGTGGCGGCCATGCCTTCCACGTGGCAGCCACGCCGAAGTCCGTCTCTGACTGGTTAAGTGTTGCCTTTGAAAAGAGAAGTGTTTGCTGTCGAAGTGTCACGATATCGCGACGTCGCGATATCGCGACACTTCGGCCGAGGTTCCCCTTCTGGGCCAAAGGTGTCGCGATATCGCGACGCGCGATATCACGACACCTTTGGCCGAGGCTCCCCTCTGGGCCAAAGGTGTCGCGATATCGCGACGCGCGATATCGCGACACCTTTGGCCGAGGCTCCCCTCGGGGCCAAAGGTGTCGCGATATCGCGACGTGCGATATCGTGACACCTTTGGCCGAGGCTCCCCTCTGGGCCAAAGGTGTCGCGATATCGCGACGCGCGATATCGCGACACCTTTGGCCGAGGCTCCCCTCTGGGCCAAAGGTGTCACGATTTCGCGACGTCTAAGGCCAAGGTTCCCCTTTTTGCTAGGTTTGCCTTAAAGTTTTGCAGTTTGCTTAAGACTTGAAGTTTGAAGGTTGCAGTTTGTTAAAGGCTCACTTTAGATTGAAGGCTTGTTTAGGATTTGAAGCTTGCAGTTTGTTAAAGGCTCACTTTAGATTGAAGGCTTGTTTAGGATTTGAAGCTTGCAGTTTGCGACCAACTTTGCTCTGCTCATTTTTCGACCTTCTAAACTACTGTGTGAGTGGTCAGGACCACTGTTTGACCTCTGAGGGCTGCCCTGAAAGCTGTGTATGTCAATGCGATCAGTGTTTGTAGTCACTTAATCGGATTGGTGCTATTTTGGTGTCTATAATAATTGCCAAGAATTAGGAAACTGATGCGACCATGCAACCCAAAAGTCTTTGTGCCTACTTAAAATCTCCATCAAACGATTTCTGCAACCACCCTCCTTGGCCATCTTGTAGTGTGAGCCATGGCCTGACTACATGTAGTGAATCTTCACTATAACTTTATTGGCTCATAGGAGATATTCTACTTGTAAAATATTAAGTACCTAGAGAAGAAAAGCCTTATCTATTGATAAAAAGTCATCAAAATCGAACTTGAAGGGTAGGGGAAGGAACATTACAACCTTAGATTATTTCATCAACTTTAGCTTATGGAAGGATTGAATGCAAGTTTACCTTTTATAAAGCTTCCTCCTAGGCTGGTGACACCAATATACATTGAATCCACTTAATGTGAAGTCATGTGTTCTCTATCATCAATATTTTTGCTTGGGTTGGAATTATATTACTTCTATCAAAGAGACATGCAAAATCACTACAATTCTACCAAGTGTAAGATTTACTTTATGAGACATTACTTACCATGTGCGTTTAGACAAGGGACAAGATATTTTCCATATCGTACCTTATATTCATATTATATGAATTATGACTACCATTTCATGATAGATCATATTATCTCTAGGTGGTGGATGTGAAACTTGATAAAATACCTCTTATGGCACACACTTGTACATGTTATGGTGCTTTATTTGGAGGAACTACCTACTCATGTGATCATGACCATTTTATCCATGTAATCAAATGATTAACATTATATTGAAATCTCCCTCTAATCTAATGGTTGCCTTTGTTCTCAACCACACTCCTTCCTCATGATGTAGGATAACTTTATCTATTTCAACTACTTTGCAACTTCCACCTCAACTCCAATCCATTTTTCTACCATGTGCTTCCTACAATAAAATATTTCTCTACAAGAAAATATAAGGATATCTATATGTGTGTGTGTGTGTGTGTGTTTTTCTCTCTCTCTATATCTCTCTCTTAGAGAAAAATTCTATGGATATCCCTTCAAGTAGATCCTATTTATAGGAATTGGAAAGGAATCACAATCTATCATTGATAACTCAAATAAAATTTTAACCTTGCAGGTAGTAATAATGTAAGGATCATTCCATATGGTATTGAATTTAGCATGGCACCCTGGCATGCTTCTATCCTTAACCCATTTAAGTATGCAATCAACAACCTTGAACTTCTGAAGAGTCACCATTTTATTGAAGCATGCTTTAGTCATCCCATAACACTTTAATAATGGTTCCTTAGCTATTTCTCTTTATTACTCAACCTTGAGCAACTCTCATATCCTTACTATTGTAACATTGTTATCTTGGATATCTAGCTGGTGAAGTAACTATAAGTCTAGTAATTATATGAATATGGGTAGCCTAACCTCTCTATCATAAACCAAAGTGTAAGGTGAGCATGCTATCATAATTTTGGGAGTAATCTTGGCATCCCATAAGGATCCTCTAACATGCAAGTACCACTACCTCAGGTTGTTAGACCTAATCCTCTTTAGGGTTTTAATTAATTTTTTGTTGGTGGATTTAGCTAACATGATCCCTTGGGGGAAATAGTTTGAGGTAACCTTTAGATATATGTCATGTTTATTATTAAACTAAGTGATATTTAATCTCATGAATTATTTTGTTTTATTATTTATAATAGTCTTAGGGATGCCAAAACAAGTTATGATTTCCTTCAAGAACTCAATTATCACCTTTTTTATTACCTCCCTTATAGGTACTACCTCTACACATATGATGAAGTAATATTTGGAATTGAGAATTTATTTGTATCCTTCATATGATGGGGGGTTGATCATGCCAATTAAATATAATATCCACTAGGGGAATGGTTCATCTATCGCTATGAGTTTTAGAGGAAGTGATACATTTTGCTTCCTTCCAGTAATGAATTTGCACTCATCACATTTGTGTGCATCTAAAAATATAGTGGGTCAATAATAGTTGAATTTCATAATATTAGTAGTGATGGTTTGATATGATTATTAAAGCCTTAAGAAGCCTTAATGAAATTTAAGAAGCAACCACTAAGTCTAACCTACCTCAACACATTTTAAGAGGACATCATAATTGTTTTTTGAAAAATAATACCTTTAACTAGAACAAAGTGGACGTTATGTAGTAAAAAACCCACTTCTTATCTCTATATAGTTTGGGTAGATATTTTCATGTTTGTATGCATCTAACCCATTGGTCCACCCAATCCAAACTCTCTTCATTTGAGTTGAACAGGAACAAATCTCCATCCACCTCTCAGTCAGCTATATCTTCTACCATCCTCTGACACAAGACTCTTTCACTAACCAACTTAGTAGGTTTGATCTCTATGTTGTAATCTAGGATCTTAGTAATCTATCTTGCTCCTTTTTTCTAATTTCTTCTCCATTATATATTCCTTTATGCTTGATCAAATGATATGTGCAAGGATCAAATATTCTCATTAGATGTACACCTACTTTTCAAAAAAAATATATCATTCTTCATAACATTTAAAGGTTTGGCTAAAGAAGTAAAATGGGTGTTCATGCTAATCCTTGTTCTTCTGATTGAACAAAGTGACAATGTTGGCTTCTCCTCCAAAAGCATAGAGGAAATTTTTTTTATTAAAATATCAATTGGCTAGCATAGAGAATTTTTCTATAGCTTTCTTAATTTTTTGAAAGCTTCATTCCTTTCTTCCATCCATCAAAATGGATGGTTATTTTTTAGCATAAGAGTCATTGACCTTAAACTACTAGTAAAATATGATATAAACCTCCTAAAAAAATTTATCTTCCTAAAGAAGGACCAAAAATATTTCTTGTGTTGACGTAGGAAAAGGTTAGTAATTTCCTAGATTCATTCTAGGTTGATGACAACACCTTATTTTGAAACAACATGTATGAGTAATTTCCCTCGGGGAACATAAAAAATACACTTTTGGGGGTTTAGGCACACACAAAACTCTTGTCATTGTTTGAAGACCACTTCTAGATGTCTCACCTAGTCCTCCTATTTGGATAATACAAAAAAATCATCAATGTAGATCAAGATAACCTTATTGATTAGGCATTTAAAAGTGATGTCCATAGCTCTTTGGAATGCCACACTAGTGTTCTATAGGCAAAAATACATTCTTTGATAAGAAAATATTCCCCATTTGGTGGTAAAATCTATTTTGTTTTGATATTCATCTTTCACCCACACCTAGTTATACCTAGAAAAACCATCTAGGAGGGAAAACCTTTTAGATCTAGTGACATTCTAAAGGATTTTATCCATTAAGGGTAGGAGATAATGATAGTTCAATGAGGCCTTATTTAGATCCTTGAATTCAACACATAGCTTTATTTCACCATTATTATTTCTCACTAGTACTAGGTTGGAGATCCAAGTGGTGTGTTTGATGGGGTATATGTTCCTTGCAGCTCCTTCCTTATAAGGGGATTTATTTTGGGGTTGATAATTATCTACTTTTACCTCACTAGATTTATCTCTAGAGCAAGCTAAATGGTGTGTTGTATGATGCTTGTGTCATATCCTTTAGATCTTCATAACTCCATGCCATTACACCACTATATTTTTTATAGAGATGAATGATGGCTTATTTTCTACTAAGGTGGATAATTTACCTACCTTCAATATTTGATCTAGGTCCACCTCTTCTTTGTTGGATGTCATACCCCTTCTCCCCTATAGTTATCATTAGGACTGAAGAGAGATTCTATCATGATGAGCCCTTTGGAAAGCTTATTGAACTTTAGTTGTATAATCTAATTATCATATGCTTTCTTGATCTAGGAACCCAGTTAAAAAAAAAAACTATTGTTGGATGAATTGGAAAATATGTTCATCACTATCAAAAAACTACCAATGGATATCATTTTTACATGTTGTATATTCTAAATTAGACCATTTATAGGGTCAAATTATAACCTAGTGACAACCATGTTGTTTGCATCCACATTTTGAGCCCTAAATATTTTAATGTTTACAACATAAAATACTTCTCCCAAATACCAAAACCAATGTACATATTCCGTCATTAGCCTTATTATGGTTAGGCATTGGGGTGTTACTTGTTTTACTACTAGCTCTATGTCATTGAATACTTTTAATATATTTATGTCCCTCTTTTCAACAAGTTGGAGGCTAAGTAACAACAATTCATATTCAATGATGTTGTTTGTACAATTGAACTACAATCTATAAAAATTCAATGTCTTAGTATCTTTTGGGGATACTAGGTAGATTCTAGCACTAGCTCTCTCTTGCTCTTAACCTCATAAAATTTTAACTTTCATATTATTTCCTTAGCATCTCTACATCCTATGATTTTAGGTATATGAGGGTGTTCTTCCTAGATCAAATACATTCATATCTATGTCTTCTCAAAATGCCCTTTATAAATGAGGTCTCCCACCTTAGATATTTCTTGATCAATAGGTATGTCTATTGCCCCTAATTTTAATTGATATTCCCCTATGGTTAAAGAGAAGTTATTACTCAACCTACCAAGTGTCAAAACCTTGGCCTGATGCATAGTATTAGAATCCAGGCTTGATTTGACACCTATTTTACCACAAAGGTTGACTATTTTCCTAGTGACTTCTACTTTTATAGATCTTCCTCTAAGTACTTGATTCACTTAGGTGCCCTCTTGATGGTTGTTATTTTATTGAGTTGGAATTAGACATTGAAATAATCCATTGTTTTTTAAGGTGCCCTCTTGATGGTTGTTAGTTGATTGAGGAGGGATGCCTCATATTACTTTTTTATAAATCTATTTATTAAAAGGCCCACTAACTAATCCTAGATTTTGACTAATTGGGGGGTGAGGTTGACATACACTCTCAAGATTTTCCTCTAAAGAAGGGAACCAACAACCTTAGGGTTATATCTTATTTTTCAATTAAATACACCATGAACAAAATAATTAGGTTATGCAAGTGTTGCAATTGGATAATAACATGTTATCCCATGAAATAGGGAAGATTTGAGTGTTGAGACAAGAATTAGATTCTATATGATATGTGGAATAGGTAGAATTAAATACCTCTATCATTTCAGGCTAAGAATATTCTTAGGAGTTGATTTCACTAAAATGCTATGTCTCATTGTTAGTTTCTCCTCCTTGCTTTTCAATTTAGAGGTGGTACCAATTATTATTAATTAGTTTTAGAAAAGGACTTAGTGATAGGTATTTTTATTTTATATTTTTGGGTTTCTTATTGGAAATAAGAGTCGATATGTGGGGAGTATATTGCTTCAATAAGCTATGGGATAGATATACCCACCAAAATATCATTCTTAACTTTTTTCAAAAGAATTATTTAGATTCTTTGTTTCTTCAATAGAGTCACCAGGTGAATCTCTTGATGCTTCAATAAGTGATAAACTAAGACCTTCACCAAATTCTTTGTCAAAAACTTTTTCTTCTAGCTTCTTGGGATGAACATATTAAGATTTTCCTACCAAGAAGTCCAAAAAAATTATTAGTGTCATAGTGTCCTGACTATCTAAGGAAGTAGCCCAGTGTGCCAAGTCACCCATGCCTCATGTTAAGCAACATAACAAGAAGTTATATGGGTAGATAAAATATCTACAGAGCAATCTCTAAGATTTTGTAGAGGTTGTCTCCTCATTGGATGTGATCTTTGTGAACCTTTTAGACCTTGTGGTATTTAATTTATGTTTATGCCAATAAAATTAGGATATGGAAAAAGAATATAAATGCAATAAAGGAAATCCTAATCTGTAAATGCAATTCACTAAGACTTAAATTATTTCCTTTTGTATGAAGTGAGAAAAAATACACACATTCACCACCATTTAAAATCTAGATATTGAGCACACCTCTTAATTCATATCCAAGCATTTCAAAATATATACGAGAAGTAGGAAAGAAGGAATCCTTAGACAATAACTCAAGGTTTGAGTCTTTCTTATACAAATGAGAAGGAGGTGCAAGGAAGAGCATACAAGGCTAAGTATTAGATATGTGCAAGAAAATACCAATGCATTATAGTGGATTTTACATACCTATTTATAAGTAAATACCAAGGAGATTTCCATCCAGAACTCTACTTTGAGAACCTAGGATGTTATTTTTTATCCATGGCTAGTATTTTTTTACACCTAAATTTGGCCACTTCAAGGTCTCTAGATATGAGGCCATTAATGTTGAAGGATTTTAAGATCTTAGATGCGTAGTTGTTGCTTCCATTGACCCTTAATATGATGCATGAAGGGTTGTTGTGCAATTAATTCTTTTATGGTTTAAGGCCCCAAGCATCATAGCTCTCTCAGGCTATCATCCACTTTTATGGAATGTATTTCCTACTAATATGTCTAGTATGGCCCTCCTATTTAGATGGCACATGGAGCCTTTACTTTTAATTTATTTAGGTTGGTAGGGTAGGTTTTTCATGGGATGGGTGATTGATATAGTTGTCACATTAGTGACTATAATGGGTTGGGACACAAAGTCAACTTTGATGACTCATATTCTAGATAATAACAATCCATTTTTTGTTTCCCCTACATGCTTACTTCTCATACTTGCAAGTGGTTTCTACATGTTTGGTCCCTTGTTGTGGTTGGGCTTTTTATTTCTTGTACTAGCTTTTATTGAGAGGATAAGTGTGGGATTAGATAGAAGTTTGAGGGCCCAAGGACTTTGACAGCCCTTAGCTACTTGATTTAGATAGAAAAATACCAACTATTAATGAAGGATCTAATGTTCAACATGGGCCTATTGATCATGGTTTTCTACTTGAGATAAAAGAGAGTTTCAATCATTAATGATAGATCCATCGATTGGCATGAACACAATGCTTATCCATATTTCACCATATATTAAAATTGGAACCCATCATTGATTTAAGACTGGATGATGCACATGATTTAAGGATATAAAATTTCCTAATATTGCTACATGTTCCTATAATCTAGTATCATAGGTGTGTGGTGGGAAAGCTTGAATTGTAGCCACTTATACCAAATATTGAAGGATTATTAAACTCATGGGTGATGAAGGTTTCTTAATGTCCTAGAAAATGGCCTACAAAAATCTTTGAGTGGAAGGCTCTACAAGAGTTTCTTGTTTATCCTAGGGCTATAATATTTCTTGCACCTAGATCAACTAGTGTGGTGGCAAGATGATGGATGATAGGATGAGAGCTATGAATCCAAGTAGAAGTGGGAAGTACCTAGGTTTGCAAACTTACCCATGAGGAAGTTAGATAATTCTAAATCCTCTGTCCTTATCACACTCCCACCAATGGTAAAGTTATATTGGTTATGATATAAACGTTTCCTTGAATCTACAAAATGGTAAGGCTTGACTTAGCTATCATAAAAAATATTGCTTAGGACAACATAAACTACTAGTTGTCAATAATTGGGCAATTGATGCAATTGTGCAATACAATTTTTTTTTGCCTACTTCATATCTCCACTGGATGATTTCTTTGACAAACTTCCTTGGCCATATTGTTGTGCAAGCCATGGGGTGGATTCTTATAATGAATATTCATTATAGTTATTTTTATCATCTAGTATGAACCACCCTACAAAATAAAATGAAACATTTATACTTCAAATAATATTGAATATTGTCATAACAAGGATCATTCAAGAATTATAAGGCATTATTTTTTGAAGTGATATTTTTGTTTTTGAAAATAATGGTACGTCCAAAATTATTTTTATTTTTTGTTAAAAAAAACTTCATCCGTTCATATTGTCTAAATATATATATATATATAAATACAAAATGTAGTTACATATACATTTGTACAAACAAGAATGCATATATTAGATAATATGTACAATTTTTTTGGTAAGTTAAAGATTTTATATTAAAAACAAGGCATTTGAAAGGCACCCTAATGCCTTGAAACAACATAAAACCCAGAAGAAATAAGAGATAAGGAAAAACCAGGAGGAACTAGAAAAGGATGCTAAGAATGAACAAAATGCATCCTAAACGAGGCAGGAAGAAGAGAAGCAATCTTACAATAGACCCAAAGAGAGGGCTATAAAAAAAATCCCCAAAATAAAACATGTAGAAAATTACTAAAAAGGAGGAGCATCCATTTGCATAGGAGATGCAACAACACAATTTGGTTTAGCATCCTTGATTTTGTCTTTGGGTGTATCCTTAGGAATATCCTTGAAGGCTTCTTTTGCAATCTCAACCACTTCATCCTCCTTAGCGTTGTCTTTGATGTCAGAAATTCTAGCTATAGTAGAGATAGCTGGACCATCTATTCAAAAGTATCATAGAAAAAGAGAAAACTTAAGGTATTTCATTGATCCTTCAATTGAGCAATGCCTTTCTCGAGAGCAATATAGGCAGTCTCCATATGGTTAATGGTGGTAGAAGAAGATTGGATAACAAGTTTGTGCAAGTATTTTTCAACCACATCAGGAGAATTAGATTCAGATTTACTCTCTTTCTTGATATGCTCAGGAGTGGGGGTTTCCTTAAATTTGAGCCTTTGGTAACAACGGGTAGGGGTTTTTTCTAGCTTAAATTTTTTCTTGGCATTAAAAATAAGTTGGGTTTTCTTATATTTGCCTTTCTTTTTTGAACTAGTCACCTTAGGACTGGGGGTAGGAGAGGAATCCTCTTCAGCATTGTCTTGCACATGGATGTTGCCTTTGGGAAATTTTAGAAGTAAATAACCATACATAATTTTAAAAATACCTTGATGGGAAGGCCATCCCTCATATTTCTTGTCACGAGTAGAGGTGATGGAATAGTCCATAGACTAGTACAGGAACTTAGGGATATTTAACATTTTAGCTTCTCTGAAGTAATTAATAAAGGATAGGTGAAAACTACATAACTGAGACTCAAGGTCATCGATGGTAAGATACTGCATTACAGGTTTTAAATTTATTTTCCAAGGAGTAGACAAATGGTGATGAAACAAACCTTTCTTGTGAAGCTTTTGAATCTGAGAGGATGGCTCAAAGTGAGATAACTTGGCTTTCCAGTTGTGTTTGTTCCTTCTAACCACTCGACCATCAAGGACTTTCCTGGTGAGCTCAGCAAGAATATCCATAGTAATTTGAAAATCAATCCCATGAATTATGACAATTCCATCTTCCCATGTCGATGCAAAGGCCATGCTGGCATCCCAACTGGTTCCAAAAAATATTTTGAAGAAAGGTATAAGACCACCCTTATATTTCAAAATAGTTTCGGTAATAGCATCAATTGATAAAACCTCAGGTTCAAAATATGTTTCTTTCATGTTCTTCATGGTAACAGAGTAGAGGTGAATAGTAGGGATGCAACAGGGAAGAAACAAGACAAACAATGAAAAAATAGGAAGTTGTAGATATTTGAAATGAAACCTTGCAAAGAGAAATGTGAGTGAATGATATAATCATAGTAACTCAAAAGGAGAAAAATTTGGGAAAGGAAACCAACCATATTGAAGGATATGATTGGTCACAAATGGGATCGAGGAGTATTATTCGACAGTGAAAACTGCAAAGGATAATTGGAAAGTGATCCACAAAAAGAGAAAGTTGACTTGTGGGAACACTCAAAAAATGGGAAAAGGAGATAATAGAAAAGGTACTAGAACCAAGATAAATTGGAAACCTTAACAAGGCAAGCCTCAAAAAAAAAAAATATGAAACCCTAAGATGAAAGGTTTTTGAATTAGAAATCAAGCTAATTTCGAGGAGCACGAGGTAAAAATTATGAAAGGTGGTGCTGGGAAGTGCACTAGAATTCCAATAAAAATAAGTTGGCATAAAATAGGTAGAGGGGATTTGAAAATGCAGTGGAACAAAAATGAAATATTTGAAAAAGATAATAAAAGTGTAAACCAAGGTAGGATTCAAAATTCTGAAAAGCTTTGGGAAGGTAAGCATAATAAACTTGATGGATAAGATATTATGCACAAGAACATGAATTGAGACCACACCATTGGAGAAGGAAGTCACATGAACAACCACATGAAGGTATTAGAGATAAGTAAAATCACATTTGAGTGGTTAATGCATCATCATTATGACAAGATTTTTGATCTAGCCTGGCAAGTACTTCTACTTAAAGAGGAAGTGAATCAATCCAAGTTAGCAATCCAAAGGTAGAGACCCCAATATTTGCCAATTTGTCAGCCATAGAATTGGCTTCTCTGAAATCATGTTGGAAAATAACCTCATTTTCCCACGAAGTATTTCTTTTACTTCCTCAATTATGTTTATTATTTTACATATAGGAGGTTTGGAATTTTTTAGATAGTTAATGATGTTTAAGGAATCTCCTTCAATAATGGTTTTTCTTGGAATATGCTTAATGAATTGGAGATCTCTCCATAAGGCTCTGGCTTTAGCTGAATGATTGGACAACTCCCCCAAAGGCTCTACAAAGGCAAATATAGAATTACCATAGTGATCTCTAAGGATGCCACCCGCACCACCCATGCCAAGGTTTTCTTTAGCAACACTATCAAAATTTAGCTTGATCCAACCAAAAGGTGGAGGATGCTATTTCATGTTAGTTCTGGTATATGGGGAGCTCGTTGGACAACCATCCTCAAAGGAAATATGACAAGATTAGAGCACATAATATTCAAATGAGGACCGAGGAAAAGGATCAAGGGGAGAAATCAATACATTTTCTTTTGCATAAAGAATGATTTATTTGTGATGAACTTGACATATTTGATATCTTTCTCAAAACCTCTTCTGTTACATTCAAGCCAAATATTCCATAAGAAATTTTGAAGACAAAAACTCCATAAACCTTTGAGGATAGAATTTTTAAAGGGATTCGGCCATTGGAGGAAGAGGTCAATAATATAAGGAGGAGAAGCCCAAATAATATGTACAATTATGGTTATGTAATACATTATGATTTCCAAGATACAAAGCATGATTGTACCTCTAATCTAATGGTCATATGAAATATTGATATATTTTCTCCATATCCATTTCAAGATGTGTCAAAGTCACCTTTAGTTTATCAAGACCATAACATGCTTCACACCAAATCTATAACTAAGCATACAATCTAGAGATTCTATTGTCAGTGTAATTGATATATGTTTTTGTTCTAAGCACTCACAAACAACCACTTATTATTATGAATAATTCCTTGAGGATATGTATAGAGAGTTCATGGCTATTATGGTTTATGGGTATTTTCTTGATGATTTTCTCTAATTTTGTGGATACATTATGATTAAAATTGACCCATGATGTTGAAGATCAAGCATCAGTTTTTAATTCTAATGCCACTATTGTATTACATAAACTTAAAATTGGCTATACATATTTTTTTATACATATATTTTTTACTAGACTATATTCCTTATTCTATATGTCACTAGCATAATTATGAGGTTGTGATTATGCCAAAAAATATTTATATAGTCTCGTCTATGAAATTTATCTAGTAAATTTTGTTACATAATCTTTAAAACATAATGTAATGGTAGTGGTTAATTACAAATGAGATGGGAAATTGATATAAGCAAGAGCAAATTGGGTTGTGATCACATAAAATCAGAACAAACTCACAAATGTGGGGCCCATTTCTATGTGGAATCACACATGAGATTAAGGGACATTCATGGGACCTCAATATTTGGTTTAATGGGTTAATTAAACACACACCTAGGGTTTTAAATATTCCATTTCCATCCTAAATGCAATATTTATTGATGAAGGATGCAAAATAAAAGTGAAAGAAAAATTTAAAAATACAAATCATAATTCTACATGGTTTCTTTGTTTGAATTATTGTAATAAAGTAAATATTTTCTTTCTTTTTGAAATTAAGGATCAAGAGGACATGCAAATAGATAATATATTCTAGAATGTAACTATATGCATATTGATTTTTATTCCTAAAGTGTTGAAAGAAAATTAGTTTTTATCCCCTATTACAATTACAAAGGCATTCAATCCCCTATCTATCATTGCAAATTTTATTACAAAGTAAAATAGAAAATTACAAAATAGCCAAATTGATATGGTTATCCTATGATATTGATCATTACACTCAATTTCAGATGTAATGTTACAATTATGAATTATGCCTACTTTTTTAATGGTTCTATAATTAAAAGTTTAAATTTGAACCTTTTTGCAAAATCCTCACAAAAATTGATCAAAAGATTACAAAACAATAGAAAAATACTAAATTCTATAATTTGGATTTAACACAATATTAAAATGGGTAATATAGTACCAAATTTATGTAGTTAGGATAGAAGCATCGTATAGTGATAGTTTCAACCCTATATGGGAGCGTCTTTCAGTGATATTTTTAACACCTGCATAGAAGCACCATTTGACAATAGTTTGATGGGATTAAACATAAAATAATCATATTAATTATATTTGTGTACACATATAATTAAAAAGGTATGTATCTTATATGACTCAAGAGACTCTTGGTGCTACACTTTCATCTAACTATTTAACTTCTCTCAACTTCCCATGGGATGTAACTATTCATCAACCTCCTATGAGATGTAATAAGTATAACATATGTTATGTTGAAATAATTACATAATAAAATAATATAAGAAGTATCTAACATCCCCCAATATTATATTTTTTGGTATGGAAAGTATTTTAAGGTGTCAATCACAACAAAGAAAACACCTTTTATAAAAAATGACTATCGCCTCCCCTAAATTTTTATTTCCTAGGATAGTAAAATGAAATTTTGGTCTGAATTTGGCCCTAGCATTAACTCTTGTTATAGATTTGTAACTAGCTCTATGTTCTTCTCTGGCTCTAGCTCTATCTTGGGCTTTGACACTTGTTTTAGCACTTTCAACCACACATTCAAAATATTCCATGTGGTGTTTCACTTCAAGCTCTATCATTGTAAGCTTTCCAAGCATAACCGGGTCACATCTAATTAATCCCAATATTTAATTACTCTATGGGAAAACTATAGTCCCTCTCAATCAACAAGATTTATTGTATCTATGTTATCTTTTGAGAATAAAACATTTATTTGTAGAATCCACAATGTTTCTTCCATTTTGTCCCAATCTATTGCATTCATCCATCCATAATCAACATGTATTTTGTTGTTTATTTTATCTTTGTACAAATAATATTTTTGAGAGGGATTATTTCCACTACAAATTTCATAAGGATGCAAATTCTAAAACCTAGTTGTCACATGTCCAAATCATCCATAATGATTACAAAAATTTATTCTAGGAATTTCATTCTTTGCATATGTTTCTATTTTATAACTTGGTCTCACCATTTTTTGTTTGGCTAAAAAAACCAAGGCCTTCATTCTTAGGAATTCTATTTGAATTTATTATACCTTTCCCATTTTTTCCCAATCATGTTCCATTATAACCCATTATTTTCATTAATTTTGAGTCAATTCCTTTGGTGTGATTTTCAAAGAACCCAATTTATTCATCACTATCACTACATTAAAAAGGGTATTTAAGGATGGTTATTAATTACCCTTAAAGACCTTTAAGGATGGATATTAATCCATCATCTATGAGGGTGTC
This sequence comes from Wollemia nobilis, assembly GCA_028583015.1. Lineage (NCBI taxonomy): Eukaryota > Viridiplantae > Streptophyta > Pinopsida > Araucariales > Araucariaceae > Wollemia > Wollemia nobilis. Next base: position 1,773,396 of record JAQPPZ010000232.1, read on the forward strand.
ATAAAAATTCTGCATCATACAATAGTGGCTAAAAACTACTCAAAAAAACCACCCTCTTAGGGTCTAAGAGGATGGTTTAAAATCGTCCTCTTAGAAGAGGGAGGTTAAAAATATAAACCACCCTCTTAGAAGAGGGCAGTTAAAAAATATGCAACAAGGAGACCAAATACCTAGTGCATGCCCATTCCCTTAAAATGAGCAAGAAGACCAAATTCTTTTCTTCTTAGTAATTTTAATGTGTATGTCCTCAAAGAAGGCATAAATATATAGGATTCAGTATAACATGCATCAAAAATACTAAAAAAGAGTTATAGTATGCAAAAAAATTGCCTTAATTACCAGTTGAAATCAATACCGTATGTTTTGAGCTTTTAAATGTATTAACAGCCTATCAATCAAACCAAATTTACCACAGTTCTCAACCAACTGCTTCATTGGTGGATAATCATCTAAAAATCCAACTCTAATCAAAATTAAATCTAAATACATAGAAGTATCATCTTCACTATTAATATTAGTTCGTTAAAGCACAAAGTTCCATCAACAATGCAACCTTAGAACTAAATAGGGATAAAAAGAAAAAAGAAAAAAAAAATGCATATCCTATAAAAACTGGATAACAATTTCAAAATACCTAAATATTGATCAAACTATGACTCCAAAAGGTCAGGATGGTTGCAATTTTCTCAGTTGAATCATGAGATTGTTCAGCTTTGATTTTTAGCCTATTCATAAAACAAATAAAATGAATCATGTTATATTTTCAACAATCAAGATATCAAAATGTCATACAATTGCTAAATATGTAATTAAACAAAGGAACAAACAACTTGTAAAAAATCTATACAAAACAACTCTTTGGGATAATATCTAACTGTATGTTAACCTACCAAACTCTGCCTTGCTTTGCAAGTAGCTTTCCAGTGTTTTATTGACTAAATGGTCTTATATATGTTTTCGATGTTCCATCATTTTTGCATATAAAATTATCTCCTTTTTATTAGGAAGGGACTGATCCACCTCTTCCTTTAGTCTTTTGAGAAGAAATGGCCTAAGGATCAAATAAATATTTGAAATTACCTGAAAAATAAATTCTTATCAATTTCAAATCCAACTAAAGAAAAGGAAAACTCACTGCTCAAATTTCACAGCATTAACTAAGTAAACATACTTGAACTCTTATTTTCTCCTCATTATCTTCATGCTTCATTCCATTGCTCTACCTCCCACAAATATCAAACCTTTAAAACAAATATTGTATACCAGGGTTATGCATAAGGGGTCAGTCCCAAAATGTAGTTATAAACATTTGGCGAATTAGTTTCAAAATCCAGGCGAATAGTATCGAAACACATGTAGAAGGTTAACTATTATTAGGGGTAATGTTGGAAATTTAAACTTAAAATAGAAAAATTATTATAAAATTGGGGTGAATCGACCCCCCAAAAAATATTACACCCATAATGTTTTGGCTAATGGGCCTTGGTCAAGGGTACTAAATAATAGCCAATTCCAAAATTTGAAAATCCTAACTATAAATAGCCACTATGCATAACCCTATTGTATACAATTAGAAGTTTGAATTTAAAAAGTTCTTTAGTACATTAAAGAAACTCCTACTATGATATATGAAATCCAAGTAGATCTTATAGTAAAGATAATCTAGTACTAATAAAATAACCAAAAAACATAGACATTCCTCCTAAGGAAGCACACATAGAATGGTAAAGTCCTCAGCTATGACAACACCATTAACTTCTGTAATAACTAGATAGGCAATGGTTCTCTATATTTATTGTCAACATTAATCAATCATTATGTTCTACTTAAAGTAATATCAGCAACCCAAATAATTGATAATAAAGGAGATACAGGTTTTTTCATCTCAAGCAATTGGTCTATAAGATGAATCATACAAAAGACCATGTTTATGCACTAGTCAGTGCTTGACAGCTAAAATGTAGTGACTATTCTTAATGATGGCATATTTACTTCAATGTAGCTTAGGAAATAACAATGGCCCTAACAATCAAACAACAAAGTTGTTAGGGTAGATATTACCTTATTTGATTTTATGCTAACAAGATATTGTTAGCATATTTAGTTGGTAAGCTTCACATATTAGTTGTTAATATTAATTAGGGGATATTTGGTATTATGGTTATTTGACTATCTTAGTTGAAGGCTCTTGTATATGTTTGTTGAATTTATCAACTGAAGCTAATATTTGCCCTATATTGGTATCAGAGTGAGCATGTGGGAGTGGAGATCTTGGGGAGCTTGGCTAGTTTGGAGGTAAGTCAATTTGATCTTCTAACATCCGATCGATTGAACACGAGATCTGAACAAACCAATGAGAGGACTTGTTTTTTGACATAGACTCCTAGATGGTATGCTAAGGCACTGATTGGACAACTTGGACCAAATCCTAAGGAGAAAGTAAGTATCGAGAGACATCCAATTAGACCTATAGTAATAGTGACATCAGATCTAACAGAGGACCCTTTTTTGGATAACTTGGACATGTGTGACCTCTAGAAAGCTATTTTATAGGCTCTGGTGTGGGCATGATTCTTGAGAAACTAATGTGGTGGATGAAAAACCCCTGTTGAAGTGGCAAATAACACAATTCCCTAGGCAAACACGTGGTGTGGCGAATAACAAGTGCTGACATGGTGGATACATGGTGTGGTGCAATCAAAACTTGGGTGCACATATTGAGGTGGACATTAGGTGCCACGTGGCACATGCATGGAGATTTCATGGGTGCATATCCTACTTGAAGATAGACATCTCAATACTAGTCATTTTGTTTCTTTTAAGTGACTAAATTCACTCCCACATGCTGCATGTGGAATTAAAATTCTCCAAATTTATTTTTTTCCAGCCATATTTGGAGGAAGCCTTCAAATAGATCATGAAACTCCCTAGTCCCATCGCCTCCGATAGCCAAGTTGGCTATTCACTGGGCGGTAAAGCATTGTGATCGTGGAGGTTGGGGGTTCAAACCCTGTGCAGGCCACAAACACTTTTTGAAACAAGGTACATTAGTTTTTGTTTTTTTGCACTTTGTTTTTTTCAATTAATTTTTTTAATAATTTTATATTTTTTAATCAATTTTTTATTTTAATAATTGATTTTCTAATATTTAATTAATTTAGAATTAATTTGATTAAATTATTTGATTTGCAATAAAAAAAAAGGCACTCATTCAAATCAAAACAATATTTGCAAACTCCACTTGTGCATTTTTTTTTCAAAAAGGGGAACTAAAAATAAAAAATTGCACATTTTTTTGCAAACTCAAAGAGGGGAACTCATCAAATTGAAGACAAAAACTTTGCCATCAACCTTGTTTATTTTGCAAACAAAAGGGGGGACAAAATTGTATTCTTTTTTGCAAAATTTCAACACAAGGGCAAAGTAGTGAATATCAATTTTTGCAAATTCAAAACTACATTTCTTGCAAAAATTATTGTAAAAAGGTGCATTTTCAATTGCATTCGACACCTTAAATTTGGTTTTGGGTGCCAACACGGTTAATTTTTGTCCTAGGTTTGTCACGACACTCTTCATTTAAATTTGTCAATCCAGGGAACTCATAAGCTTGCGAAGGGTCACGGGTAAGACTTAATCACACTACCACTTTCGATATGATCCGATCAACCACTAAGGGGGTGTTTGATATAACATTAATAAATTCATCCGCCTTTAATAAAAATTGAAACATAAATAATAATGCGAAATAAAATAAATAATCAACTTACATGAAATTAAATTGCATAATAAAATCAACACACTCTAAGCTTAGCTTGAGAAATAAACACACTATCATGCAGAATGAAACTACATAATTAATCTATGAGGGGAGGAATATTGGCTTGGAGTGAGCCCAAGCTCCAAGCAGATCCTTCCCGATAAACTCATAAAGAAATGCTACTTTGATGAATGCTTGCGATTTATTACTGATGGAATGCTACATACATCAAGAATATTTAACTCTCTTTGATATTATATTCCTCCTTGGAAGTCTGTGTGTTTATATACTACACACACAAAACTTCTTGTGATAGTTCTATTACAACTAGTGTCTCAGTTCAGCCTAAACTAGGATAGTTCAGTTGCTATAACTGATGCACTCTAAGCAGCTTTGCGTCGTTTCCTTGTATTCGGATAAATCTTACCTCATCATGATTTGGTCTCGTAAGTTGTTGCACGTCCTACCACTCCAATCGGGAAATATCATCCAATGATGGTTTCCCACAGATGATGTGGAACGGTGGTCAACAAAATCCTTCTCTAGTTGGTTGGTCAATGCGCATCATTCGGATGTTGGCCTTGGCGAGGCACCTACTCGGTAAGGTACCTACTTAAGTAAGATGCCTACCTCGGTAAGGCACCTACTTTAGTAAGGTGCCTACTCGGTAAGGTGCATGCTTTATTTTACCTTTGTTTGATTTAGCAGAATCGTGCCAGGTCCATGTAGGACCTCGACTGAGCAAAAGATGACAAAATCAAGGAAATAGCTACACATAGCACACTTCACACACATATTAGATAAACACATGATTTTATTAAATACATACATAATATTTCATAAAAATATACAACTTATGATATAATGTCGCGCAAATACCATTAGTACATATACAAAAATATGAGCATTTTTGGTGCTCATCATCCCCCCATGCCTAATATGTGCCATGCCCTCGTGGCTCCTGACCTAGTAGCCACCTTAGTCGCATAAGTCGATGCCTCCTATCTCCTTCTCTTACTGGTGGTCATGACTCCTTTTCTACTCTGAAGCTTTCTTTTCTTTTGAAGGATCCTGGTCTGTTGCTGGGCATTGTCGGTATGTACACTCCTCTGGCTGCGCCGACTAGGTAGACCTTGGATTCTGCTCCACTAACTATGCCTTCTAATCTAGCTCAGTCCAACACCTGTTAGGGCAGTCAACCCTTCCTCCCATTCTTCATCCGAGTGAGGATCAGGTTCGGTAAAGGTAACTCTTTTCTTGGTGATCTTCTTCTATGTTGTTTGGGGTGCCTTCCCCTATCTTTATTCTAGGAAGGTAGCAATTTGTGAAGGGGAATATCCTCTATTCTTCTCATATTCAGGGTCCTACGCTAAATTTCCCTCGTCATCATCAATGTGAATAATGGGGTTTTCTATCTGAAATGCATAATTGCCCTGCTCCTCTCCAATTTATTGGTTAGAGGCGCACGAGCCTTCTCTAGCCTCTAATTCCTTATATCCAGCATCTGACCTGGCTACTCTAGGTGAGATGATTCTTTTTGGCAAGGTCAAAGAATTTGTGGGTATTTCCATTACCCAATTGGTTTGGGTAGAGGCATCTTACCTCTCCAATATCCTGGTTTGCGGTTGCTGGCTCACTAGATTGAGCTATTGAATCATCTATTGAAAATGGTCAATGGCAACCTCCAGTTATTGAATTTTTCTTGTGGTCATTTCCTTGTCTTTCTTCAATAGTGCCTACGTCAAAGTTTTCTCGGTGTGGTCCTTAGGTTGATCTTGCAAGCCTATTTGAGGTTGTGGGTCCTACGAACTACGAGCGGCCAAATCCTATAGGGTTTGGACCATGATGCTGACCTTTGTATCTTCCTCGTATGAGTGGATTAGGCACCTTCCTCATATCCTCCCATGCTCTGTGTGGAATCCTATAGCCTCTGGCATGGAAATTTTTAGCCTATTCTCCATGGAATTGGGTGGAGTGCTTTGATCTTCTTCTACAACATCTGGTGAAGATTGAGGGTATTCCTCCTCGATCATTTCCCCCATTATGGCATCGTGCCTTGTCTTAGTCTCTGCCTGCTCTGTGTTGTTATATGGTTTGGCCCTATGTTCTTCTACATGTCGTATTAGGGCTGTAATTAGCCCATGGTGGGCTAAGGTAGAGATTGCCCCTCTTTGGTACCATGACACTTCGTCCTACAGGGCTTTCGCTAGATAATAAGGGACATTAATTTTTCTCCCATGCATAAGGTGACTTATGAACTGCATGTGGTTCGCATTCAAATGGGAATATTTTTTGGTGCATGTAAATAATCTTGCCACCTGCTCAAAAAAATTTTGTAGGTGCATCGGGAGTTTTCGCTTTGGAATTATTCCTTGGTCGCAGGGAATTTTCTCTTGTCTGAACAACTCCTCGACGTATTTCCTTGCCACTCCATATTTGTACGTGCATTCTCCCGTTAGGGGGAGGCCAGTGACCCAAGGAATGTGCTCTGGAGTGATTGGAATTTCTAGTCCTCGTAGCTAGGCAACTTCTTTACTTAGGCCAAGGGTGAATTCCTTTGCTGCCCCCACGTCCTATTCTTGGATGACCAGGTGGCAGTAATCCATCCATCCAGCCACTTCGAATCGGGTGTGGGTCACCCCCCTAATTCCTTCAATGTTGTTGGGCTCCTGCTTCCTAATTGCATGGTTCGTCGAAGGTCCTCCCATGGTGAATTTCCCTACTTTGTTTGAGCTCTGTAAGGTGCTTTCTTATAGAGTGAGGTGCCAGCCTTGGGAAGTCATTTCTATCTTGGGATTGGCAGGGTGCACCACTCGAATTAATTTTGGCACGACGTACTAGACATGGAGGGTAATTTTTTGTTCTTGCACTAGCATTATTCATAGGAGTATATTAAATGAAAAATTACATATATATCCAAAAAAATCATGTGCATACCTAGTTGGTCATTTTTGAGCTATGTGGAGCATGCTAATTTGGTACTTGGTGGGTTATTCCCCTTGTGCTGATTACGTCACCTTGGGTACTGCATTTTTGGCTTACTTTGAGGTCCTTTGCTGAAAATACGGTAGATCCTCCTGGTTTCGGTTGGGATGCATGTCTTCTTGGTGGTTGGCCTTGGGGCGTGCAAGAATCTCCACCAATGATTTTGAAATATGTTCGTGTGCCTTCCATCACGTGAGATGATGGTATTCATCTTCGGCCACTCCACTACTGCCACGTTTGCGCATGTGATTATTGATCGAGAACCTACTTCAATAAGGCGCCAGAGTGGCACCTATTCTGGGTAAGGTGCCTAGGTAAGGTGCTTAATCCTAGTATGATGATAGTTGGGCACCTAACTCAGTAAAGCACCCATAAGGCGCTTAACTGAGTAAGGTGCTAGGGTAAGGTATTGACTGATATATTATATATATATATATATATATATATTTTTTTTTTGGAGGGGTGGATTGCCTTGTTGGATAAGGCGCCAGAGTAAGGCGCCGCTCTTTTGGAGTAAGGCACCAGGGTAAGGTGTCGCTCCTCTAGAGTAAGGCACCTGAATAAGGTGCCATTCTCCCCCATGCTAAAAATTTGTTGCATCCTCATGACAATAACCCCCTTTTTGATATATATATATATTTATATTTATTTATTTTTTTACGAATAGGGCACCGCTCCTCCTGAGTAAGGCATTCAAGTAGGGCACCACTCCACCTGGGTGGGGCACCCGAGTAAGGTGCCACTCCACCCGCGTAAGGCTCTACTCCACCTGGGTAAGGCACTCGGTAAGGCATCGCTCCACTTGGGTAAGGTGCTCAATAAGGCGTTGCTCCACCCGGTTAAGGCATCTGGTAAGGCACTGCTCCACCCGGGTAAGGTACCCGATAAGGCACCTCTCCACCTGGGTAAGGCGCTTGGTAAGGCACCACTCCACTTGGGTAAGGCATCCAGGTAGGGTGCCACTCCACTTGGGTGGGACACCTGAGTAAGGCACCACTCCACCTGGGTAAGGCGTTGCTCCACCCGGGTAAGGCACTCGATAAGGCGTCGCTCCACTTGGGTAAGGCACCCGATAAGGCGTTGCTCCACCCGGGTAAGGCACCCGGTAAGGCATCACTCCACCTGGGTAAGGCACCTGGTAAGGCATCGCTCCACCTGGGTAAGGCACCCAGTAAGGCACTGCTCCACCTGGGTAAAGCACCCGATAAGGCACTGCTCCACCTAGGTAAGGCATCTAGTAAGGCTCCCGGTAAGGTGCCGCTCCACCTGTGTAAGGTTCTTGGTAAGGCATTGCTCCACCCAGGTAAGGCACCCGGTAAGGCACTAATCCACCTAGGTAAGATGCCCTATAAGGTGCCACTCCACCTGGGTAATGTTCCCATTCTTTAATTCTAAAAAGTTTGCGACAGTTGAAGTGTCGTGTGAGGTTTATCAGGCCTCCTGAAATTCTTGTCCTACAATATCAGTGTCTGCCTTGTTCATGCATGGGGATGTTTTATGAGGAATTTGGCATTCCCCCATGCTTGATTCATTGCTAACCTCCTAAAGCACAAGCATGTGGATTCTGAGTTGATGTAGGCCTTGTTTTCCAAGATGTCTTTTGCTCATACAATCAGGCCACACTCCTACAAAAGAAAATGAGAAAGAAAAGAAAAAAGTGTAGTTAAATAGGATACATGTTTGTTAGGCCCTAGATCTCAAGATACCTATAGATTGAATGTGGGGCATTGTCCTTGCGAAAAAAAAACACACTATTATCTAAAAAAAATAGGAAACTACTCTACTGGTTTTGGTGGACCTCCCTATGTCCACCCGGTTGTTGAGAATTTTGGGGAGTTTCTACTCGGATGGGGTCTCCCCCATGCCTATTCTAGCTTCCATCATAAATCCCTCGGATGTATAGTATGGATGCATTCGGTGTCCATTAGTTTTTAGGATGGTATTGCTATCGTAGATCGTCTTAACTTGTACCACACCATTCTTGATAATTTCCACCACCTCATATGGTCCCATCCATCTCTGCATCAGCTTTCCCTTTCATTCTTGGAACCTAGAGTTGTACAATAACACCCAGTCACTTTCTTTGAAATATTTCTTTTTAATGTGGCGATCGTGCCACTACTTCCTCTGCCTCTACACAATCTTTGTCCTTTGTAAGGCGTCCATGCAAAATTCATCCAACTGGTTTAGCTATCGAATTCATTCTTTTTGTGCATCGTCTAGGTTCAAGTCTAGTTCGATCATTGTCTTGAGTGTCTTCACTTCAAATTCTATGGGCATCATTGCGTCTTTATAATAGACCAATCGAAAGGGGATAAAACTAGTGGTCGATTTCCATGTTGTGTTATATACCCATACTGCCTTCGGTAATCTTACGACCTAGTATTTCATGTGTTGTTGTACTATCTTCATCAGGATGTTCTCTATCTCCCTATTCGTGACCTCCACCTATCCATTTGCCTATGGATGGTATGGGGTGGTCCTGTTATGGTGAACCCTATATTTCTCCATGATTTCCTCGATTAATCTAGACGTGAACTGGGGTCCCTGGTCTGTTGTGATTTCCCTAGGTACTCCAAATCTCGTAAAGATGTAAGAGAACAAAAATTCGGTGACCGCCCACTCCTTGGAGTCCCTTAGTGCCTAGACCTCAACCCATTTGGTGACATAGTCTATGTAGACCATAATGTATCTTTTCCCAATCGAATGTGGGTTGATGGGTCCCACAAAATCCATGCCCCATTTTTCAAAGGGCTCAATGTGCACATGAGGTTGTAGGGGCATTTTGTCCCTGTGGGTTGGCTTGCCCATCCTATGGCACTCATCACATTTATTGGCATAGGTGGCTGCATCTTTGAATAGTGAGGGCCAAAAATACCTAGTTTGCAATACCTTATAAGTAGTCCTTTTTCTTGAGAAGTGGCCACCATAAGGTTCATTATGGTAGAGCTTGAGTATTTTTGTTTATTATTGCTTGGCAACGCATCTTATTACGATCTTATCAGACCCTATTTTGAATGGAATACCATTGATCCATTGGTATGATGCACTCTTTTTTATTACTCCTTGCTTCTCCTAGTATGAGAGGGCAAGAGAGGTTCTATCGATGGCCAAATAGTTGGTAATATCTACATACCATGGTGTATTCTTACTGATGATGAATAGTTTTTCATACAAGAACTAGTCTTCTAACACTACGTGATCTATTGGTATCAATATAGATAGGAAGTTTGCAACCATGTTGTCTTTCTTAGGCTTGTCGATGATGGTAAGGTCAAACTCCTATAGCAATAGAAGCCACCTGATAATTCTGGCACTAATTGTTGGTTTTCTTATTAGATACCTAATGGCTACATGGTTGCATGGTCTATGTGGACAAATACTTTATACCTAGTAATGTAGTGGCATAATTTATTGATGGCATGTATCACTGCAAGGAATTCCTTCTTTTTTATCGTATAATTCAGTTCAGCCCTTACAAGGTTCTTGCTGACATAGTAGATGGCATAGAATTATTCATCATCCTGTTGTCCGAGGACCGCTTCAATCGTGTTATTGGATGCATCACAGTATATGTGAAATGGGATCGACCAATTTGGGCCTTGTAACATAGGGGTGAAGATCATATTCTCCTTTAGTGCTTATAATGCCTACTCACAATCTTCTATCTAGTTGAATTCAGCTTCTTTCATCAGTAGATTATGTAGAGGTTTGGTGATTTTACTAAAATCGATGATAAAACGCCTATAGTATCCAACTGAGCTGAGGAAGCTCCTTACCTCCCTCTATGTTTTTGGGCTAGGTAAGTCCTTGATCACCTCTATATTTTTATGATCCACCTTAATCCTTGCCATTGATAGATGATGCCCTAAAACTATGCCTTCACGCATCAACATGAAACATTTTTCATTATTGAGGGATAGGTTATTTTCCTCACACCTACGAAGTACTTTATTCAAATTTTCCATTGCCTCCTCGAATGTCTCCCCATAAATGGTGAAGTCATCCATGTAGACTTTGACCGCTTCTCCTATCATGTTCGAAAATATGCTCAACACTGCCCCTTGAAAAGTGGTTGGTGCGTTGCATAGCCTGAAAGGTAGCACCCTATATGCAAACATTCCCCATGGGTAGGTGAACGTCATTTTATCTTGGTCCTCCTCTACAATATGGATTTGATTGTACCCACTGAATCCATCCAAGAAGGAGAAATATTTCCTTTCGGACAACGTGTCTAGCACCTAGTCAATGAATGAAAGGGGAAAATGGTCCTTTTTAGTCGCCTTATTCAGCGACCTGTAGTCAATGCATATCCTCCATTTCTCGTTCTTCTTAGGAACCACCACGAGTGGTGATACCCATTCACTATCCGAGATTGGGTAAATGAACTTGGCCGTCAAGACCTTCTATAACTCGGCCTTGATAATTTATTTCATGGTCGGGTTCATCCTTCTTTGTGGTTGTCTTATGGGGGTTGATTGTTCTTCTAGATAGATGCAGTGAGTGCATACCTCTAGATTGATTCCCTTCATATATGTATAATCCCATGCAAATTCATTTTGGTGTTTGGTTAGAAGCTCCTTTAATACTTCCAACTATGCGGTGGTCAGCTCATAGCTGACATTCAACATCCTTCTAGACTCGACATCGATCTATTTGGTATGGTGGTCTTGAGCACCCACCAATGGTGACTCAGGAATTGGAAGGGAGGATTCTTCATGGAAGAATCTTGAGATGATGTCATCTTCCTCGGCTTCATCCTCCACTTCTATAACTGCCATTACTAGCTGAAGCATAGATAGCGGGTTGTCCTCCTATCTTTCTTCTTTAGGTTCTCCCAATGTGTCCATTGATTGGGCTAGGGGAGAGATTGTCAATCTATTGACATTCTGGCCATATGAAATGGTCATCAGCCCATTATAGCAACTAATGTAGGCATTAGCCATGGCCAACCATGGTCTCCCTAAAATGAGTGGGAAACCACCCAATCCAGTTTTGGATTGTAGCACCAAGAAATCTATTAGGTATTCCCATGCATCGACCATTACTATGACGTCCTCAAGCATCCCTTTTGGTGCCACCATTGATCGATCGACCAATTGTAACACCATATTGGTTGGCTTCATATCTGGTGAGCTCCACATTATTATGTTAATGGCTGCCCCAAAATTGACCAAGGTATTTGACAATGAGTGCCCTACTATTTTCACTGTCAACATCAGGTTGCTTGTATCTGCATATTTCCGATGATATGTGTTCCCCACCGTTAAGTCCGTCAAATTTTTGATGATGTTGATGGTTTGCGTTGCCTTGAATCCTGGTCTCCTTAGACATATTTCCTTTATTTATTTGGTGTAGATGGGCACATATCAGATAGCATGGAAAAATGGAATGGTTACGATGAGATTTTTTAGGCTTGATAGGATATCAAATTCGGGTTGCGTTGGCCTCTTCTACTCTTGTAGTCGATGAGGGAATGGGGCTCCCATTTTCTCAACAACTCTTTCCTCCTCCACCTCCTCTATCTGAGGGGAGTCTTCTACTTCCTCCTCCACTTCTACCATAGGAGGCGCTTATATTCCTAATTGCTTTCCTGATCTAAGTTGTATTGGATTACAACTAATATGGTACATAGGATACATCTCTCCTTCTACCTGGTATGGTGACTAGTTTGCCTTGTTATTTGGGTTCACCATCGGATGTGTTGGTAATTACATAGGTCTAGCCATAGGCAGGGCTAGAAAGCCTTGTTGAGGTGGTCCCTACACCATGTTCTATGGATGTGTATTCCACGGTCTGTGGTTCCTCCATGGCTGCTGATATGGCATCCATGTTGGCTAACTGGGAAATATCATTCCTGGAGGCATATTCATCCAGGGTGGTGGTCCCCACCATCCCATGTTGGGTGGTGGAGGTTTCCCCTATGGCATATATGGTTCTCCTCCGTAAGGTGGCATCCCCATTGGCATATTTCCCATAGGGGCTTGCTACCAATTCCTTATATTGCCTATGAATTAGGCTTCGGCTACATCAACCTCTTCCTTGGTGTTGGGTAGTTGTGGGCACAATCAAGTTTTGTGATATTTCTTGCAAACCATACATACTCTAACCTTGTTTTTTGGGTAGGCATTCCTAGTGTGCTTCCCTCTACATTTGGGGTATAAGTAGGTTAATGTTGCATCATTCTCCTACTTCTTCTTCTCTAGCAATAGTGTGTCAAGCTGCAAAGCTAGAGAGGATAGCACGTCACTCTTAAAGTCCTCCAGCATGTTTCCTATCTTTGCCTTTGTGACTGACGTGATCACTTTCACTATTCTAGTGGTTGGTTTACCCCTCTTTTGTGAGTAGTTCCAACACAATTGTCAGATGTCTTCCAGGGCTTGTTGGTAAATGTCTCCTCTATATAGAGCTTCCAGTGACTCGTTGCTCAGTCCCCTCAATAAAATACTCTTGATGGACTTATCCCCCAATTTTGCATATAGGGATCGCTATAGGTTAAAATTGAATCTCTCCTAGTATTCCTCCAAGGATTCATCCTCCTTATGAGTCATGTTGAGGAATTATTCTTGAGAGTTTCGTGCTCTATCGAAGTCTTAATACTTCTCCAAAAAGAGCTTCTTCATTCCATCCCACGTGGCGATCTACTTGTTTACCAGCCCGATGAACCACTATAGGGATAAGTCATCTAGCATGTATGGGAAGACCTTTAGATTATGAGCATCTGATTTATAATCCATGGACCTACACAACACATCAAACTTGAACAAAATAAGGTCAGGGTCTTCGGTGGGGTATCCCCTAAAAGTAGGAATGTGGGTAAGGAAAATGTTCTTCATTTTGGCTTCTCCTACCCCTTCCTCTATCAAGAAACTGAATCCATATGAGACTTCTTCTTCTACCATTTTTTAGGAAATATGGTCTCTATTAAGATGTCTATAGCCTCTCTATCATTCAACACTCTATGGGTCAGGGCATCTAAGTCATCTGGTGCTATAGTCTAATCCTCTATGGCTTTCCATAGTAGGGCTTCCTCTGAGGGTGTCCTCTTAAACAATGGATTCACAATGGTTCATTCCTCCCTAGGTCAATGATATGAGGAGGCACTTTGCACAAGGAGAGGACTCTGACTCTAGTGGACTGTTGGTGATTGCTTAGGAGAATCAAATTCTAATTCTAAATTATCTATTGACTTTGACTACTCTGGTGGGCTTTGCCTTATGAAATGACCGTCTAGTCCCCTCTTTCTTGGTGGACTCATACAAGGTCGGATTGAAGGTCTTCAAGGGGTAATGCAATTTAGCCTACTAATGATGCTTCCCCAATAACGATGCCAAAATTTTGGGTGCCAACATGGTTAATTTTTATCCTAGGTTTGTCACAACACTCTTCATTTAAATTTATCAATCCAGGGAACTCGTAAGCTTGCGAAGGGTCACAGGTAAGACTTAATCACACTACCACTTTCGAGATGATCCGATCAACCACTAAGAGGGGTGTTTGATATAACATTAATAAATTCATCTGCCTTTAATAAAAACTGAAACATAAATAATAATGCAAAATAAAATAAACAATCAACTTACATGAAATTAAATTGCATAATAAAATCAACACACTCTAAGCTTATCCTAAGAAATAAACACACTATCATGCAGAATGAAACTACATAATTAATCTACAAGGGGAGGAATATTGTCTTGGAGTGGGCTCGAGCTCCAAGCAAATCCCGCCTAATAAACTCATAAATAAACACTACTTTGATGAATAATTATGCTTTATTACTGATGGAATGCGACATACATCAAGAATATTTAACTCTCTCTGATATTATATTCCCCCTTGGAAGTTTGTGTGTTTATATACTACACACATAGAACTTCTTGTGACAATTTTGTTACAATCAGTGTCTCGGTTCAACCTAAACTAGGACAGTTCAGTTCTTGTAACTAGTGCACGCTAAGCAGCTTTATGTCATTTCCTTGTATTCGGATAAATCTTACCTCATCACGGTTTGGTCTCATAAGTTGTTACGCGTCCTATCACTCCAACCAAAATAACTCATCCAATGATGGTTTCCCATAGATGACGTGGAACGATGGTCAACATAGTCCTTCTACAACCGGTTGGTCAACACGCATCATTCGGACGTTGACCTTGGCGAGGTGCCTACTCGATAAGGTGCCTACTTGAGTAAGGCACCTACCTCGATAAGGTGCCTACTTTAGTAAGGTGCCTACTCGGTAAGGCACATGCTTTATTTGAGCTTTGTTTGACTTAGAATATCATGCCAGGTCCACGTAGGACCTCGATTGAGCAAAAGATGACAAAATCAGGAAAATAGCTACACACAGCACACTTCTCACACAGATTAGATAAACACATGATTTTATTAAATATATACATAATATTTCATAAAAATATACAACTTATGATATAATTCCATGCAAAGACCGTTAGTACATATACAAAATTATGAGCATTTCTGGTGCTCATCATTTGGCATTGTAAAATAGGTGCATTTTCGATGGAATCTGACACCTAAGTCTCAAATTCGTGGGCACTTTTGATTGTATGTTGCATTTACATTTCATTTCCTATTTTTGCTCTTACATCATAAAGTTAAAATTCAAAAGCACTTAAGACCCCAAATTTGAAATCCTTTCATGCAATTTATTGCACAACAACGTTCGGTATTTATGGTACCTCTAGCCCACACTTACAAGTAAAGTTGTCATGCTTTGGGATACTATATCTAACGCCTAATATAGCTGCAACAATGACATTTGAGCTATTTTTCTCTATAAATCATCGAGGAGAAATAAGGAAAGCCAATTTTATTTTGATATTCACTCCATCATTACCCTAATTCACTGTTGTTGCTTGGCTTAATTTCCTCAAAATTTTAATCCTTCTTTAGGAGGGTTTTTAAGCAAGTACCAACAATTTTGAGTGAATTCCCTTTCACGTACTCTTTGTAGTATATCAAAAGGGGTACCATTTGGTGGTATAAGGAACCTTTACAATGACCACTATACACAAATATCTTTCAGATATATAGTTGCTTAAAGGTTCCAATTTTTCTCCAAGGAAAACCAAAATGAGAGCGATTCTACAAGGTGAAGATTTATGGGATGTAGTGACTAGCACTACAAAACATCCCACTACAATAGGTACAAATTAGGATGCATGTGATAAAAATTATAGAAGGTCCCTCATGCTTATATTATTTGCTACTATTGATGAAGTACAACCTCACATTTGTGATACTAAACATGGTAAAGATGCTTTGGATGCATTAACTACCATATATTAAGGGAAGACTCAATCCACCATTTTTAACCTTCAATCTCAACTTCATAATCTCAATATGAAGTTTGGTGAAACAGTAAAAATTGTTCCTTTGTAGAGTGGTAGAATTGATGTCCAAGTTGAATGCTTTGGGAGAAACAATAGAGGATAAGCTCTTGACTTCAATCATTTTGAGAGCTTTACCAGATTTATACAAGGTGTTGATCACATCCCTTCAAGTGTCCACGAGATAAAATAATTTTGTGGAGTTGGTAAATTTTCTTCAAACTGAGGAGGCAAATCACCTTTAAAGAGATGAAGTGTCTAGATAATATACTTTACTCAAAACAAGGGTTAAAGAAACTGGGTAAATTTTAGAAGGGGGGATCTTCTTCCAAAGGTTCCAAAGGCAAGCAACCTCAACAAAGACAAAAGAAGTATTGCAAAACTTATGACATGGATAACCATGACACCAAAAGGTGTTGGTTAAAAAATAGACAACCACATGACAAAGGTCAAAAGAAGGGCCAAAACAAACCAGAAAAGAGGAATAAGAAACCAAAGGGAAATGTTGCTATTGAGGAATCAGAATCATATTTTGAGAGAGAACACAAGGTGATCATGACTCATACAGATTGTAAGCAAAAGGATCCTGTGTGGTATATTGATTTCGGGGCCAATAAACACATGATTGGTGATAAATCATGGTTTGAGATATTTGAGGCTAAGGAAGGAAAACCAATTACCATAGCTGATGATAAGACCTATAAATTATAGGGTGAATGAAATATTTTAGTCACTCTTCTTGATGGAAAATATCAAATTGAGAAAGTCCTTCATGTTCTAGGATTGGCTAATAACTTGTTTCTAGTGCCTCAAATCTTGGATAAAAATATGGTGGTTAATTTTAGAGTTAAGAATGGAAAGAAGTATTGCTTCATCACAAAGAAGGGAAAACATGTAGCAACTGCTTCCTACAAGCATGGCTTATTTGCATTAGATGCCATTTCTACCCCTCATGTTGCCATGACAATAAACATAAAAGAGGCCACTTCTCTTTGGTACAAAATATATGGACATCTAAGTTCAAGATATTTACTTGAGTTGAGTAAATATGAAATGGTGAAAGGTCTTCCCAACCTTTCATCCACTTTGCTAGTTTTCTCGTATTGCTTCGCAGGGAAGCAACACTGAGTACCATATGAGTTGAGCTCTTCATGAGCCAAAAGACCATTGGATTTGGTACACACCGATATGTGCATTCCTATGCCTAAACATTTTGGGAGGAAGAGGTATTTTCAATTGTTTGTTTATGACTACTCATAGAAGATGTGGGTTTTCTTTCTACAACTAAAGTTAGAGGTATTTTTTTTTCAGCAGTTCAAGAAAAGTGTTGAGAAGGCATTAAGATGTTCCATTAAGACCCTCTGTTCATATCGAGGGCGGTAATATACCTCCAATGAATTTTCCATATTTATTACTACACATGGGATCAAGAGGTAGCTTACTACAACCTATACTCCACAACAAAATGGAGTTGTTGAGAGGAGAAATCATTCCATCATGGAAATGGTTCGATGTATGCTTACAGGGGCACATCTTGAGAAATAGTATTGGGAAGAAGTTGTCAATACAATAGTGTATCTCTTGAATAGATCACCCACAAAACCTCTTAAATGAGTGACCCCAAAAGAATATTTAAGTGGTAGAAAACCCTCCATTTCTTATCTTAGGATATTTGGATGTAAGGCATTCATGCACATTACAAAATAAAAGAGAAAGAAGTTAGATGAGAAATCCTTGCAGTGTATTTTCTTGGTTATGATGACACATCCAAGGGATATCATTTGATAGATCCTAAAACCAATAAAATTCACATAATTCAAGATGTGTTATTTGATGAAGCTTCCACATTGAATATACCAGATGACACATCTCCTGCTATATACCTAGATTTTGAGGAACCTAAGAAAGATTTTCCTCAACCTCAAAAGAAAATTCCAAAATGGTATACTAGCACAATGAGAGACTCAAAGTTGACTGCACCTCTAGATCTTACTTTAGATAGATCCCGTACTCACAGTATGACTTGTCAAGAGAGAACATAAGCTAAAATTTCACAAATTATAGAACATTCAAAATCATAAGGTGGGGATGAAGAAGAAGATAGGGGTTTCATGAATTTAGTGGTGGAGCATGAATCTACTTCAGTGCATATATGCACTTAGTGTACCTCAGTAGAAGGTAGCTATGGATGCAAAACATTTATCTCTTCTCAAAAACAAAACTTGGAAGCTAGTTGATCTGCCTCTTGGAAAGAATCCCATTGGCTACAAATGGGTATACAAAGTGAAGTATAAGGAATATGGAACTATAGACAAGCATAAGGCCCACCTTGTTGCAAAGGGTTATGCACAAAAATAAGGCATATACTATGAAGAGATATTTGCACCACTGCTAGAATGACTACCATTTGTGTACTTTGTGCTATGGTAGCCTAGTTCGGATGGAATCTACATTAGATGGATGTGAAAAGTGCCTTCTTGAATGGTGATTTAAAGGAAGAAGTGTATATGACTCATCCAGAAGGATTTATGGTTGAAGGCCAAGAGCAAAAGGTTTACAAATTGGTTAAATCCTTGTATGGGTTAAAACAAGCTCCATGAGCTTAGTATATAAAAACTAATAATCACCTATTGTAGCATGGTTTTAAGAGAAGTCCTTCAAATTCCAAACTCTATGTCAAGAAAATCGGTTCTGAAATAGTGATTCTAGTGCTCTATGTTTATGATCTGATCATCACCAATAGTTTAGAGAAATTGATAGAAGCAATGAAGGGTGACTTGAAAAAGTCATTTGAGATGATAGATCTAGGTCTTCTTCATTATTGTTTTGGTTTAGAAGTAGAACAAAATAAGAATCACATCAGAGTACTTAGATGAAATATGCAAAGACTTTGATTGAAAAATATCGTATGACTCATTGTAAGACAAAATAAACTCCTATGGAAACAGGGCTACAATTGTCGTGATATGATAATTCTCCTCAGGTAGATGGAACTCTCTATTGCAGATTTATTGGGAGTCTCATATATCTAACAAATACCAGGCCAAATATCAAATTTTCTATGAATTATATTTTGCAGTTCATGCAGGAACCTAAGGTTAGTCATTGGAAAGCAGTGAAATGAATTCTTCATTATGTTTGTGGTACTATAGAATATGGCCTGGAGTATAGGAATAATGTTAAGTTCTTGCAAGAATACACATAATTAGATTATTTTGGATCTATTGATGATAGAAAATCAACTTTAGGGTACATTTTTCATTTTGTATCCGATCTGTCTCTTGGCACAATAAGAAGCAACAAGTTGTTGCACTATCATCTATAGAGGTAGAATATCGTGCAACATGTGGAACAGTCTGTGAGATGATATGATTACATCACATTTTTTCAAGTATGGGTCTTCCAAAGAAACTACCAATCCACTTGAATTGTGATAACCAAGGTGTTTTTAAACTTATCAAGAATCCAGTGTTCCATGAATACACCAAACATACTGATACTCAATATAACTTTATTTGAGATAAAGTTCCAAAGCATAATATTCAACTCTAGTATATTCCCATCGATGAATAGGTTGTGGATATTTTCACTAAGGTACTTGATGTAGACACCAAAACAGCACCAATCCGATTATGTGACTGCAAACACTGATCACATTGACACACACAGCCCCCAGGGCAGCCCCTAGAGGTTAAACGATGGTCCTAACCACTCTCACAGTAGTTTTGGAAGGTCGGAGGTCAATTTGGCACCTTCAGGCACTCTGCTCCTTATTCGTTCCACCCAGGGATGATTACAAACTGGTATTCGTCCCACCCAGGGACGAGTAGCAGTATTCGCTCTAGGGTGGGGCGAATAGCAGGTTTGACGGGCAAAAAGTCAAATCTTGACAAATGGCAGCTCAGATCCACCACTTAACTCTTCCTTCATTGCATGGGAGTGTGAGTGAGCATTTTTGAGTGCTAGAGGCAGTTACAGGGGCAGTCATGGAGCCCCTAATCAGGGAGGAATCTTCTCCCCCTAGGAAGGCATGATTGCCAAGTGGCGCCTCTGCATGCTCATCCAAAGAGACCGTCAGGTCTATAAAATGGTGAGTCTTCTCACCCCAAAATATACAGAGAAGGAGCATTTTGAGCAATGAAGTGCTGCCATTTTATATCCTCACACCTTTTGATTTGTGCCTTTCACATCCTTGATCTCTTTTGGAAAGGAGGTCATTGGGTGATTATTGGAAGCGCAAATCTAGAACCAAAACCCGACATTTGGCCATAACATCCTACCAAATTTGTTGAAAACACCCCACAAGAGGTTTTGGACCCATCCCAAGTGGATTGGTGCCGAAATCGGGCCCCAAATGATGGGCGTCCTGCCCCGGGTGCCCCCCGCACTATTGTAGTCCTAATCGCCCCGTCCCGGAGTGATTAGAAATCTGTAGTAGATTTCAGTTCTATTATTTTTGCATCTGATTCTAGGTTGCTTAGATAGGCTTGCATTCAAATTTCAAGTAATTTTGAGCAGTTTTGATCATGTTTTTGTTATTTCTCGCTTTCGCTAACATGCAGGTAGCATCATCAAATTCTTGGTGATAGAGGCCGAATTGGAAAAATATGACCTTCTAGGTCTTTCCAAAATACCCCATTTTACCTAACCCCCAACTTTGCAGGTGATTTGGAGCCTCCCGAATGGGACATTTGGGACAATGCTTTTTGACGCTTTGTTGTAGGTCTAATCGTCCCGCCCCGGAGCGATTAGAAATCCATAGTGAATTTTTGACTATTCCATTTGTAGTGCCCTCTTGGTAATGTCCTCATGCTTCTTTAAATTTTTAGATCATTCTGATGTTATTTAGTTATCATTTTATTTATTTTTTGCATGCACTAATCGTAGGCTTGGGGATTGCATGTTTCATTTTATCTACAGGTGCTACTGACTATTTTCTGTTTCCTTGAATGTAGGATCTCGACATTAGAGGAGCAGCAAGGAGTCAAGACTCATCAATGCAAGCATGGCGACGTTTGGTCCACCCATTCTACATGTGGGCACGCGGAAGAAGGAATACCATCTATTGATGTGACAAGAACATATTTAACGCTCCTAGCCCCTGAAAAGGGAGGAGACGGATTGTAACTGGGTTCTAAAGCATATTAATAAAAAGGGTTGTACTCCATATTCACTTTTATACCTTGTTTCAATGCGTTTATGTTTCTCTCCTTTCATGCATTTCAGTTCGTAGGATTTAGCGTTAAGTTTAGTTTCGTTTACATCGCATCTTGGCATTTCCTTTTTGTTTTTGTATCCTCGTGCTTTCAGTGGTGATCATGGTGGGACCTTGTCCTCTATTTTTGAGATCAGAAATCTGATCAAAACTTGTTTGTTTTTGCTTGCAGGTACCAAGTTTTCAAACGTTGGACTGTTGTTCGTTCTAGTCTATGACGAATACAGAGCTGGAATTCATCTTACCCAGGACGAATGGGCATTCATCCCACCCTATGATGAATACAATTCTATTATTCATCCCACCTAGGGATGAATAGCTCTCTATGTAGTTTCAGGATAGAAACTCAGAACCATCCGATTTGGGCAGAGAAGAGGTAGGGGTCCTAAACACCTTCTGTCATTTTCTATTTTTTGGTTATTTGCTTGCTTAGGGAAATTTTTACTGCATGTTTGCTTTATTTTATGCAAAAATAAAAAGAACCCCACACATCACATGGTAATTTAAACACCAAGGAGCTGGTCGTAAAACCCTAACCCTTGATCAAGACCAACGGTGGATTTCATCACCACCTTGGCTTGAATTTTTGCATCCATAACCCCGATCGCTACTGTTGCTAGACGTAAATCCTGATGAAAGCTGACCAAGTGTAGCTGGGGTGATTCCCAGTGCATGAGGATAAGTCTTCTATGGTAGGTGTCAAAAATAGGGTGATCCCCCTTCCGTACCGCCTATGTTCCACGTACCATTCTGCTCTCACGTACCAATAGTTTCCCTCATGTAAGGGTGGGTATATAGAGAGGTTTGGTATAATGGCCTGGCAATGGTATATCGAAGGGGCGACCATTTTTGGGAGTCATAAGAGCCATCATATTGCATTTGCTACAAAACGTTCTTTACAAAACTGTCAAAACAAAAATCAAAACACACTAAACCAGGTTTAGGGCACACCTTTAATCTTTAAATGAGATAATCATTGCTTGTGTGTGTGTGATATTTTCTATTTAGTGTAGCATAAAAATCATAAAAAGAAATAAAAATCTACGCATCTTGTAGAGAGACACCACCATGGTGTACACCCGTAGCCAAGCCCAATCAAGGGTAGGAGCTGCGAAGAGTGTACAAGGGGGCACAAGTCACCTCCGCTATAGCCCCAAGGACTTGGTCATACCACCTTGGTGGCCCGACCCACAAGATAGTCCACATCATGCCATTTCAGAATGGGACTATAGAGGCACCCCTTCGAGGGGCACACCCATCCAACATAGACCCTTTCAAGAGGAGTCCCTACACGTGGCACTCAATATAAATGGGAAGGCTCCCTTAGAAGCTCGGTATGAGTGGCCACCATGCGATGAAGTGCTAGAACACATAGGGTCCATGAGGAGGGGCCACATGATTACATCATCCCTCCTTTACCCCCTCTTATTATTAGAAACAATAAGCCAAATCTAGAGCACAAGGCTCTTCAAACAGGGTGAGCCAACTCTGCCCGCCCCTTTCACATATATGAAAGGGAGCATGAGGAAGACCATTACATTCCTCAAGAGCAATACACAGCATGGGAGCAATGCGCCTCCGCACCTGCTATCTACCAGGATCACCTACTGAGGCCAGAGCCTCGAGTGAATGCCGCTAACCTCGATAGAGGGAAGTGACCTATAGAGATCTCGGATCATCATGACCGAGATAAATGCGTAGGAGAGGCATCTAGGCCTCCTAGACTCAAGATGGTAGAACAAATCGACCTAGAAGTTTCCAGACATGTCGCCCACCAAGCGCAAATCACGTAGCTTGAGCAAGACCAACAATAGTTAGAGCATCTATATCACCTTAGCAAAGAGCGCATTCGATGCCAAACAGATGAGCTACTCCATAACACTATGCCTGAGAGGGTTCCAACCCCTCGCACCCAAAGAGCAGAACCGTATGAGAGGCACAACCCCTTGGTACGAGATAGGTCTCCATGACCTTACCAAGTGCTACCTCCGAGACCTCCTAGACCTGAGCGGGAGGCCACTCCCAGGAACAACGATGGGCACCCTCCGCGGGGACCCACCCATGGTCATAGGTCTCATCCAAAAACTCCTCAAGAAGCCTATGAGGAGTATGAGCAAGAAGAAGAGTGGGCCAAAATGCCCTACCAAGGCAGAGGGGGTGCTATCCGGCCACCCCTCCATAGGCCTCAAGTTCCCCACAACCCACAATGGGAACTAACCAAGGAGGAAGAGATCAAATCTTTCGATGCATATAAAGCGCTGCTAGAGTGCTTGGAGTCTATGGAGACCAAGACTTATGGGCCCCAAAAGCCCACTTTATGCCAACTCCATAGTCATCCTATGCATCCGTCAGTTCTAGCACCCCCTTACCCTGAACACTTTAAACTACCTTAGTTGGCAATCTTTAGAGGTGAGGAGGATGCCCAAGAGCATGTGACTAGATTCCTGAGCCAATGCTTTGGCATTCAGGACAATGATGCTTTGCTGTTAAGAACATTTATCACCATGTTCGTAGGCCCTACCTCGGATTGGTTCACTCAATTGCCAAAGCACAACATTAGTAACTTAGATCAGCTAGTGGATGCGTTCCTCGAATGCTTCACCTTCAACACCAAGAAGAAGGCATCACTAAGTGACCTAGCCAGCCTCAGGCAGTATGAGGAAGAAACCATGGTGGCCTATGGGAACCGGTGGAGGACTTTGCTTTCAAAGCTGCCCTACCTCCCTCCTATGTCCGACCTCACCCAAATGTTCTCAAAGAGCTATTTGAGATCGATCTCCATGCTATTGCAGCTGCAACAATATGCCACTTTAGAGGAAGCTCTAGTGCAAGCCAGAATCATTGAGGAGATCAAGATTCAGGATGGTGAGATAGCCAAGCCAAAGAAGAAAGAATGGTCTAAGAACACCAAAATAGGGACCATGCAACAGAAACCCGCTGCGGTCAATCAGGTTGCTATAAACATCCCTAAGCCTGCACAAGCAACACAGCCCCAAAAGGCTAACTATCAAGTGGTGCCTCTTAATATGATAGAGAAAATTAGAGGCAAGAACAAAATCAGTAGCGTCACCCTAGGCGACAATTCACACCTTACACAGAGTCCAGAGACTCCCTGTTTGACCGCTTGTCAATGGCAAACTTGATCAACCTGCCCGAGAGTCAACCCATAGACCCCAATGCGCCAAAACCTAAGGGCTACAGGGAAGACTTGTACTGTAGGTTCCACAGATGGAAGGGACATGACCTTAATGCATGTTGGAAGTTTAAAGGCTTGGTGCAAGACCTAATAGATAACAAGACATTAGCGGTGGATAATCTCGTGGCACCAAGCAACCAACAAATGGAGGTCTTTAAGGACCCCTTGCCTGCCCATGATGCGTAGGCAAAGACCCTACAAGTCAATGAGGTAACACAGAACTACCCCATGCAGGGGTATGTAGGGATGATCAGTATAGTGACTCGAAACAAGAGGTACCCGAGCACAGCTGCCCCCACGGTAGCTACAGGAGAGGTGCCAACAACGTCACAACCGCAACAACACCTTACGCAACCTCCTCCGCCTAGACCAGTGGCCACGATTTGAACCAAACTCACCCAGAGTTTGAGGACCACATCGGCTAGGCTCTCCATCTACGAGCTCATACAACAATCATCGCCCCATCGGGAGGCTCTAATGGAGATACTAAAAGCCATCGAGTTGTAGCCCCATGAAGCAAACTCCTTCAACAACTTCATGGGACATGTCAAATGATGCACTGAGCCAGTCATCACCTTTCGAGAGGATGAATTGAAATCAGTGGCTGGTGACATGGCGGATCCACCCCTGCACGTCATCGCATGGGTCAATGGGATTCCGTACAAGAGGGTATTGGTGGACACTGGCTCATCCAGTAATATCATTACAACAATGGCCTTGAAGCACCTAAAGTTGCCCGCATCTCACATAGTGGCCTCCACCTATACACTGCGAGCATTCAATGATGCAATATGCTCGATAGTTGGCACAATTGTCCTACCCATCCAAGTGGGACAAAAGACTATACCTACATTGTGCCACATCTTGGAGGGTGAGATGGCCTATAACATCTTGTTGGGTCGGCCATGGATCAGGGACATGAAGTGTGTCCCTTCGATAGCTCATCAGTGCTTAAAGTATACATTTGAAGGGCAAGTGCATGTAGTCCCGGCAGACTTGGAGCCCTTCAAGTATTGCAATACGGTGCAGCTAATGCCGCAATCGACCCTTCCATCAACGCATTTGGATTTTTAGTTGAATCCATCTAAACAAGGTCCGATTCCGTAGGCATCCCCATTGACAAGTCCATCAAATCCCCAATCGGGTCCATCTTCATCGTCTGGTCCTTCACCAACGATGCCACCTACGATGGCCACACAGAAGGACAAAGGGAAGAAACCCCTGGAAGAGGCACCGCCATCAGTCTCAACCATCTCTACTGAGGAGATGCCTAGCAGAATGGAAGTCGAGGCTCCTAGTTCACCCGACATGGAGTGGACTCGGGAAGAACTTCCGTTCCCTTCCCCTCAATCGCCAACAATCACCGTTGAAATGGCCAATACGGGCCTGGGGGAGTATCTGGTGTGGAATATTGTAGCAACACCCACACTGGAGTCCATGCAGGACATGGGGAGACCTCGCCTCCCCATCGGTACTATTGTTCCTCTAGGCTACCCATCGAATCAGACAAACTTTGTGTATGGGGGCCTTGATCATGGTATTGAACCATACATGCAAGAGGAAGAAGATGAAGAGCCCTTTGTAGAAGATGTCAACTATTTGTCCAACCCAGATTTCGCTTTGAGATACCTTGGCCAATGCAATTGGCATGGATATGGGTTAGGCAGATATGAGCAAGGAGTGCGCGTTCTTTGCCAACCAAGATATCAGATGCCATACGACAAATCAGGAGTAGGGTTCAACCACCCTCTACCCTTGGACATCTTGGTAGAGAACATGCAAGGCCTAGGGATAGGCAACAAGGGTGGATTGGCATTAGATCCATATGCCAACCCTAACACGACATATACACTGGGGGATTATCTCCCATTGTTGACAACCAACCTTGTTGACCTCAACAACCCTTTCCCTTCGCTCGAGAGAGGAGAAAGTTCGAGAACTCACCTACAAGAGAGGTATAGACAAGGTCAGGAAGGATCTTCAGAAGACGAGTCAGAATATGAAGTAGCACCATGGGACCCCTTCGAATCGGATAGCAATCACTCACAAGTGACCCCCATGGATGATTACCAAGAAAGCCTCTTGGCAATGTTCCCTTTGGATGCTCCAATCGAGCAAGTGCCACCTCAAGAAAATCAGGTCCCCCCGTAGAGAGCGGAACAACCCCAATGGGGCCAGATCAATTTGCTCGAGCAAGACGAGCCTCTAATGTCGCAAATAGTTGTTGGAACCAACGAAGGCCTTTGGATCTCCGACAGTGATTATGAAGATGAAACTGAGATGGCATATCTCAATCACATGCGGCAGATGCAGCAACAATACCCCCTGGATATTGATGACATATTTGAACAACTAAACATAAGGCCAGGGCATGAGTGGCACCTAAACCCAGTGTAGTGGGACCAAGTGTTGAATCTGCCACTTTGGGCATATAGAGAGCACCTACCGCCCAGAGACCCTATAGAGATATCAGTGCCGAGGGCAGACCCTGTCCTCCTATCCACACATAGGGCCGATCCATTCGTGCCAATACCTCCAGAGCCAGATCCGGAGCACAAAGATCATCAAGGATGTCCGAGTCACCACACCCATGGTAATGGAGACCAAAATCATTTCATCAACATGATCTCCATTGACTTAACCGCCCCCATCCACAATCCGGCCGATCCAACACAGTCATTGTATCTAGACATAGATGCCATAGACTGGGATCGCGTCAATTCACCACCATCCCCATCAGAGTATTGGCCTTTCGGTGAGATGCTTCATTTCACCCCAGGGCCAACTCAGGATATCTTCCATGCTGAAGAGGAACCCGAGGTTCCCAACGTAGATCTAAACTCAGCAAATGATATCCACTTGATCCCAACTCCACACCAGTTGGAGGATGGATCCCACATGTCGATCGAGGAGACGAGCGACGTAGACATCGGCTCTGATCCAATGAATCCATAGATTATCAAGCTGGGGGTAAGTTTATCCCCCGAAGAGCAAGCCGACTACATTGCCCTTCTCAAAGAGAAGAAGGAGGTTTTTGCATGGTCCTACAAAGACATGTCGGGGCTAGATCCGTAGCTAGTCATGCATAATCTAACGCTTGATCCGACAGTCAAGCCAGTTAAGCAAAAACTACGTAAGATGCACCCAATAGTGGCCTTAATGGTCAAAGATGAATTACAAAAGTTGTTGGATGCACAGTTTGTCATCTGCATGGATTACCCACCATGGCTGTCCAACATGGTGCCCATCAAAAATCCTGACGGGAGGATTCACATATGCACTAATTTTTGAGATCTAAACAAAGCGAGTCCTAAGGATGATTTCCCCTTGCCTAGCATCGATGCATTGGTAGACGCTACAGCGGGCCACGAAATGCTTTCCCTCATGGATGGTTTCTCGGGATACAATCAGATTCGTATCAATCCCGAGGACCAACTAAAAATGGCGTTCACAACGCCTTGGGGGACATTTTGTTATAAGGTCATGCCCTTTGGCCTTAAAAATGTTGGCGCCACCTACCAACGTGCCATGACATACATCTTCCATGATCACATGCATAAAACTTTGGAAGATTACATGGATGATTTGTTGGCCAAATCTCTTTTGCGCCTAGATCATCTCGATGACTTAAGCAAGATCCTCGATCGCCTCATGGAACATAAAGTCAGACTGAACCCCAAGAAGTGCGTATTTGGTGTCACATCTAGAAAACTCTTGGGTTTCATAGTCTCAAAGCGAGGCATCGAGGTGGACCCAAACAAAGTCAAGGCAATCCTTGAAATGCTTCCCCCAACTACCATCAAGCAGCTCAGAAGCCTGTAGGGAAAGGTCACGTCAATCAAGCGCTTCATAGCGCAGCTATCTGACAAGTGCCGACCCATGAATAAATTATTGCACAAGGGGTAGCATTTCACTGGGATGACGAGTGCCAGTCAACCTTCGATGACATTAAACAATACTTGGCTTCACCGCCAGTATTGGCACCACCTAGACCAGGAGTGTCATTCTACTTATACATCTCAGCTACTGAGGTGGCACTGGGTGCCATGCTAGCCCAGAAAAATGAACTACACAAAGAACAGGCTACTTACTATCTTAGCCACACCCTGGTCAGTTATGAACTTAACTATGCATACGTTGAGAAGCTCTGCTTGGCAGTGGTGTTTGCTACCAAAAAGCTATGCCATTACATGCTGAGCAACATGACGTATGTTGTGTCTAAGGAGAATCCATTATGGTACATGATGAGTCATACTTATCATAGTAGCCGCACGATGAAATGGATCATGTTGTTGATGGAGTTTGACATCGAGTTCATTGGACAGAAATCCATCAAAGGTCAAGTCATAGCCGATCAACTAGCAGAGGCTCCTCTCGAAGACGATCAGCCTCTGACCATAGAACTACCCGATGATGGGGTCTTCCATGTCTCAGAATCGCAGATTCTGATGAGCCTGAGTCACAGGCCGACATAACCCTATTTTTTGATGGTTCTAAATGTGAGCAAGGGGGTGGCATGGGAATTGTATTCTTCACACCGCAAGGGGCTCCAATGCCTCTATCATTTAAATTAGATTTCCCGTGCACCAACAACAATGCAGAATACGAAGCCTTGCTCATAGGTCTTCAGACAACAATCACCATGAACATCAAACGATTGAACATCTTTGGTGATTCATTGTTAATTGTCAACCAAGTCAAAGGGGTATTCCAATGTAAATGCCCAGTTCTACAGGCCTACAAAGCCCTTGTGGACAAATTCCTGGCAAATCTTGAATGGTACGACATCGAGGCACTCCCTCGGTCATCGAATCATTTTACGGACACTATGGCCTCCTTGGGGTCACTAATCCCGCAAGACATTTCTGGTGATATGACAACCATTCAAGTCAAAACACTATCGCAATCCATGATGGAGCATGCAAGCTTTGACTTAACGCCAGGAATCCACCTGATCCAGATTGAACCATCCCCGGACAAGTTCTCTCGAATCCATGATTGTCTGAATCATGCCAACTAGGGGTCCTTGTTCTCCCCTACTCCCCTTAATAGCAACACAACGCTATTCTTACAAGTTCTTTCCCGCTCAGCTTTTGCTAGGGATGAACTTCAAGAGGGATTGGCTGTTCATACCGTCGAGGTTTTCGATCAGCAGGATTGGTATACACCCATACGAGATTACCTCAAGTTAGGTAACCTCCCACTTGGATTGACGCATGCCACAAAATGATCATTCAAACAGAAAGCGGCTAAACATGTCTTGTTAGGAGACATTTTGTACCATCGTAGCTATGAAGGAATCCTCCTTCATTGCTTGGACCAGCAGGAGTCCACTTGGGCGATCACCCAAGCGCACGATGGTACATGCGGTGGCCACTTCAGTGGTATGGCCATCGCAAAGTGCATTCTTCGCATGGGCTATTATTGGCCATATTTAGAGCGAGATTGTTGCGCATATGTAAGGAAGTGCGTGAAGTGTCAACACCATGCCAATTTGACACATGTACCTTCTCAAGCCTTATAACCAATCCAATCGACTTGGCCATTCTCATAGTGGGGCTTAGATCTAATCAAAAAGATCTCCCCTACATCATCAAGTCATCACACGTTTATCATAACGGCCATAGAGTACTTCACCAAGTGGGTGGAAGCAATTTCGCTTACCTCTACGATTGGACCCCGCATTGTGGAGTTCATTTTACATAACATCATATGTCATTTTGGTATTCCATCCAAGATAATCTCGGATAATGGGACGTCATTCAAGAACAAAGACGTGCGTGCTTTGACCACAAAGTACAAAATTCAGCATAGTTTTTTGACACCCTATTATCCATAGGCAAATGGGCAAGCAGAGGCGTCAAACAAAATGCTAGTTGCCATCCTCAAAAATACAATCATAGATAGTCATAAGGATTGGCACATTCAAATCCCACTTGCCCTATGGGCTTATCGCACTAGCATTCGGATGCCCACTAGGGCAACTCCATTTTTGCTCGTGTATGGCTCCAAGGCAGTCATGCCTCTCGAGTTGGAAATTCCTTCCCTACACATATCAATGCAAGAGTTCATCGATGATGACACTACACGACAGGCCGATTAGACCAACTTACGTTGCTCGATGAACGATGCGTTAATGCTCTCGAGCATTTACGTATCTATCAAGAGTGACTTAAGAAAGCATACAACATGAAGGTTCACCCCGAGGGACTTTCAGGTTGGTGACTTGGTCTTAAAAGAGAACCAACAAAATTCTAACTTGCCGCCCCATCTAAGGGACAAGTTCATGGCAAACTGGTTAGGTCCTTATGTCATCGATAGTAAAATAGGACCTAGAACATACCGACTAGCCTCTCTTGATGGAATCAAGGAACTAGAACCCTTGAACATCAGTCATTTGAGGCCATTCCATATTTAAAAGAGCCATAGCCCAAACCAAAATGCTCCAAGGATTCTCATAATCGCTTGGTCAACCCAAAATGCTCCAAGGATTCTCATAATCACTTGGTCAACCCAAAATGCTCCAAGGATTCTCATAATCGCTTGGTCAACCCAAAATGCTCCAAGGATTCTCATAATCGCTTGGTCAACCCAAAAATCCCCAAGGATCCTCATAATCCTTGGTCAAAACCCAAAACTCCAAGGTTCTCATAATCCTTTGGTCACCCCAAAGCCCAAGCTCTGGTCACCAAGCTCAAGGATTCCCAATCGCTTGGTCAACCCCAAATCCCCAAAGGATTACCCATAATCCCTTTGGTCAAACCAAAAGCTCCAAGGATTCCACCAATCGCTTGGTCAAAAACCAAATCCCCCAAAGGTACCCATCATCCCTTTGGTCAAACCAAAAGCTCCAAGGGCTCCCACAATCGCTTGGTCAAAAATAAGAAAATTCAAAAACAATAAAATCATCAAAAATAACAAAAATTTGCATCTCATTTCCATGCATACTCAAAATCATCACAACAATAAAGAACTCTTTTTGCATCTCATCTTCATACTCACAAAAATCAATCCATCAAAAACACAAAAATAATAGTTGCATTAAGCATCACATCCATACATTGCATATTTGTTGGTCATACAAGTCAAAGGCACCATAGACTATAATTACTCAGCAAATCCATCATTTTCCACATTTCTCCACTCTATAAACAATCCATCAAAAATAAACGCCATTCACATATTTTCACCATATCATAGTCAGTTGTCTTCTAAATGTATCTAGAGTTTTCGTCATTCAGCTATCATTAGCTTTCTAGCCAAATACTGTACAAAGTCAGACAGATTTTACAAAGGTAGAGTTCTACTTGGATCACACCTTGTTACGTAGCATCCCAACACAAGTTAAAAACACATAAAAATTCCCAAGTTGTGTGAACGAAAGATGAAACCTGCAAAGCAATCCAGGATACCATCTAGTGAAAAGGTTACCTTGCTCATCCCCCTGTGCGAATGACCCCAAGAATGCTGAGAGTTGGCAAAAGGACAAGCATCTTCCCTACCCAATTCCCCAAGAATCCCAAGTTCTCAAAAAGTTGCAAACATCAAAAATTTGCAAAAGTCAAAACTCCAAAATTTGACATCACAACCAAAGTGCATACATCAAAAGGCACATACAATAGTGATTCTCATCACTCAATATTCAAATCCCTTGCTCAAAAGAAAAAACAAAAATAAATAGTGATTTTTATCACTACAAAAGAGCAAGTATCCCAATACAATTGAAGAAAAGAAGGGAGTCGAACTTGAATCCCTGGAACTCTCAGCATTCAGAAGGTCATGAGGTAAACCTCAGTATCGGTTTGGTGGATAACCTATCGGTCACTAGTGGCAAACCTCCCGCATGACGATATATCTGTCACATTAACTTGTGTGTAGATCAATGTTTGCATGTGGATGAGCTAGCTTATGGTATCCTAGATAGCACCGTAGATTAATCTGACTAAATACAACAAAGGAGTTAGTGGAGCTAATTAGGTGATCCTCAATACAGGTTTGGTTGATAACCTATTTGGCACTAGCGGTATCTTGACAAATACCACATAAACAAACTCAATTGCACACACAGGGATGTGAAATAACTTGGTCAAAGACAAGTCCGATTCATACCTTGTTCAAAAGTCTTGTAAGATAAAAGTACAATCATGGCTAGTTAGTTAAAACATCTGAGTCTCAAAAAACCTTAACTACATTCTAAACCAACTGTGATATCTTTCATCCTTGCATCGCCATCAGAAAATACAAAAAATAACATGTATACATAAAAAGTCATTTACCACAGCAATCGCCTAGGACAAAAAGCCATAAGTTCTAAACAGTCTATGGTGCCACCACCAAAAATCACAAATTCAATTCATCCATTCCATTTGCATATCATATAAATTAGAAACATTAGCATTCATCGCAACATATCCATACATAATGTAAATTAACATGCATCCATCAAACATCAGTCACTATGCATAAAATCAAATCACAACACGTGTATAAACAAAATAAAGTCATCTGTATATATATATCATCAAAAATACCCATAGGCTACAATAAACCGGTCCTCTGACCTCGTAAAAAGGCAAAAGCTCAAAACCCCCAAGCCTAGGGCGTCGGCCACCATGATCACGCAGGATCGGTGCGATGGGAACTACCCCCCATGGTGTGGGTCCTATGGGACCTCTCAGGGCTACTGCTGCTCACCCCCGCATCACGCCCACTAGCGCCCCCTCATCCAATCACCTACGATGAGATGATGTGACTACTCAGTATCCTCCCTCTCATTTGGCATGAAGACCCACCTCTAGAGAGCGTAGGTAACCACCCCAAGGCGGATAATCTCTCCCTCCAAATCCATTCGATGCCAAAACCACTTTGCCTCCCACCGTCGGTACGTAGCCACTACATCATCGCACTGTGCCAAATGAGTTCGCAAGAGATCCCTCTCCTACGCAGCATCTATGTCCCCATCCCTCGATGGTATCACAAATGCGTTCTCCCGCTCAGCCAACTGAGTCCAGGAGATCCCTCTCCTGGAGAGCCTCCCCAACTCCTCATCTCGCCTCCAAAGTAGATCCTCCAATCATGCTATCTCAGCATGATCCCTCCCCTCCACACCCTCTAGGATAGCCTGGTGCATAGGCGTATCCGGGACTACGGGCTGCTCTGGCTCCCACTGCTCCGAAACGTCCTACATCTTCGACTACTCCAGAACCCCAAAATCCTCCCCACAAAATCATCCACCTCTACCATATCCACATCCTCCAATAGAACCCCCAACCCTCTCCTGGTGCCTCTACACCCTCCCCTACTATTTTTGCCTCTACACCCCTAGAGGCCCCTCACCTCGCCACCATCACAAAGTCCACCACTGGTCATACTCAGGTAACCTCGACGTCATCCACATCCAGGACATCAATCACTATATCTAAATCCTCACCCAACGATGCAATGACCGACCAGACCAGAGTCCTCTCATCCCCACGTCGATAGATCAAGGGCTCACCCAGAACCCCTAGTGCACCCCAAACTATCATGTCACCCGATCATATAGGAAGAACTCCTGCTCGGTCCCATGCCGCCCAATCAGCCACCTCCCCTACGAACCCATCGGAGCCACTCTCCAGCCTCAGGCCAGGCTGGACAATCACGGTATGGGCGCCAGAACACCTCCCCTAGAGCAAGCCAAGCGAAGGCATCAACATAGTGCCCTACGACACCTACCCACCATCGACTCTATCCCTGCTCCTCAGACCACCACCATAGTGCCCCATACCCGATCTCTCTATCTACCATCTCCGCCCGAGTCATCCATGACAACCCCATCGCCTCTCCACAGCTATGTGCTGCCAAGCCCAACACTACAACAAGTAGCTACACCCAATACCCTTTCGCCTCGATATGACCTCGTACAACTCATCGTAGAGCTATTCCAGTAGTGTTTGACCCCATCTCATAATCAGGGGCTCTATGGTCGGACACTCCACCAACTTGAAGACCACCTCCAACAAGTTCCACGAGAACCTCACACCCAAAGAGTCGAGTAGCAACATGTTGGAAATGAGGCCCATCAGTACTGCATGCCTCACTCCCAACACCCCCTCTCTAGCCACCATCGTACCAAAATCTTACCAATATGGAGTCCTCTCTCCTCTCCATTGGGATGTCCACACCCAACTCCTCCCCATGCCCAAAGCATCACGTTACATATTCGCCGATCACGTGTCATCTGATCGGTAGCCCATCTATCAAAATCCATAGAATCCGATAGACGTCCTCCAAGGTCACCATCATCTCCCCTATTGGGAGATGGAAGGTATTGGTCCAGGGATCCCACAAGTTGATCAGGGCCATTAGATAGGCCCGATCCCCGACCACAGGCTCCAGTCGAGTCACCTGCTTGAGCCCAAGGGCATCAAGCCACTCCCAATCAGCCAAAGTCAGTGCCTCCCACGCTTTAAGAAAACCGTAGGCACACGATACCGACTCTTCACAACCTACAAAAGAAAACAAAACAAAAACATTAAAAACATGCTAAACTATACAACAATAACATGAATATACAACAATGCATAAAACAATGTACAGCTAAAAACAAACAAATAACAAGCAACAAAATTCAAAAAAAATTCAAAAAATAGTTTGTCAGTACCTAGGGTTTTTAACTCTACGTTTAAACTGATAAACAAAATTCAAAAAAAATCAAAAAATAGTTTGTCAGTACCTAGGGTTTTTAACTCTACGTTTAAACTGATAAACAAAATTCAAAAAATTCAAAAAATAGTTTGTCAATACCTAGGGTTTTTAACTCTACGTTTAAACTGATAAATAAAATTCAAAAAAAAATCAAAAACAGTTTGTCAATACCTAGGGTTTTTAACTCTACGTTTAACTGATAAGCAAAATTCAAAAAAATATTTTTATTTATAAACAAAAAAAAAACAAAACAAAAAAATTTTTTAACCTAGGGTTTATAACTAAGTTTACAAATGAAAAATAATAAAACAATTTTCTAAAAACTAGGTTTTATTTAACCTAGGGTTATTTAAAAACAAAAAAATAACTAAAATACAAAAAATAACAAAAAATTTTTCCTAAAGCTAGGGTTTTGCTCTAATTTACCTCCAATATTTAAAAACAAAAATTTTAAAACATTTTTCTAACCTAGGGTTTTCTTTTACCCTAGGGTATTTAACAAAAAAAAAAAACAAAAAAAAAAAAAAAAAAAAAGGGGTTTTAATTCATTTTCAGGTTTTACCTTAGTTCAACGGAAAAACAAATTCAAAATAAATTGCGATTTTTAAACTGTAACATAAAACAAAAGCAAATAACAAAGAGGAGCACTTACCGGTCTCACTTCAGCTCTGCCACTCGATCCGGTTCATGAACTCATGGTGTCGAGAAAAATTGTAGCGCTTCACTTCGCAGAATCGACCTCCTCCTCCTCAGAGCTCCAAATCGCAAAAAATAGAATGCAAATGAGCCCAAACCCTAGTTTTGGCCCTTAAATAGGCTTTTAGGCCTGTAATCGTTCCACCCTAGGATGAGCACTCTAGTTAGCACTCATCCCACCCTAGGATGATTACCAAACTGGTATTCGCCCCACCCAGGGACGATTACGAGCAAAAATTTCAAAAACACAAAATGCACCAAAATGCACAAAAACAAGCAATAAAATTGTCCAATAAGAGTGCTTTTGCACTTGACATTTCAGGCATGCAAAACAGACGTCAGGTCACAAATCCTCACTATCCTACTCCCTAAGAAGGCTACCATAGCCGGACCACTCCACGGGAGGACGGATTGCCAAGAATTTCATCCCCAAACGACATCCCAAAAGGGTCCAAACCCACCCAAAAATAGCAATAACATTGCCAAACAAAGGCGCCTTTGCCCGCCATTCACTGGCATACAAACCGACATCGGGGTCACAAATTGTCACTATCCTACTCCCCAAGAAGGCTACCATAGCCGGACCGCTCCACGGGAGGACGGATTTTCGACAATTTCAACCCCAAAGGGCATCACAAAAAGGGTTAACACCCACCAAAAATAGGTCAAAATGTTGGGAAACTGCACACACATTCAAAGATAAACAACTGAAAGGCACCCTTACACAAGTCATCTTGGGTCAAGCGACTCGTCGCTTTTCTCATGTCGGTCATTCCCTCATCGATTCGTCGCTTGAGGGGGTAGTCACACTTAGTCACCAATCAACAAATACACACCCAATTAAGGAAATGGCATGCATTCAAAGAATCATTGACAAAGACAATCACGCTCCTGCTTGGGGCAATAAACAAGCAATAATCACAAGCTGATCAAACACTTGGCATTCATGAATCATGAACTCAAGGTTCCCACAGACAAAAGGTTGCGCCCTTTGCCTATTCATGATCGATCAATGTCCAAGATCAAGTAACACCTCACCGAAAAAGGTTAACACTTGAATTAAGTTCCTTCGCTCATCGAAGCAAGGATTCAAGAATGCATGCCCTTTCCATACTTGGGGCATCAAAAGTTGGTTAGGTTACTTGAGAAACCCTAATCATTAGTGCTTTGGTTATCTATTTTTGCTCAGCACTGCGCCACGCACAACGCATCCCAAAAAGGGGCATCTGTAGACACCAAAACAACACCAATCCGATTATGTGACTGCAAACACTGATCGCATTGACACACACAGCCCCCAAGGCAGCCCCCAGAGGTTAAACAATGGTCCTAACCACTCTCACAATAGTTTTGAAGGTCAGAGGTCAATTTGGCACCTTCAGGCACTCTGCTCCTTATTCGTTCCACCCAGGGACGATTACAAACTGGTATTCGCCCCACCCAGGGACGAGTAGCAGTATTCGCTCCAGGGTGGGGCGAATAGCAGGTTTGATGGGCAAAAAGTCAAATCTTGACAAATGGCAGCTCAGATCCACCACTTAACTCTTCCTTCATTGCATGGGAGTGTGAGTGAGCATTTTTGAGCGCTAGAGGTAGTTACAGGGGCAGTCATGGAGCCCCTAATCAGGGAGGAATCTTCTCCCCCCGGGAAGGCATGATTGCCAAGTGGCGCCTCTGCATGCTCATCCAAAGAGACCGTCAAGTCTATAAAATGGTGAGTCTTCTCACCCCAAAAGATATAGAGAAGGAGCATTTTGAGCAATGAAGTGCTACCATTTTATATCCTCACACCTTTTGATTTGTGCCTTTCACATCCTTGATCTCTTTTGGAAAGGAGGTCATTGGGTGATTATTGGAAGCGCAAATCCGGAACCAAAACCGACATTTGGCCATAACATCCTACCAAATTTTTCGACAACACCCCACAAGAGGTTTTGGACCCATCCCAAGTGGATTGGTGCCAAAATCGGGCCCCAAACGATGGGCGTCCTGCCCCCGGGTGCCCCCCACACTACTGCAGTCCTAATCGCCCCATCCCGGAGTGATTAGAAATCTATAGCAGATTTCAGTTCTATTATTTTTGCATCTGATTCTAGGTTGCTTAGATAGGCTTGCATTCAAATTTCAAGTAATTTTGAGCAGTTTTGATCATGTTTTTGTCATTTCTCGCTTTTGCTAACATGCAGGTAGCATCATCAAATTCCTGGTGATAGAGGCCGAATTGGGAAAATCTGACCTTATGGGTCTTTCCAAAATACCCCATTTTACCTAACCCCCAACTTTGCAGGTGATTTGGAGCCTCCCGGATGTGACATTTGGGACTGTGCTTTTTGACACTTTGTTGGAGGTCTAATCGTCCCGCCTCGGAGCGATTAGAAATCTGTGGTGAATTTTTTGACTATTCCATTTGCAGTGCCCTCCTGGTAATGTCCTCATGCTTCATTAAATTTTTAGATCATTCGATGTTATTTAGTTATCATTTTATTATATTTTTGCACTAATCGTAGGCTTGGGGATTGCATGTTTCATTTTATCTACGAGTGCTATTGACTATTTTTTATTTCCTTGAACATAGGATCTCGACATTAGAGGAGCAGCAAGGAGTCAAGACTCATCAACGCAAGTGGCGGCGATGTTTGGTCCGCCCATTCTACATGTGGGCACGCGAAAGAAGGAATACCATCTGTTGATGTGACAAGAACATATTTAACGCTCCTAGCCCCTAAAAAGGGAGGAGACGGATTGTAACCGGGTTCTAAAGCATATTAATAAAAAGGGTTGTACTCCATATTCACTTTTATACCTTGTTTCAATGCGTTTATGTTTCTCTCCTTTCATGCATTTCAGTTCGTAGGATTTAGCGTTAAGTTTAGTTTCGTTTACATCGCATCTTGGCATTTCCTTTTTGTTTTCGTATCCTCGTGCTTTCAGTTGCATGTGTCAAATTTGAGTTATTTCGTAATTCTCTTTGTGCATCAAATAATGTAATAAAGGGGGGATATTAGGGTAGATATTACCTCATTTGATTTTATGCTAACAATATATTGTTAGCATATTTAGTTGATAAGCTTTGCATATTAGTTGTTAAACTTAATTAGGGGATATTTGATATTAAGGTTATTCAACTATATTTAGCTGAAGGCTCTTGTATATATTTGTTGAATTTATCAATTGAAGCTAATATTCACCCTACAAAAGCATGAATTGAAGTATCATAAATGTTGCTCACCTAAAAAAAGAGTTTCAATAAATATGAACAACACCACAAAGATCTATGAGGTCATAATAAGATAAAATAACATGTGAAACTATTACCCCATATTATTAAATGACTAATATTACAGAAGATTTTATTATTAAATATCTACATTCCTATAGAACATGATAAAGCAATATTTGTGATACTCTTTACATCCACAAATAAATGATCCAACAAAATATTTGGAGTCCCTCTTCTCTTGAAACTTCAAGGTCTCCACAAACATATGTACAAAAATTAAGAATCATAGAAATCCCATTGCAAAAAAACTTCTTATAGAATGTTAGTTTAACCATTAATACCTAGTGCATATTTCTGGTAATTGTTACTAATTCATCAATGTTAAATAAGCCAACCGCCTAATAGTAATAACCTAGTCTATTAAAAAAGTTGAACAAGGCTCAAAAAAAGCCTTCTAAAAGTACACATTACAAAACACTTAGAAGTTTATTGACCAAGAAGGCATTTTTCTATTAACAACTAACAACACCAATTAGTGCAAGTAGAATACTAATGAGAAGATACCAAAATATATTTTGTTGTTCACTTCCAAAGGGATTGTGCTACATGGATGTAAACTTGAGTAGAGAAAAATGGATCATGGAGAATGAGGTAAAATAAGATTAAGATACTACAAATCAATATTTTAGATTATCCTACTATCAATGACTTCTCAAAGAGGCATTGAAACCAATTAAAAGACACTACAATTCTCATTCAAAATTATAGAATCTACTACTTTTATTATTAAAATGATAAAAGGAGGTTACAGATTGATATCCTTTTATAAATTTTGCCTTGAAGGCTACAATGGGGTCTTCCCTAAGGAATCCCTTTCATATGTGTACAAAGACAACATGATCAATATCCTTGATGTTCCTCAGTGTATATGGGCTTCTTGCATGTGGGCCATCTCTGGTTTGATGTGTTCTTTGTACCTATTAAACCTAAAAAATCTATTAGTGCGTTAAGGGGTTTGCCTTTGTCAAACCCTATGTTTATGAAGACAAAATACTCTAAAATCCAATCAAGACATGATATGACTTGTTAAAAACAACATAAAATAATAAACTAGCCCATACTTACTTGATCCTATGATTTTGATTGTTTTTGGAGAGATTCAAATGGGTTGTGCGAACCTGGTGTGAATCGGGAGGTTCACACGAGGGCATGTGAACTTGTATTTTTGTAATTGAATGTGCAATATTGGTTTTTGGGTTGTTTTGGTATAGTTTATTCTTTGATTTTTCTGTGGATCACCTTCAAAAATTGTGATTTTGATGTCGTTTACCTATCTCAATCACAAGGAATTTCATGAAAGCAACTGAATACTAGTGCAATGTATATATGATGACTGCATGATGGATGTGTGATGGATGTTATGGCTATAGTGATTTTGGTAGAGTTTCGGTAAGTAAAAGTTGATCTCTCTAAAATGGTGAAAATGGCCTTCTACTTATAGAATTGGTCAAGGTGAGAGGGAGGGGATGAGGTGTCCCCTATGAGGTGTCTATGGTGAGGTGTCCACCTAAGAGGTATCTCCTGAGGTGTCCTAGTTTTTAAATGAGGTTGGGTGAGAGAATCCCCCACCCATCCATAAGTCATGATGACCTAGCTAAAAATATCCATTTGGAATTTATGAACATATTTTTGGACATATCTCT
This sequence comes from Wollemia nobilis, assembly GCA_028583015.1. Lineage (NCBI taxonomy): Eukaryota > Viridiplantae > Streptophyta > Pinopsida > Araucariales > Araucariaceae > Wollemia > Wollemia nobilis. The sequence goes on from JAQPPZ010000232.1 coordinate 1,814,208, forward strand.
AAATTAAAAATTACCTTTTGTGTGCAAAAGCCTCTTTCATTTATAGACCAAGGGAGTGTGAGGTGGAGAAATATCTGGGTGAGAGGTGGCTAGGCTAGGGTAGGCTAGACTAGGTGAGGTGGAAGGCTAGGCTAGTCAAAGTAGACTAGGTGAGGTGGAAGGCTAGGCTAGTCAAAGTAGACTAGGTGAGGTGGAAGGCTTAAACAAAATAAATATTAGATCTAATTAAGCATGTGATTAGCCATAAAGCATATTTTGACCAAAGTTGTTGACTTTTGAGCATAAAGTGCTTTTTGACCATGGTAGAGAATTCAACCTTGGTTGAGTTGGAAATGAGGTCACATGAGGACCTATAGTTAAGCATAGGAAAGGGCTTAGCTAGCCCAAGGGGGCTAAGGATGATGAATAGTGATTTTGATAAATGAATAGTATTTTTAACCAATTTATGCAATTTTTGAGGGTTTTGCAAATTGATTGACCGTGAAGATGGAGAAAGGGACAATGTGCAACTTTTGGGTGTCTACATTTTACCCCTTTTTGTACTGGATTGTGTGAAAACATGGTTTAGTACAAAAACTGATTGTGTGAATTTATAGGATTTTGTGGTTGATGATTTGTGGATGATTGCAAGAGAGACGCATTGATAAAAAAAATGGTTTGTGATTAATTACTTTTGGATGAAGGTATAATATTACCTTGCTTTATTATCAAGTTGAGATGTTTCAATTGTGGACGAAACAAATCCCTTTGTTAATTTTTGCTTTTGATTGATTGATGAGCTCTTTTGATAATATTTGATAAACCGTTAAATCCATAGGGTAGAAATTTTAGGAGCTTCATTCACAAGTGGTATTATGACTGCCACTATGAATATTAGAATCCATAAGATATCCACTATCATAGGCATTTTGAGATTTATCAAGAATTTATTTATTTTGGATTGGAGTTTTGATTGAGAAGAGAAATTATGCTTTTGTATCTGTCCTAGCAAGAGGACTTGAGATAATCTTCAGTAAAAAATTTCTTAGGTATTTGTTGTATCCATGATTGGAGTTTTGATTGTTTGATCATGTGTGAGATAGCTTTTTATGTGTTGGATGACTACCCCATCAAGCGATAAATTGGCGATGGAGGATATGAAGATCAGTGATGAAATGATTGATGATGATAAAGAAAAAATGATTAAAAATGGGAATAGGAAGGATGTTAGGAATAATGGTATACCAAATCTATGAATTTGAGGTAGAAATAAACGTTCACACATGATCATGAGAATGGGAATGGTTCACACACGGTCGTGTGAATGGGGGTGGTTTGCATGGGGTTGTGCAAACCTATCGATTCGCACGTGTAATGTGCGAATCTATGCTAAATGCATCTTAAATGGTGAAAATGATAGTTTTACATCATTTGTGCATGAAGGATGAAGAAGAAGTGGTAGTGGAGGAGAAAATAGAAACAAATTCCTACCAAGTTGCGCAATCAAACAAAACGGGATGGTGAGTGTGTCGATGGGTATCGGTGCAAGGGCAATGATGCCATAGGTAGGTAATTTTTATTTTCTTAGTATATGTGTGAATGGATAGGGTAGAGGAATTGGGTATTTACTTAAAATTGAATAGATTAGGCATGTATGCTAGATAGGAGTGAAATGTGTGCACTTTGTGTGAAAAAGGACCAAATGGGTATCCTTGGGTAGTTTTTGTTTTTGCATGTGATGATTGTTGCATATGGGAAAGCATGCATGGAATATGATGTGTGGGATGGAGTGTATTCATGTAAAAAATAACAAGTGGGAGGTCCTAATAAGCCAAATGGGTATCCAAATTAGCTTGTGTTTGACTTGTTTGACTTTATTTTGACCACCTTGTTTTGCATGTATGTGTGAATGGAGTGATGCGATTTGTCTTGTTTTTGAATTTTTTTTTGCATGTGTGTTGTGGTTTTTCATTATGTGTGAAATAAGGTGAATGTGTGCCCACAAAACCATAAAAATTGGTAGGTTCTCACGGGATCATGCAAACCTGGTGGTTCGCACAGGGGCATGCAAATGGGCCGATTTGCATGGGGTCATGCGAACTTGTGTTTTGATGTTCTTTTTTTATTGTGCATATGTACATGTAAAAGTAGGATAGATGGATTAATTTTATGTAGAATGATATTGGTGAATGATTTCCAACATGCGATATGTGTTTTGTGGTAGGTGAAGAAAATATTTGCACGTCATCGACTACAAAAATTTAGAAAGGTACTGTAGGATGTATGGCGGGCTGAGGATAGGGAGTGGTTGTGGGTGGTGGGTTTGTATGGGGTGTGGGAGATGCGTGAGGTTCATGTGAACCATGCATATATTTTTGTACTATGTGAGAGGTGGGATCTGAACAAAAACACCTTTCACTTACTGACAGGGGAGATGACAGTGACCCTAGAGGACATATACCATATTTATCGATTGACGATAGAAGGGATTACAATGATGATGGCAGATAATAATTTGTGAGATGGCATCTTGGAGAGAGTATTTGGGCAGTGGTGGTAGAGGGTGGATGCAAAGGGTGGGGTGGACTATGCAAAGTATTAGAGAAAGAGGTTTCTATCCAATCGCCATGCAATGGTGATGTTGATGATAACTAGCCATGCTTTATCGGATACTTCAGGGGTGAGATTCCTTTGGAATATAATGGGGATAGTGTGCGATATGGTTGAAGTAGATCATTGTATATGCATGGGTACCTACATTATTAGCACATGTTTATAGATATCTCCATGGTGTAGTGAGGATGGAGTGGATAGACATTAGTGTGAGTCCACTACTATAGGTATGGGCTTAAGAGCATATTTTGATTTTATGGCCAGCAAAGTTGATGCATAATGCTAATGTTGTGGATGGGTAGTATGTACCATATACAATGAGGTGGAGGGTGAAGAACACAAGATTATACTGAGAGGGGGGTGAATAGTATAAGATCACTTTTTATTTTCTTTCCAAATCAATATCAATTAATGTCCTTAATTGCAATAACCAAATATAGCAGTGTGTATTAATAACTCAGATAGCAGTAGTAAGAAAGAGCACATGTCACCACACACAATTGTGACACACGATTTAACGTGGTTCCCCCAATATGGGGTACTCCATAAGCTGATATCCTTGTAATATTTCACATAGAAATATCCAATACAATGATTTCTTTGATCTGCTCAAAGCTAGGCAATAACAAGTTCACGTGAAACTTGTCCAAATATAAATAACAAGCTCACATAGAACTTGTCCAAATTTGAATAACAAGATCACATAGAACTTATCCAAAACTGAATAACAAGCTCACACAAAACTTGTCCAAATCTACTCTAGCAAGCTTACCAAGAACTTACCCAAAACTGCTCCAACAAGCTCACTAAGAACTTGTCCAAATATGCTCTAGCAAGCTCACCAAGAACTTGCCCAAAATTGCTCCAAAAATCTCACTAGGAACTTGTCCAAATATGCTCTAGAAATTTCACCAAGAACTTGCCCAAAACTGTCCCAAATTTATCGACAAATTTGTCCCAAAACTGTCCCAAAATTGTCCATAAATCTGCCCACAAATCTGCCCCAAAACTATCCACAAAGCTTTCTCAAAACTGTCCACAAATGCCTTATCAAAGGCTCAATCAATCATGCTCAAGTAGCACTCAAATATCATCCACAAATTTATCAAGGCAAAGCTCAAATATTAACTCAACAATGAATGGCAATGTACTCTTCAATGGATGACACCAATGATCCACAATGATCTCAACTCAACTCAACTCAAATCAACTCATAGAAGCATAAAGAGAATTGTTAGAGACTCAATATGTTCTAGGCTCAATATCAACTCAACTCAACTCAACCTAAGTCTTATAGAACCATAAAGAGAATTTTTAGAGACTCAATATGTTCTAAACTCAATCTCAACTAATCACCACAAGGGACAATTCTTCCTCACACAACCCTATTCCAAGTATGTATCAACCAACTCAAATGTTTCCAACAATGTTCAATTACAAATCTCACATAACAATGATACTCATGTTCTTTTCTAACTCAATTTCTTTCACAACCAATGGGCTTCAACAACTATGCTTATAAAACAAGGTTTAAACACAACTCTCAATTTAGAAAACCTTGAAGCATTCAATCAACCACTTTCGAAAGGAAACCACAAACAATCCTTTTCCCTCCAATGATATTTCAGAAATCAACCACCATAGACAATCAATAGGAGAATGTGCCCATACATTTTATGAAGATGAAGAAACCCCTTTGGAAAATATGCCACACTCAACACACTTTGAAAAGAACAAAACAACCTTCACTTGAACCCTTTTACAAAAATAGAAATATCTCTTTATATACACATTATTTATCCTTCTAAACAAAATAATCAAATAGCCCATAAAATAATATTTCCAACTATATATAATATGATATCCTTCTAAAAGGAAAATCACCAAAAAAATTTCCTTTTCACAACATGCACCACAAACCTTATCTCTCCTAGGGCAACCTTAGAAAAATAAAATATTTGGAAAAATTAATAACTTGCCTTTAACCTCAGTAGGATTTGATCCCCTATCACTGCCCCTACACCACTCAAACCATGGTGCCAATAACCATGTGATCCAACCGCTCACATAGAAAAAAAGAGCGTAAGACCTCCTTCTTGCTTCCTTTGAACTTGCCCTAAAACACCACGTGCGTAAAAGATTCTCCCTTTTTACATTGCAAAAAACAACACCGATGGGATTCAAATTTTGGATCTGCTGGTGCTTAAACATCTTATGTGCCTTCCTCTTATCGCTAGGATACAAGTGCCTACGATGATAGGAAAGAAACCTCCCTTACCTTTGTTACCTCTTCTCTTTGTTGGTTTTTGAACGAATACGACACTTCTGCTTCCTTAGCGCTACGAACGGATTATCTTCATCGAGGACTTAGGGAAAATAAAAGTTTAGTGGCATATTTATATATGACCACCTTTTTATTTTGACGTAGGCTATAAATTAATATTATTTATCTCCTCCTTTTTGACGTCGGTAATAATAAAATATTAATTTTAAATTTTAATTTTAAATGATTAAAATTTAAACTTAAATATTTAAAATTAATTATCTCCTTCACCGGGGCACCTTTTTTGATGAAACAAAAATCCAACCTGGGTTTTAAGAAAAACCCATTTCAAATATTCCATCCATGGTTTTAAATAAAACCTTTTATTTTTCCTACCTTGGTTTTCACAAAAACCCTATAAATAGCCATGCTTTCCAAAATATCATAAATGCTTATTTATGAAATATTTTGGCCACCAAAACTCAATGTGATCCATGTGATATCAATGATCCATGTGACATAAAATAACTCAAATTACCTCAAATTTCCAACAATATCCCCCTTTTTCATTGATGGCAACATCTCTAATGCAAATCACCACAATCACTACAAAAACCAATTTTGAGAATCAAAGCTACTCCTCCTGACTCAATACTCTCTATGGAGGCTGCTCCCCCTAACTCAATACTCTCTTTGGAGGCTTCTCCCCCTAACTCAATGCTCTCCCCCTTACTCAAATGTCTCCCCCTTTGACATCAATGGCAAAAGGGACACCTATGGGGCTAAAATATATGACTCTTAAGCTTAGCCCCCTCACCCCCTTCTCTCTTGAGATGATTAATTTTGGGGTGGGAGTACTTTTACTCCCATATCACTTTATTTATTTCCTCTATCAACTTCCTTCCATGTTTTTATGATATCCTTCTCTTGATGAATTACTTGATCTTCTTGTCTAGAACCTGTTTGACCTTCTTGCCTTGAATTTGTTTGACCTTCTTGCCTTGAACATGTTTGGAGATGAGTCCTACATAATTTTGCAATATGCCCAAAGTTATTGCAATTAAAATACTTGATATTGTAGCCTTTGGATCTTGAATTCATTCTTAAAATAATTTCCATATCCATTCCTTTCCTGAACCCTATATTGTGAAGCTTTGTTTTCATGACCATTATAACTTTTGAATTGTGTATCTCTAAAACCAAAACCATGTTGCTCATTTCCTTTGCACTAAAAATATCTATGACCAATCATGTTACAAGAGAAGCAATGTCCCTAAAAACCATACCTTCTTCCTTTGAAGTTCCTTCTAGCAAAATCAAACTTCTTTGATCCATGGATACTACAATGTATAGCCCTGTGTCCAAATATATTACAAGAAAAACAATGTCCTTTAAAATCCCTTTGTTCATGCCTTGGTTCTTCATATCTTTCTTGACCATTATCCTTATGATCATTTTCAACTTGTGCATTGCATCCTTGAACCTTATTTATAGTATTTAAAACTTCTTCCTTAGTTTCTTCCTTGCTTTTCTCTTCAAGAATTTCTTTTCCTTTTGAACTTGATTAACCTATCTCAAAACAAGAACCAAACTGAATATTTGGATCCATAGGAACTTTGGAAATTTCCTCACAAATATTAGGTGCTTCCTTGCTTTCATCTTTTAAAATTTCCTTTTCTTTTGAGTGTGACTTTTCTTGGAAGTAAGATACAACCTTAAAATAAGTTTCCACTCCTTTTTGAACCTTTTCATATAATGTATCATGTCTTGTCGTGGTTACCCTTAGTTCTTCATTCATTATTTCTTCTATCCTTTCTTGCATTTTGAAGCTCTTCTCTAAGATTAATGATTTTTTGAAGTAGTTTTTCTCTGATTTTGACATCTATTCGAATCTTGTTTTCAAGATTCTTGTATTTTTATTTTAGCATTTTGATTTTTTATTTTTGTTTACTTGGCTCATCCTCTTCCTTTCTATTACCAAAAGTGAGACTTCTTTGTTTTCACTATCATTGATTCCATTATAATATTCTATAGCAAACAAATTCTCAATATTTCTTTGACAATGCTTGTTTCCTTGATGTGTCATCTCATCTTCACTATCACTGAAACCATTACAATATCCTGATGTGTGATCTCTTTGACCACACACAAAGCACTATTCTCTTTCACCTTCTATTTCTAGAAATAAATGTTCTTCCTTTTCATCATCTGATTTATCTCTATCACTATGATCTGAGCTATCACTTGCTTCTACAATGTAGTAAGATTTCTTTGCCTTACGAAAAATTTTCTTCTTCTCATACCTGTTTTGCTTGAATTTGTCATCTTTTTCATGCTTATGCTTTCCATATTCTTTTCTTCTGTGATCCTATTTTTCATCATCACTATTTTATTCATGTGGACACTTGTATGCATAGTGACCAAGATCACCACACTTGTAGCATATGACTTTCCTTATATCCCTAAAATTCCTTGAGTCCTTATTCCTTTTGATGAAGTTAGCTTCCTCATAATTATCTAAAACTCTATCCATCTTTGAAACTTTCCCTTTCTATTTTTCAGAATCCTTGAATGCAATCTCTTTTATTGAAACTTGATGCTTACTTACCCTCATCTCATAATATGTGAGAGTACCTTGCAATTCTTCCATTGTTAACTTGTTGATATCCATTGTCTCTTCTATTGCTAAAACCTTAGAATCATATTTCATGGGAAGTGATCTCAAAACATTTTGGGTAACCTTTGATTCTTTCATATCAAAACCTAGACCTCTCATGGTGTTAGTAATCTCATCAACTCGAAGTAATAACTTTGCAATATCTTCATAATATCCCATTTTCAATACCTCAAATATTTTTCTATGAGTTTGTAGTTTTTCAAATCTCCTTCATAAGTATTCCACAACTTGGTCCACATTTCATTAGCTAGAGTACATACCATGACTTTTGCAAAATTTGTCTCACAAAGCCCACTCAAAATACAATTCATTGCTCTTGCATTGATCTCAACCAATTTTATGATAGTCTTATCTATCTCAGGATCACCTTCAACCATATACTCTTTTTCAACCATTTTCCATACCTCATATCCTTGTGATATCAAGTAGTTCTTCATCCTCATGCTCCAGAAAGCATCATTGTTACCATAAAATAATGGAGCCTTATTTTTAGATGATCCATTCTATGAAGCCATATGTGTTCTTGTAGAATCTAACCTCAAGCTGTTAGCCTTTCCGAAGGAACCCACTCTGATACCAATTGAATAACACAAGCTTATACTAAGAGGGGGGTGAATAGTATAAGACCACTTTTTATTTTCTTTCCAAATCAATATCAATTAATGTCCTTAATTGTAATAACCAAATATAGTAGTGTGCATTAATAACTAATATATCAGTAGTAAGTAAGAGCACAAGTCACCACACACAATTGAGACACAAGATTTAATGTGGTTCACCTAATGTGGGGTACTCCACAAGCTGATATCATTATAATATTTCACACAGAAATATCCAATACAATGATTTCTTTGATCTTCTCAAAGCTAGGTAATAACAAGTTCACATGGAACTTGTCCAAATATGAATAAAAAATATCACACATAACTTTTCCAAAGCTAAATAACAAGCTCACATAGAACTTGTCCAAATATTAATAACAAGCTCACACATAACTTGTCCAAAACTAAATAACAAGCTCACACAGAACTTGTCCAAATTTGCCCTAGCAAGCTCACCAAGAAATTGCCCAAAACTGCTCCAACAAGATCACTAATAACTTGTCCAAATCTACTCTAGCAAGCTCACAAATAACTTGCCCAAAAATACTCCAACAAGCTCACTAGGAACTTGTCCAAATCTGCTCTAGCAAGCTCACAAAGAACTTGCCAAAAACTGTCCACAAATATGTTCCAAAACTGTCCCAAAATTATCCACAAATTTGCCCCAAAATTGTCCACAAAGCTTTCTCAAAACTGTCCACAAATGCCTTCTCAAAGGCTCAATAAATCATGCTCAAGTAGCACTCAAACATCATCCACAAATATATCAAGGCAAAGCTCAAATATGAAAACAATGAATGGCAATGTGCTCTTCAATGGATGACAATAATGATCCACAATGATCTCAACTCAACTCAACTCAAATCAACTCATAGAAGCATAAAGAGAATTGTTAGAGACTCAATATGTTCTATGCTCAATCTCAACTCAATTCAACTCAACCCAAGTCTTATAGAACCATAAAGAGAATTTTTAGAGACTAAATATGTTCTAAACTAAATCTCAACTAATCACAATAAGGGATAATTCTTCCATACACAACCCTAGTCCAAGTATGTATCAACCAACTCAAATGTTTCCAACAATGCTCAATTAAAAATCTCACATAACAATGATACTCATGATCTTTTCTAACTCAAGTTCTTTCACAACCAATGGGCTTCAACAACTATGCTTATAAAATAAGGTTTAAACACAACTCTCAATTTAGAAAACCTTGAAGCATTCAATCAACCACTTTCAAAAAGGAAACCACAAACAATCCTTTTCCCTCCAATGATATTTCAGAAATCAACCACCATAGATAATCAATAGGAGAATGTACCCATACCTTTTATGAAGATGAAGAAACCCCTTTGGAAAATATGCCACACTCAACACACTTTGAAAAGAACAAAACAACCTTCACTTGAACCCTTTTACAAAAATAGAAATATCTCTTTATGTATATTTTATTTCTCCTTCTAAATAAAATAATCAAATAGCCCTCAAAATAAGATTTCCAACGATATATAATATGATATACTTCTAAAAGGAAAATCACCAGAAATATTTCCTTTTCACAACATGCACCACAAACCTTATCTCTCCTAGGGCAACCTTGGAAAAATAAATATTTGGAAAAATTAATAACTTACCTTTAACCTCAGTGGGATTCGATCCCCTGTCACTGCCCTTGCACCACTCAAACCGTGGCACCAACAACCACGTGATCCAACCACTCACATAGAAACCAATAGTGCAAGACCTCCTTCTTACTTCCTCCGAACTTGCCCTCAAAAACCACGTGTGCAAAAGGTTCTCCCTTTTTACCTTGCAAAAACTAGCACCGACGGGATTCAAATTTTGGATCTACTGGTGCTTAAACACCTTACATGCCTTCCTCTTGCCGCTAGGCCACAAGCACCTATGGTGATAGGTAAGGAAACTCCCTTACCTTTGTTCCCTCTTCTCTTCGTTGGTTTTCGAATGAATACGACACTTTTGCTTCCTTGGTGCTTCGAATGGATTATCTTCATCGAGGACTTAGGAAAAATAAAAGTTTAGTGGCATATTTATATATGCCCACCTTTTTCTTTTGACGTTGGCTATAACTTAATATTATTTTCCTCCTCCTTTTTGACATTGACAATAACAAAATATTAATTTTAATTTTAATTTTAAATTTAAATTTTAAATGATTAAAATTTAAACTTAAATATTTAAAATTAATTATCTCCTTCACCGGGGCACCTTTTTCGATGAAATGAAAAGCCAACCTGGGTTTTAAGAAAAACCCATTTCAAATCTGCCATCCATGGTTTTAAATAAAACCTTTTATTTTTACTACCTTGGTTTTCACAAAAACCTTGTAAATAGCCATGCTTTCCAAAATATCATAAATGCTTATTTATGAAATATTTTGGCCACCAAAACTCAATGTGATCCATGTGACATCAATGACAACATAAAATGCCTTAAATTACCTCAAATTTCCAACAGAGGGTGGATATGGAGAAGAGGGAGAAGAGGGTACGGGAGGGTGATATGATGTATCACCGAGAGGAGTTAGGAGTCCTGAGTATGGATTGGGTGAGGTGGAGACCATGGCGAGGAGCACCGAAGTGGATTGGGGATGCAAAGCAGCTAGCTCACATTAGGCAAGAATGTTGGATTGTGGGGAAGCATTTATCATAGATAGAGTACTTTTCATTCTCTCAAGTGTAGTGATAGTTTAGGTTGTAATAGGGATGACCAGATCCACCCATGGTGATTTTCAAGGTAACAAGTGATGCAAGGCAGAGCTGGTGGTACCACCACTGTATTTAACACCTGATGAGCCTTTAGGTGTTCCAAACATGTAGAATGCAAGGACCATGATAGAATATGATATATGGTGGTCTAGATAGCGATGGGAGCTAGTCCTTGGGGTAGTGGATGGATGGGCTGAGGTGGCATAAGTGTTGCTTGATAAGGGATTGCTAGGTGGGGCGAGGAAACCATTGCTAGGGCCTGTGGATGCATGGAGGGATGAGGGATCACTCGAACCTAGTGATGAGGAGGAGGTAGAGCTGGACTAATTTATTAGTGAGTTAGACCTCATTGTGATGAGCGAGATTGCTTGGTGAGTGATAGCAATGCAAGATCATCAATTGAGGAGGGCATGGGTACAATAAAGGGTGCAATAGTGATGGAATATGTACCCGTTATGGACATTGTTGATGATTCATCATACAATTCATTAGTGATGAAGGAGGGAGGTATTGGTTAGGATACAACAACAAAATTAGATGAATTTCACTTTACTATAGAGCAACAAGAGGCTATGGTGGTTGAGGATGAGATGAAGGAGATATGAGGGGAGGTGAAGAGGCTTAGAGATAGGCTTTTGGACACTAAGATGGATTAGGTGATAGATCACTCAATATTATAGGAGAGGTGGTAGATGGAGGTAGATCTTAGGGTTACCTTGGAGGAGAGAGATGAGGCTAGGGTTTGCTTGTAGTAGGTGATGAAGGAGAGGGATGTATTGAGGATGGAGTGGGATGTGCTCAAAGATGAGCAATATTATATGATTTCTAAGTGAGATAAGATGATCGAGTCTACTTAGAGATTGCAAGGGTTGTTGGATGCAGCTAGGATAGAGACAAAGGTCATAAAGGCCAATCATCTAGAGAGGATCGCAGAGTTAGAGTAGTGCATGCATGATATGTTAGCTACAAAGGAGTGGGTAGAGAAGGATATTGAGGGATTGGCAATGATAGTGCTGCAATTGGAGTAGGCATAGGCAGATGTGGGGTATTTGTAGCAAGAAAATATAGAATTTTTAGCAGCCAACATGAGGGAGGCTGCAAAGAGGTCGAGGTGTGAGGGGGAGTTAGTGATGCATGGGATACCTATTCCTTCTTATTATGGTTCTATTTCACTATCGTAGATGCATTCACATTAGATTCAATAAAGTTCACCATTAATGGCTAGGAGGAGTCAATAGATGTTGGTTCCTACAACATCACAAGCAGTAGGGTTGGTACCAGTGGCATGGATGGAGGTGCTAGTAGTGCAAGATACAAGGGAGGCGTAGTCAGCGTAGAGTTGGTAGAGAAAGTGCCTGCTAAGGAGGGGAGTGGGGAGATGCCCGTGGGACAACATAGATAATGTAGCTATGAGGGTAGTTATGGGTATATTGACCCACCATTTTTTTTATGGATGTACACATGATGATTTGTTTTTGGTAGTTGCATATCGGTATGGATACACAACTCATTGTAGTCGTATGGCATTTTTTATAGATAGATATATAATCATGATATGATCATGTGGTGATGCACACGTAAGGGCACATACACTTTATTGTAGTCTGATGGTGATATTTTTTATATATATACATGATATTCTACAACATTTGTGTTTAATTGCATTTATGTGTATGTTTGCTTCTGCTTGTGATGATACATGAATATGAATGATGTATATGTGGTATAGGAAAACTGCATATATTCATGTGATAGTTGAATGCATAAATAAATAAGGTGTTACTTATGAAATAATATAGAATTAATATGCATGTGATGGGAATGCAGGGTTGAAATACTGCTTGGAGAAAGTGTTTGCATCTTTGCAATAATCAGATGATGTAATCCATTCCACTTTTTTGAGGAAGTTGGATATGAAAATTTTAGTAAAGGGATTCAAAAATTATAGTTTTAAGTAATCAAAACCATTGAATAACTGACCAAAACTTTGGGAACAGATTTAGGCTATCTTGGTAAACAAGACCTCAATCATGGATTAGTGTGTGTAAAGTGATGTTCATTTAACCATTTTGAAAAAGGGTGGTTTTTAACTGCATGGTAACTTAGCCTGTAAGCTAGCTCATCAATAGGAACCTAAGGAATGTAGAGATTTAAGCTTTTTGATAGTACTTTCAAGGATTTTTCTTTTGTTTTCCACCCCTTCATTGTCTTTCCTTTGCTTCTATTTTTTTGTAGGCATTGGCTTTAGTTTTTTGCCCTTTCGATTTTGCTTTTTAGCTTGTTATTTTGTCAATCCCTAGGTTGGAGATAAATCATGTAAATGATATGATGAGCAAGGTGATTTTTGTGAGGTGATCAATATGCATATAGTGTAGCCAATCCTATTTTTAATTTTTTTTAGTGTGTAGGACGTGCAATTTAAATGATGAATGAGAGCAAGGTAACCAAGGGAAGTCTATAAATACTTTTTAAGTATACCAATGTTGGATGGTGGTTTATTACAAAACTGTACATGGGTAAAACACTCAAAACATTTCAATAATCCTATCTCATGACAATGGGCTTGGGCACAAAAATTGTTATGCTAACATGTGCATGTTTAATTATCCAAGCACGCTATTCACAATGATTTTGTATATATGCATGTATGAATGTAATTTCTAAAAATGCTAGAATGTATAGAGGTGAAGCAAAGCATGTAACGAATGATGTGATACTACAAATGAATGAAAGGGGGCATTTATGTACAAGGTTGCCCCAGTATGATGTGCAATGAAATGGGATTATGAAGTGAAGTGGGAGATGATGAGGAAGGAAACAAAAATAAAGAATGATAGGAAATAAGGGGAAGAAAAGAAATAACAATAAGAGAATAAAAAGAAACCAATCAAAGGTATGTATCCGCTTGAAGCGTGCCCATACAATATTGACAAGTAATACTAAGAAAATAAAAGAAGAACAATAAGAAAATGAAGATAAGAAGGGGGATGAAAGGTATGTAGCCACTTGAAGCATGACCATACAACATTCACTATAGAAGAAATAAAAGAAGAAGGAAGAAAGAAAATATGGGGTAGAGGCAGATTTTTAAGTTAAATGCGATTGTGATCGAATGTCGCAAAATGCCAAAAAGGAAATGTGTTTGTTTTTAGGATTTTGTTTGCTGTATTTTTATTTGTTTTGTTTTTTTGTTTTTTTCGATTCACTATAATGATTGTACAAATAACAATGAGCGGTAGCACCTATGCTTTAGGCATAAAATGCTCGAATATGAATAATGTTAATGGGCTCAAGTTCAACAATACCTTCTAATGTGGTAAGGCGATATGCCCCAGATCCAAATTTTTTAGTAACCATGTAAGGACCTAGCCAATTTGGTGAAAATTTATCATGGATATGATGTGGTTGGCTAGTAATTTATTGATTTTCCTTAAGGACTAAATTCCTAACTTAAAATTTATGTTGGTGTACCTTGGAATTATAGGCACAATGAAGACGATCTTGATAAACATGTGTATGTTTGATAACATGAATGTGATTTTCATCTAATAGGGTCAACTGATATAACATGGCTTGATGAGCGATATCGTCATCAATGAATTCTTGCATAGAGACCCGTAAGGATGGTATTTCAAGCTCCAAGGGCATGATAGCTTCAACACCATATACAAGGAAAAATAGATATTCCCCAGTTGGAGTATGAATGCTTGTGTGATAGGTCCATAAGGTTAGTGGTATTTTATTATGCCAATCATAGTGTGACTCTACAATGATCTTGCGAAGAATGATGCAAATGGTTTTATTTTTAGCTTCTACTTGGCCATTACCTTGGGGGTAGTATGGGGTAGAAAAGCTATGTTGGATGTTGAATTTCTCACATAATGCGCGAATATTATTGTTTTTGAATGGGGTGCCATTATTTATCAAATTATCATGATATGTAACTATTCATCAACCTTCTATGAGGTGTAGTAATAATTATAACATCTTCTACGGTGTAATAATTACATCATCAAATAATGTAATAAGCACAAAATAAAATTTTACTACCTATATGAAAGTGTCATTCAACAATGGTTTCATTGTTTGTATAGAAGTATTGTATAGTAATAGAAATAATATACATAATTTCATATGATGTTATCATAGTCTACTAGTACTTTCATCCTATAACTATAAAAAATGAAACATGTAAACAAAAGAAATAGAAATTGTGATTAGTACTAAGTGGTTTATCCAATCTCACCAAGAATAGTAAGTTTCCATGGTTGAGGGATCAAACCTATGAATTTATTTTGAATAATGACAAAAGAACATATTTATACGAGAAAAGATATGACCATACATGATAAAATAATGCAAAAGAGGAATTGTGGAATAATTAAAATTGAAAGAGTGAGGTCCAATAGTAATAATCAAAACCCAAGTTGCCCTATTTTTCAAGGAAGGATCTTGTTAATGTGTGCTTATTGAATGCTTCTTGATAATACCTCGTTTGATGATATATCAAGCACTTTATGGAGAGAGAGAAGAGGTGCAAGGGCCAATTTACAAATAGTGTTGATGTTTAAGTTCTCTTTCCTATTATTTTAGCAGCATATATCTACCATATGATATTTTTTGTTGCCAATGGCTTCCCCCCAATGGTGGATTTATAAATCACCCAAGCCATTTATTGGGGATATCATGCACATTCCTTGGTACAGAATGAAAGATTATAAGAGGTGATTTAGTACTTGCATGTAATGATTATGGAGTTAACAGATTTGAATGAGAGTTAGAATAGCTTTATTTGTGAGGTAAGAGGAGCATGGTGACATGCAACTACTAATCAAAAGGAATTATTGGTAGCTCAACAATCTCAATTCATGATTCAAGCATTTGCAAGATGATATGCAAAGGTAACTAGTAATGACAAACAATTAGACTTTAGTTTCAACATTGATAATATAAAAGCACCATGTTGTTATGAAAGCATTATATAGAATTTTGTATGGTGCTATCATTAGTTATAAAAAGACTTTATAGAATTATATGTGACAATTTTGTAAGGTAATGACACTATCACCTTCGGGCATTCTAGGTATCAGTTCTAAGGTAAGTATAGGTATGTTTATGTTTGTTGGAAATATCTTTTCGATTCCTTCCCAATGTTATTACTTTTATAAGGTTGCATGAAGACCTAAAGTAGTTTTATAATCCTAAACTATTAGACTATTTTTTTGTCATAACTTTAGGTACAAAAGGTATGATTTGACTTGATTAGCTAAAATGACTAATTATCAATGCAATTGATGTTTAGTTGGTATATAAAATTACGTATCTATATTTACCCCTTTTTGATGTATTTATTGTATAATAAACACATAAAAACCATAATCAATGTCTTAATTTTGTAATAAAAAATAGGTACATATTTTTCTAAGGTCAAGTATATGAATTTGATTAAGATTCAATTATAATGTAGCTATGCATTAGCATGCTCCCTCATTTTTTGGAGCAAAATTTTTAACTAGATCGAGGAAACTTAAAATAGCTTTTATCTAGACTTGGTTGATGATAAAATGCTAAAATTGGTGATGCACAATGTTTGAAAAATAGGGTTCTAAGGGTTAAATATTGAGAAAAAGGGTATAAAATGTAAAAGGGAGGGAAATTTGAAAAGGAAGGGAAAAGTTTAGAAGAGAGGAAAAAATTAATAAAAAATAAAAGTGCAAAAGGGATGGTAGGGGTAAAAGAAAGTTTCATTTCATTGTGCAAAGAGAGGGAGAGAATGGAGTGAAGAGGAAGAGAAATATTTTGAAGAGAGATTTGGCATAGTATTTTTCATGATGGAACATCAAGGATGACCAAGGTATTGAGTAGGTGCAATTTGAGCACCACATATTTGAGATTTTCTACCTTCCACTTTTAGTTGATTATTGCTTTTTGCATTGCATTCCATGGGATATTTTTTAAATTTTATGCCCTAACATGTCTTAGCAATTATGTATGGCATAGTTGTGATTTTATGATGCTTGTAGATCTATACGATGCTTTGAGGATTGTATAACACTATCACGATTATATGATGTTATTATGTTCATATTGTGCATCCATATGAAACTCTTTTTTATGCAACTATAATATGCATCTATACAATGCTACTGCATCCATACAACACAACTAGGTGTATGATGCTTTCAGTAGGGGTATGTAGGTTGGCTATTATTAGGTATGTAGGTTGGCTGATATTTTGGCTATTTGGCTGGTGTAGGCTCAATAGATGGTCCTAGAGTGTCAAGAGAGGTGGGCAAGCAAATGGAAAACCATATAGGGTTTGTTATATGTGGCATACTATGATCTATTGGTGGTAGCGGGACTATACCATATAGCCTACATGTTGAAGGTAGAGTATGATTAGACACTATTAATGATATTAGTAGAGCACTACTACTCTAAGATGAGTACCTTTCATCTTCCTATAGGAGAGATGATAACAACTTTGGAGGACGTGTGGAGGATCCTCTAAATACTAATTAGAGGCAGAATGATCCAAATTGGATGATATTATAGGCATTGCTTGTAGAGATTGATAGGACAAGAGGATTTTTTAGTAGTGTAATTAGACATTAACATCAATGTTGCATTCAAAAGAGACCATTTGGATGGATGGAGTACATTTCTTTATCTATTAGTATCAAGTATCCTAATTTGAGATATGAGGAGGGTGATACACTAGGGATGGGGTATGTAGTAGTATATATCAAGGATGATCAAGTGGGATATGCTTGAGGACCAGTGGTGTTGAGGTGGATTTACCAGACACTACTAGAATCTCCTTAGTATGTACCCTTTCAAGATGTTATTGAAATGATTTTTTAGCTTGAATACATCCACAATTCTATTCTCTTGCAAGTAGCATATCTAGCAAATCAATCATTTGATAAGCATCCACTAGCATTGAAGCATTCAATACACAACCAACTAGCATTAAAACAAATTATTCATAGAAAAAGGGGTAACCCATGGGCATGGGTTGTGATTTCCATCCATTTTATTTAAGAATTTAGCATTTATTATTTCATCTCTTCATTTTAATTTGCATTTTCAATCTTTACATATTTTTATTTTCAAGTATGAGATATCCTTTTTATTGTTAGCATTTAAATATTTTTTATCAAATAGGGGTTTGATCTTTTCAGGCAAGGAATTTCATTGTTACCTACTTAAATTAGATAAACTCCTTTACACGGGTCACCATTTTTTTCTATTTTTTGTTTGCAGGTTCTCGATTTTTGTAGGTATAGTCAAAAGCACCATAAAGGAGCAAAAGCATTGTACATTTTTTACCTATGGAACTTTCACCTTACACCTTTCTTGATGCTTCTATGTAGAACTTTTATGTGATACTTTTATGTGGTGCTTCTACCTTGATCTAAAAACCAGGTCTTATATTTTCTAAGTTTAATTTATTTCTATTTTAGGGTCTTAAAATAGTTTGATTTGTTTGATCTATCGAGTTTGTTTCTATTTTGTAATAAATTTTTACAAAGAGGGTAGAAAAATTATCTTTTATTGCAAAACTATCAAAGAAATAGATATAGGTCTTAAATATTACATTAGACAAGAAATTGAAAGTGCATTCAATTGCATTATAGGATAATTTTATTAGTTTTTCTAATTTGTAGCCTCTTATTTTTTTTACAAAGAAGTTTTCTGAAAGGGATAGAAAATTGATTTCTTTTACAAATTGTTAAAAAGGGGATAGATCTTGTTTGTATCTTCAACACTAGGCATGCAAAATGAAGTGCATGTAGTTGCATCCTAGGATAATTTTGCTTGTTTACACATTCTTCTTGGACTCTTGCTCAAAATAAAGAGAAAATTTATCACTTTTGCAAGCATTTAGAATGAAATATTAGGGTTTTATATACCTACATCTATTTGCATATATGTTTTATATTGTAAAATAAAGTTTTGGGATTTTATGTTTATAAATTTAACTATCAAACTAGCTTCATAGGACACAATAATACATCCCCTAATCATGAGTATGATCTCAAGTAAAAATAGGAACATGTTTTGGGATCCCACCCTTGAGATCGTCCCAATTTGCATGATCACATGAGTAAACCCTAAAAAAAGTAATTTATAATGGTTGACCTCATAGAATATGATAAAATAAGAGGGAAAGCATTATCATCTTGGGATTCTGTACATTTTTAAACTTATCTAAATCCTAGTAGTTTATGCCACCACTATCCAAGCTATATTAGAATTTACTTGATGCTTTCTTTTCTTCTTTGCTTTTTCATATTCCAATCTATTTAATCTTAAATTATATGATTTTTCATAATTCAAATTATATTTATCATACATTACCTTTTAATAAAGTTCTTATAATTTTCTCTTCTCATCAAAACCCCCATTTAAAGGATTTTCAAATTAGCTTATAAATAATAATGATCTCTAATCATGATTTTTGGTGATGAAACATTGTCAACATGAAATCCTAATGTAAATTATTGTCATACAAATTAAAATAAGGCACTTTTGCTAGGATGACTAGAAACAAGTAATCATTTTTTTATTCATTTTGGTACTAAATTATCAAATAAATATTTATGAAGACCAATATATAAATAATTGAAAGGTTCATATAACTTTTTTTATGTTGATTCATATAGCTAAATGAATACCCTATTATCCAAACATGACACATAAAATGTGACACACTTTTTTTGATCACCTAGAAGGGTCATTACATATTAATATTTTGTAAGTGACCACACCTCCAAAACATGATTTTTAAAACTAAGTTTAAGAAAAAATAGCTCAACAAGAACTATATCAATGTTTTGATTAAATTTGGGATTATTCATCATAGATATTTACACAACTATGATATCACCACTATTTAGTGATATTGATCTCACTAGAATAGCTAAGATAATAGTTTTAGAAATTTTGTTTATGTCTATTAAACAATGGATAGTTCTCCAGATATGGGACAAGAACTTTTCTTAAAGGGGAAAATTAAAATAAGTCTCTTTTTCATCATAAATATTACTATTAGATGGATGAGATATGCCTTCCTCCTTTATTTGAAATTATTGAAAAATATTTTATATCTTGAGGATACAAAAATATTTTTCAAGCCTTTTTTTAAAAGAATAAACAAATGAGGAATAGGTTGATCTTATTGAATACCCCTTTCCACCTTAAATACCCATGAAGGGGAAACCACTAGTCAATACAATAAATGATTTGAAGGAATAGATCTATTAACTCATTAGACATATGTGAACATAAAATACAATTAGTTCAAAATATATTCAAGAATGATTTAAGTCCATCTCATAGAAATCTAGTTTAATATTATCTCAACTAGAACAAACTTGATGTTTTGATCAAAATTAGGATGAATCATTATTGATCTCAGTATAACTATGATATTACCACTATTTTGAATATGGATCTCATTATAATAGATAAGATAATAGTTTCAATAGTTTTGCTCATTTATATTAAACAATTAATAACTTTCCAAATATAAGACATGAATTTATCTCAAAGGAAAAATAAAAAAAATAAAAAATAAAAAATTCATCACTCTTTTTATCATCATAAATATTTCTATTATATTAACTTTAATGGTTTTCTTTCATGAGTATCAAGATATTTCATGATGGCATTTCATGTTAATGACATGTTTATGCTCTACTCTATTATAACTATTAAAAAATATTCTTCTTCATAAGTTTTTTGCAAGGATGAAAATATGGCATAATTGACTACTACTTTAATGTGTCATTCACAATGGTTATAATGGTTGCAAATATTTATTAATTTGCAAGAAATATTTTAGAAGTTTTTAACCACTTTTTTGAGTTTCCAATAAATTTTTGGAATAGAAAAATATTTAAAAACCCTAGAAACCACCCAAATGCATAGAATTTTTTTTCTAGGATTTAAGAATATTATGTTGTTGGTTTATCCATCCTTATTTTTTACTAGCTTTACTTCATTGCATTGACATGAATTATTTTAAATTGTTAAGAGTATTTTTTCCATTTGACACTTTGATAGATTAACTTTTTCTCCTTTCAAATAATACTAATGTCTGTATATAAACATAGACAATGTTAACATAAGTATATCCCTTGATCACATATATACTATTGGATATTAACCTAATTTTAATAGATTAATATTACAATTTGGTTATAATTTAGATTATCTTATTATAAATTGTACCTATGAGCTAACACATAGTGAGTGGTTATTCCCTTTAAAATTAGTTGATCAAATAAAAATATGCACATATCACTTCATTTATTAATATAAACCTTATTGCGCTGATAGGCGTTCCTACAATGGAGGGAAAGAGGTCATACATGTCATGCAGTAAACTTCTTTTTTTTTATTAAAAAATCCGACATTAACAAAAAAAACATTTAAAATATTTAAACTAAAACAACCTCAAGATTGATAACTCTCGGTGTTTTTAGATATATCCTTTATATCTAAGCTAAGCTAGTTTATTTAATGTTGCAAATATATATGAGTTCTTTTAAAATCTCAATGGTTTTCAACAACTAAATTATATATAATACTTGTTGTAAACTCTAATCACATTGTAATCCGACATGGTATACTCAATTTCTATAAATATTTTCAAGCATATTGTATTCTAGTGGATGATATGTGACATTATATAGAATATAGTTTTATATAATTTCTTGAATACTATGCTTAATTGTTCAAATTTAAATTTATTATATTTATTAGGTGATATTTTCACACTTGTTGTTATCACAAATAATAATATTTTCTACATGGTGTCAACCATTTGTTTCAATGAGAAGCATATAAAAGGTCCTCCAAGGTTGACTTTGTTGGCATAGAACAAAAAGATATTACAATTCTATAGGATGACTAATATTCTTGTAAAACAATATTTTGATACTCATGAAATTAATCGGATTGAAAATAACAATTTAAACATAATTTTTTTTTGTAAAATGATGATAATAAAGCAAAAATAATTAAAGTTATGAAATTAAAGAAAGAAGAAATGCATATTTTTTAAAATGTAAAATAATAAAAATGATATTTATACATATTACATGCACTATAAAATTTTATAAACAAATGGATCAATTTTGACAATAATTTTAAAACAATAAAACCATCCCCAAGTTATTGAATAACTTTAATAGGAAATGAATATTTTTAATTATTTCCATGAGACCAAAATAGTCTATGGAACCAAGAGCTTTAAAATAAAATAGGGTATGATATACAACCCTAATTCCTTTTGGATTCAAATAGAGCTTTAAGAGTTCCAAAATTTAACAACATCCACAACAATGTAAAAAAAAAACTCAACATGTGAAGTGTGTTTCTTTTGATTTTGATAAGAAATTTTCTTGTTTTTTCTATTCTTATTTTTTTAAAAAGTTGTACTAATGAGTTTACTTTTAGAGTGTCTTGATGTCCTTGTAGGCTTCATATTTTATTACAAAATATTTTTAGTCTCTACTACTCTTGCTTTCAAAAGACATATATTTTTAAGTATCATCCATCTTTCATTTTTATATCTAAAATGGTGTATAATATTTTTTCTTTTCATTTAATATTTATATCTATATGCTTCTTTTTTCTATGTCTATAATTTAATTTAAACTTATTAATATTTAAATATTTTTTCCTTCCTAAATTTTTTATTCACATAATCAATCTAATTTTTTCATTATACTATTTGATTTTTTTATTATATTTAAAATCTTATTAAATTTAAGATATTTATTATATAATATTAATACCAATTACCATCATTTAATTAATTTATATTATTGTTTTTAGTATGGGTTAACATTACACCATTAAAAAGAACCATTTATGAAGAAAGGACTAGTAAACTAGGTATTAAAGTCACCTACTTTAAAGAAAAAGTAGATCCCACAATGTTTAATTGTTATGGAGTAAGTTAAGAAATATTGTAACTGTTTAGGTTAGTAAGTTAAGAAATATTGTAATTTTGGTTCTTTTTTAAGGTTGAAAGTTTAAACTGGGGAGTAAGTACAACACAGTGTTGTACTTACACACCACCCCCACCCTCATTTGAGGGTAAATGAGGGTGAGGGTGGGGAGTAAGTACAACACAGTGTTGTACTTACTCCCCATACAGTGTTGTACTTACTCCCCACCCCCACGAAGTAAGTACAACACAGTGTTGTACATACTCTCCATATAGTGTTGTACTTACTCCCCATTGTACAACACAGTGTTGTACTCACTCCTCATACAATGTTGTACTTACTCCCCACCCCCACGGAGTAAGTACAACACAATGTTGTACTTACTCCCCATACATTGTTGTACTTACTCCCCACCATGGGGAGTAAGTACAACATTGTGCTGTACTTACTCCGTGGGGGTGGGGAGTAAGTACAACACTGTGCTGTACTTACTCCCCACGGAATAAGTACAACACTGTGTTGTACTTACTCCGTGAGGGTCTCCCCACGAAATAAGTATAACACTGTGTTGTACTTACTCCGTGAGGGTGGGGGTGGGGAGTAAGTACAACACGATGTTGTACTTACTCCCCACCCCCACGGAGTAAGTACAGCACGATGTTGTACTTACTCCCCACCCCCACGGAGTGAGTACAACACAGTGTTGTACATACTCCCCATACAGTGTTGTACTTAATCCCCACCCTCACGGAGTAAGTACAACACAGTGTTGTACTTACTCCCCATACAGTGTTGTACTTACTCCCCACCTCCACTGTATGGGGAGTAAGTACAACACAGTGTTGTACTTACTCCCCATACAGTGTTGTACTTACTTTCCACCCCCACCCTCACAATGTTGTACTGTTGTACTTACTCCCCATACAAGTGTTGTACTTACTTTCCACCCCCACCCTCAAAGTGTTGTACTTACTCCCCAGTGTTGTACTTACTCCCCACCCCCACCCTCACGGAGTAAGTACAACACAGTGTTGTACTTTCTCCCCACTCCCACCCTCATTTGAGGGTAAATGAGGGTGGGGGTGGGGAGTAAGTACAACACTATGTTGTACTTACTCCCCACCCCCACCCTCAGCGTACACAATGTTGTACTTACTCCCCACTCCCACCCTCATTTGAGGGTAAATGAGGGTGGGGGTGAGAAGTAAGTACAACACCGTGTTGTACTTACTCCCCATCCCCACCCTCAGTGTACAGTGTTGTACTTACTCCCCACTCCCACCCTCATTTGAGGCTAAATGAGGGTGGGGGTGGGGAGTAAGTACAACACTGTGTTGTACTTACTCCCCACCCCCACCCTCGCGTAATTTCTCCCCGCCCCCTCAAATAAGGGTGGGGGCAATGGGGTAAATGAGGATGGGGTGAGGAGTAAGTACAACACTGTGCTGTACTTACTCCCCACCCCCACCCTCACGTACTTACTCCCCACCCCCTCAAATAAGGGTGGGGACAATGGGGTAAATGAGGGTGGGGGTGAAGAGTAAGTACAACACTGTGCTGTACTTACTTCCCACCACCATTGCGGGAAGTAAGTACAACACAGTGTTGGGGGTGGGGGCAATGGGGGTGGGGAGTAAGTACAGCACAATGTTGGGAAGTACAGCGCAGTGCTGTACTTACTCCCTAGTTTGGTCTTTATTAATAAACTCGCCTTTCACACTTTTATCAAAAATTGTGAATATCCCATCCTTAGACTATAAATTTTTTTATAGTAATCTCAAAATCTTGCGAAACCACCAAACGGACTAATACGGCTCTCTTCCAAATATCCTTTTGACCATTAGCTAAAGACTTCATTTGTATTCTCCAGCAAGACTTCATTGTAGGTACTTGAAATCAATTTCGTTGATGTTTCCCTTTTCTTTCGCAAGAGTGTTTTGCAAGTTAGTTGGCACACGTGTTTATAAACTTCAGTGGCTGCTTTTCATAATTGTATATGGTTTGCATTATTAATTTCTTATATATAGAGAGCGCGCTTTTTTCAATTTACTTTCGCAGGATTAACTCCCCTCGTTTGTCGCACAAATCGCTGATCAGAATTGTTCCAATCAAACATGTTTTAAGTGTACAATAATTATAAAAATAGATCGAATACATGTTAATAATTTGGGAACAAAACTTACCCTTATAACTTCTGTGCAATTCCGTTATTTCATGTTGTGTTTGATTTATGTTATTGGTGTTTTTAATGTGAAATTCCTTTCCTTTAACATTTTAATTATTTTTGTATGTTTTTTTTCCGCAACCACTTAATTTTCTTTTGAAAAAGTTTTTTTTTTTTTAAAACCATAAAACTTCTCCTCGGCGTGCCTGAAAACACCATGTTACTTTTCACATTGCTCATCAAAACACCATGTTACTTTTCACATTGTTCATCAAGACTATGCAGAAGAATTTTAATTATTTCTAATGTTTAAGAATTTGATAAGTAATAGTTTTTTTATATTAATATTTTTGAATGTATTATCAAATCGATTATCAAAATGACCCTTCCTCTGCAACATTAAGTTTGTGTATCTTTGTTTTGACCGCTGTTATTTTGGTGTTCAGATCCTATTTTCAACCAATGGTATCATACCTTTGCTGAGCAGCGGGAACAACATTGAGGCCCAAGCCCCGACAGCCACAAATCCTGCGGCATACGTTTTCACCAGAGGAGACACGTGCCCTGGAGGCGCCTGTGTACAAGAGCGTGTGCGTTAACAGTGATGGCCCGTGCCTTGGAGGCGCCTGTGTACCAGAGCGGTGCAAAAGCTTATTTTACCCTGTAACAACCCACTTACCTCTGGATAATCTTTTCAAAGCATGCAAAGCAGCGGTGAAAATTTGGTTAAGGAGAAGGAGCGCCACGTCTTAGAAGAAAAAAAACAAGAAGGGCAGTTGGGTGTTGACACGTTTGGCCAGAATGCGCTGAAACGCTTCCCAAACAAATACGGCACCAAACAAATACGGCACCTTGACTGGCATCATCATTGATTGTGCGACCCGTGAGACGATGGTAACGTTTTTTTTAATTGAACTTTGAAATTTGGGTATATTGTTTTAGTTTTGGGGTTGAATTATTTAAATAGAAAAAGAAAAAGGAGAAAGTATAAGTTTTCTTTGAAATTGTTAAAGAAAAACAATGTTCTCTATGGTTGTAAAGTTTTTTTTGAAATTTATTTTATTTAAAGTTTGAAAATAAAGGTTTAAAAAAAAAAAAATTAATTTTTTTTGAATTGTTTTAATTTTTTTTTGGAAGGTAAGAGGTTTTCTAAAAAATGGCAAAAGACAAGAATATAAAAAATGGCAAAAGGCAAGAATCAACTACTCTACTGTTCAGTATCTACTAAAGTTATGATGGTGCAATGCATGCATGAATTAGCAACTACTCTAGTGTTCAGTATCTACTATATGATCTTAGGAGTTGAGGTTTTGCAATCTGTCATTATCGGTTTGCCGATTTGGTCTTTAAAAGACGCAAACGTCCTCGCATGCCAACAAACATTTCCTGTAGGCGTTTGCATTTCTTTTATGAAGGGAACTATATCTCTCTTCGGCATAGAGTTGTTTTTATCTAGAGTGAAAGGAGGAAGAGATGGAGAAATACTTCATTGCTATGACGGTAGTTGCTCTTGTGGTGGCGGTTCAGGCATTTTCTATATAAATTGCTCATTGTTTATGTACTTATCACGAAATGTTATCTATATATATTTCTGCGGGCTAATAAAGGTCAAGTACTTGAACTATAAATACAAGCCAGGTTCTTTCGTACTTGATAGCACGAAATAGTGTGGGTATAAATAAAAAAATAGTATGCTAGTCATATATACTTTTATAAGGTTTTATTTTAGAATACTTGGTTTTGTTTTAAAAGATTTAAAATTTAAATTGCGACTTGCCTATCATGATGAAAATAAAAATGCGACTTCCATATCATGATGAAAATAAAAATGCTTAACTCTAAGTTAATCTTATAGCACTATCCAAATTCATATAAATGTTTATGTTTTCTTAACTTAATAATTTCTTGCTATAATAAGTATGGATAAAAAGGTTGGGTCAAAAATTATTTTTTAATATGTGGTTTGGAAGAACATTTTGGTGTAGTGCAATATTAGCAAGGAACCTGGCATCTTATAATAGATTATATAGATCTAATTTTATCCTTTTAACATGAGCATTTTTAGGAGTAAAATAAAACATATCAAGATTAAGAAAACAAAAAAGATTAAATAAAATTAGAAAGGTTATTATAGATGCTGGTTTAAGTATTAATAACAAATTATATATAATTTAATTAAGTTAATAAATAAGAAATTTTGTAAAAAGAATAATAATTCATTCATAAAGATACTACTTTTAAATCAACAAATTAATATAACTATAAATAAAATCATTGTTTAATAGTTTGAAGTATAAGAGAAGAAATTATTGAAATGCAATATACATAATATTTTTGAAAGGATAATTAATTTATTAATTGTTGATGTTGATGCTTTTAATTAGTCATTTTACATTTTAACAAAAGGTTGAAAAAATTTATGAGTTTTAATTGCGATAGAGGAGATGTGCTTTTAAATGATCTTTATATAGTTAAAAATTTGTATTAATTTATAAAATAATATTTACCTAGGTGCTCTTCCTCATATCAGATTAAACAAAATGTCATTACAACCCTAGGATATAAATCCTACTTGGTAATTGAAAAAAAGTGCGGATACAACCAACTCCCTATAGATCATATATATATATATATATATATATATATATATATAATATATATATATATATTAAAAAAAAATTTATTGACTGTAAGGCATCACACCAGACGTACTAATCCTTAAAACATAGGAATATTTAAAAAATGCTTTAAATAGTTATTTCAGTTTTAAATTTCTATCCGACATTTCATCCACTATCCTATAGTAAATTTATTTTTGATCCCCTAATTTCTTTAAAACAATAATTATGAAATTAGAGAATATTTAATATACCAAATACCAAACAAGAACTTTCCTTTCTAATTAGTATGTAAGACTATAATTTAATTTTATATATTGGAAGACTAGAGAATTTGTTAGATGCCTTTTAGTCAATGCCATCGTCAAATGTAAAATTTGGTGTATCTTCATCATGAAAGAATTTATCCCAATAGTGTCTTTGAAAAAATCAAAAACAAAAATAATATATAACCCTGCAAATAACTTGACCTACAAATCCAAGAGAGTTTTTAGTAGCTAGATTTGAAAAGGTTGGAAAAATATATGTTTAATCTAGAAGAGTTCATGAAAATAATTTTGGAAATGTTTTTAAAATAGAAAGACAATTAAAAATAGAAAAGTGTATGTCAAAATGAAAAATAAAATTATATACAATGGTTAAATTGAAAGGTTGTTTTATGTGGTCCTGCGTGGCCCCATACACAGGCCGAGATTTTTAGAAGAGTGGATCTTTAATTTGGTGGAGACCCTTTGGTCGGAGAAGATTTTTGGTTAATAGCCCTATTCTCTCATTTTAGTTTGTGTTGGACATTTTGAGTCAAAGTTGCCATTGATGTCAAGGAACGAAGTTGTCATTGATGTCAAGGAATAAACTACCGTTGATGTCAAAAGTTCAAAAGAAACAATGCAAAGGTTAATGGAAAAAGAGCTTCATAATATTTTTAATATTATGTGGAAGCATAAGCAAGAGGGTTTTTATTAAAACCATGGATGAGAAAAAATAAAACATTTTTCATAAAAACCCAAGGAAGCTTTTAAATTCATGTTAATAAAGCCCAAGGGAATTAAATATTAATTTATAATATTTAAATTCTAAATAATTTAAATAATTTATAAATTAATTATTTAAAAACAAAGGCACCAACGTTCAAGTTTAAAATGTGGCAAATGGTATATAAACTATATACCTTAGTGGCATTTAAATCATCCTTCATTTGAACAAGTGAAAGATGCAAGCATGTGTTGCGAGAATTCATGGGAGGAAGAAGATAAGATTCTTGTATTAAGCACCAACGAAAGGGGATAATATTATCGAGGGCTAATATCCCATATCCACCTAGGTAGCATGGCCTAGTGGCAAGTGATCGAGGTCTAAGGCATTTGGGTGCGGAGTGATCCACGATCGATTCATGACAATAACTTTTGGTGTGTTGTGTTTGAGGTTTCGAAGGAAGCAACACATGATTTTTGGCTCAGACACATTAGGGGAGAAATATAGAGCACATGGTGCTCTTTGCTCCCTAAATGAGCACCTAGCTCGTGCGGCGGTTGGAGCTGCGACTAGGGCATTGGTAGAGGCGGCATCGTGAGTTCAAGTCTCACCAAGGCAAATGTAATAAATTTTTTAATATATTTTGTATTGCCTAAGGTTTTGACATGAGGTCCTAGGGAGTTAAAAGGGGTAGATAAAAAATATTTTAATTAATCATCATTTTAGTTAATTGGAAGAATAAGAAGTTAATTTTATTTAAAAATAAAGTATTTATGACATATTGGTTTATTGAATATTAAAGTGTTGGTTAAATTTTGAGAGGAATTCTTGCCATTGAGTTATTTTGTGAAGGTGATTTTATTGAAATTATTCTTGGTGTTGGATATTATTTTAATTGGGATATTATAATGTGTATTTGGTCAAATATTTTTGTATATGTTGATGGATATTTTCTTAAATATGGAGTGATAAGGCGTATGTATGTTTTGATATTTACATTGTATTTTTGAGAGAGTTTATCATCTTATAACTTCTTTGAGCTTGACAAAGAAGTATTTGTGGTTGTGATAGATTTTTGAGATTCCTTCATCATCAAGAAAAAGGTATGGGCACATTCTTCCATAGTTGAGTTGATTGGTTGGTTTTCTAGAAAAACAAGTTTGGAGTGAAAAGGAATTAATTAGGTTTCCTTATTGAGTGGAGTTAATGCTTCAAGGTTTTCTAGAATAAAGAGTTGATATTAAAACCTTTTTTGATAAGCATTGTTGTTGAAGCCATTGGTTAAATAAAGAACTTGAACTAGGGTTTGAAAAAAACATAAGTATCACTGTTATGTGAGATTTTTGGATAAATATTATCAGAAATATTTTGAGTGAGTGTTTATATGCTTGGAATAGGGTTTGTGAGCAAGGATTGTTTCATTGAGTGATTGTTTGACTAGAGTTGGTTGAGCCTAGTCAAGTGGATGTGTGAAGTGATTGTTCAAGTTCTATAAAATAAACTATTCTATATTCTCAATTGATTTGAGAAAGTGATTGAGCATTGAGGTGAATGTGAAGCATATTGTGATGAGTGCCAAATTGACACATATTTTATGTAAATATTATTTGTTTTCTATCTGTAAAATTATGAAAGTAAATGTGTTTTAATGATTATTTTTACCTTATTTATGTGATTTATCAGTAAATTTGATAAATGAGGTTAAAATGATAAATGATCATATTTTACACAAATTGTGTGAAGTTTTTGTATGTTTTTGGCAGGTGATATTACGGCAAAGTACAGGTCATATATTGAAGAAAGAATGAACAAATACGAAGGAGACACATGGAAGGGCGCTACGGAAGGGCACTACGAAAGGGCACTACGAAAGGGTGTTATGAAAGCCTAGAAAATTATATGAAAATTTCTATTTCAAAAATGTCACCTATGCTACAACCTGGTCAAACACCACGTGGGCAGCTGAAATAATCAAGCACGAGAGGGTTCAAATTCCACATAGGCATTTAGAAGAATCAAATGTGGGTGAATCATAATTTATTTGGGGCATGAATTTGTTATGATATTTTCTATAACAATACATGAATATTTGTAATAAATGCATCCTTCCCTAAAATAAAGGATCAAAGCTATAGAAAAAGTCTAAATCAAGGGTTGTATTGTTACATAGTTATCCCACCAAGTCAAAGTTAGTATTATGTTATAATTAGTTGCCACTTGGACCAATTAGAATATTTATTGAGTCCAAGTATTTTAGGAGATGTGTTAATTTAGATTATTCTTGTTATAATAAAGTTGTTGCGTGATCAAGTCCAAATCATATGGAAGAAATATGGCGATTTATGGTCGAAATTGTCAGAGTGACAATATATATTTACATACGAGGCCTTTGGAAAGGCCTGGTTGGATGGTGAGCGAATGGAGAAATATCTGTAATCTGTGATTATTCTTGATGTAATATTTTCTATGCAATTCTAAAAGTTGGATGCGCAACCATGTACGTTTGATTTTCAATAATAAAGTAGTAGCAATATTTTCTTCAGGATATGGTAACTGTGTTTTATAATTATTTTATATTTTGCTTGCTTTGGTAATTTTTATTTCGTTTATTCTCTTGTAATTATGAAATAATTAAAAATTAGATTAATTAAATGAGAGTCGATTACTGAATAGAAAATAGGGGAAGGGCTTCACACTAACCTTTTGGAGGCAGGGCCCACTATGAAAGGTTAGTCCCTAATCTCTTCCCCCTGGTAAATAGAGTTAGATTGTAGAATAAATTTTAAAGCATAAAATTAATTAAATTGCATAAAAAAATAATTATAAATTATATTATGCATCATTAAATCATTCGTGGATCCACATATACTCATATAGAATAATTCATAAATTGCATATTTTATTTTATTTTATTTTATTTTGTAAACTTTAATTTCTGCAACACATGAAACCAGAAAGAGATCTGAACTAAGCCTAGTATTAATTACTATGGTACAATCTATATTGGATTGCTACTCTTTAAATCTAACCTAGATTAACTTGGATTGACAAAATTAAATGTAAGCTACTACAACTGATCATTTTGGCACCATTACCAGGGAGAGTAGCATCATAGTGGTTAGTCAGAAAAGTTATTTGGCAGTGCAAAGCAAGAGGACTTACTTGTATGTGCAAAGGGGTATGTACGAGACCTTGGTGTGCATACGAGTCAGAGTGGCCCGTAGATGGTTCCAACAAGCCTCGCATTTCGATGTTGCCAAGTTCATTTTTTATAAAGGTTTTATTTTTACTGCTTTCATAGATTAAAACTTTATTTCCTATAAATTTATTTCCTGCAAATTTCAATTTTTGCAATTTCCTTGCTTTGGGTAATTACTATTGTTAATTTGATTTAGGACCTATGAAAAAGAATAGGAAGTAGGTGAATGCTGAAAACAACCTAATATTGTTTTAGGATCCTGTTTTTATTTTATAGGAAGTAGTTAGGTTGAGTGACACAACTGTAATGAAATCCCTCCTAATAATCAAAATAATAGTAGAAAGTTATCTTTTACTTCAGCAATTTTACTTCCAGTAAAAATTTACTTTCCAAGTACTTTTAGTTTTTCCCTAATTATGCTCAAATTAGATCTATAAACACATCTAATTTCAGTAGCATTCTGTTTAGTAATTTTAAGTTTATTTCTTTTCTATTGTGTTAAGAGTATTTATAAGTTTTGAAATTTATATTTAGAACTTAGCAGACAATACGTTAAGAGTATTTATAAGTTCTGAAATTTATATTTAAACTTGGTAGAGAGTAGGATTGGAGAGAGTATATATATAATCAAAGAGAAAATAAAAAAAAGTTGCTAGGTGGAGAAAAACATTCCAATAAACCTCTAGAAAATATAAAAATATATATATATATATATATATATATATATATATATATATATATATATATATAAATAAAATAATAATAATAATAATAATAGATATATATTATTAGAAATGATAATAATAAATATATATAAAATAATATATATAATTAAAAAATATATAAAAAATATATATATATATATATATATATATATATATATATATATATATATATATATCATTCATTCAAGGAGATAAGAATGAAATTAGTATGAATCTGTGTTTTTGGGAGGGAACAATGAAGGAGAGTGAAGGAGGATCCAGCGAGAGGATCCGTGTGGCGGAATGTGGGAAAGGATCCGTCCCATCGACAGGAGGCAGGAATACTAGTGAGGCGGATGGAGGTCAGAGGGGATCCAGCGGGGATGAATCAGTGCACCCAACAACAGAAGGTCAACAAGACAGACCGAAGAAGAAAGACAAGGACCCCTCGAACAAAGGAGGCCAAAGGGGGGCCCCCAACCCTAATGCGAGAGGATCCTATGCCCACATGGTGGCGAGCCATGCAACCCCAAACAACTGCTTTACCCAGGAACTATTTTTTTGGAAACATCCATCTCCTAGTTTTACATTTGAGATGGTGTATAATACTTTTTCTTTTCATTTGATCTTTGTATTTATATACTTCTTTAGCCCATGTCTATAGTTTGAATTGAATTTGTTAATATATAATTATTCTTTCTTCCTAAATTTTTAAGTCAAGTAATAAATCTAAATTTTTTCTTGGTTCTTTTATTAAGTTTAAAATCTTATTAAATTTAAAATATTTACTATATAGTATTATATATTTATTATAGTGTTACCGTAATTTTATATTGTGTTATTTAATATAGGGTAAACATTACACGGTTAGAAACAACCATTATGAAGAAAGGACTAGTAAACTGGGTATTAAAGTGATCGTCATTTTATATTATGTTATTTAATATAGGGTTAACATTACACCATTAGAAACAACCATTTATAGAGAAAGGATTAGTATATTAAAGTGATTTAAGGCATAGAAAGTGTGTGAGGGATGGGTGTGTATGGATATGCATTTGACCTTTAGTAATAAGCTCATATTTCACCATGATGATATAAATAACTCTCAAAACATAATGTTAAATCACTAAAAGGACTAATACGGCTCTCTTCCAAATGTCCTTTTTGACTATTAGCTAAAGACTTCATTTGTATTCTCCAACAAGACTTCATTGTAGGTACTTTAAATCAATATCGTTGATGTTTCCTTTTTATTTTTCAAGTGTTTTGCAAGTTGGTTGGCACATGTGTTTATTGTTAGAAATTAAACTCAATTTCATGCCTTTAAGATATCTGAAAGATCTTATCACCCAAATTCGATCATAGATCTCTGACATTCGATCACCACAATATTTCGTGTGAGAAATTAATACTCGTAGTTGCAGATAGGAAGAAACCCTAATTCGTTCAACGATTGGTCAAAAACCCTAGTTTTTTTTTGGCACATGTCATAGGATAAGCCTTATCATCTCTTCCGCTCGACTATATAAGGTAGTGCGGCCTTGTCTAAGTGCAATGTAAAAAATGGAGCAGCAGTGCACAATAATGGAGAGAGAGGAGAAGGAGCCAAAGCGAGGAGGTGAAGCAGAAGAATTCATAGTCTCTCGTCTAAGTTGAACCTGCAACTTCACTTGTAGATGAATGTGTAAAATCCTTCTATTTTGTATTGTAAAACTGCATTTGCAGTCACCTTATGTTCAGTCAATAAAATCTATTTGTGCAAATTTTATTCTCTGCTCTGCAAGTTTATTTCACATTATTCTCCCTTCGTTTTTCCCTTGCATAGTATTTATGAGCGCATAGGCATTGCATTGTTGTTTTTATACGTAGAAGCATTGTGCATAGTTTATCTTTCAATAAGACATACTTTTTGTCTTTTAGCAGTTTTTGTCCTTTAGTGCCTCCAAACCCTAAGTGCCAAAGGTGTTGCACACTTTACTCATTGCGCAAAGTAATTCCACACTTTAGAATTGTGCTATCAAGTTTGATAGCAGTCAAAAGAAGTTCTCATTTCATGAGCCCTTGGGAGTAGTGCTCCCTCCCCTACGCGTAACTCTATTGCACATCCTCCATAGTGCACAAGTCTTTTGTGCACTCATTCCTTGTGCTTTAGCCATCACACAAAAGTAAAGCTTGACCCTCGATCAAGAAGGAATGCGCAATCCTGGTGCTACGCATCTCCCAAGTGCATTTGCTTTTTGCCCATCTTCCTTGCGCATCATTCACAATGCACAAGAGGTGTTTTATTCGCATACTTGTGCATCACTCCTTGTGAATCACTCCTTGCACATAATTCAAATCACACAAGAGAGCTGCGATCCCTTTTTTGTGCACAAGAGTCCTATTGTGCACATCTTTCAAATTGGTATCAGATCCAAAGCCTTCTCATGGACGATAAGAAACAATGACTTTTGAAAGCAATAGATTTTGGAAGCAACCCATTGCAGTTGTAGATCCCATGGTTCAATGGCAAAAATTATGATTACTGGAGTATCTAGATGAAGATCTTGTTCGGGTCATAGGAGCTATGGGACCTAGTCGAGAATGGATACATAGAGCTAGTAAATATAGCAACCGTGAGTGCTCTCTCCCAGGTGGAGTTAGACTTACTAAAGGAGAATCGAAAGAAGGACCAGAAGGTATTATTCTATATAATGTAGGTGATCGAGGAGATAATATTCTCGTGAATAGCAATAGCAACCAAATCGAAGGAGGCTTGGAAAATCTTAGCTAGCTCTTTCTAGGGCACCAATAAGGTGAAACTAGTGTGGTTGCAGATGTTGAGGAGGGAGTTCGAGAACTTGTAGATGAGCGAGTCAGAGTCCACCGATGACTTCTTTACCCAAAAAATGGATGTCATCAACCAGATGCGGTTGAATGGAGAGAACGTGGTAAATAAAAGGATTGTGGAGAAGATATTGAGGAGCCTACCAGTAAGGTTTGACTCAGTAGTAATCATGATTGAAGAATTGAGGTATTTGACAACCCTCTTTGTAGATGAGCTCATGGGTTCTCTGCAAACACATGAGTAGAGACTGATATGCTCAACTCAGTCGTCGTTGGAGCAAACGTTCAAGGTGCAGGTCTCATTTTGAGACAGTAGTAGACAAGAATCTCACCAAGGAGCCTCCAGTTCTTAAGGAAGAAGAGGCAGAGGCAAGCGTGGGAGAGGCCATAAGCAAGGAGAAAGGTCAAACTCCAATGACAGAGATACCAGTTGCAACTTCCATCAAGCAGGAGGAAGAGGCAGTGGTAGAAATCAGCAAGGAGGATCTAATCAAAGGACTAATAAATCGAAGATCCAATATTATTACTGCAATATTTTCGGTCATTATATCTCTGAGTGTAGAAATAATATGGTCAAAGATAACAAATAACAATCACAGTACACAAATGAATCTAAAAATACAGAGTGTAGAGATGGTGGTGGAAACTTGCTGTTAACTTGTAGTATTGAGGAGGAGAGCTAGAAGAATATCTGGTATCTCAACAGTGGGTGCAGTAACCACATGACTGGGAACAGAGAGATGTTCTCACATTTGGATGAAACAATCCAATTTGAAATGAATATGGGGAACACTAACAAGGTTTCTATAATGGGGAAAGGAAAAATCCTTATCCGCACTAGGAAAGGTGAAAGGAAGCAGATCATCGATGTTTATTATGTGCTTGGTTTGAAGCATAATTTGCTGAGTGTTGAACATCTTATGTAGAACGGGTACACTATTCAATTCAAAGATGGAGCCTATACCATCAAAGATAAAGAGCATGGGCAAATTGCAACTGTAATTATGACGAAGAACAAGATGTTTCCCCTATAGATTCAGAATGAATCACTGATATCATTTAGTGCAATTGTGAAGGATGCTACTTAGTTGTGGCATCTCTGATTCGATCACTTAAGCTTCAATGGCTTGAAATTGCTGCACAAGAAGCATATGGTGAAGGGTTTACCCCTCATTGAGCAACCAAATCAAGTTTTTGAAGGTTGCTTAGTTAGCAAGCAACACAGGGATGCATTCCATGCAGGATAGTCTTGGAGAGCTTCACAACCATTGGAGTTGGTGCATTTCGATATTTGTGGTCCAATGCAAACCAAGACATTTACCGGTAACAAATACTTCTTGAATTTCATTGACAATTTCAGTTGGAGGACATTGGTATATCCCATCAAGGAAAAATTAGATGCATTCGGTAAATTCAGGGAGTTCAAGGCTTTGGTTGAGAAATAGAGCGGCTACCAAGTGAAGACTCTCAAGACAGATGGAGGAGGTGAGTATATCTCCAATGAATTCCAAAATTTTTGCAAGAAAAATAGAATTTGCAGGCAGCTCATTTCCAGATACACACCACAACATAATGGTGTTGCAGAGAGGAAGAACAGAACAATCATGGAGATGGCACGAAGCATGTTGAAGGCAAAGAATTTACCACATGAGTTTTGGGCAGAAGTTGTATGTTGTGCAGTTTATCTTCTAAATTAGTGTCCCACGAAGAGTGTGAAGGACATGATTCCTCAGGAATCCTAGAGCAATAAGAATCCGAGTGTGGCTCATTTGAGAGTTTTTGGGTGCATAACATATGCACATGTTCTAGGTGAGAATAGGAAGAAGCTGGACGACAAGTTGAAGAAATGCATCTTCATTGGGTATAGTGAAGAGTCGAAGGCATATAGACTATACAATCATGTGACGAAGAAGCTTATTATCAGCTGAGATGTTAAGTTCCTAGAGGATAAAGCCTGGAACTGGAAATCAAAAATTGGCCAGCCTGAGCCAGGAATTATTAAGTCTGAAAACTTGGAAGAAGAAAAAGTGCATCAACCTGTAGCTTCAAGCAGTACCACTGGAGCTAGAAACAACACCGCCTCATCATCACAAATGCCTCAACTTGCAAGTAGGACCTCCAATTTGAGGACACCAACAAAGACGAGGAGCTTGCAAGATATTTATGAGGTAACCCGAAATCAAATAGATGAAATACATTCTGACTTTGCTTTATTTTTTGAGTGTGATCCAATTTCATTTGAAGAAGCAATTCAGAATCAAAAATGGATGAAGGCTATGGATGAGGAAATAGAAGCTATATAGAAGAAAAAGACCTGGCAGTTGACGGATCTCCCAGTAGGGAAGAAGACCATTGGAGTCAAATGGGTATACAAAACTAAGTTTAATGTCTAAGGTGAGGTTGATGGGCATATGGTCAGATTGATGGTAAAAGGCTACAAATAGAAGTCAGGTATTGACTATCATGAGGTGTACGCACCTGTAGCAATACTTGACATGGTCAGAATGATCCTGGCATTGGCAGCCTAGAAAGGCTAGAATGTATACTAGATGGATGTCAAGTATGCCTTCCTCAACGGAGTGTTGGAAGAAGAGGTTTGCATAGACCAAACACCAAGCTATGAGTTGGAAGGACAAGAAGGTAAGGTCCTAAAACTAAATAAGGCCCTATATGGGTTGAAGCAAGCACCTAGGACTTGGTACAACCGGATTGATGACTATTTTTAGGAGAATGGGTTTATCAAATACCCATATGAGCACACCCTGTATCTAAAGACGAATGCAGAAGGGGGGTTGATAATCGTTTGCTTGTATGTAGATGATCTGATATACACTAGCCAACAATAACGTGTTATTTGACCAGTTCAAAACAACTATGAAGAAAGAGTTTGAGATGACGAACTTAGGGTTGATGAAATATTTTCTAGGCATTGAAGTTGACTAATATGCAGATGGCATCTTCATTTCTTAGGGCAAGTATGCGAAAGATGTCCTGAAGAGGTTTAATATGGAGGACAATAAACCTGACATCACACCTGTTGCCACGGGTCTTAAGCTGAGCAAAATGGATTGTAGTAGAAATATTAATCTAACTTTGTATAAGAGGTTAGTTGGCAGTCTCATGTATTTAACTGCAACTAGACCAGATTTGATGTTTGGAGTAAGCTTAATTAGCAGGTTTATGGAGACTTCAAAGGAAACACACTGGAAAGCAGGCACAAGGATTTTACGCTATGTCAATGGGACGTGGAACCATGGAATTTTTTATGCCAGAAAAGACCAGCTTGAACTGGTTGGCTACATAGATAGCGATTGGGTTGACAACACTGATGATCGAAAAAGCACTTTCGGCTATGCTTTCCATCTTGGATCGAGAGTAGTTTCATGGTCATCTAAGAAGCAACCTATAGTTGTGTTGTCTACTGTAGAGGCAGAGTATGTTGTTGCCACATCAGCTGCATGCCAAGTAGTATGGCTATGAAGAATCTTGGATGAGCTAAATCATCCATCGGAAGGGGCAACAACAATTTTCTGTGACAACAATTTTGCCATAACACTATCGAAGGATCCAGTGTTTCATGGTAGGACAAAGCATATCGATATCCGCTACCACTTCATCAAGGAGCTGGTGAAAGCTGATGAAATTGTGTTACTGTTTTGCAGGTCAAAAGAGCAGGTAGCCGATATTTTCACAAAATATTTTAAGGACTTCAATAGGCTGAGGGAAATGTCGAGCGTCAAAGTATTTGTGAAATCTCATTTAAAGGAGGATGTTATAAATTAAACTCGATTTCATGCCTTTAAGATCTCTGACAGATCTTATCACCCAAATTCGATTGCAGATCTCTGACATCCGATTGCCGCAATCTCCAACGTGAGAAATTAATACCGACAGTTGCAGATAGGAAGAAACCCTAATTTGTTCGACGAATAGTCAAAAACCCTAGTTTTTGTTCGACACATGTCACAGGATAAGCATGCTAGAGGATAAGCCTTATTCTTTCTTCCACCCGACTATATAAGGCGGTGCGACCTTGCAAAAGTGCAATGTAAAAAACGGATCAATAGTGCACAACAGTGAAGAAAGAAGGAGCTCAAACAAGAAGGTGAAGCTGCAATATTCACAGTCTAATGTCTGAGTTGAACCTACAACTTTGCTTGCAGATGAATATAAAATCCTTCCATTTTGCACAGTCTTCATGAACGCATAGGCATTGCTTAGCTGTTTTTATGCGCATAAACATTACGCATAGTTTATCTTTCAATAAAACATACTTTTTTTTGTCTTAACTTTGTCATCTTTTAGTGCCTCCAAACCTTAAGTCGTTGTGCACTTTACTAGTTGCGAAAAGTAATTCCGCACTTTAGAATTGCGCTATCAAGTTTGTCCGCAGTCAAAAGAAGAAGCGCTCATTTCATGAGCCCTTGGGAGTAGCGCTCCCTCCCCCACGCGCAACTCTATTGCGCACTCATTCCTTGCGCTTTAGCCACCCCACAGAAGTAAAAGTTGACCCGCGGTCAACAAGGAAGCGCATTTGCTTTTTGCGCGTCTTCCTTGCGCATCAGAGGTGTTTTGTGCGCATCCTTCCTTCCGCAAAGTCAAATCGCGCAAGAGAGCTGCGCTCCCTCCGCTGTGCGCAAGAGTTCTATTGTGCGCGTCTTTCATTTATAAACTTCAGTGGCTGATTTTCATAATTTTGTATGGTTTGCATTATTAATTTTTTATACGTTTTTTTTTTTTCAATTTACTTTCGAAGGATTAACTCCCCTCGTTTGTGCACAAATCGCCGATCTGAATTGTTGCAAGCATGTTTTAAGTGTATAATAATTATAAAAGTAGATCGAATACATGTTAATAATTTGGAAAACAGTATTAAAAAATAATAATAATAATAATTTGGGAACAAAACTTACCCTTATAACTTCTATCCAATTCCTACCCTTATATACTATTAAAGTAACTTCTGTGCAATTCCGTTATGTCATGTTGTGTTTGATTTATGTTATTAATCTTTTCAGTGAAATTCTTTTCTTTTATTAATATTACATAACATTTTAATTACCTATTATGTTTTTTTCGGCCTGAAAACACCATGTTACTTTTCACATTGCTCATGAAGACTAAAATAGACTATAGTTTTACGAAGATATGTTATTGTTGTGTCGAGACGCTTTTCAAATTTAAAATCTATTAAATAAAAACTAAATCATAGATATGGTCATTGGCACATGTAACGCAAGCCAACTAAAATTCAAACCAAACGCCCCAAGGGGATCACTTGTGAATGAAGTGATGATCGTGCACTCGATGCATTGAAGTTTAGTATCGACTCTACTGTTTAGTATCTACTATACTGTCACCTTAGCCCTTTCCATATCTTTCTCAAGGAAATGATTGATCTCAGGAGTTGACGTTTTGCAATCTGTCATTATCGGTTTGGCGATTTGGTCTTTAAAAGTCGCAAACGTCCCCGCATGCCAACAAGCATTTCTTGTAGGCGTTTGCATTTTTTTTTATGAAGGGAACTATATCTCTCTTCGGCATAGAGTTGTTTTATCTAGAGTGAAAGGAGGAAGAGATGGAGAAATACTTCATTGCCATGACGGTAGTTGCTCTCGTGGTGGCGGGTCAGGCATTTTCTGTAAAAGAAACACCAGAGCTCGTAGATGGGCTTTCATGGACATTTTACGAGGAGAGCTGTCCCAACCTTGAGTCCATAGTGAAAGCAACGCTTAAGCCAATACTGGAGGAAGACATTACTGAGGCGCCAGCTTTATTAAGGCTACTTTTTCACGACTGCTTCGTGCAGGCATCTCTCTCTTATCTAACCCATTATAAGAAATTTGCTCTCAGCATGCTGAAGATGGTTCAACTTGATCTTCAACTTGATGTTCTAACCGGAGAGATTCGGAAAGTTTGCTCAGTGAGCAACTCTGATTTTTCGTATTCAATAGATCGGTCGTCTTCCTCTATGTTCATTTGATTAAACAATGGGTACTAAAAACTATGAAAGTCAAAGACGGTTATCTCGAATTGTCATCCACCTATATTTGTCCGGGCGAATAAAGGTCCAGAAAACCAAGTTCTTTCGAACTTGGTATTAAGATGCTAGTCATATTTTACTTTACAATCCCCTAAAAAAATTAAATATATACTTATATATATTTTATTTTACTTTACAGTGTTTATCTCATGTATGTTTCTGCGGGGGAATAAAGGTCAAGTACTTGAACTATAAATACAAGCCATGTTCTTTCGTACTTGATAGCAGGAAATAGTGTGGGTATAAATATAAATAAAAAAAATAGTATGCTAGTTATATTTACTTTTATAAGGTTTTTTTAAGGAGATATTAAAAATTTTAAGTTTTGAGTTTTGGTTTTATTTTGAAAAGTTTAAAGTTGTTATAATGAAAATGTTTAACTATTTTTATGTAGTGCAATATTAGCAAGGAACCTAGCATCTTCTAATAGATTATATAGATCTAATTTTATGACACTATAAAATATGTTAATGGATTTTTTTTTGTAATATGAGTATTTTTAGGAGTAAAATAAAACATACCAAGATTTAAAAAGCAGAGAAGGATTAAAAAAAATTAAAAGAAAAGTTATTACATGTTTAAATATTAATAACAAGTTATATAGTTTAATTAAGTTAATGAATAAGACATTTTGTAAAAAAATAATTTATTTATAAAAATATTAT
The DNA here is from genome assembly GCA_028583015.1 of Wollemia nobilis. Taxonomy (NCBI): domain Eukaryota; kingdom Viridiplantae; phylum Streptophyta; class Pinopsida; order Araucariales; family Araucariaceae; genus Wollemia; species Wollemia nobilis. Next base: position 1,856,234 of record JAQPPZ010000232.1, read on the forward strand.
TTTTAAATCAACAAATTAATATAACTATAAATAAACCCATTATTTTCAATCTTTAAAAAATTATTATTTTATAATCTTAAATAGTGATTATTATTCTTTATATAAAAAAATTGATTATAAAAATTTTGGTTTTTGTTTAAGTTTATTGATTTTGTAAGTCTCTACCATATCTTCGTATTCCATAGTCGATCCAGATGATCGACCATCGTCTATTTTCAATTTGATTAAACAATTAGTATTTATTTTATTTTATTTTTATTTTTTGTTATTTAGGAGAGTTGGTAATAGCCATTATTTTTAGTAATTGGTTAGTGCAGGGTTCAAATCACAATCACCAAACGTATCATCATCCTCTATTTGGAATTTGATTAAACAATTAGTACTTATTTTGATTTTTTTTTTTGTTACATAGGAGAGTTGGTAACAACCATTATTTTTAGTAACTGGCCACCACAGGGTTCAAATCACATGAACTACAACCACCAAATCTATCCGTATAATTAATTTTTACTCAATATTGATACCCCGATCTGAAAAGCACTCAAAAATAATTATCTTGAATTATTAACCACCTTTATTTCTCCCGATCGAGTACTTAAACTTGAAGTGTAAATACAATCCAACTTCTTCCATACTCGATCACGTGAAATGGTCTTGCTAAATGTAATTAATGATGAGACTTGTATTATTTTTATATTCTTTATTGCTGTTAGGGCTTTTTTTTAATAGTTTGAAGTATAAGGGAAGAAATTATTGAAATGCAATATACATAATATTTTTGAAAGGATAATTAATTTATTAACTGTAGATGCTTTTAATTGATCATTTTTTATTTTAACAAAAATTGAAATAATTTATGAGTTTTTTATATTGAACATTGTTTATAAATATTTACAAATATCAACTCAAACATAAGAGGAATCAAACTCACAACCACATGGATGATAATAACTAGACAACTGCCACTACACCAAATGTCATTCGGTAATTTATGAGTTTTAAGTGCGGAGATGTGCTTTTAAATAATCTTTAAATAGTTAAAAATTTATATTAATTTATAAAATAATATTTATAAAGGGTTAAAATAAAGTAATTTTTTAGGTTATATTCCTATTTTGACATTGTATGCGTGAAATATAAGATCTTAAAGTGAGTTATTTTTCCTACCTTATAAGATATGGAGTGACCGAACCTTATGTTCAATTGGACTTGAAAAACTTGCCTATAATGATTATTAAAAGTAATATAAAAAAATTGAATAGTTATGATTTTATAAGTTATTTATTTAAAAAATAATAAAATTATAATTAAAACTAAATTATTATTATTATTTTAAGGTGGAATCGGTAGCAGCCATGAATTTGGGTAGGCTGTCCAACTTTTATAGTCACCACAATATTCTGTGTTGTCCGTCCCAAAAGCCAAAAGCCATCACATAGATCTTCACGGAGTCCGCCCCTATAACCGCCATGCCATAATAATTTGAAACATTTTACGCCATTGAAAGCATTAGGAAAGGGACAAGCATTCAGTCCGACGAGGCCCGATATTTGAACCTTGGACCTCCGTCCCCCTTATGAGGTCTACACCTCAAACCTAATTAAAATTAAAATTAATAAGTAAAGAAAATATATTAAATTATATTAGTTTAATATTAAAAGAAATCAAGGTTCAAATATTTTAATTTTATATATGAATGATTGCAATACCATTATGTTTTCATGATGTAATATAGGTATTGAATCTAAATGAACACATCAATGTTATTGTTAGTATTCTTCCAAACTTCCTTATTGATATGTTCATATGAAAGTGCAAAAATTTACACCCAAATTAGAATCCTCTTAAGAGTTTCTTTTCAAATAAAATTTCTCACTAAACACTCCTAAATACATGGGAATATCTCCAAAAAAAACATGATTAAGCACTTGTTATTTTAGCCTTGTAGAGAATATGAGAAGAAAAATAATTTGAAAAAAAAATCATGGAGCCATGTGAACTCAAAACCCTCTTCTATTGACCCCACTTTTCAACCTACAACTTAACACGCTCTTCTATTGACCCCACTTTTCAGCCTACAAATAAGTTGGCTAGATTTCATTAAATTTACATTTTAACCATCTAATTTTAAGAACCAATATATTATGCACTATAATCACATCCTTACTAATTTATGTTTATTGAAATATATCCTCAAAATAAAGATTAAAATAGATTCATTTTTTTTCTCAAATAAGATATTCTTAATTCTAATTAAGGTATATTTACATCTAAGTAAGGATTCCATAAATAATTTTGCTAACTTAATACATAATTTTTTTTCATGATAATTCTTTATTTTTAAAATCACATACACAACACATAATATCATTATTATTACCTAGGTGCTCCTCCTCATGTCATATTAAACAAAAAGAGGTGGAATAGGTATTTTGCAACCAACTCCTTATAGATCATATATATATCTCATATAGTATATATATATATATATATATATATATATATATATATATATATAAAAAAAAAAAAAAACCCAAAATTCCAAAAAATGTGTGGATGATAAACTAATTGAAGTTGTGCAAAATAAATAGCACATTGAGATAAAACAAGGTATATTGAATTACACTTTAAAAAATTACATTGGCTATGAGGTTGTAGGAATCTTTAAAAAATGCTTTAAATAGTTATTTCAGTTTTAAATTTCTATCGGTCATTTCATCCACTATCCTATAGTAAATTTGTTTTTGATCCCCTAATTTATTTAAAACAATAATTATGAAATTAGATAATCTTTAATATACCAAATACCAAATAAGAACTTTCCTCTCTAATTAGTATGTAAGACTATAATTTAATTTTATATATTGAATGACTAGAGAATATTTTAGATGCATTTTAGTCAATGCCATCACCAAATGTAAAATTTGGTGTATCCTCATCATGAAAGAATTTATCCCAATAGTGTCCTTGAAAATATAGAAAGCAAAAACAATATATAACCCTGCAAATAACTTGACCTACAAATCCAAGAGAGTTTTTAGTAGCTAGATTTGAAAAGGTTGGAAAATGTTATGTTTAATCTAGAAGAGTTCATGAAAAGAATTTTGGTAATGTTTTTAAAATAGAAAGACAATAAAAAAGGAAAAGTGTATGTTAAAATGAAAATAAAAAGTATACACGATGGTTAAATTGAAAGGTTGTTTTATGTGGTCCTGTGTGGTCCATGCGTAGACCGAGATTTTTTGATGAGTGGATCTACAATTTGGTGGAGACCCTTTTGTCAGAGAATATTTCTAGTTGATAGCTTTATTCTCTCATTTTAGTTTGTAGCCTAGAAGAAGGTTGGGTTAGCTAGAACCCTAGTCAAGGGGATAAGGGATGGTTGGGCAGGTAATGGATCCATCTAAACTGCTAGAAATATGGGGTTTTGTTAGATTTTTTTATTTCGGGTTGTAGAGTCCACTGGGTTGGAAGGCTTTTGTCCTTTTGTAATTCTACAGTAAGTTGTAGTGGTAGATATATGGGCTCTCCCTATCATATCCTTTTTGCTTTTTGAAGTGCTGCTAGGGTCTTTTTTGTTTTTCTTTTAGAGAACTCTATTTCATTTTGAAGTCACCTTGTTGATGGGTGTGGTTGGATAGATTCAAACAAGGGCTCTACTTGAAGCTTCAAGCATGTTTGAGGGTTGTTTGATGTTGTTGACAAATCCTTGTTCCAACCTAGTTCAAGGTTTTCTTTTGAGTATTGGATCCTTACCAGCAATGGAGAGTCCTTTACTGGGTGGTGAATGATGAAGTGCAAGTTTACTGGTTATAGTTTTGATGGATTATGGATGGTTTGTGCCTCTTTGTAGGGTTTCTTCATTGCTCTAGATATTGTTGTAATTTTCTTTTCTATGAGCGTAGTTTTTTAATAATTTTTTTTTGGTTTTAAATTTGATCAAGATATAAGTAGGAATTTGGGTCATATTTTCAATGTTCTTTTGGCCTAAATCTGACAAATATTTATAATATATCATCTAGAGGGAGTGGAAAAGGCCTATATGTAGATTGATGGTATGGGTGCAAAAGCAATATGATAATTCTGGTTTAATATTTGCAATGGTCTTCTTTTGGTGCCTGGATCTTGTTTAGATGGGTGGGATGCTTATTTTAATTTTTAGATTTAAGTTTTCTTGGTGGTCGATGCTCTAGATTTAATTGCATATTTCTTTCTAGTGAGTGAAACTTTTTAAATTCTATTTTTAAATTTTGATCTATATTGACCTCACTCAAGTTGGATATCACAAGGAATGATCTTGGTTTACTTTGAGTTGGAATGGTTTCACGATTCCCATATTCCAGCATAAGTCCAACATTTCTTAGCACGGGAATCCAAAAATTATTTTTGGGCAGTGTTGAGTGGTATTTCAAAGTGTGAAATACACTCTTCCTTAGATTAATTCAAATATGCAAGAAGTTAGACAAAACACTTCTCCAAGGTTGTATATAGCTTTTGAATATGTGTTAGTAATCTCAAATAGAGGTATATCAATTTAAAGCTTGGAACACCTTAGTGATTGCAAGTAAGTAAACAAGGGGAATGTTGGTTTATTTTAAATGAAATTTAGTGATTGTTCATTGAACCAAAATGAAGCAAATGTGAGTTGGCCCTCATATGACCACGATGTAGTACCTTAATTATTTTTATCTTGAGGGTTTTAAAATAGATTTTATCTTGCATTAAATCCAAATATGGCTTCTTATCATAAATATGAAGATAGCTTTCAATGTGATCGATAAACTATCCCTCTTTGGTGAAATAGGTTTTCACAAAGATGTAATAATTTATGGCCTTAAATTAAGGGCTTTAAATGTCAATTTAACTTATCCCTCTTAAATGAAATCAAATTTTCATTAAGATGAACAATTAAGTGCTTTGAAGACATGACTTTAATGTAATACTAAATACTCTTTGTAAAATTAGAATTTCTATGAAGAGAGGGTAATTTTAGCTCAAAATGAAATTTGTGAAAATGCATAAAAACAACTCCTTCAATAAATTGGAATTTAAGAAGGAATGTCATCATAGCTATGAGTGAAAACAAAACTGAAAAAATGAAATTCGGCCCAAAAATGAAATTTTATTTTCAAATTTTAAAATGAATAAAACAACTTGATGAATTTTAAAAATACTAAACAACTCGAAAATAATTTAAAGTGTGTATTGGAATATAGATAACCTCACAATGGTGAAATTATTTGGATTTGATATTTAAATGTTTATTTTAATGGAAAATTAAAATAAATTAAAATTTCTAGAAAATAAAATGAGAAAAATGAAAGAAAATGAAAATGAAAAAAAATGCATTATGATGCTATCCTATTTGAAAAAGAAGATGGAGGTCCATGATGAACTAAATGATTGCAAAAAAGCACAATCCCATAGACTAAATGGGTTTAGGGTTTAAAATAAATTTAGGTTCAAGCATTCAATGAAGAAAAGAAAATTGCATAACTCCATATACAAACTAAATAAAAGAAAAAAAAGGTTAAATCATAGATGCAAAGAGAATCTCCTTTCTTGCCAAAAGAAGCAAATTAAAACTGATAAAAATATGTCATTTTACAAAGAAATTTATGTTCCAAAATATGAAGAAAAATACAAACAAAAATAGCCCTCTGCCTTCAAATGAACTTTGAAAGCAACCTCTATACAAGCCTCATTGGTTTTTAAAATTTAACAACTTCCTCTTTGGTTCGTTCATCCAAAGCTTTTGCTTTCGATGGCTAAAACGATCTTTGCATGAGATGCATTAATAAATTTCAAATCAAAGCCAAATATTTACAAAAAGCTAATGTGTTGAAAAGGTTAAGAGCGTACGACATATATTGCTTAGGATACTTTATTAAAATTTGGTACTTGTACCACTCTCTTGGATATGGAAGAGAAAAATAAACACAATAGATATGCATGCGATGCAAAATCATACATAAAGAATAAGTAATGAGAAAAATTTGTTGACGAAAAGAGAAAAATAATAGCATGGCTATATTTAAATCTATCTCTGAAAGATATTTTTTCTTGATAATGATGTATTATGGCGAAATCATCTAAAAATGAAAAAAATATAAAAATACATAAGTAATGATATTTATATTAATAAGTTTATTTAAAAACATATTAAAATAAAGATAAATGATTAAAAAAATTATAATATAATAATTTATATATTAAAACTAAGATATAAAATATTTCTTATATTGAGTTCTTAATCTTAAGGGGATAGATGTATTTCTTATTACAATTAATTTAGAATTAGCTTTATAAAGTTAATATTTATTATTTTTTATTGAGTAAATACTTCTTATACACATCCACCATGGAGATTGAACCGGGTCACATTACCACATGTTTGCTTTACTTTGTATAGATGTATATTAAAGAGGTATTAAGGTGGAATGAAGTTTTAACATAAAACCTTGCTTTATATATAGAACACAAGCTCATTATACATGAATGCAAAAACAAGAAATTTAACCATTCACAATGCTCACACAAAATATTAGCAATAACATTGCTAACACAACATTGACGATAAAATCATCGACAACAAAATGACATTATAAATCACAAAATACAACAATTTGCGATAAAAATCGACAAGAAATTGACAACAATTTGACGATAAAAAATCATCGACAAGAAATTGACAACAAAATATCAATGACAACAATTTGACAAAAACTACAAACCCAAAACAAACGAAAGCATTAGACACTCAAAACCAACATGCAAACACCCAAATACCAAAAAAAAAAGGTGGGTCCCCAATTTTTGGGGTACGTTGTGGAGCAGCCACAACAAATGGTGACTCTACTGGGAAATGCTCCTGAGCATTTCGGTGAGAACCCAACCTAAAAACCTTCAAAACTCAAACACAAGCGTCAACAAATATCCAAAGAATGAAACTAGATGAGAAATACATGAAGCATTAGAATTATTCAGCATCAGCTCAATGTGTGCGATGTGATTCATTCCTTATCATTTGAAATTGATCAACATTCCATCATCTGTTTCACTTATGATTCATGCATATGAGAAGTTATGGATGATTCCTATAGGATTTAATGTATGGTGAAGATGCTAGAGATATAACAACCTACTTTGCAAAGGCTCAAACTTTCTAGTACCATGAACAAACATATTAAAACTGTCAAACCCTCTTAGGACCAAATATGTGTATACTGAATTAATTTACTAGATCCCAAAGTTGGTTATGTGTCACTACCATCTTGAACCCATGTGCAAGTGTAAGTGAAATTAGAGCTTTGGGGAATAGGATTCCCAACCTAAGCGAGATGGGAATTTAACCCTATCCTTACTACTCTGATCCGGAGTTCATTACCTCATCTTGAACAAAATGATTTAACCTGTTATGGATGAAACTGTCAAGCTAGCTTGTCCGTTTGAGCGATCAGTGGTCTTGCTTTTAGACAAGACATGTTGCCACACATGAGCATACTCCACTGCCGATCAGGCGTCTATAGCCCCGGTGGAGATTAACCCCATAATCCAGGATTTGGCTTTACTTTTGATTTCTTGAACCTTGGGGATGACTACCCATCCTTGCAAGGGACATGTAGTACGATCCTTCCAATCCAATATTAATGATGAAATGAAAGTAGAATGAAAAATATTTGCTTTGGAATTTCAAGTTCTTGAGTGTAGATCGCGCTTTTAATTTCTTAAAGCGTGATGGAGGCAAAATAGAAGCTTTGGGGAATCGGATTCTCAACCTAAGCGAGATGAGAATTAGACCCTATCCTTACTACTCCATGAAGGTCAAATCGAGCTTTGGGAAGTTGGATCCTCAGCCTAAGTTCGATGGGGATTTAACCCTATCCTTACTACTCGATTTTAGGCTTTAAGCACTATGGGAGTGGTAAAAACCATTGTTTTAAGGATTATGTTGCATGATAGGACAGACACGAAATACTCCTTTCGCCTCACCTTTTCTTCCAAGTATGGTTTTGACCATTTTGCTCAAGATCCTCTTTAATATGTGTAGAACGTGCTTGGTTCAAGATAGTTCGGGCATCGGTTCCCAACCTTAGGATCCTTTTAATATATGTTATGTAATAACCCTAAGAGGATTCGACACCTTTTCAATGATTGTATTTGAAATGTAGATGCAACTGAGATGAAATGTATATGCAATGTGGAATGTAACATGAGATATGGATGAATGCATTGCTCTTTTTGAAATGCGGATGGAGTATACCACCTACTTTGCCATAATTTGTAAAACTGACAACTTCATGCATCACAAGTTCCAAACGATATTCTTTAATGTGTTTGCGATACTCGTGGAGCTTTCTGCAATACAATTCCGATGTTTCATATTCTCTTAGTCTTAGTCAACATTCATAAGGACATAAGTTGACATCTCGCTTTTTTTTCTTTTTTTTTTCAAGACAAACCAAAAGTGTCCAAAGGACCAACACACAAAACTTAAAACCAAAATGAGATCCAATCCAAAACCAAAATTATATACAAATGTACAATATGGTACAAATCTCACATGACTTAAGGGCTAAAATAATGCTTTAGAACTTGCCCATTAACCGGTAACATCAAATATTTCCCATCCAAAGTTCTTAGTCTGAAAGTATTTTCCCCTAGGATTTCGGAAATTTGATAAGGGCCTAACCAAAGACAATCAAACTTTTTGTGATCCCCTTTCTCCTCATGTTTTTTATCCCACAATAAAACCAAGTCGGAAATCCTAAAAGACTTAATTTTGGCTCTTTTATCAAACCATATTTTAACCACATCTTGATGTTTGCTCATGTGGAGCATGGCTTCTTCTCTTTTTTCATCAAGGTGCATTAGATGACTTAATCTAGCCTCAATGTGATTATCAGTTCCAAGGTATTCTTGTGTGAAACGAAGGGTTTGAAGCTTCAAATTTGTAGGAAAAATTGGATCTTGCCCATAAACTAGATGATAAGGTGTATTCCCTATTGATTCTTTTTCTCTAGTCCTATCTGCCCAAAGAGCAAATTTTAATTGGTTGTGCCAATCCCGAGAATTCTTTTCCAATAACTTCTTAATGATGGTTAACAAATTTTTATTTGAAGATTCTGCCAAACCATTGCCTTGAGGGTAATAGTTAGACGAAAACTTTAAACTCACCTTATTATCATATGCCCAATTTGCAAATTGAGTGGAAACAAAAGCCTTACCATTATCACTTACAATAGAATCGGGCATTCCAAACCTTGTTACGATGTGATCTTCGAGGAACTTTATTACCACATCCGTAGTGGAATGCTTCGTAGGAATTGCTTCTGCCCACCTAGTGCAATAATCTATAGCTGTGAGTATGAATTTATGGGAATCTGAAGAATTTGGGTTAATAACCCCAATGAAGTCTAATCCCCATTGTGCAAATGGTCTCATCTCAACTACAGGTTGCAATGGCATAGCTGCATTCCTTTCTCTATTGGCAGCCACTTGACAAATATGGCAAGATCGCACGTGTGCATGTGCATATTTAAAAATGTGGGGCCAATAATATCCCGCTCTTAAGATTTGATGTGCTGTTGAATTTTTCGAACCATGGCCCATTCCGTATTTACCATGAAACTCTTGCAAAACATTGGTAGCTTCTTCTTGATTTAAGCATCGTAGGTAAATTCCCTCATGATTTTTCCTGTAAAGAGCACCAGACCTAATAAGATAATTGGCAGATTTAAGTCTCAAGGCTCTTCTTTGAGTAGAATTAAGATGTGATGGACACTTACCATTTAGCAGAAAATACACAATATCAACATACCAATCATCTTTGGAAATGTGCTCTACATTTAAATATTGGCACGTGATTTGGGGATTGTTCTCAGCAATTGTTTTCACAAGTCCTTGTCCACGAACTAGTTTCATGGGTTGAATTTCAAGATCAAATTCTTGAATGGTAGAAATCCATTTACCTCTTCTCTCACCTAGCTCATTTTGCACAAACATGGTTTTGACAACAGGGTCAGGCACGATGACAAAGACCCTACTATGCACAATGTAATGTCTGAATTTTTTTACTATTTTGAAAAGTGCATACATTTGCTTATCGAGAATGGAATACCTCAATTGAGCATCCTTCAAAGGAGCACTTAGAAAAGCTATGGGATTTTCTGTGTTATCTTCACCTTTTTTAGTCAAGACACTCGCAAAAGAGTGTTCAGATGCAAAAGCATAAATAAAGAAAGGCTTAGAATAATCTGGACTTATAAGGACAGGGGCTCTAGAAATAGCATCCTTGATGCTTTGAAAGGCAACCCTACTTTCTTCATTCCATCTGACATTCACATCCTTTTTAAGCATCTCATTCAGTGGTTTAGCTATCTCAGCGAAGCCAGAAATAAACTTCCTCACAAAATTGATTTTCCCAAAGAAAGATCTCAATTCCTTTTTGCTACCTAGGAGAGGCAAGTTTTGGATAGCTTCTATCCTTTTCGGATCAATGGAGATACCTTCTTTTGAAATGATATGGCCAAGCAATCTTCCTTCTGTCACTCCAAAGATGCATTTTTTGGGATTTAAAGAAATTTCGTGTTCTCTACACCTTTGGAGAACTTTCCTCAAATATTTCACATGGTCTTCTCTTTCCTTTGAAAACACAGGAATGTCATCCACATACACAATGATACATTTACCTATGAGCCCTTTAAACGCATAATCCATGGCACGTTGAAATGTTGCGCCTGCATTTAATAATCCGAAAGGCATTCTTCTATAGGCAAATGTTCCCCATTTGGTTGTGAAGGCCGTCTTCATCCTGTCATTGGGATGAATAAGAATCTGATTGTATCCAGAATACCCATCGAGAAAAGACATCATTTCAGACCCATTCACCATTTGCAAGATTTCATCAATTGATGGCAATGGGTAATTATCCTTTTGTGAGGCTTTGTTGAGATTTCTAAAATCTATGCATAGCCTTATCTCTCCATTCTTCTTTCTCACCGGAACAAGATTAGCGACCCAAGTTGAGTGCCTAACGGGAAATATTATCTTTGCGTCCAACAATCGCTTGACCTCTTTCTCTATCAAGGGCTCAAGTAATGGGTTAATAGGTCATTGTCTTTGTCTGAAGGGTTTGGAATCCGGTTTTAAAGGGATGGTGTGCATAATAACATTTTGATCATACGTTTTCAACTCATTGTAATTCCAAGCAATGCAATCCATGTAATACTTTAATGCACGTATTATATTTTCTCTCTCATAAGTTGTACATGCCTTTGCAATGTACACTTCACATGGATTATCTACACTCCCTATATTGATTAGGTCACAAGCATCTTTAGGAAGTGGAACCCTTTTTCCTTTTCTAGCTTTATATCCCATATCAAACATCTTCTCCAATGAAACAATGTTCTTAGGTATCTTGTTGGATTGAAATGTAGCTTCGCTTTCTTCTTCTATTTCTTCTTGCCACCTTTGATCTTCATCAATCACTTGGTCCTCAAAAATACCCGAATTGGTGACAAATTTGAAAATGTGTCTATCATTCTCAAAAACTTGCAAGTTTTTGACGTTATCAGGTATCGATGGGCAAGGGACTAACTCAATGGAAAACTTCTTGCATTTTTTTATGTCAACTGGATTTAGCATGCCTGCAATGACTGCAAGAGAATCAGCTATACGATTTCCTTTCCTAGAAATAAGGGATATATTAAAAGCATCAAATTCCTCAATGAGGTCCCTCACCCTAGTTCTATAAAGGCTCAATCTCTTGTCGCGATAGGTATATTGTCCTTTAACTTGTTTGACCACCAACTCTGAATCTCCCAATACTTTCAAACACTTAACCTTCTTGCTCAAAGCCAATTGTAATCCAAAGATAAGAGCTTCATATTCTGCCACGTTGTTAGTGCAAGGAAATTGCAATCTATAGGCGACAAACAATGGTTTACTTCCTGGACAAGTGAGTTCAACTCCAGCTCCTGCCCCTTGTTTTGACTTAGATCCATCAAACTTGAGTAACCACACGAGATTATCTTCTTCAAAAGAGCTACAAGAAAATGTTTCTTTTTGAGGTTCTTCGATAGCTCTTTCAACATCAAAAGCATAGACTCCTAACTCAGGTTCAAAAAATTGAACTTCATTTGGCTTGTTGAATTCTGTGATGATTTCCTTAAGCCTTGGCTCATTTTCCACTCTAATTTGATTAGCAATTCCCTTCTAGGGTAGCCACATGTGTGAGAAATCAGTGGAGAAATAACCATTCAAACTTCTCATCCAATCCCTAGCAAGTAGCATTCCATATCGACTTGGGATATTGACAACCAAAATATCAACCACCTGTTGGACCCTAGGTTCAGAATTGAGTTGGATCTTAACATCGTAGAGGGTCCCTACCACATTTACCTCGAACCGATCCAATTGCAAAACCTTGCATTTAGAAGAAACAGGCTCTAGGCCTAGCATTTGACAAATTTTTGAAGGCATGAGGTTACTTGTGGCACCTGTGTCCACCAAACAATTGTGCAAATTTTTGCCAGCAATCCTCACAATCAATAAAAAGGAGGGACATCTCATCTTTCCTTTCGTAAAACCATGTGAGATTCAACTTCCTTTCCTTCCTGTATTTGACTAGGTGAGTCCAAAGCCTTTATCAATGCTTCCTTTTGGCCAAGCAACCTAGCCGCCTCTAAAAATGAAAGGCTAGACTTGGACTTCCTTAAATCCTCCACTATGTCATAAGTTGACTTCTCAAGCTTCAATGTTTTTTGCATGGCCTTAGATGTTTCTCTTCCAGATGGAGGAGGGGGATTATTATCAGCCTTAGTATCGAGAGGAAGGATAGAGTTGTTTGGTGGAGTTGAGGATGTTTTAGGGGTTTTGGACTTACTCCTCAAATGGTATCCATGGTTCCCCTTTCTAAATTCTCTAAAAGCTTGCACTTCCTGTTCCAAGATTTCATCCTCTTCTTCCTCATTCTCACTTTCTTGATGATATAGAGTTTCCACCACCAAAATGTTGTCATCTCCTTGTTGATGTTGGGGTGGACCCTCATTTGGCACAAGTTCCAAATCATCCACTTGAGCTTGGAGACAATGGGTATACCTAGCGATTTCGGGACAATTCCTTTCATTATGCTCCTTTGTATTATGCAATCTACACCCCTTTTCCCATGCAAAATCAGAAATATTAAGAATGGAACTAGAGTGACTTGGTCCTGTAGAAGTATCTATCTGATTAGCAATAGGGGAAGGCACACCCCCATTGTTTGGCTTCGTATTCCACTGTCTCCCTCTATTGTTGAAATTTTGATTTGGGTGAGGGGCATGGGATTCATACTTCTATTTTTGAACCAAATCATTACTCAATTTGTGAACCATATTTTTGAGCTCTTCAACCTCTGAATAAATCTCTTTTGGTTGAGCTATGTTATTGCTAGTTCCAGTAGGGTTTGCATAATTGGTGAGATCTTGACTTAACATTTGAGTTGGATTTTGAGAAACTTGATTTGCATAGGGATTCACACTTTGAATTGGAATTGGATTTGGGAAAGGAACTATAGCCTGAGAATTAACCGGACTAGTTCCTTGCATAGTCTATTGACTATTTTGCAAAAATGAAGGAATGGGGGGAATGGATGTGATTGGTTGAATTGGAATGGGTGTGTAAGCGGGTGTTGATGAATATGGTTGTTGATAAGGCAAAGCATTCATGCCTGGCATTTGTGGTGCCATGATCTGATTCATCATAGGAGCTTGACCATATGGACCATATTGTCCTACCATAGGCATCTAGGGAAACCCATAACCCTGTGGTGTCATTTGTTGTTCAATGGTCATAGCTTCATTGTAGGCTAGAGCAAGCGTGGTAACTTGAGGATTTCGCCTTGCAAACATTGCCGTCATAGGATCCAATGCCCCAAAATATATTTGCAAAGCTACTACGGGATCAATGGCAAAATGTCGAATTGCTCTATTATAGCACTTCTGAAATCTCTGATTAAAAGTTTGAATTGGCTCACCCTGGCCTCTTTTGCATGTAATGAACTGATTATAGATGATTGTGGGATCTAATGGTGACCTGAATTGGTTGACAAAAGCATTCTCCATTTGCGTCCATGACGTAATGGAACCAGTAGGTAAGCAAATATACCATTCGTAGGCCACTTGGTCTAGGCTCATGGGGAAGAGTCTACAAGCCACATCTTCATGTTGAACTTGCAATCTTATCAAAACATCCCTATAGGCCTGAATATGTTCTTCTGCGGTCCTTGGGCCATCCGGTTTGTATTTGGGCAAAAATATCTCTATATTCTTAGGGATATCATGAATATCCCCTACGATATTCAAAGGAATGTTATGGGCTCCGTACCAAGGAGCTGGTGGAGGTTGGGCCATTTGATTCAAAATCGATGATGATAACCCTACAAGAACCATGGAAATGGTACTGATAATTGGTACACTAGTGGCAATTGACACCACCGGTGCAAGTCCGCTAGATGCACCTAAAACAGAAGGATCTTCTGTAACAAGGGTATCCGATGGGATCACAATTTGCTGGGTTTTATTCCTTGGATTCCTATGAGTGGGTGAGAGGCTTTGGAAGATGGTTTCCTCGGTTGTTTTGGACCTAGTTGCGATGCGATGTGGTGGGTCCAGCTTGTAAATGAAACTACCCTACGAAACCTGACAAAACTCTCAACACCTCAAAGAAAACCTGCGACACAAAGAAAATCCTGCAGTTGTAGCCATTAATGAAACTCAAAGAATAACTTCAAAACCAATTTGTTAGTCATGAATAAAAGAAGGAACCATGACAAAGCAATATTCTAAAAATGTAAATTAGTTTCTGATTCACCAGATCGCATATGCGCAAGTGAAGAGCATACTCCTAGTGTTGTAGGCTTTTTGATTCACAAGATCGCATTACACGCAAGTGAAGAGCATAATACCGACAACAAATACATTTTAGACAAAATAATTCCTTACAAATAAGTATGAAATGACTAGCAAATATCAAACATGTAACGTATGAATAATCATGTTAGCATCAACCAAGAGATGTATCCATTAAAATCAAATGAAAGTAATTGCATGGAGACAACCTCGTTAGTCAAGACCAAAATTTTTCAAAATCAAATCAAAACACATTATTCCTGTATGAACAATCAAAAGCGTTAGAACAATGCATAGCAATTCATGTCCTCCTTTTAACACTACAAGGTTGTATTGTTAAAAGAGGGCTAAAGATAATAATCAATAGGGCATGAAATATTCAAAATTTAAATCCCTATAGCATTTAAATCACACTGAAATAAACCAATTCAGGCCCTCCTTCTAGCGCCAAATCTGTTGAGTGGTATTTTCACCCAATTGTGAAAGTACACTCTCCCTTAGGATTTGGGTTCCAAATCCCCTCTTGCAAAGAAGTTAAACAAACAACTTCTCCAAGGTCTCCGCTATATTAGCATTTGCATATGTGTATTAGTAATCTCAAATAAAGATATTCAATTTAAATGCTTGGAACACCTTAGTGATTGCAAGTAACTGTAAACAAGGGGCAATGTTGGTTTATTTTACCATGAAACTTTAGTGATTGTTCATTGAACCAAAATAAAGCAAATGTGAGTTGGCCCTCATATGACCACGATGTAGTGCCTTAATTCCTTTTATCTTGAGGGTTTTAAAATAGATTTTATCTTGCTTTATTAAGTCCAAATATGGCTTCTTATCATGAAGATGAAGATAGCTTTCAATGTGATCGATAAACTATCCCTCTTTGGTGAAATAGGTTTTCACAAAGAGGCAATAATTTATGGCCTTAAATTAAGGGCTTTAAATGTCACTTTAACTTATCCCTCTTAAATGAAATCAAATTTTCATAAAGATGAACAATTAAGTGCTTTGAAGAAATGACCTTCAATGTAATACTCAAATTACCCCTCTTTCGTAAAATTAGAATTTTTATGAAGAGAGGGCAATTTTAGGCTCAAAATACGGAAATTTGTGAAGTGCCATAAAACATAACTCCTTCAATGAAATTGGAATTTTCATGAAGGGAATGTCATCATAGGCTCATGAATGAAAACATAAACTGAAAAAATGAAATTTGACCCAAAAATGGAAATTTTCTATTTTCGGATTTTCAAAATCTGTAATAAAACAACAACTTCGATGAATTTTTAAAAATACTAAACAACTCCGAAAATGAAATTTCAAAGTGCGTATTGGAAGTATGAAGTATAACCTACGCAATGGTGAAATTATTTTTGGATTTTGAAAATTTTTTAATGTTTATTTTAATGCCTGAAAATTAAAAAAAATTAAAATTTCTGGAAAAATAAAATGCAGAAAAATGAAAGTTGAAATGCAGAAAATGAAACACATGATACATTCAGTTTGATGCTATCCTATTCCGGAAAAACCGAAGATGTGAGGTTTTCATGCATGCAACCTAACCTATTGGACTTGCAAAACAAGCACAATCCGGATAAGCTAAGTGCTGGCTTCTAGGGTTTTAAATGAGGTTTTCAGATTTAAACATTAGCATGAAGCAACCAAGAAACTTGCATAAACTCCATTTACAAGCCTAAAATCTGAAAAGGAGAAAAAATAAACATTTAATCTTGCATGCAAAAAATGACTCCTCCTTTCTTGCCCATAAAATGCAACTTTCTGAAATTTTCTGTATTAAAAATTTGTCATTTTACAATAACAGAATTTCTGGTTTTCCCAAACCAGTCCATGGAAGAAAAACAGCCCAAACAAGTCCAGAATAGCCCTCTTGCCTTCAAATCTGCAACTTTGCTTGCAGCAATTTCCAACCTCTGTACAAGCCTTCATTTGGGTTTTTAAAAATTTTCAACAACCTTTCCTCTTTGCCTTTTTTTTCATTTCAAAATTTTCGTCTTCCTCGATGGCTTCAAAAGACTTCTTTTGCATACCATGCATTACTTAGAACACTTCTCCAATACAAACACCTCCAAAATCCTTCATCCCACAAAACTAAGTGGTTTTGAAAATAAACCCAAACAACATCTTACATACTTATTAAAATCCTACTTCACCCACTCTCTCAACCATATAAAAAACAAACCAACACAAACACACCACACAAACCCAACCCAAAACAACCAAAAAACAATTACTTGAAAAACAACACAAAAAAACCTCAACAAACACCAAACACATCCAAACCCCACACCCACAAACCACACACACAACAACAACAACACAACACAAACCAAAAAAAACAACAAAAACCACAAAAAAAAACCACAACACAAAAACCAAAAACAAAAAAAACACAAAAAAAACAAACCAAAACCACCCACAAAAAAAACATCCAGCCTAGGCAAACTACTCCACCAGTTCGAGTTGAACGCGTGAAACCCTACCCGGGACCAAGCCCAGAATCCAAAACCAATTGTCATATTGCCCCAGGTGAATTACATCAGGAGCATGAAACCTCCCGCTCCTACCGCCCAAAATCTTTTTTGACAGACCAGCTCATGCACCTTCGACATATTATCCTTCCGCTGAAAGCCCAAGCGTAGCTCGTTAATTATTTTCATCCATTCTAATTTTCTTATTTGTTATGGCTGGTAAAGGCGAAGGATCACTTCCATAATCCTCCCCTGCGTGATAGACCTACCACCATTTTATCAAAAACTATTGTCTTATCTATCCTCTTGCCACATCCCCCCACTGGTATGTCTAACAACCGCCAGGTGAATTCCTGGTATCACCTCGAATCCTGTTGCACCCACCTCCTTCATCCCCTTTCTCCTGCCAGGCTTCATCTCCCCTTCATAATGGCAATCGAAGGCTCCCACGGGTCATCTCAATCACCTCCCCAGCCCATCCTCCTCAAACCTGACTCTCACATTCTCAACCGCCAACAGGACCAGTAACGGTTCAATGCAACCAAAAGCGCCTCCAATCCACCACCCATTGCACCCAATCCCAGCTATCCAAACCGGATCGGTCCGGCAAACCAGGTCGCTAATCCAACCACCCACCGCCAAGACCACCCCACCACCCAGCCAAACCCCAACCGAGCAGGACAAAAAAAAAAATAAAAGCTTAAAAATAAAAAAAATTAAGAAACAAAACAAGAACCCACAACAAAGCACGGAGGGATAAAAAGGAAGCAACAAAAAAAAAAGCTCATTACAGAACAAAAAAAGAAACAAAAGAAACGCACAACAGCGAAAAAGCGAAAAAAAAAACGCGAAAAGGAAAAGAAAAGACAAAGAAAGAAAGAAGAAACAAGCGAAAAAACAAAAACAAAAAAAAAAAAATACAAAACAAAACCCAAAAAAAAAAAAAAAAAAAAAAAACAAAACAAAAAAGGGGCAAGGACAAAAAAGCGATTTTTCAGTTGTAGGGTTATTGGGTGCCTAAGGCTCAAGGTTCCTATGATGAGAGGGAATTTTGAAATTTGTCTTCTTTTGGTTGCATGTCCATGTCGAGTGGGAGTTTTAGAATTGGAATTTAAATTTTAGCACTTCATTTCAATTTTAGGATATAGATCCATGGTTCTCATCTTGGGTGAAAAGTTCAAAATTCATTGTTGGTTTCAAATATAAAACATCATAAAATTTAACATATTTATTATATAATACAAATTGTCATTGTTTTCTTAATTTAAATTTATATAAACCTCATTATTGGCCTAACGATCTAAATTTTTAGTGAAAGCCAAAAAAATCACCCTTTAGAGTCTCTAGCCAATCCCCCCACACCATTTGGTCTTAGATTCCATTTAGAAGCTCCATCAAAATTTAAATTCAACCAACCATGAGGAGGAGGTTCTCAAATAATAGTCTATCTGGTAGGAGCTTCAGGGCGATGATTAGGAGAATAATATCTAAATCCAAGAATTGAATCCACCATTAATTTCCCAACGGAAGTGACCTTATTGTTAAATTTTGATGAATAACCACTCAATAATATGACCACTAAATCAATAATAATCAACTCAATATGAAGGAAATAGTAATTCTAAGTAAATAATCTTATATTTATAATATGAATTAACTCCAATATTGGTAATGGCCAATACTAAAAAATACAATAAACTCTTATTGAATAAAAGACCTCAAATACATATAAGAGTTTATTATATTTTTTAGCAATTCCCATTACCAATATTGGAGTTATTTCATATTCTAGATATAAGACCTAAAATACACAAAAAAGCAAATATGAAAACACTCAAAGGTCGGTGCAAAAAAATTCTATGAAAACCAGCATGTTCGCTGGTGAAAGGTGTGATGTAGTTTAACTTTAGATATGGTAGCTTCGGCGGTCCTCGTGACCCACGATCTTTGTATTTTAAGAATGTTGTTTTTAATAAGGATGCCTCTTCTTGTGATCATGCAAATACCATGATTTTTTTGTTGCATGCAACCCTTGATCATATTTCTAATTCCTCTTTGACTTCGAAGTCGAATAATAATGGATGCTTGGAGAAAAGTAAAGATCATCATGTTTTAGTTATCAGTCCTGATTCTATTGTGGATGATGTTTTATATTTTTATGAGCATGCACTCATCTACAAATTTGGGTCTAATAATTTCTATGCATTTTTTAGAAAAGTAGGTTAGGAGAAATTGGAGCCCTGAAGGTGATTTGGAGATTATTCTTGTAGCAAATGGGTATTTTATTATGGTGTTCTCCCGTATGGCAGATTGTAGTTAAGTGCTTGAGGGGATCCTTACTTTCACAATCAGTATGGATTATTTATCAAAACCTGGCATTTAGGATTTTGATTTGGTGTGGGTTTGTTTGCCATGACTCCCTATGGAATATTGGAGGTCAGATATTCTTCATTCTATTGTAGAGATTATTAGGAAACTGGTTGGTCCATCTTTCCAAAATTTGGATAGAAAATTTGCTTCTTTTGCACAACTCTATGTTGAATTATATCTGAATAATACACTACCTAAATCATTAGAGATTAAAATAGAAAACATATCTTGGGTCCAATAGTGACATTATGAAGCTCTACCATTTTGATACCGCATATGTCATGAATATGGGCATATCTAGAGAAACTATAAGAAAGTGAATTTTCAACCTTCATACTCTTCGTTTGACTTTAAATATGCATCTACAAAGGTAAAAGGAAAAGCTCCTATGGTTAATGAGATGCTCGATTTTGATGGATTTATTACTGTTAAGTCTTGTTCAAGATCTAGGCCTTTTATTTATCATAATAAAGGTGTTGGGAAGGGAGTTTCTAGTAACATATTTGATGTGCTTGAGAATTTTTAGGAGCTACATATTGAGGAGCAAGCCTAGAATGGAGGTGATACGAATGCTTGTATTCAAGAGTTGGGTACTTGTTCTTTCCTAAATCCTTTTTTTGAAATGCAAAGTTCTGACAATGAAGGGGTCGTGCCTAATAACCCTATTTTAGGAAATAAATATAAGTCCAAAGAGGTGTCAGATTGTCTTGATAAAGTTATTTATCATTCCTCTTTGGCTGAAAACTTGATTGAGGGAGATGAGGATGAGACTAGTTTTGAACCCTCCTAGGATAGGATTGTCAGAGAGGAAGGGAAAAAAAGTTTCTTCTATGTTAGGTATTCAATAAAAAACTATCAAAAAATGTGGGGTGGAGAAGGTGGTAAAATCAAGAAGAAATAAGGATCAAGAAAAAGTGAAATTTATAGGGGAATCCTTAGTTGAGTCTGGTGTTGTTAAGATATTATATTCTTACTTCTCTATTCCTCCAAAATGAAAGTGATATATTTGAATTTTAGGGGTTTAGGTAGCATCCCTAGACAAAAAGCTACTCAAAATTTGATTAGACATCATAGGCTTGATAATGCTTTCATCCAGGAAATAAAATAATCTTGTGAAGATATGGTTAGAATTGCTTCTAACCATATGGAAAGGTGGCAATTGTCTTACTATTGGAGCCCAGGGTTTGGTGGGTGGTTTTGTGTGTTTACGGGACCCACGAAGCTTAACTCCCTCTTTGTGGGTGGGTAGCAGGAACTGTCTCTTTATGGTTGCTACATGCTTTTTGTCTAGATATTCTATTCTTCTATCTAATGTGTATACCCCCAATAATGTATCAGGTAAAATCCTCTTATGGAATCATCTTAGATTCATTCGATCTCTTGCTCCCAATTCTCCTAAAATTGTGTTTGGGGATTTTAATTCTCTCATGTCCCTAGAGGAGAAGAATGGTGGTGTGGAGTTTTTGGGCCCTTATTCTACTTTGATGAGGGATAATATTTCTTTCCTTAATCTTGTTGATGTGAAGCCTCAAAATGGGCTCTTTACTTGGACTAATAGAATATGTGGAACAAATTTTATTTCTAAAAGATTGGATCAGTTCCTTACTTTAGATAGTTGGTTTGATGATAGTTGGACTTCATTATCAGATATTATAGGCTGAAGGGGCTTTGATCACTGGCCCATTCTCTTTCAGTCCTTGAGATTCTCATTGACAAGAAGTATATCTTTCAAATTTCAAATTATGTGGCTCAAGGATAATGATTTGTATGAATATGTGGAGAGGTGGTGGGTCGAAGAGAAACCCAAATTTGGCACTACTATGTTTACTTTTTTCAAAAGCCTTCATTTTGTCAAATTCAAACTCAGGAAATGAAACATATTTTCTTTTGGAAATAAATTTTAGAAGAAAACACAACTATAGGATAGCCTGGAGGAGATAACTTTTCAAATTAAAGATGAAGGATTGACAAAGGACCTATTGGAAATGGAATCTTCCCTTTCTAGTCATCTTGCTGAATGGGAGCTTCGTGAGGAGATTTTTTGGAAGAAAAAATTACGGATTGACTGGTTGTTGGAAGGAATGGAAACACCTCTTTTGCCATAATTCAGTTAAAGACCACACGAATGGTAATGCTATAGTATCACTTACTTCTGATCAAGAAAAAACTCTCTCATCCTTTGAAGATATCTCTAATGAAGTAGTCAGGTTCTTCTCCTCTCTTTTCTTCGAGCAGGGTCCTCATGATGTTGTTAATATGAGGCTTATTTTGGATTGTATTCCTAGGCTGGTCTCTATTGATATGAATAAGATGCTAATGGACCTCATATCAATGGAGAAACTTAAAGCGGTGGTTTTTCAAATGAAAAAAATGTAAAGCATATGGACCTGATGGTTTCCCTATAGATTTTTTCCAAGAATTTGGGAAGTGTTATCTTTTGATTTGCTAAAAGTTGTTCAGGAATCCCAAGTCAATAAGCAAATGCTTAAAGCTATTAATTCAAACTTCCTTTATCTTATTCCCAAATATAAAAATACTAGATTTTTGGGGTCTTTCCATACTATTTTACTATGCAATGTTACTCACAAAATTATTACCAAGATTATTGTGGATCGGCTGGAGAAAGTTCTTGGTTTTATTATTTCTCCTAAGCAAGGTGATTTTGTTAAGGGTCATCAAATTTTGGATGGTGTGGTGGTTGTTGTTGAAGCTATTCACTCTATGGATATCTCTAAGGAAAGAGCTATGTTCATTAAGCCTGATATGTCCAAGGGTTATGACAGGGTTAGTTGGCATTTTTTGCATAACATCCTTCAAGATTTTGGGTTCTCGTATAATTAGATTGAATGGGTCATGAGTTATGTGACTTCAGCCTCCTTTGTAGTTTTAATCAATGGTTTACCATCCACTTTCTTCTTGACCTCTAGGAGGATTCATCAAGGAGATCCCTTGTCCTCCTATATTTTCATCCTTATGGCTAAAGGTTTGGGTAAATTTCTCAAGATTTTTAAGAATCATGGTGCTATACAGGGATGATCTTGGATGGAGAATTATTTATCCTAGTCTCATATTCAGTTTGTCAATGATACTGCTTTGATGGGGAAGGCAAACATTGAGGAAGTAGTGAATTTTAGGAAGGATTTAGATATTTACTTATCTACCTCTGGTCAAATGATTAATGAAGAGAAATCAAAGATCTTCTTCTTCAATATGGATGGTCGGATTCAACATAGGATTACTAATATTCTATGTTTTCAAGTGGGTTGTTTGCCAATGGAGTATATAGGGATTCCTATTTCTTCTAAAAGTCTTGGAAGGGCTTACTAGAAAAGTATTTTGGATAGATTTCAATCAAGAGTTAATCATTGAAATTTTTGATGGATATCCTTTGCTGGTAGATTAACACTTTTGAAGTTTGTCCTTCATGCTTTGCATATTTACAGGTTTTCTATTTTGGTTGCTCCTAAGTGCTTTCTCAAAGAATTTGATTCTCTTTCTAGAAAATTTTTATGGGCAGGAAACCAGGACTAATAAATAGATCCTAGTCAGTTGGGATACTATGTGTTGCCCTAAAGAGATGGGGGTCTTGGTTTGAGGTAATTCGATTTGAATAGTCTCACTTTGGCTGCTAAAATTTATTAGAGGTGGTGTTGTAATCTTGATCAGCTTTGAATTAAAATTGTTAACCTCAAATATTTTTGTGGTGATCGAGCTAATGAGATTCTTAGATTGGATTTGATGGGGAAAGGTTCCATTGTTTGGGACACTCTAAAAAGAGTTGCCATGCTTATTAAGCAAGGTCTTTTTTGGATTGTTAATAAGGGAAAGAATGCCTTATTTTGGTAAGATTCTTGGGATAATAATACTCCTATCCTTTCTTCTTTCCCCCACCTTCATCTTCTTTGGGATATTTTTTCTGATGCGGGTTGGTCTAAGTTGGTTGATTTTAAGCGACAAAGTCCTATTGGCAGTTCTTTTACTCACTGTTGGTGGGATTTATAGGGTTGGCTAGAGGGTGGCTATCCTGAGGATCATGACACTCTGGATTCTATTTTAGCTGAGATACTATATTGTTTTGTTGAAGACTTTGATATTCTTACTTGGGGCCATAATTTGAAATGGAAATACATCATTGCTTTGGGTTATCAAACCCATATTATGTAGAGAAGAGAGGATATTGTGTCCCCCTGGTGGAAGAAGATTTAGAATAAGTTTGGTTGGACCAAATATACTTTTTTTCTTTGGCTTATAAGTCAAAATAAATTTTCAAATTGGGATAATATTCAAAAAAGAGGTTTTCAATGTCCTTCATTATGTTTTTTTTGTGGAAATAATGAGGAAACCATTCCCTATATTTTCTTCCAATGCTCATATTCCCTAGAGGTCTGGAATTTGTGGTGGTAGATCTGGAAAAGCTCCATCATCCATGCTACTTATGTTTTTGAGTTTTGAGAAATCTTGGATAGACCCCCTGCCTCTGCTTCATGTCTTCAAACTACCTGGGATTTTGGTCCTTCCTTCATCTTTTTGCATATTTGGTTGGAATGTAATCGAAGAATTTTTTAGGGATGTCAACTTGGAGCCTTACAGGTATGGCTCAGAGTCAAAAGGATGGTTAAGGAGACTATTGAGGCCAAGTGTATTCTGAGTTCTCTTACTTTCTTTGACTGGTAGATTATCAATAGATTAGAGATTTATTTATCATCACCAATTGCAAACAGAGGCCTTATTAGGGGGATTGGTTTGTTGAAGGTCAATATATCCAGGAAGTGGAGTCCCCCCTAGGGATGTTATCAAAATAAACATAGATGGTTCTTCCAAGGGCAACCCAGGTAATGCTGGTATAGGAGGAATTGGCCATGATAGTGAGGGTGTGGCCCACCTCTTTTTCTATGTGTACAAGGGAATTCATTCGAATAATCATATGGAAGCATTGGCAATTCTCCATGCATTGGAAATAACTTTTTCTTTGGGATGGATAAGGGTTATTTGTGAATCTTAATCCATGATAGTGGTATCTCTTGTGAACAACAAACATTTTCAGGATGCTTCCTAGTTTATGACTAGAATAGTGAAACCAATTTTGATCTTGGTTGGGAATTTTGTTGAAATTTCTTTTGTGTATATCCCAAGAGAATGGAATAGAGTGGATGAATGTTTGGCAAAGTGGTATTCTGGAGGATTCCCTTACTAGAAAGTTGATAACTAGAATGATCTTGATCAGGAGAAATCCAAACTCCTTAATGAGTTAATTCATGAGGACCAAGAAAGATAATTTTAAGATGGAGGAACATGATTGTCATGAATTCTTGTGTCCTATTGAAGTTGTTTTCAAAATGATCCATTGATTTCCTTGGGGTATTTATTGTATTTTGTATGATTTTCTAGCTTGGAACACTTGGAAATACTTGTGGAATGTATTGTTTTAGATTCTAAATAAACTTTTTTTCCCCTCAAATAAAATAGACCTCAAATACATCATATTACAACACCTTCCATTGATCCATGGATCATTTCCCATATCCTAATATTCCCTTTGTGATACTTTTCTATTACAATTGCACATCTATATATAGGATGGAATGTGACTCTTCATATGGTGTTTCTTGGCCTTCACTCTTCCTATGACTCTTCATCTTCCTATGCATGATAGACATGTGTACACATGCATACCTAACTAGGACACTTGTTCTTCCTATTCTAAAGGACTCATGTACATGTTGACAATATGCACATTTACATCATTGCACATTCTTGTGCATTTATTCCATTGCATAAATTAAATCCTAATATAGACATGTACCAAATAATATAATATTCTCCAACACTTAACTAAAGGAATTGCATCCACATTTTCAAAAATGGTAGCAACAATCCAAAGTGCCACAAACTCAACCGGATGGGAGATATTTTAAAGGCCTTATAATTCCTCTCCTTCCAAATACACTACCAAACATTAGGTAAACCAAAGGACCAAAAATATCAAAGATGCAAAGATAGAAAGGGAGACCTCCATTGAATGATCAAGCCAAATAATAACTTTAAAAAAATTTAAACCACACTAATGGTCCTCAGGAACGAGGAGAAGACAAACTGAGAAAAGGGACAACCAGAAAATAGGTGCACAGGTGATTCTTCAGTACTATCACACAAGTAGCATCCATTTGGGATAACCAGTCCCTTTTCTATAAATTATCCAATGTAAGGCACTTCCATTGAGCTGCCAACCAAAATAAAACATTAACTTTAGGGATAAGATCCTTTAGCCAAATATTACTAATGGGAAACCATGGATCAAAGGGAACATCTAGTAATAGGTAGGTTGACTTAACAAAAAAGCAAGCATCCTTCTTATCCCCCCACAACAATCTATCTGGCCTATATTGGTTAGGAATAACCACCCAATTTAGGATGTCCATCAAAGATTTTAACACAATTTCTTCTTCCTAAGAAATCCCTAGAAGAACAAATGGTTTTCAACATTTTCTATCATTAATAGAGACAATGAAGTCACATACATTCGGCTCAAAATCTTAGCTTGTGATTGGTTCCACCCAAATCTGGTGATGATATGATTCTAATAGTCTATTAGCTATCCAAGTGTCTTTCAAAAAATCAATGCTCTACCCATTACCTAACACCCATATTCCCTCCTTTATGATATCAGAGCAACTATTAACAATGTTTCACTAAAATGTTGAGCCAAGGATAGGACTTGGGTAAAAAAAAAAAAACTGTTACTTAAAAAATTGGCTAACAAAAACTTAACCCAATTAATGATATATTTTTTAAAACCAATATCTAGCCCTGTTTAGCTAATAGTGCTCTATTTAAATTTTTCATTCTTCTTAAGCCTATACCTCCAAACTCTTTCCTACTGCACACATGATCCCATACCACAAGTGAAAAATTCTTCTTCTCTTTAGAACTAGACCAGAGAAAGGATCATTGAATTTGTTTAATTTTTTGAAGAATATTTTTCAAAATATTGAAGAGAGAAAGGAAGTACACTGGTATGCTCTACGGAGTAGACTTAATAGCATAATTTTACTTGCTTGTCTCAAAAGTGCCCCTTTCCATCCCACCAAATTTATTTAAACTCTTTCTATAGTTGGTTTCCATAGAGAAGTCTTAATCCTCCTTTGAAAATTGGAAATCATATATAAACTAAAGGAAGGGAGTCAATATCACATCCCAAGATCTCACCAATTTTCCTTTGCCTACCAGGAGGAGTATTTAGGAAGAACATCTTACTTTTCCTCAAACTCACTTTCTTGCCCAACCACTCTTTCATAGTCTTAGAAGATCTCTTTGATAGATTTGGCCTAATGTATTGAAGTTAAAAAGTATAATAATGTGTCATTAGTAAATTGATGGTGTGATATTGGGTCAATGGAAGTTGTAAGTTTGATTCCCACCACTATGGAATTTACCCTCAAACCTCTTTTCAAAGACTTGGCCAATAAAATAAATAGATATGGAGACATAGGATCCCCTAACAAATGCCTCTATAACTACTCAAGTAACCATCGGGTGATCCATTAACCAAGATTGAGAATTTTGGTAATGATATACAAGCTCTGACCAATCTAATCCAACAAAACATGAAACCAAATTTCCCCAAAACTCTAAGGAGAAACCTCCATGAAACCCAATCATATGCTTTATTCATATCAATTTTGAGGAAATTTGCTCACCTTCTACTTTTATCTACAGAATGAATCAACTCATGCACTGCAATAACACCATACAAAATTTATTTGCCTACTATAAATCCACTTTTAGGATGGTCAATAATTGTTGAAAGGTATTCTTTGAGCCTGTTCACCATAGTTTTAGTGAGAATTTTCAAAAGTGTTTTATAGAGGCTAATGGCCCTAAAATCAGAGTAATCTTTAGCACCCACTGACTTTGGGATAAGAACTATAAATGTTGAATTTACATCAATTGGAATCAAATTAGACTCCTAAATTTCTCTCAATGCTGAATAGATGTCACCACCAATGATGTACCAGAACCTATGAAAGAAAATAGAAAAAAATCCATCCAACCCTAGAGCTTTTAGACCACCCATATAGAAGACATCGACCCTAATTTCCTCATTCTGAAAGGGATCACAAAGGTCTCCATTCATATCATCTAAAACCAGGGTGGGGATGTGGTGCAATAGCCTCTATTCAACTTGAAGATCGCTATAATCCCTAAAGTAGAGAAGGGTTTTGAAAAACTTGACTACTTATTTTCTAATATCTATAATAGCCTTCAAGATAACACCGTCTGATTTCATAATTTTTCTAAATCTATTATTATTCATATGCATTAAGGTGGATGTGTGAAATAATTTTGTGTTCTTATCATCTTCATGGAGTCATAGGGATATTGATTTCTGATACCACAAAATTTCTTCATCCACCAACACATTATGGAAATCTGCTAACATTTTATTTCCCTACGTTTGTCCCCTTCAGTCACCTTTCCAGACTCCAAATTTAATTCAACTTCCTTTAACTATTCAGCCAACTATTTTTTCCTCTAGAATACATTTCAAAATATGTAGTTGTTCCAAAACTTAATATTAGCTTTAACAAATATGATATTTGAAGCCACTTGATAAATAAGAGGGCCCAAAAAACCTTGAGACCACCATTCTATAATTCTATATTCTAAGCCCTGATGTTGCATCCACATTTTCTCAAACCTGAAGGGTCTCGAAAAAAATTGGAGTTTGGGATTTTTTCAAACACCAAAGGATTATGATCGGACTCCACTTTAGGGAGAGATCAAAGGAATGCATATTCAAACACCAGAATACCTTCCTTGGAGACTAACAACCTATCCAACCTAATATGAATATTCTGATTGCCCATATGCCTATTACTCCAATTGTGTTTAGGCCCATTCAAATCCACATTTATTATCTCTTGATTATTAATAAATGTAGCAAAATACTCCATACTTTTAGAACCAAAATCACTACCACCCTTTTTATCTGAAGGGTATAAGGGGGTATTTCCCTATGAGAATCCAATATTCCCCTTTGAAAATTTCTCTCATAGAGCTCAAATATTCCTATAGTATATTCCTATTAGGGGTCATATTAGGGGT
This sequence comes from Wollemia nobilis, assembly GCA_028583015.1. NCBI lineage: Eukaryota > Viridiplantae > Streptophyta > Pinopsida > Araucariales > Araucariaceae > Wollemia > Wollemia nobilis. Next base: position 1,885,092 of record JAQPPZ010000232.1, read on the forward strand.
ATAAATATTAGACATAATCCATCTCTGCACAAAGTCCTTACTACAAAAAATAATATTAATCACTCTATAAGAAATAAATAGAATGGATCCATGTAGTTTCTCAAGGTCCCATAGACAAAGAAGACCCCCAAAAGCTCCATTGGTAGAATTTGCTGCAAAACCCACCTCCTTCCAAAATAATTTTTTAACTACCTCTACATTAGAACTATCCATCTTAGTTTCTTGAATAAATATAACATCAGGTCTTACCTCTCTCTTGAGTGTCACCAAAATTTGTTTCTTGGAGGGCCCATTCAGGACTTTGATATTCCATGGTAACATCTTCATCTTCAAGACTTGGAGCCATTATTTCCACTCAAAAAAATAGGGGAGCTATAAAATATGTCAAGTTTTGGTTGTTTATATTTTCTATCCTTATATTTCTCAAACTTCAATTGGTATTGGAGTCATCAATTATTTTGGACTCTAACTCATCCTCAACACTTTGTTAGACGGTTTCCCTACCTTACGATTACCTTCGACATCCATCTATCCTTTTTGGATACTTCTGGTTTTGGGTCTAGAATTGGAAATCCTTGAAGAGCCCACCTCTAGGTATGATGAATATTTTAACTTGAGCATGGTTGGTGACTCCTGACCAGGAGCCTCACTAGGCTTCTGGGGGAAGTAGAGTTTTTCTATGGTTGGTTGCTCAGTGAGTAAGCTTTTATAGGAGTTATGAAGGAACTTCAAAGGGATTAAAGTCTTTATCACCAAGTCTTCTAGGAGAACTTGGTCTAGACTTCTACCACTATATGGGTACATATTTTGGACCACCACTTTTCCAGACTCATTAACATCCATCATAGGGACTTGGTCTATTATCCTTTCCTCTAGTTTAGTCTCTTCTAAAATTAATTCATGCTCGACTGGCTCAAAAGAGGCCCCTTGAGGAGGATCATTGGGTGAAGGGTCTGACATGATTTATTTGCATTTTGAAATAGTAGCATGAGGATTCTCAGTAGAAACCATCAAGCTAGAAGGAATTTTTCTTGGGCCATGTCATTCTCTTCTAGGGGCTCTAGGGGCCACTTCCTTTAGCTTCAAATATGGTTATTGGGGTTTGAGATGACCCTGTGTTTTGCATTATAAATAAAACATGGATTTGTTTTCATACTCAAAAACTTGGTGCCTATTGCATGAGTTTGAGACTAATACCATTGAAGCTAGCAACTCAGATTCAATATTGGCCATAACACACATATGGGCATATATCATTCTTGATCTAGCTTTGGTAGCTATATTGAAAGTGACCAGGTCTCTAATACCTTGAGCAATGCCTCACAACACTTCCTCATGCCAAAAATGACTAGGGAGACCTGGTAATCTCACCCAGATTACTGTGTAGTTGATACTTTGGATTTATGAGTCGAATTTAGTGTCCCACATTCTTACAAAAAAGCTTCTCCTATTGTAGAACCATGGCCCCCCATAATAATATGACTCGTGTCAAAAATATTTTTTAGTTTGATCTGAAAAAACCTCTAGGGAGGGCTATGAGTTGCATATTTTCTTGAGGGAGCCATTTGGAAGTAGTCCACTTCTGAATTGACTCCATGTCAAGATGAGAGTAGATAAACTTACCAATGAGAGAAAATGATTTCAAGGAGACAAAGGAGTTCATGAGAGACTCCAAAATTTTCAACACTTCTTGGTTTAGGATAAGATGATATGAGGCAACTAAGGGGTTATACAAAACAACTAGAGAATAAAATTCTATATTTTTATGAACATTCTCTGCAAAAAAGGGTTTTTTTTGTCTAATAAGTGGGTTAGGGTAGGGTATGGGAGGCCTAGCTCCATCACCCATGAGTTCTACAAGTCCCACCGCATCATCATAATAAGTAGGCTTGCATCGATCACCATCACCTTCGTTGAAAAGCAGGTTCCTACCCCCTTGATATTTAAAATTCCATTGAGTTCTAGAGATACTATAGATTGCATCCATCGCATCCATCACATGTTGCTATTACTCAATACTACCCTAGCACTTCTCCACTATTGCTCACCTTTGCTACCTTTACACTGCTTAGCACTTCCCTATAACTTCTCCACTATTTCTCACCTTTGCTACCCTAGCACTACTGCACTCACCTTCGCTGCCCTAAAACTTCTCAACATTGCACTTGCCTTCACGATCCTAGTACTGCTACACTCAACTTTGTTGCCCTAGAATTTCTACAGTTGCCTTCGCTTCCATAGCACTACTGCACTTGCCTTTACTACCCTAGTGCAACTACATTCACCTTCATTGCCCTAACATTGCTCAACACTACACTCACTTTCCCTACCCTAGCACTACTGCACTCTACTTAACTGCACAAGCACTGCTACACTCACCTTCACTACCTTAGAACTATTACACTCACCTTTGTATAGGGTTACCATTAAATTTATATTATGTTATTTAGTACGGGTTAACATTAGACCAATAAAAATAGTTGTCTATGAAGAAGAGACTAATATACAAGGCATTAAAGTGAAAGAATTATTCAGTCTAATATGGGAAAAATCTCTAGGAATGTCTATGAGTTGCATATTTCCTTTTCCTTAAGAGAGCCATTTTGAGGTAGCCCATTTTCAAATTGATTCCATGTTAGGATGGGAGCTGAAAAACTTGCCAATGAGAGAAAACGATTCCAAGGAGACAAAGGATTTCATGAGAGACTCTAGAATTTTCAACACTCCTTGGTTCAGGATAAGAGGAGATGAGGCAACCAAGGGGATATATGAAACAACTAAAGAAAAAATCTACATTTTTGTGAACCTTCACAAAATAGGGTTTTAGTTTTCTAAGAAGTGGGTTAGGGTCAAGGTTTGAGGGGACCTAGTTTTGCCACCCATGACTCATACAGGTCCCACCGCATCATCATCAAAAGAAGGATTGAATTGATCACCATATCATTCACTGGAAATTAGGTTCCCACCCCATTCAAATTTAATTTTTTTAGCACCAAAAATACTACATATCGCATCCATCACATGTTGTTATTGCTCAACACTACCCTAGCACTTCTCCACTATTGCTCACCTTCGTTGCCCTAGTACTGCTCAACACTTCCCTAGAACTTCTCCACTATTTATTGCATTCACTACCCTAGCACTTCTACACTCACCTTTGTAGCCCTAACACTGCTCAAAACTACACTCACCTTCGCTATCCTAGCACTACTACACTTAGCTTCACTACCTTAGCACTTCTGCACTCACCTTCACTACCCTAGCATTGCTACACTTGCCTTCACTAGCCTAGCACTATTGTACTCACCTTCGCTATCCTAACACTTCTAAATATTGTACCTGCTTTCACTATCCTAGTACTACTACACTCAGCTTCCCTGCCAAAGCACTGTTGCACTCACCTTCGCTACCCAAACACTCCTGCACTCACCTTCACTGCCCTAGCACTCCTGCACTCACCTTCACTAATATAAAGTTATATTATGTGATTTAATATGGGCTTAAAATTATCAATAAAAATAGTTGTCTATGAAGAAGAGACTAATATAACACACATTAAAGTGGAATTATGTTCTAATTTAAATAAAAAATAGGATCCCTATGTAATTGTTTTGGAGTAATTTAGATATATTAAAAATAACTCTCATGACATGGCTCTCTTCCAAATATCATGTTGATAATTAGCTAAAGAAATTGCTTTCAATTGTGTTGTTCAACAAGACTTCATTGTAATTACTTGAAATCAATTTCATTGGTGTTTCATTCTTTTTTCGCAACAATATTTTGCAAGTTTTTTCGCACATGTTTTCATAATATTCAATGGTTGGTTTTGCATTATCAAATTTTTATAGGTCAAAATGCATTTGAAGTTTTGTAGATATATCACTTCATTTTTTGGGAATAAAAATTCAATCAAATGTTTTTTGTTCCTTTCATAACTTATCTATTTCTTTAAGTTTATAATTCCGCTTTTTCTTCTTTATGTTTTTTAATATGTTTTTGTTGTTGGTATTATACTCTTCACTTGCACCTAATATGATCTAGTGAACCAAAAATCCTAGAGAATTAGGAGTATGCTCTTCACTTACATATATACAATTTGGTAAATCAAAAACTAGTTTAATTTTTAGAATACTGTTTCATATAAAACCATATTTATATAATAAAATTTTATTTCATATAAAACCACATTTATATAATAAAATTTTATTTATATTTATATCCATACAAGAGGTTATGGTAGAATAAGGATACCAACCCTAGGGATCATATAAGTTTTTCATACTAATTTTATCACTATATGTAATGACATGCATATTAAAAACAATTTTAGTCATGATGGTCAATTTTTGTAGTAGTTGCTGGAATTTTTGTTGGTATTCCAGCCTTACAATGCTCTTATATATAAGACTTATTGTATTATGTTTTTGGTTTTTTATTTATAATATAAATATCACATGTTCAATTCAACATCACATGAACCAATTATAAAGGAAGAGGGCCAATTACCCCACCTCGATGAAGAATACCACATAAACTAAACCAAGAAAATGGGTGAAAACACCATGGTACTTTCCACGAGACTAAAATGAACCACAAATCAAAGATATTACCATAACACAAGCCAACTAAGATTCACACTAACCGCTCGAAGCGATCACTTGTCCGTCAATTAATGGTCGTGCATTGGATGCATTAAAGTTTAACATTCAATCTTCATATATTACATTCTTTCTTCCACTCAAAAAATTGAATGGTTTATTATTTTAATACTGCTTTGAGATGAGTAGTTCCCCTCTCTATTTCTCTCTATAGAGACAATGGGTATATCACGAGATTGTTTATCATACTGCTGTTGTCGATCGTGTGAATTTTTCACGACGTCCTGCCAGTCTAGCAGAAGAAGGTTCAGCCTCTTTTTGACTTGAGATCTTTCACTGACTTCGCACAGACTAGTCTCCAAGGATGGCCAAAATGAAGTTTAGATACTTACAAATGCTGGTCGCTGGCCCCTCATTGTGGTGACAAAATTCTCGTTCAAATTTTAAAATGCATGTTTTTGTGGGATACTATAGTAGTTAGGGTTTTAGGTTATGAGAAAATCTAGTTTCAAACCATAATTTTCCGAGTTTTCTAATGGTTCGTGTAGCATATTATAAAAATGTGTTTGCTCTTTTGGCCGGGCTGCGATGCATGTATCTTGCTAAATGGAATAGAAAGTGAGCTTGATGACTCTCCGAACTTAACAATTAGAACGGAGGCGTTGGAGATTTTACGTAGGAGAAGCCGAGGGCAGTGACGTTGTATCATGTGCGGATATCATAGCTTTAGCAGGCTCCTATGCAGTCCTACAAGCCTAGCTAAATTTGTTTTACAGGCATGCATACATTTGGCATCGCCCATTGCTCATCCTTTGTGGACAGGCTTTTATCTAACCGAGGATCCGACTCTTTATTAGAGAGTTTTGCAGACAAGCTTTACCTCACGAGCCTCTCCAATAGGACGGACACCACGGACTTGGGCATTCGAACTCCAAATGTGTTCGACAACAAACACTAGGTGAATTTGAAGAACAGACAAGGTCTATTATCTTTTGACCAGAACCTCTACATCGATTCGCACAGAAGGCATATATTTTATTTATTTATTATTATGATGGTAAATGAAGGGGTTTTGAAAGGGTCCAAACATTTTACAGTTGTAGGAAAAAAATATTACTTTCAACACCCCTATTATAAAATTTAGACTAAAAAGGAGTATGTTGTATACTTTGATACAATAATTTTGATTTAACTTTATTTTATGGGGATTCAATATTTTTTAAATTCAATTTATTTGGTTTCTTTAGCATCTTCAAGAGCTTTAATTAATTTTGTATTGGTTTCAGATCAGATTTCCAATTCTACCATGCTTTAATTCCACTTTCCTGAGATCTTCAGAAGTTTCCACATAGTCTTCATTTAATATATAGAACTTTTTGTTCAGTTAATGTACCTCAATTTAGTTTCTTTGAAAACTAGCCCCTTGCTAATAAATCTTTTACAGTGATCAATTCCCTTAAGGATTTAAAACTTCTAACTCAGCACATCAGAAGTGTTTTCCTCTTCTAGAGTTATAATCATCAAAGCCTCCAATAAACCATCATTTCATACCTTGGATCCATCCATCTGAACTCCCATGTTTTATAACATCAGTCACAACATTACCTTCCCTATAGATGTGTTGGACCACAATTGACTCCATGCCTGATATTATATCCACTGCATCCTAAATAATACTTTCAATGCTCCAACTAGCAATTTGCTTGGCATTCAAACTATTAATGATATTCCTAGAATCCTCTTCAACTATAAACTTCTTAACATTTATCTTTTTTGGAAGCCTTAATCTTGTAATCATGGATCTCACCTCTGCTACATGGTTTGATGCATAGCCAAAGTTCACTGCATAACAAAATATCACTACCCTTAAGCTAGATCTCAAAACCTCTCCCCCTCCATCCTTCCCTAGATTACCTTTAGAGTCTCCATCAAAATTTAGTTTTGCTCACTCTAGGGGGAAGGAGTCCATCTCACCTTTCTCCTTGGCTAGCCAATATGATTCCCTATAGCTCTCAACAGTCCCCAATCTACTACTATTTCTTCCTCCAACTTATTTTCATAGATTTGGTTGTCCATATTAACAACCATATTTTTAGCAATGGTAGCTTTGATACTCTTGATAATGACCTCTACACTATTAGCCTTGTTATGGAACACTCCTTTATTCCTCTTCCTATATATCTATCAGATGAAGTGGGGTAAAACAAATATCCAAATTTTCTTTGGTTTGGAGCTATGATAATGGTTAACCTATCTTTTGCATAAGACCTCCAAAGACTTTTCTATCACCCATTGAGTTCTAAGCAATTGAAGAAGCGCATTCCAAACCTCCAAAGAAATGGGACAATGGACAAAGTGATGAGCAATTGTCTCCTCATATCCACAACATAAATAGAACTTACTATAAATGATCATCCCTCTTCTTCTAATATTATCCACTGTCAATATGGAATTTTATAATTCTATCCAAAGAAAGAAATACACCTTCAATAGATCTTTAACCAAAACTCTATGTGGGAAAAATTTAATTCTCCTTATCTCTTTCAAAGACAAAAGTTGAGTTAACAATAAATATTACTTTAGGATTAGGACCCCCAAAACATTTATCCTCTCCTATATTGAGTTGTAGATAGTAATGTTGTAAAAAAATATTGAGAGATTTAATCCTACTTTGCATAATTGCATCAACTCATTCAAATTATAGCATGTGCCACACTATGCAATTATATTCCTCCTTGATGTATTCTTGAACCATGTTTCCATATTTTTTCTTTAAAGGTTGAATGATGCACTTCTAATACTCATTCAAAATTAAAGGTCTCTCCATGTCCCATGCATCCTCCCAAAAGCATATCTTATCACCTCTTTCCACCTACCATATTAAACCTTTCCATAAGATATTTCTTGTTTTGATCAACTCATTTGACAAATATGATCCTAAATGTGTATTTAATCTATAAGCAAAGGGGATTAGATTTTCAAGATATTTTGCAAAGATTATATGAGCCCAACATTGATCATGTTTAATCATTTATCACCACCCCACTTTGGAAATTTAAGCCTTGTTCATCTACTTCACTTTCTTGATATCCAAAATGCCTTCTCAATTAGGCCTACAAAATTTCTCCCATGCAATCAAACTAATCTTATGTTTCTCTTTTACAATAGTCCAAATAAGGTTCCTCTGCATTCACTCCAATTTCTTAGCCATTGATGTTGGGATTTTAAATTAAGACATCATAAAAATGGGCAATTTTTGGAGGGTTGCCCTTAATAGTTGTAATTTATTTGCTTGAGTAAGGGAAGAGCCTTTCCATATTGCAAGATTTCTATTGAATATCTCAATTACTATATTCTAGTATTCTCCTTTCATTCTACCTATAAAAAGGAGCATGCCAAAATATACAGTGTGGAAGCTATCCACTTTGCAACCAAAAATCTTTGTAATTTTATTTTGTATAAGTTTGGGAGAGTAGGTCCGAGGTGTAGATAAATTGGTTTGACCAAACTTCATAAAGGGACGGAGGTCCAAGGTTCAAATATCGGGCCTCACCAGACTGAACGCTTGTCCCTTTCTTGGTGCTTTTAGTGGCGTTAAAGGTTTAAATTGATTGTGGAATGGTGGTTATAGGGGTAGACTACGCAAAGATCTGTGTGGTGGCTTCGGGGCGGACAACACAAAATACTATGGTGGCCATAAAATCCAGACAACCTACCTGGATTCTTGGCAACTACCGATTCCACCATGTAAATTAAAAAAAAATAAGTTGGGGAGTGTTAAAAAAGAACAACCTACTTTTCAAAAAAAATAGTTTTTGACCTGAAGTTGTTTCATATGTTTTAAAAATTGGAATAATATTCTTAATATCCACAAGGCATATCATTAAGCACTTTGTACACAACCCTAGTTCATATAGGTTCTAAATACCATCAACCATATCTTCAAGGAGAGCACTAAATCAAGGAGAGTCTCTCTTTATCGACATTTCTAGAGTAGGTTCATGTAGATTCTAAATGTCATCCTTAAAATTTTAAAGGAACTAATTTTATTGTGAGTCCCTTTTATTTAAAGAGCTCAAATATCCCCTATATTTTTAATTAAGGTGGATCTCCATAAGTTGTTGTTAATATATATAAAATGACATTATTTAAAGGAACTCGACCTCTCTATCTCTGGTTCTTATTTTCTAGAGAGTAGCATCATCATATTATTGTCCTTTTGGATATCATCATTGTCTCTTTACATCATAGAGGCTCTATATTTTTAAAAATAGGTTCTCATATCCATAGTCACCTGATAGTTTTCCTTTAAGAGCCTCTCTATTTTAAGGGCCTAAAAAAAGAGTCTTGAAGAAGGGTTTTGGCAATCCTTACCAGCTTGTCAAAGAGACTACCTTTGGGTGCTATTTTTATATATAAGGGTAAAATGTACTTCTAAATTTGATGCCATGAAGGAGAAGAAAGGAGCGCTTTTCACAAACTCAACCCTAGTTTCCCTACCCAGGTAGGATTAGTGGGAGGTGTCTAGCCTTACCCAAAATTTGTCACCTTTGTCATAGTATACCAAAAAAGCTTTTGAACAAGGACGCGAAGCTCGAACCCAGCCCTCTTTTGAAGAGTGGGGAGGGGGCTGAACAAATATGCTAAAAAAGCTAGAGCATGACTCAAACCTACAACTTTTACCCTCTATATCAAAAGGAGAGCATTGTTTTACCTTCCTCTTAAAAATAAAAGCTTTTAAAATAAAATGTTCTCTTTAAAAGCCTCTCCCAAGGCTCTCCTCTCCATTTTAAAAGGGGTATTTTACTTTTCAAAAGGGATATGGCTCTCATTTTAAAAAGGGGAGTGGCCTTGCCTTGCATTGCCCTGTCTTGACATGCCTTTGCCTTTGCATTTCAAATAGCCTAGCCTGCCTATCAAGGGGAGAGGAGAGGATTTGATCCTTTAGATTTTTTTAAGGTTGAACCCAAAAATTCTTCTTCAAGAAATATCTATTAAATTATAAAAAAATAATATTTTTATAAACTATTTAATTTAATATAAATTAAAAATAACATATATATATATATATATATATATATATATATATATATAATTTATTTAAATTTAAAATAAATATTAAAATAGATGATATAAGATATTTTAAAAGTTGTTTAAGCATATTTTAAGCTAAAATGTATTAAAATATATTTTAAATTGATAGATATATATTTTATAACTTCAATTTTTTTTTATCATTTATTCTTTTGAGATAAAATAAATTATTGTTTTTGTATTATTATATAATTAATTATTGACTATTTACATGATAGATCTTTCATTGTGTATGATTGTTCTAATAATTATATACATACAAAAAAAAATTAGTGTTCAAAACATTATTTGGATTTTAACATAATGAAAACTTGAAACAAGATTTGAAAAGCAAAATAAAAATCTTATAAGGGTGAAAGATACAAAATTTATTTTAATATTTTCATGCAACCACCAAAACTATTATACATGAAACCTAAAATTTTATAGATATAACAAACAATAATCTTATTTTTATGAGTTTAAGTCATTGTTTACAAAAACTTTGTTTTAACTACTTGTTGAAACATATTCATAAAATAACACCTCAATTCCTTCACTTCACATCATGTAGTAGTGAGGGGTTATTTCATTAGAAATAAGCAATGATTAGCTTCTACCATTTTACATTCTCTACATACTATAAATTTAAAATATTTCATGCCTAAAAGCTTAAATGATTTTTATTTTTATGAATAATTTCACCATAACCATTAAAGCAAGCCAATGAAATTAAAGGGGGTTATAAATAACTTATTGCAAGAAAAAATTAGCTTATTCAAAAATGGGTGTGACATGCCCTAAAAAACATGAGGAGATGCATTTTTCAAGAAATTTAATACAAAATATAGTCACAATTAAGGCAATTAACACAAAAGTTACTTTGCATGAAAAATATAAAAAAATAAATAATTTAATTTTAAATTTTGTTATGAATATAATGATATATAATCCATTCAAATTGGTTTATATTGATTTTTTAAGACTTCCAGTTTAAAAAAATTAATGATATTAATGACTTTCCCATCACACACCAATTTTGCAATCCTATGGGTGAACCTTAATATATTTCCACATAATAAACCAAGCTTTAAATATCTTAAATGAACCTTAAGTAGGGTTATGCGTAAAGGTTCGGTCCCAAAATATATTTATAAAATTTTTGCAAATCAGTTTCAAAATCCAGATGAATAGTATCCAAATGGATGTAGAAGGTTCACTATTATTAGGGTTAATATTGGAAATTTAAACTTAAAATGGTCAAATTATTATAAAATTGGGGCAAATAAACCCAAAAATATTTACACCCAAATTTTTTTGGCTAATGGGCCCTGGTCAAGGATCCCAAATATTGGCCAATTCCAAATTTTGGAAATCCTAATTTTAACCAATTTGGTGATAAATAGCTGATATGCATAACCCTAATTTTAACATTTTATCAAATTCCATGATCTCATATGGTTACATATGTGTGTACACATAATTTTACATGATAACTCATCACTAACCCTACCAAATGGTCTTATAAACAAATCAATATTGTATGAAATTTGTACCCAAATTTAGGATAAAAAGTAACCTAACCTTTAGAATTTATAAAATTGTTATAAAGCTTGAGAATATTTCACAAAACTTCTATAGTTAAAATGGGCTCAAAAAGATCTTTTCAACAAGCATAAACATGCTATGCTTGTCTGGAGACTAATACCCCAAAAAACCTAAACATAAAAGTACCCTAAGCCTATGAAACCATTATGGAACTTCTAAATGATTCTTTGTATGATGCTTTTGGCACCCTAGGATGATTTTTCTATCAACCTTTTTAAACTCATCCTACCTCCTAATAGTCATTGGCGATAGCGCCATTAATAAAAGCATTGTATTACGCCTATACTATTGTGGTATTTTTGTACTACCATCATAAAAACTAAAATTTTATTGCTTTAACTACCCATAACTATTAGCTACATTTGAATATTATCCTATCAATCAATTCTATGTATATTAAGGTGGAATATTATTCAGTTAAACCACTTAACTATATGTAAACTTTGAATCAAACCCCTTAACTCAATGTAAACTCCTAATAATACCACTTAACTCCATTTAAACTCTCCAATCACCCTATAACTCTTGCAAACTCACCTAAACCCACCACATCATCCTTTTGCATGAATATCCAAAAAAATCTCCAAGAGGCTTGGTTGGTCTATAAAACAATTCTTAGGTAAGCCATGAAAGGATCAATCATTATGTAGGTACTTACACATTATCAAAATCACAATAAGAGGGGCTTATTTCCATTGATATATTACAATAGTTTCTATGAGGTATCATGGTTTCTTACATTTTGAATCTATTCTTGATATACAATTAAGCATACAATCAACATTTGTTATCTTTTGATGATATATATAAAAGGAAATGCAATCACAAGATGTAAAATGAGCAAGCAATGATAACTATATGATAATGGAACTATAATATGTAGGAAGAATATATAATAAAATTCTACAGTAACTCAAAAATATACCATTAATTAAAGCTCATGAAAATAGTACAATGTAATATAATGGAGGACATGAACACTCCAAAAAATACATGAAAGATCTACGTTGTCCTCACTATACTAAGTAGCTACTAACACTACTTAATTCTACTACACTCAACTCTCTCTAATGCATATATATATAGGGAGATAATTTCCTTGGCATTTCATCTACCCATGACTCTTCATCTACCTAACCTATGACTCATGTACATGTGGAATAAATACATATTTACATCATTGCACATTCTAACACTTGTGCATTTATTATATTGCATGAAGTAACTACTCAACCCTTACTCTAAGATAAAATCCTACTCTAGTTATGTACCCAAGGTGGTACATTAGCATGCATCAAATAATGTAATATACTCTAACACCCCCATGTATTACATTATTTGGGTATTGAAGACTTTAGTATTCAATATGGATCTTAATATTTCAAGTACTCCTTAGTTTGAACTTTCTTCTACTACTTCAATCTTCATGTTATATTTCCTTGTCTTCTTTATTTCACTACTTTTCCATATTTCTAAGTGTTTGGTAGAATCTTTATTCTTGAAGTCTTCCAAGTATCTTTGATGAACTAGAGATCTCATAATATTGCAAGTCATAAGTGGATCAAAGTTGCTTCATTTTCTCTCCTTTGAATTTCTAAATGACCTATATCCTTGTTCTTCAAAAATTTCAACCTTGAATTCATTGTTAGTGGATGCTTTTGAAATAATAACTTGAAAGAAACAATCTAATATAAATATCAATATTTCTTCAAATATTTTATAGTACTTGTATTTATAGTAACATAAGAAAGATGAATGAGATTTTCCTCCACAATATTTACATGGATGGAAACTCCATCAGTTTGCTTTCTCATGATCAAATTTTCTACAGTAAGTGCATAGTGAAGATATCCTAAATTCAACCCGGGGGTAGTTAAGAACAACTCCAAGACCCCCAAAAGCACCAATATTTATTACTTTTTATAGGAAGTTCAAGTCCATCTATATCCTTTATGAAATAATTAAACCATCTATATGCAATTGAAGATATCCCATATTTACTTCTTTCATAAATCTATGGAATATCTTTCTGATCAATATTTTCTTCCTTTTGAATATGGTTTTCAATATCTTCATTAGTATAGTTGTCATAGATTCCTTTCATTATTTCATTGGAATATATTTCTAAAGAATTTTCTTTTGCCAAAATATTAGTTTGTGAATTCCCAAAAATATTTCTAAACCATATTAGTTCTTTTCTTCTTATTGTATTTTTCTTATTTTCATTTCTAGAATCAAGCATGTCTTTGAACCATTTTGATTCCTTGAAACATGTATACCTAGTTAGCTTTTCCATGGTTCTTTTAAAGTTGTCTTTCTTGTTAAGAAGGAACAATTTTGATAGGATTTTAAATTTCTAAACCTTTGAGGTTGACTACCTTATGACTCCCTAGTTTAGAGTATGTGATCAAGCTTGATAAAACCTTATCAAATCTTGCAAGTCATAAGTGGATCAAAGTTGCTCCATTTTATCTCCTTTGAATTTTTGAATGACCTATATCCTTGTTCTTCAAAATTTTCAACCTTGAATTCATTGTTAGTGGATGCTTTTGAAATAAGAACTTGAAAGAAACAATCTAATCTAAATATCAATATTTCTTCAAATATTTTATAGTACTTGTCTTTATAGTAACATAAGAAAGATGAATGAGATTTTCCTCCACAATATTTACATGGATGGAAACTCCAGTAGTTTGCTTTCTCATGACCAAATTTGCTACAATAAGTGCATAGTGAAGATATCCTAACTTCTTTATTACTTGTTCTAGGAAAGTCAAGTCCATCTATTTCCTTGATGAAATAGTTAAACCATCTATGTACAATTGAAGCTATCCCATATTTACTTCTTTCATAAATCTATAGAATATCTTTCTGATCAATATTTTCTTCCTTTTGAATATGGTTTTCAATATCTTCATTAGTATAGTTGTCATCGATTCCTTTCATTATTTCATTGGAATATATTTCTAAAGAATTTAATTTTGCCAAACTATTAGTTTGTGAATTCTCATAAATATTTCTAAACCATATTTGTTATTATTTAAAAAAAAAATAAAAAACCCCTTGCAGGGCCACCTTGGTCTGAGAGACCACGAATAGGGGGTTCTACATCGTCAAAGTCACCCGGGAGTCACACCTGACCCTGCCCGCACCAATATTATCAATTGGATTTTGGATTAATAGCATGTGCGGATAGATTAATAGAACCTACACACAAGAATTTGAAATGGATTAATAGCATGTACGAATTAAGGTAAATTCAATGAAATGCATGCAACATAGGATGCAAAAAGTGCAATAGAGAATGCAAAATTATTTCAAATAATATTAAAACTTAGCATGATGCATATTATCTACTTTTGTAATGATCTATGCAAAAATTGAAATGAGATTATGAGAAAAATTAGTGGCCATCCCTGGGTGGGCCAATTAGGACTATCATTACAAAAATCCTAATTGAAGGTCCAAAACTGCTCCAAACTTCACTAAATTCAAGTATGATGCTAATATACTACTATAAAATTTATCTACACTAAAATTTATTCAAAATTATATGCCAATTCATGGCCATACCAGGGTGAGCCATTTAGGATTTTTAACCATCCCATGTGGGGACGACCATAAAATAGGGTGGTTTTTGCCACCAATTCCAATGGTATATGTTCTAGAATCCTCCTAGGGGTGTTGTCATAAAATTTGGTAAATTCGCTCATAGGAATGGGTGGGTTTCGGAAGATATGTGCGTATTTGGGAATGCCTTAAAAATACCTTCGATTGATGAAGTTTCCAAGGGAAAATACGTGATAAAATGTGAGAGGGAATCTCAGTAGCACTTCGTGGTGAATAATTGCAAAGACCTCTCTCTGAAATTGAGTGGAGTAACTCCAATTTATAGCCCAAGAGGGAAAATGGGGCAAAGGGGCAAGTTGGGGCATGCAAGGTAAGTGTCACCACTTGTCAACGCCTTTGCCATGCATAGGGTGGAAGAGGTCTCCAATTTGGGCCTCAAATTTATAGTTCCTAATGGCCTAGACAATCTCCCAATCTATCATAAGTCATTGGGTGAGATAAATGGTAGAAATTGATTTTCATTTATCCCACCCTTGAATTTTTGGGGGTTATGGACCATGGTTGTCCCACCCAGGGATGGTTGCTTATGGTCATCCTTGGGTGGGATGACCGTGAACTATGGCCATCTTGGGATGGTACGACCATGGATACATGGCCCAAAACTTCCCAAAAGTGGTTAGGACCCCTAATTAAACCCTGAGGGTTTCCCAATGGGGCCCTATGGTGCCGATAAGAGTGGTTTCATTGCAGTATTATCATATTTACATAATTTTACTACCTATAGATACCTCTTTTTTAGATGTGTTGTGTGAAACATAATGCGAAGAAAAAATAGATGACTAAATCATCAAATTATTAAGGTTATTCAGTAACCTAACAAAATTTAGATGCCTATGTTGTGGAAAGAGCATACATTCTTGGAATCCTTGCTTTTGACATAATTGAAGGATTGATTTTGGTATACCTTTTAGCCACCCTGCAATAGCAATTTTGGGGCTTAGGGTATACTTGGTCTTGGTTCCTTATTTTACCTATTTTGGGATACGTGTCTTGAGGCTTTAAGTATACCAAGACTTTGTTTTGAATTTGTGTTGAATTATTTTCCCTAGCGTGGGTTTGAAATTTATCATTGACAATGATTCTTTTTAATGTATGCAAGTTGCACTTTTGAGTGTTTGAGTGTTGATTTTGATTATGAATTTGTTATTATGACTAACCACTCAAGCAATGAGTAAATGAGGGCATGAACAATGATAAAATAAATGAGTCGCTTGACCCATATGACTACATTGGGATCATCCTCAGTTTAATCCATTGTAAGATTTATCAATTTTGTGAGGAATTTGATAGTTTTTTTTATTCCATGGCAGAATAGAGCTGAATACCTCCTTCCCATGGAGCGGTCTGACCACGATGGACTTATTTGGGATTGAGGTAAAGATGTTTCCATTCATCCATGAGCAATTTGTGTTCAATCTTGACCCTTTGTGAATTTCATCAATTTTGACCTATTTTTGGTGGTTTTAAGGTTGTTTTATTTTCTTTTTTATCCATTTTTGTGGGATTTTTTTGGTCGTCCCAGTGTTTAATGATCGGCCAATTTTATGACCATCCCACCCTAGTATGGCCATGCTCATTCTAGTGCTTTTTAAGCCCAAAATTGGTCAAATGAGCTCATTTTCACACTTCTAACTTGGAAAACTAAGAGGTGAGGAGTAGGAGATTGATTTTTTGAAGTAGAGCACTACTGAGACTACCCCAAAATCACCATGAACCTGCCTCAAGACTCGATGAGCGGTGGAGTTGATGCGCGATGGGTAAGGGATGAACTTTGCTCCTATTCTTTATTGAATTTGGAAATGTAATTCTTTGCACATTTTCCAACAAAACACACTAAATTTCAGCTAATAAACCTTAGTAGTGCTAATATATTGGAATTTGTCCTTTATTTGTGGTTTACATGCAATTTTATGCCATGTTTTTGTGTTTTTATACTGTTTTATGCTTGTTTTTGGGGACAAAATGGCCCTTTTTATCATTTTTGGGGGTCGTCCCTAGGTGGGATGGATACCAATTTGGGGGCCATCCTTGGGTTGGACGACCACAAATTTGGGGGGAAAAAGATCCCTTTTTTGAGCTATTTTTTCCATTTTTGAGCAATTTTATTATATTTTTGATGCATTTTTGTTAAGCTTCCTTGCCTCGGTCAAGTGGTCAAGAGTCGGTGTCAAGTTATTACTATTTTTTAGACTACCAAGGACTTATTTATGGAGGATGACTGGAAATTGCTTGACATCATTGGTCTTAAGCAAGTGACACGGTTAGATTCAGTGTATGGATATAGAGCCTAGTTGATTGTGTTGATAGATCTATGGGACCCTCACACTAATACCTTTCACTTATCTATTGGGGAGATGATAGTGATGTTAGACGACATCTACTGGGGCATACAATTGTATCTACTCATCATTATCTTAGAGATACAATTTTGGAGAGATACTTTGCAGCAAACTAATCGAAGGCACTATGAGACTTGCCTAGCAGGGGTATCCTAGTGGAGTTATGGTATGAGGTAGAGGTATTGACTATGAGACACACCTTACTGATGATGCTGATCTCCAACATGTTACTACCATATTATTTAGGATCCAGGTTCCCATGGAACCTTTTGGAGTTGGTATTTTCACTTGTGGAGTGCACCATAGAGAGGCCACTAGTGATGGCTTGGGGTACTACTTTGCTAGCACAAATTTATGATGAGTTGTACGAGATTCACTCCCATTAGAAGAAATACTTGGGATGTAGCTTTCTACTGTAGGTGTGGGTATGGCAACATATTTTTGTGGATCGATCGTGGGGACTACCTTGGATGACCCGAGCATAGCTTGTAGATAGGGAGATAAGATTGTGATTCTATGGTAGTGAGACTAGGAGACGAGTAGGATACATACCTATGTAGGCACGATTGATCTTTATGCATAGTTATTTGCATGACTTAAAGTAGAGGAGGTGACATGGAGACCCTACATGGATTATCCAACATGGCCTAATACTAAGGCGCAGCTTCACCGGGTGAGGCGAGGGAGATGGTTAGTTGAGTAACATGGGATTAAGTGAGAGTACTTCCCATATGTTTGAGTGTTATGGCAGTTTGGGCTACACCAGGGGTTTCCTAGTGAGCCAATGATATACCAATATTGTGGGGATGAGAGGACACTTACTTGGTCTACAATTGAGGTAGTTAGAGAGAATGTATATCATGTGGTGGATGTATCTAAGCTAGATGACATCGGTACTATAGAAAAGTATGACTCTTGGTGGGTGACACAACAGTGGAGAGTGGAGGGATCGCTAGGAGGTGGTACATCTATGATGACAGGGGAGGCTTATGGGGATGCTCCAAATGATGAGGAGCTAGAATTAGGTGAATGACATGCACATCACTAGGTAGAGGATGAGTGGATAGATCTAATTTATGTGGAGGATCCATAGGATGACTATGGTGAGGATGACTTTTATGAGTAGGGAGTGCAGGCATAGTTGGTAGCATGAGATGCTACTATTGTTGAGCTAAAGGACGAGTTGATTAGAGGTATATGGGAGCATGCAGAGAAGAGGGCTATCCTATAGGTAGAGGTGCAGAGTGCACTAGCTAATATTGATAGGTAGACAATAAAGTTAGCTACTCTTTGATCATAGGTTGGAGCAAGAAGCTCTAACCATGGGGGATCTAAAAGTGGTGAGATGACCATGCTATGGAAGGAGGTGACACAACTCTAGACCTTAATGGTCGAGTACCAGGCATATCACTGAGAGGAAACCACCTACACACATGATATGGAGGGTGAGATAGCATACCTTAGAGGGTACTTACTAGCTCAATCTTCTGCTAGTGAATCCCAATAGAGTAGGAGGAGTGGTATAGGATAGTAATCAACTAGGATAAGGGTGCATAGATCTATGAGGAGAGTAGATAGGGCTAGGGAGATCATATATGGGAGCTCTTGATGTGCACCGACTAAGGGTAGGGTGAGAGTCATAGTGTTGATCTTGCGTGACCATGGGTTTTGAGACTCTATGGTTATTTTTGAATTTTGGTAGCATGAGGTCTGAGGATCCACTTTATTGTAGTCTACGGGTAGTTTTTAGATTATGATGTATTTTGTTTTGTCCCACACACACACACACACACACACACACACACACACACAAAAAAAAAAAAAAAAAAAAAAAAAATATATATATATATATATTGAGTTTTTCTATTATCATCATGTGTTTCTTTACTATTTTATTAGATGTATGCAATGCTTATGTATGATTTATTGATGCTTTTATGGATGCTTATCATTTATGCATGTATTGTAATATAATGTGATTTGATGATATATGTATGAGTGTATGCATAATGAAATTAATGATTTGTTAATCTATATGATGGATTATGACTACTATTTGACACACTAGATGCTAGCACCATAGACTGTACAAAATTTATATATTTATTTTGACTTTAACATAAGACTATGTGATGGATTATGAAAATGTAAATTGACAAACATGTGATAAGATGATATGGAATGATATGCAAAGTAGGATGTTATAAAATATTTTTGAGATTTTTGTGAGACTCAAATACATTAGTGATCTAGTCAAAAGTTGTATAGTAACTATGCCAAACTTTTTGGCAAGGTGTAAATCTACTAGGATGACCAAGATATTCAATATCCTTGTGTGTGCATGTGATTTCATTGCTATGATAATGCATAAAGTTACCCCATTGCCAAACCATATTGATTCAGCCCATCTATACTAAAGATCACCCTATGAGTATCATTATCCTAAGCTTTGTGCATAATTGGATTAGACCACTAGGCAATACAGGCTACCAAAAGCTAGCTCATCCGCATAAAAATATTGGTATGTATAAAATTAGGTTGTTAATGTGATAGAAATATCATCATGCGTAAGGATACCTCCATTTCTAGGAAGTCTTGATGCCACCCAACCTATAATGAGGATCACCTTATGGTTGTAAAATGTTGAGAATTCCAAGGATTCAAGTTCAGTACTCACTTCTTTTATTTTATTTTTGAATTGATCTAGGGGTTTGCTCTTTTTTGTTTGGTGAGCAAGGGATTTTTCTAGTGGTGAGAACCACTATTTATTTTACTTTATGATTTTTCTAATGGTGAAAACCATTGTTTATTTTTTAATACTTTTAAGTGGTAACAACCATTGTTTATTTTGCTCTTTGGATACTTGCTCCAGTTGCCATGAAGCAAGGAATTTTGATTGTTTGGGATAAGGAGGATCTTTTCATTTTGTCAATTCTCATCATATTTAAACCATTCGCATAGGGGATGAGCGAGGTAATTTTTTTTCTTATGGTAACACGGACCACTTTGTAGGTTTCATCTTTCCTTGTGCAAAAAATTGGATTTATTAGTGTGAAAATGTGTTTGGGATTTTGACGTATACAAGTTGCATTCAAAGCAAGACTCTACCTTATAAAAATAAAAATAACTTTCTAAAAAATCTGAAAAGAAAACTAGAGATGGTTGAGTGACCAAAAATCCTAATGATGCCTTATAAAAAATGGCCTAAGTGAAGGGAAATAGACACACATATGAGATGTGGAAAATGTAAATGATAATTAAAATGTAGATGAGTATTAATAATGACTCTTGACAATGTTAATTTTAAAAAATGAGTAGTGGATCGACCTAGTGCTAGACATGTATGATCAACTTTAGAATGCAAAATGTGATGATGGATATGCCTAATGCAAATGATCGTATAATGCAGATATATGAAATGTAATGTAATGCAATATTTTTGTATTTTTGATATTTTAATGATGTTTTTGGATTTTGATAAATATATATATATATATATATATATAAAAAAATATATATATATATAAACTTGACCAATGGGCTTAATGGATGCCATTGGGGATTTTTAGGTGATGAAAGAGTTTATAGATACCTTTGGGGCTTTTTGGGGTGACCAAAGGGTTTATAGATATCTTTGGAGAATTTTGGGGTGACCAAAGGGCTTATAGATGTCTTTGGAATATTTTGGGGTGACCAAAGGGCTTATAGATACATTTGGAGCATTTTGGGGTGACCAAAGGGCTTATATATGTCTTTGGAGTGCTTTAGGGTGACCAAACGGCTTATAGATGCCTTTGGAGCATTTTAGGGTGACCAAAGGGCTTATTAAATAACACACGCTTATACTGAGAGGGGGGTGAACAGAATAAGACCACTTTTTACTTTTATTTCCCAATCAATATTATGTAATGTATCAATAGCAATATAAAAAATAGTAATAAAATCAATGCACAAATCACCACACACAATAGAGACACCAATTTAACATGGTTCATCCAATGTGGGCTACTCCACGGAGAAAATATTTCACTAATGTTTTGTCAATAAATCTCTCAAGAATCCTTTCCCTATTACAATGTTTATGGACCTCTGTACAAAGGAGACACCAATATCCTAATCAAGTTCATGGATATTTATCCACAGGAGAACTCCTTTCTCCTCTACTTTGGTTGGTGATCTTCTAGAAGAAATATTGCCTCCATTGCACTGGATAATGTATCTCTATCCATTGAAGACTCATATCCTCACTTAGAAGACCTATCCTCACTACCTTTTCTAATGGATCTCTATCCACTAGATACTATCATCCTCTATACTCTATCACCTCCAAAGCTTGCTCTTAGCTCTATATCAAATTTGTACTAAACATAGTCCTTTGGTCTATGACAAATATACTCAACCTATGTCTCTAGTCTGGCACAAATCTATCCTCAAATCTACACCAAACTCTATCCTCAAATCTGCACTAAATACAATCCTTGAGTCTAGCACAAATCTGTCCTTAATATCTATCCTCAAGCCTTAACACAAATCTTGACTTAATCACAAATTAACTCTACTGGATCTACCCCAAATATTAACTCAAGGTTTAAACAAATCAATCAATCAAATCTACTCACAAGTCTTCTTAAAGACATGTCTCAAATATGCCTTGTAAGCTTTCATAAAAGCTCACACTAATCTGTTTGTATGTCCTCTCTAGAACTTGTCCAATCCGCTCAACAAGTACTCAATAGAAATTTTCTAATATGTTCTTAATATCTGTCTTCAAATCTATATTGTAATCTTTCAAAAAAGCTCACACTAATATGTCCACAAGTATTCTCTAAGACTTACCTCAAATATGCTCAACAAGTCCTCAATAGAACTTGTTCAATATCATAGAAACATATAGAGAATTGTTAGAGACTCAATATGTTTCACATTAACAACAATACTCAAATAATTTCAATCTTTTTTTTTATCACAGAAACATATAGAGAATTGTTAGAGACTCAATATGTTTCACACTCACAAACACTCAACCTCTTTCTCAAATCAATTTAGAATATGGAACAATTTGTTTCACAAAATTAGAACTACCACTTCAACACATCCACTTGACTAGGCTCAACCAACTCCACTCAATAAATCACTCAATGAAATAATCCTTGCTCACAAACCCTAGTCCAAACATATGAACACTCACTCAATTATTTCCAACCAATATCACATAACAATGATACTCATGTTCTTTCACAAACCCTAGTTCAAGATAGTTCACAACTTCACATAACAATGATACTCATGTTATTTTCACAAACCCTAGTTCAAGCATATGAAAGCTTTACTCAATATTTCCAACAATGCTTATCAAACAAGGTTTTTATCATCAACTCTCACTCAGAAAAATATTCAATAATCAAACTCAACAATGCTTATCAAACAAACCTTTTCACTCCAACTTAGCATTCACAACATCCAACAATCAATCTCTAGGAATATGTTCCCATACCTTTTTTTTTATGAAGAAGTGCTCTTAAAAACCTATCTCAATCACAATCTCCTTCTTTTCCAATTTCAATGGTTAGATGACAAATATCACACTAAAACTCTCTCAAAATATTTCTCAATTAAAAATAATCAAACTCAAATACACCTTATTACTCCTTTGAAATTTAGCAATCATAAAAAATATACATAAAAATAATTACTCAATTACTCCTTATAATCTCCAACTTTAATTAACAACCTCCAAAAATAGCATATAAGAAATTGACCTTAATACACCTTATAACTCCAAATATTAAATTAACATCCTCCAAAAATTAAACTCTCAAAATAATATTGCATGCCCTTTTATCTCCCTCGAATACTCAATATCCAAATTAATTTAGGCAAAATTAAACTTTATAAACCATCAAAAATATTTTATTTTTCCAACCTAAGCACATCTGAAATAATCAAGTGACCAAGGCAAATAACACTAGCGCATACCTTTAACACTAGCCAAAAAGGGCCTCGACAGGTTATGAATGCGAGACTTCCTCCTGTTGAGTGCTTTATCGAGGCACTAGCCCACCACATTGGCTACAAGCCCCCATGTGAAGGGGAAAGATCAAGCTTTCCTCTTATTTCCTTCTAATCAGTGCATGTAAAAATGATAATGCCCTTCTTCCTTGCAAAATGAACATGGTGATATTCAAACCCTGTTATCTCAGCCTGTCACAAGCCTTAACACAACTTGTCATCACCAACTACGCTACACAACATTGTGTGAGGACAAAGGAGTCACGCTCCTATTTGTCCTATCCTCTATCATCAAAAAACTTTAAACTTGAAAACCCTTACTCTTTTGTGCACAAAATTTGGAGCTTTGATTTCATCGAATATGCATAGAGAATTTTGACTTAGGATTTGCCCTCCTTTTATACACGAAGGCTTCGTGCCATAAAACATCGATGCTCAATCAAATTTTGAATTTGATTTTAATTTAAACCTTATAACCCACTTTAGGGTTATTTAAATTAATATAAATTAATTTATAATTAAATTAAAATTAAGTTATAATTAACTTAAATAACTTTGGAAGTTAATTAATTTAATTAATAAATTAATTTATAATAAAATTATATTAATTAGTTTATAATTAATTTAAATTTCCCTTTTTAATATTATAATAAAATATTATAATATTATTTTCTTGGGCCTCTTCTTTGCATTTTGGACCACATCTGACCACATGGAATTGGATCTGACCATTTGGAAGCGGACTCTCCTTTTTGCGTTGATTGTGGAACAACTTCTTCTTGCACTACTCATTGAAACTGACTTTTGACATCAATGACCACTCACTCTTGACATCAATGAAAACTCATCTACTTAAAATGTCCAACACTTATAGATGACTTTGGAGCGTTTTAGGGTGACCAAAGGGGCTTATAGAGGCCTTTGGAGCATTTTACTGATGACCAAAGGGTTCATAGACACCTTTGGAGCATTTTAGGGTGACCAAAGGGTTTGTAGACACCTTTGGAGCATTTTAGGGTGACCAAAGGGTTCATAGACACCTTTGGAGCATTTTAGGGTGACCAAAGGGTTTGTAGACACCTTTGGAGTGTTTTAGGGTGACCAAAGGGTTCGTAGACACCTTTGGAGAATTTTAGGGTGACCAAAGGGTTTATAGATACCTTTGGAGAAATTTATGGTGACCAAAGGGTTCGTAGACTCCTTTGGAGCATTTTAGGTTTACCAAAGGGTTTTTAGATATCTTTGGAGAATTATAGGGTGACCAAAGGATTCATAGAAACCTTTGGAATATTTTAGGGTGACCAAAGGGTTCGTAGATACCTTTGGAGCATTTTAGGGTGACCAAAGGGTTTATAGATGCCTTTGGAGCATTTTAGGGTGACCAAAGGGTTTGTAGGTACCTTTGGAGTGTTTTAGGGTGACCAAAGAGTTCATAGATACCTTTGGAGCATTTTAGGGTGACCAAAGGGTTCGTAGACACCTTTAGAGCATTTTAGTATGACCAAAGGGTTTGTAGACACCTTTGGAGCATTTTAAGGTGACCAAAGGGTTTATAGACATCTTTGGAGTATTTTTGGGTGATCAAAGGGTTCGTAAACACCTTTGGAGCATTTTAGGGTGACCAAAGGGTTTATAGATACCTTTGGAGCATTTTAGGGTGACCAAAGGGTTCGTAGACACCTTTGGAGCATTTTAAGGTGACCAAAGGGCTTATAGATGCCTTTGGAGCATTTTAGGGTGATCAAAGGGCTTATAGATACCTTTGGAGAATTTTAGGGTGACCAAGGGGTTCGTAGAAACCTTTGGAGCAGTTTAGGGTGAACAAAGGGTTCCTAGATACCTTTGCAACATTTTAGGGTGAACTAAGGGTTCGTAGACATCTTTGGAGAATTTATTTTATAGATACCTTTGGAGCATTTTAGGGCGACAAAAGGATTTGTAGATACCTTTGGAGAATTTTATGGGTGACCAAAGAGTTTGTAGATACTTTTAGAGCATTTTAGGGTGACCAAAGGGTTTGTAGACACCTTTGGAGCATTTTAGGGTGACCAAAGGGTTTGTAGACACCTTTGGAGAATTTTAGGGTGACCAAAGGGTTTGTAGACACCTTTGGAGCATTTTAGGGTGACCAAAGGGTTTGTAGACACCTTTGGAGTGTTTTAGGGTGACCAAAGGGTTTGTAGACATCTTTGGAGTATTTTAGGGTGACCAAAGGGTTTGTAGACACCTTTGGAGCATTTTAGGGTGACCAAAGGGTTCGTAGATGACTTTGGAATATTTTAAGGTGATCATAGGGTTTGTAGATGCCTTTGGAGCATTTTAGGGTGACCAAAGGTTTTGTAGATATCTTTGGAGCATTTTAGGGTGACCAAAGGGTTTGTAGACACCTTTGGAGAATTTTAGGGTGACCAAAGGGTTCATAGATACCTTTGGAGCATTTTAGGGTGACCAAAGGATTCATAGATGCCTTTGGATTGTTTTAGGGTGACCAAAGGTTTCCTATACATCTTTGGAGTATTTTAGGGTGACCAAAGGGTTCGTAGACACCTTTGGAGTGTTTTAGGGTGACCAAAGGGTTTATAGATACCTTTGGAGAATTTTAGGGTGACCAAAGGGTTCTTAGACACCTTTGGAGTATTTTAGGGTGTGCGGTACTTTAAGCTTGAAAAGGCTATAGGTGAAGGATATTCAAGGGCTCAATCTCCTCACATCCTTAAATGGAAGCTAGGCGATAAGTTCCAAGTCCAATACGACTAGTGATAATGTAAGGACCTAACCATTTTGCCATAAATTTATCCCTTAGATGGGGTGGCAAGTTAGAATTTTGTTTGTTCTATTTTAGAACAAGATCACCAACCTGAATGTCTCTAGGGTGTTTTTTCATGCTATAGGCTCTCTTAAGCCTCTCTTTATAAATATGTAAGTTCTTGAGAGCATTAACGCATTGTTCATCAAGTAAAGTTAGTTGGTCCAGGTGAGCCTGCCATGTAGTGTCATCATCGATGCACTCTTGCATGGATATGTGCAGCGATGGGATTTCCAACTCTAAGGGTATGATAGCCTCAACACCATACAATAGTTAAAATGGGGTTGCACTAGTGGGTATCCGAATACTAGTGCAGTAAGCCAAAAGGGCAAGAGGTAATTGATTATGCCAATCTTTGTGATTATCCTTAATGGTTTTCTTTAATATTGAAATTATTATTTTATTTGATGCCTTAGCTTGCCCATTAGCTTGTGGATAATAGGGTATAGAAAAACTATGTTGGATGTTATATTTAGCTATTAAAGCACACACATCCTTATTATTAAAATGTGGCCCATTATCTAAAATTATCTTGGATGGGATACCAAAATGACAAATGATATTATGCATCATGAACTCTGCAATACAAGTTCCAATCATAGTGGTCAGGGGAATTTCTTCCACCTATTTTTTGAAATACTCGATGAATGTAATGATGAACGTATGTTGACCTAAATAAGAGGGTGATATTTTCTCAATTAAATCAAACCCTCATTGCAAAAATGACAAAACTAATTGAATTAGTTGTAAGTCCTGAGAAGGTACATGTGTCAAATTATCATGTTTTTCATACTTGAAGCACTTCATAACATAAGCACAATAATATTGCTCTAAATTTGGTCAATAATAGCCCATGCGAAGAATGCACTTGGCAATGGACATGCCACTGAAATGACCACCACATGTACTATCGTGTGCTTGGACAATATCCCAAACGGACTCTTGATGCTCTAAGAAATGAAGGAGGATACCCTCATAGCTTTAATGATACAATATGTCTCCAAGTAAGACATATTTTTCTACTTTTTGCTTGAATGCACGCTTGGTGGCATGCAACAATCCAGAAGGAATATTACCAAGCTTTAGGTAATATTTTAGTTGGATGGACCAATATTATTTTGAAGAAGCCTCAATTGCATTAATTGTTTGATCCTTTTGAAGTTCATCTCTCATGAATGTTGATTGGGAGAGAACTTGTAAATATAGCATTGTGTTGCTATCAAAAGTGGTTTGAGAGAACAAAGTCGAAGAACATAGGCTTATACTGAGAGGGGGGTGAACAGTATAAGATCAAATTTTACTTTTCTTTCCCAAACAATATTATCCAATATTATCAATGGCAATATCAATAGCAGTAATCAAAGCAATGCATAAATCATCACACACAAGAGAGACACAAATTTAACGTGGTTCACCCAATGTGGGGTACTCCATGGAGAAAATATTTCTTCTAAATTTTCTCAACAAATCTCTTGGGAATCAATTCCCTATTACAATGTTTATGGACCTCTATCCAAAGGAGACACCAATCCCCTATGCTCTGATTTGTGGATCTCTCTCCATAGGAGAACTCTATCCCCTTGCTCTGGTTCGTGGATCTCTCTCCACAGGAGAACTCTATCCCCTAGCTCTAGTTCGTGGAACTTGATCCAGGAGAACTCTATCTCCTCAACTAGTTCATGGATCTCTCTCCACAGAAGAACTCTATCTCCCTAGCTGGTTCATGGATATCACTCCATAGGAGAACTCTTTCCCCTTTGCTCTAGTTCATGGATCTCTATCCATAGGAGAACTCTATCCCCTCTACTCTAGCTGGTGAACTTCTAGAAGACTTCTACCCCCACTACTCTAGCTTGTGGATATCTCTCCATAGGAGACCTTTATCCCCACTACACTAGCTGATGGACCTCTATCCATTAGAGACCTCTATCCTCTCTACTCTATCACCTCCAAAGCTCTCTCTCAACTCTATCTCAAATCTACACCAAACTCTATCCCAAGTCTAGCACAAATATGCTCTAACTCTACTCACAAATCTACACCAAACTCTTCCACACAAACCCAAACTATCCCAAGTCTCTCTCAAGACTTGCTCAAATACCTAAGCCTTCTCAACTCAAATCCCTCAAGCCTTCTCAAAGACTTGCTCAAATCCTCAAAGCCTTCTCAAAGACTTGCTCAAATATACCTTCAAGCCTTCTCAAAGACTTGCTCAAATCTGCCTTCAAGCCTTCTCAAAGACTTGCTCAAATCTGCCTTCAATGTTGCTCACAAAACCTGCTCAAATAACTCCAAATCTTGCATACAAAACACAACTTAAATCTCTTTCAAAAAAGCTTTCTTCACACAGATAAATTCTACTTAGAATTCATTTAACCTCTGGAACATATAGAGAATGATATGCTCTATCAAAAACTCAATATGTTTCACACTCACAAATCTTGTACTCAATTAACCAATCTCTTTCTCTTGCAAAATCCTTTTCAAATCAAATCAAAACAATGTATAACAAAACTGGTCTATCTTTCTTGCAAATTTTCTCTCAAAGATCAATCACACCAATGCACAATTTTCCCTCACAAAATTGATCTCAAACACTTTCACAATTGCTATCAATATCTCTCAAACCAATGTTCAAAGGTTTCACAATGATGTACTAACTTGTCTTCAACCCTAGCACAAGTAGTTCACAATCTCTAGTACAAATGTCTCAATCTCTTTCAAACTCTATCCCAAATATTTCCAAAACCAATCAATAATGAAGTACAAGAAGATCTTCAAACTCTAATGCAATTGTTTCAACTTTCTCTCAACAATTGATGCACATGTAGGTCTCAAACCCTAACTCAAATATTTTCAACAATGCTTACCAAACAACCCTTTTATCTCCACCTTATATTTCAGAAACATTCACTTCAACAAAACACTTTAATAAGGAATGATGTGCCCATACCTCTTAGTTTACCCTTATGGAGATATGTCTTCAAAAACATGTCTCACAAACAACTGATTTTTCTAGTGCCACTTCAAGGGTTAGATAGGAAAATACTTTCTCAAACCATCCACATAAATTTTCTTCTCAAAAATATATGCTCAATTTTATTCCAAACCAATGCTCTATAACTCCCTTGGTTTTTCAAAATAAAGCATTAAATCATGAACCAAGTCCTTTAAATATTAATGCAACTATTACAAGCAATAAAAACACATTTTACACCTTTTATCTCCCTACTTTCATAAAATAATTTTCAAACCACTTAATAACCCATAACATTGATTTACAAATTTAAATCAACCATTTACACCTTATCACTCCTACTTTTGCATATATATCAAAATAAATTTTAATGACAACAATATCTTCAAAATATTTGGCAAAAATAAATTATCCTTATACCTCCTATTTGCCAAAAACCTTTATACCATAGCACACCCCTCAAACACCAAGCAAAGCAAATATTAAACAACCTTAGCGCATACCTTTTTAAAAAATTATTAATGTTGGCATGGATAGGAATCGACCCTCCGACCTCAACCTCCTAACGCAGGTGCTTAACCACTTGTGCTAGCCAAGCGGTTGAGACCTATCATGTAGGCCTCCACCTTTGTTCCTTGGTGCATTCATCAAAAATAATAAAAACTCTTCAAAACTGGTGCTAGGGAGAATCAAACCGTAAACCTCCACCTTGCAAATGTCTTAACACAAGTCTAGCCACCGTTGGGCCACCCTAGTGGATGACATCAAGGGATGGATGAACTTCACTTTAATTTGTCCTCCTTCTATGCTCTGAAATCAATGCTATCCTCTTGTCCTTATTCGTTGTCACCACTTGCACGATTGCTCGAATGATCGCATTATTAACCACACCATTTATTTCCAAAGACTTAGGGTATATATATGCTTTTCATGCACATTTTAGACATTGGCCCACATTTGAAATTTATTTAAAAATAATTTGATTTATTTTTGGTGCCATGCAATTTTAAACTTAGGTTTTATAATATTTAAAAATATATTATATTAAACATTTTGCCTTGGGTCTTTTTCACCAATGAGAAGTAAACCTTTTGCCTTGTCAATTAAAATCTCTCTTTCCTTTTTATTTACCAAATGAAGCCCTTGTTATTTCCAAATCTCCCTTAATAATATTTAAATATTATAATCCTTTTCTTCAAAATTCTCTTTGCTTGCTTTTACAACCATGGAAAATTCCTTTGCATTTATTGTTTCAACCTTGAAGACAAAACTCAACCTTTTCACCTTTGACATCAATGACAATCAACTTTGACATCAATGACAATACTATACTCAAAATTTCCAACAATCTCCCCCTTTGTCATTGATGGCAACCCTTTCTAAAAATTCCTTTTCCTACCATTGGATTCCAAATCTGCTCCCCTGAGAAACTGCTCCCCTGATTGAATGCTCTCCCCCTTACTCAAATCTCTCCCCCTTTGACATCAATGGCAAAGGGACTCCTTTGGGGCTAAATATAAGACTCTTAGCTCAGCCCCCTCCCCACATCCTCTCCTTGAGGTGATTAATTTTGGGGTGGGAGTATCTCTACTCCCAAAATACAATGCTCTTTTTCTTTGTCAACCTTCTTTTTCAATATTTTTGTAGCCATACCCTTTTGATCCTTTTGAGTGTCCCTATTCTTGCTTGTCTCTGGAAGTTCTGGAAACTCTTGTTCTACACCACTTGGCCTTATGCCCAAGATTATTGCACTTGTAACACTTAATGTTGTAGTTCTTAGAAGGTGCAAATATCTTGAAGTTCCTCCTAGTGAAGCCATACTCATTTCTATCATGAACCCTATAGTGGATTGCTTTATGACCAAAGTGATTACAAGAGTAGAAATACCCTTGAAATAAATATCCATATTTGAAAGAGTTGACATTCCTTTTAGTGAGGCCATACTCCTTTCCATGAGTCCTGCAATGCATAGCCTTGTGACCAAATTGATTACATGAAAAACAATGTCCTTTGAAGAAATCTTGTCTTGAACCCTCTGGTCTCTTAGTCCTTTCTTTGCCTTCTCTGTGATGATCCATGTTTCTTGTTTGTGCATTATTTCCTTTCTTAGTGAAGCTTCTATTCTTCAACTTATCCGCATAAGTCTCACTTTCTTCTTCACTCTCTTCCTCTGAAACTTCCTCTTCTTTTGAGCTTGAGCTTGACCCTTCTTCTTGTTTCCCTTGTCCTTCTTCAAAACCAAGTCCTATTTTGATAGATGAAGATCTTTGTGCATTGATAATCTTATCCAAAGTCTTTGAACTTTTCCCAAACCTGTGTAGCTTGTCCTTAGAATCTTTCACTTCCATCCTTAGTGAAACTACCTCTTGTTCTAGTCTTTCACATTCTAACTCTTTTACCTCTAACTTTTCACTCATGACCTCTTTAAATCTCCTTGCCTTAGCTTTTGAGTTTGTCAGGTCTTGTATAAGATTTTCTTTTTCTTCCTCACATTCTTGAACTTGAGCCCTTAGTCTTGAATTCTGCTTTCTAACCTTTTTCAATTCTCTGAGAGCAACAATAAGTTCTGCTTCTAGATCTACTACGCCTTCCTCTTCATTTTTTGAATATTTTTCTACTTCTTGGTCTCCAAGAGCATCTTCATACTTTTTAACTTTATCTTCAATAGGAGCATTTTCTTCCTCTTCTATTGCCAAAAATAGAATCTCTTCTTCTTCACTATCTAAGGGTCTTTCATCACTATCACTTGAAGCCTTGCTTGCCTTGTTAACATAGAAACTCTTCTTGTGCCTTTGAAAGAACTTCTTTTCATGCTTACCTTGTCCATACCTATTTTTCTTTTCATGCCTAGATTTTCCTGCTTCCTTTTTCTTATGATCATATTTCTCTTCACTACTACTGCTTTCGGATTCTGGACAATTAGATGCATAGTGACCAAAATTACCATAATTAAAACATTTCACTATTTTCATACCTTTGTGCTTTCTTGAGTCCTTCTTGTTTCTTCTCCCATAGTTAGCTTCTTCATCACTGCTTGACTCACCACTTGATTCTGGTTTCTTATCTTTTGTCTTCTTTGATGCTTTGAAAGCTACCTCTTTCTTGGAGTTGGGATCCTTTACTATTCTCATCTCATAAGATGTGAGAATTCCATGTAACTCATCCATAGTCAAACTTTCAATATCTCTCATCTCTTCTATAGCTGAAAATTTTCCATCATACCTCATAGGAAGTGACCTTAAAACCTTTTGAGCAACACTGGAGTCTTCAATTTCAAATCCAAGTCCACGCATGGTATTAACAACCTCATCCACATGAAGTAAGTATGTAGCAATATCTTCCTCATATTCCATATTTAAATATTCAAACCTTTTCTTGTGGTTTTGTAGTTTTTCCAACTTGACCTTTTTATCTCCTTCATATGTTTGCTTCAATTTATCCCATATCTCTTTTGTTGATTTGCAGTGCATAACTTTCACAAATTCTACTTCATATAAACCACTCAATATTCCATTCATAGCCTTAGCATTATTCACATGCAATAGCTTACCATATTTATCTATGGGAGGATTAGTTATAGGTGTGAACCCATCCTCAACTGATTACCATGTCTCATATCCTTGTGCCATCAAGTAAGTCTTCATTCTTATGCTCCAGAAAGCATAATTATTCCCATAAAACAATGGTGCCTTATTTGATGAAGATCCATTATGAGATGCCATATGTGTTCCTATAATATCTTCCTTCAAGTTGTTAGACTCTTCCGAAGGAACCCACTCTGATACCAATTGAAGAACACAGGCTTATACTGAGAGGGGGGTGAACAGTATAAGATCAAATTTTACTTTTCTTTCCCAAACAATATTATCCAATATTATCAATGGCAATATCAATAGTAGTAATCAAATCAATGCATAAATCATCACACACAAGAGAGACACAAATTTAATGTGGTTCACCCAATGTGGGCTACTCCATGGAGAAAATATTTCTTCTAAATTTTCTCAACAAATCTCTTGGGAATCAATTCCCTATTACAATGTTTATGGACCTCTATCCAAAGGAGACACCAATCCCCTATGCTCTGATTTGTGGATCTCTCTCCATAGGAGAACTCTATCCCCTTGCTCTTGGTTCATGGATCTCTCTCCATAAGAGAACTCTATCCCCTAGCTCTAGTTCATGGAACTTGATCCAGGAGAACTCTATCTCCTCAACTAGTTCATGGATCTCTCTCCATAGAATAACTCTATCTCCCCAACTGGTTCATAGATCTCACTCCATAGGAGAACTCTTTTCCCTTTGCTCTAGTTCATGGATCTCTATCCATAGGAGAACTCTATCCCCTCTACTCTGGTTGATGAACTTCTAGAAGACTTATACCCCCACTACTCTAGCTTGTGGATCTCTCTCCATAGGAGACCTCTATCCCCACTACACTAGTTGATGGACCTCTATCCACTAGAGACCTCTATCCTCTTTGCTCTATCACCTCCAAATCCTACTCTCAAATCTATCTCAAATCTACACCAAACTCCCAACATCCATCACATATTCTCTAACTCTACTCAAATACAAAACTTTGTCCCAAGTCT
Source organism: Wollemia nobilis (assembly GCA_028583015.1). Lineage (NCBI taxonomy): Eukaryota > Viridiplantae > Streptophyta > Pinopsida > Araucariales > Araucariaceae > Wollemia > Wollemia nobilis. The sequence continues at coordinate 1,918,730 of JAQPPZ010000232.1, forward strand.
ACTCTCAAGACTTGCTCAAATCTGCCTTCAAGCCTTCTCAAAACTTGCTCAATCCCTCAAGCCTTCTCAAATACTTTGCTCAAATCTCCCTCAAGCCTTCTCAAAGACTTGCTCAAATATACCTTCAAGCCTTCTCAAATACTTGCTCAAATATACCCTCAAGCCTTCTCAAAGACTTGCTCAAATATACCTTCAATGTTGCTCACAAAACCTGCTCAAATAACTCCAAATCTTGCATACAAAACACAACTTAAATATCTTTTAGAAAAGCTTTCTTCACACAGATAAATTCTACTTAGAATTTTTTTAACCTCTAGAACATATAGAGAATGATATGCTCTATCAAAAACTCAATATGTTTCACACTCACAAATCTTGTACTCAATTAACCAATCTCTATCTCTTGCAAAATCCTTTTCAAATCAAAACAATGTATAACAAAACTGGTCTATCTTTCTTGCAAATTTTCTCTCAAAGATCAATCACACCAATGCACAATTTTCCCTTACAAAATTGATCTCAAACACTTTCACAATTGCTATCAATATCTCTCAAACCAATGTTCAAAGGTTTCACAATGATGTACTAACTTGTCTTCAACCCTAGCACAAGTAGTTCACAATCTCTAGTACAAATGTCTCAATATCTTTCAACAATGAAAGCACACTTGTTCTCAAACTCTATCCCAAATATTTCCAAAACCAATCAATAATGAAGTACAAGAAGATCTTCAAACTCTAATGCAATTGTTTCAAATTTCTCTCAACAATTGATGCACATGTAGGTCTCAAACCCTAACTCAAATATTTTCAACAATGCTTACCAAACAACCCTTTTATCTCCACCTTATATTTCAGAAACATTCACTTCAACAAAATACTTTAATAAGGAATGATGTGCCCATACCTCTTAGTTTACCCTTATGGAGATATGTCTTCAAAAACCTATCTCACAAACAACTGATTTTTCTAGTGCCACTTCAAGGGTTAGATAGGAAAATACTTTCTCAAACCATCCACATAAATTTTCCTCTCAAAAAGATATGCTCAATTTAATTCCAAACCAATGCTCTATAACTCCCTTGGTTTTTCAAAATAAAGCATTAAATCATGAACCAAGTCCTTTAAATTTAATGCCACTATTACAAGCAATAAAAACACATTTTACACCTTTTATCTCCCTACTTTCATGAAATAATTTCCAAACCACTTAATGACCCATAACATTGATTTACAAATTTAAATCAACCATTTACACCTTATCACTCCTACTTTTGCATATAAAAATAAATTTTTAATGACAACAATATCTTCAAAATATTTGGCAAAAATAAATTATCCTTATACCTCCTATTTGCCAAAAACCTTTATACCATAGCACACCCCTCAAACACCAAGCAAAGAAAATATTAAACAACCTTAGCACATACCTTTTTCAAAAATTATTAATGCTGGTGTGGACGAGAATCGACCCTCCGACCTCAACCTCCTAATGCAGGTGCTTAACCGCTTGCGCTAGCCAAGCGGTTGAGACCTATCATGTAGGCCTCCACCTTTGTTCCTTGGTGCGTTCATTGAAAACAATAAAAACTCTTCAAAACTGGTGCTAGGGAGAATCAAACCGCAAACCTCCACCTTGCAAGCATCTTAACACACGTCTAGCCACCGTTGGGCCACCCTAGAAGATGATGTCAAGGGATGGACAAAATTCACTTTAATTTATCCTCCTTATGTGCTCCGAAATCAATGATATCCTCTTGTCCTTATTCGATGTCACACTTGCATGATTTCTCGAATGATCACAACATTAAAACCACACCATTATTTCCAAAAATCTTAGGGTATATATATGCTTTTCATGCACGTTTTAGACATCGACCCACCTTTGAAATTTATTTAAAAATAATTCGATTTGTTTTTGGTGCCATGCAATTTTAAACTTAGGTTTTATAATATTTTAAAAAATATATTATATTAAACCTTTTGCCTTGGGTCTTTTTCACCAATGAGAAGTAAACCTTTTGCCTTGTCAATTAAAATCTCTCTTTCCTTTTTATTTACCAAATGAATAACCAATAGAACTCAAATTTACCACCAAAACTATGAGATAAATTTATGACTAATTGGTTAGGTCCTTATATCATTTCTGAGAAGATTAGACCTGGGACATACCGCTTGACATCACTGGAAGGGGTTGAAGAGCCCAAACCTCTCAACATCCTTCATCTTAAAGAATTTTATGCCTAAAACCATAAAAAGGCCAAAAAGGCATCTGTAAGCCCTTTGGTCATCCATTAAAAGGCTCCAAAGGCGTCTGTAAGCCCTTTGGTCAAATAAAAAAAATTATAAAATCTAAAAAAATTGGAAAATATAAAAAAATTCAAAAACATTGCATTACATTTCATTTGCATAATTGCATTTCATTTGCAACATTTGCATTCCATTTACCGCATGCATTTCATTTTTGCACATGCATGTCATGTTGAATTGCATTAGGAATTTCCATCCATCACACTTGCATTTAGAATAAGTTGTGTTTACAATCTTACAAATGACACCACGTTTGTGTTTCAATCATGTATCTATGCATTATCATTTTCATTCATCACCCTTATGAGTAATTGTGTTTTTCAACACAACCCTTCTTGTTGCTATGAAGAATATACTAAGGTTTTCTGGTCACTCAGCCATACCTAGTGGTCTTCTCAAGAGTTTGGTAGAAATCTTGCTTTGCTTTTGTATATGAGGTCTAGTTTTGATAGCCCTTAGCATATAAAAATCCTATCACTAATATCCAAACTAAAAAATCCTAATTAGGACAAGGGACAGATGAACGCTACGAAGTAGGACCAGGTATCCTGAGGTGAAAATTTTATCTTGCTTATCCCCATGTGCGGACAGTCCAGGAAATGTTGGAAATTGGAAAAAGGACAATCTTACCCCTTACCCGAATAAATCCCTTGCTTACAAATGAAGGATAAAAATCCCATAATGAAATCCCCAAGTGAAATTCCATAATTAAATCCTTATAAATCAAGTCAAATCAAGATCTAATTCAAAGTGAAATCAAATCAGTATCAAATCCCTTTCTCAAGAGAATAAAAGAAAAAAATAAAAGTACAAAATAAACAATGGTTTTTATCACTAAAATAAAAGTACAAAATAAACAGTGATTCTTATAACTTTAAATGAGCAAGTATCCCGATAAATTGAAGAAAAGAAGGGGGTGAGCTTGAATCCCTGGAATTGTCAACACTATTGTGCCTTATGCATGATGATATGTATGATATATTAGCATCTCAATTTTTTCTAGACCAATATTTGAATGTGGAAGAGCTAGCTTCAGGTATCACCTAGTGGTCTACATCCAACTGAATTTTGAACCTAGGATTGGATAGACATTTGAGGATCCCCAATCTTAGAAATGGGCTGAAAGAATCCTTCCTAACATCGGGGTATGCTTATGCCTTATCTAATATACTCATTTGCACACACATTGGTAATGAATAGTTAGGGTCTATCCTAGTGAAAGCCTTATATTTCAGAATTCTAGTATGGTCATTATACAACTTTTGATTAGACAACTAGGGTGTTTGAGTCTCATGGTAAACCTCAAAAATTCCCAAATAGCAATAACCACTTTTCAATGCAATTATGAAATATCATTTTCTTTCTTATGAGATTTTTTTTATTAGATCTATTTGTAATATAGGTTAGAATAGATTTCAGAATTGATATTTAAATGACTACTGACTATGCTATCCATACTCCTTTAATTTACAAAGACTTATGAATAGAAACAATACATCATTGCATCTCACATAGGGGTGTACAATTTATCAATTTTTTTATACAAAGATATAGCAATTACATTTCATGATTGTTATACATTCTGTGGTGTCATCCATTAGATTGTCAAAACCATATTGCATTCATACATTATGTTTTAAGTGATTAAAACATACATGTTCATTTACATAGCATTCATCATAGAAAAATTATGCAATACATACATGGCATAAATTATGTCATAACATCATAAATTAAATGCATACAGGTATAGTAAATTATATTTGCATTTAACAGTAAACATTGCATACATATACATTCATCATAAGTAGTCCATATACACATGTATATATCATCGCATCTAATCATACATTCCATAGCTATCTAGTGTATGTCATACATACATCACATCATATAGCATAAAATCAGTATAACATATAACCATTGCATCCATGTGCATATCATAAAACATAAACATAAAATCCACACATATAATAAGTCTCGAATGTCAGATCATATCTATATATATATGTGTGTGTGTGTATATGTGTGTATGTGTGTGTGTGTGTGTGTGTGTGTGTGTGTACCAAAAATATATAATAAACAATACATCAACATATGTCAAAAATACCTGCAGGCTACATCTGTGTAGGTCCTCGATCTTACACTAAAAAATGGTACAATATCATCTATTAGATTAGTACCAAGAAGCACCTATGCCCCTAGTCTAAGAGGCTCCATCGTCACCTCCATCCTCCCTGTGAGTCCTCCTAGAACTAGCACCAGAGGTCCTCTCTGACTTGTGTGATCTATGACTAGAGCTAGCTGAGGACTATCCTATCTCTAGAGTGTGAGTCCTCTAAGATCCTAGAGCCCCAGACCTCTCAAGAACTTGACCATTGAGTAGCCCTATCTCTCCCCTTAGAGTAGAGATGTAAGAAGCATCTATTGCACTATTACTGATATGTTGCTGCACTAGAGCCCATAATCATCTAATCTCTACTACTTGGTCTAGCTTTGTTGATCCCTATGTTGCTTGAGCTACTGGAGCAACTAGAGGTGCTAGAGCAACCTATGAAGAGGAGGGATCCTCCCTCCTAGCCCTGAGCATATCATACTATGCCCTTAGAGCATCCAGCTGGGACTATAGAAGGATGCACTGTCCTGTAACCCATTGTATCTCTATCCCTGTTGAGTCAATCTTGGCCTACAGAGCGGTCATCTCTTCCTCATAGCCACACCACTGAGACTACCCTAATGTGAGCCAAGATTATAGATCCCCAAACTTTGCTTGTAAGGTAGCAATGGTGGTGTCTCGATGTAGAAGTTATGTCTACAAGGATCCTACCTAAGTCTATAAGCTGGCAACCTGGACCCTGAGCTATCCGATATAGCTGTCAGGTGGGGCCTTGCCCTCCTTGAGAGCATCACCCTCCTCCTCAGCCAGATGTGCATCCTCTATAGCTCCTCCCTCACCCCATCTACCCTCAGTCCTCTGATGGACTTGATGATCATGAGGGTCAACCTCTGCTCCCTCAACACCCTCTACTACTACATATTCTAGAGTCCTAGCCAAGGGGCCCTCAAAACCCCACCATACCCTGAGTGTCCACCAAGTGTCATAGTCAAGAGTAGTCCCTGCATCTGTCAGGCCTGAATCCTAAAAGTCATCATCCTCATCACCTAGTGGAGTAACCCTGGGCCAGGTAAAGCCCCTAAAAAAACACAAAAAAAAAAAAATACCCATCTAGAGCGAGGTGATGGTAGATGGTAGGTGGATCTAGAATGTCCTACCTAATTCTAAACTATCGGGTAACACAAGATAAGTAAAAGAACTATTGTACCTCATACTTGCATCCGAGGATCCATCTGTCTCTACATTCTCGACGCAACCAGTCATCAGCCTTCATCCACAGAGGGAAGTCTAGGTATGGGTACGAGTCCACCTGGTCTACCTAAAGTTGTGAAAACTCTCCAATGTAGTAAGCCATATCTCCTACACGAGACCTACTCCTGAAGCCCTCCTTCTCGTGAGGCTAGCATGTCACATAATACTAGTGCACCTCCTCAATGGCACCAATCTCAAGTGGTAGGCCGGTGGGGTGCTCAATCCTAATATACTACCACCCCCAGATCTAAAGTAGTAGACTACATCCAATGCCTACTCTACTCCTCTATGTAATCTAGTATAACTCATTATAGAGCTACGCTAGTAAGACACTCCCCTAGTACAGGATCAGAGGATGATCATGGGGGATCGTTAAGACCTCCATAGTCCTAGCTAGGAGGTTCCAAGGGAACCTCGCTCCTAAAGAGTTGGGTAGGATAATCTTCATGATCAAGTGCATGAAAATGGATGCTCATCGAGAGAAGACCCACTTTGTATACTAGTGCTCAATGTGGACCCCTCCATGGTCTGAGTGTCACTATGCTACCTCGCTACGACCATCGAAGATGTGATCAAACAATACCTACTTCACCTTGGTCGGTGAATATGTGATGGCCTCACCATCTAGAGGGAGTTGGAATATGTGGTAGACATCCTCCAGAGTGACAGTCATCTCACCTATCGATAGGTGAAAGGTATTGGTCCACACATCCCAACATCGAGTCCAATGCAGTCATATAGGCCTGATCGGCCTGAATGGTGGGGAGGCATAAGACGTAGCCAAATCCAATGGCCCCAAACCAATCCATCTTTGCGAGTAGCAATGCATCGCATAGGTTACGAAGGATCTCAGATTCCCTTGCCCTTGCGATCAAATTCCGGTGGAATAATAAGGTAAAAATAAAAAACAATAAAAAACAACCTTAAAAATGATAAAAAAAAATTATAAAATTACAAAAACACCAAAAAAATGAAAAAGAGCACTTCTAAAATTAAAAAAATCAATTAAATCTTATAAAAAAACTAATAAATTAAAAAAATTCCTAAAGTTGTCAAACTGCAGTTCATACCCATGATCGGGATGGTGGTAAATTTGATGACCGTTAGAACTTGAATCTAGCCATGGTTGACAGCCACGACCCCCAATTTTCTAATTAGGAACCATACCTGCCAGTCGTGACTAGGAGAAATGACCTTTTTAGGGTCATTTCCCATACCGAGACACCCAAAAATTAAAAACCCTAACCCTCTAAGCTAACCTAAGCTAAACCTAACTAGGGTGAGGTTCGTTATAGACAATTTAGTGATGTTAATTATCCCATTATTTAGTGAGGTTAATTTTAAAATCGGTAAAATAAAATAATGAGTGAGGGTTTTGTGTGCTTCTACCTTAGTAGCACCGGCTCCTCCAGGTTGGTCTGCCATCGGTGTGGATGATAGTGAGGTTGAGTTGCGATAACGTTCCGTATCAAATTTGTCTTCTCACCTCTTAGAGCTCTTAGATTCTCAATTGCAACAATAAATAATGAGATTAAAAAATTGCACAAAATGCTTAAATATTTTCTATTTTGGCCTTGACCACACATGACAACCACGATCCTCGAATTAGGGTTTACTACCCGTAGGTTTGACCCATGGCTAAGCAATTTGAAATTTATAGCTACTAATGACAAGCATGACTAGAAATCTGTAATAAATGCTCTCAAATCCCACTGCATGGAGTTTCAAAATGCTAATTTAAAAATACCCATCTGGCCAAAATTATCAAAAAATATTAAAAAATAATAAAAAAATCAGATAAATCAAAAGCCAAATGCGCCTCGTATCTAGTGATTTACCCTCTACACTTAGTGGTTGTAGTGACTGGCATTCCATGCAATCCGACAAGATGAGTAAATTACCATAAGGAAATTTGGGGTAAATTAGTCATCATTGAATTGTTATGCTTCATTTCAATCCCTAAGAAGGCCCAGGTGATCAAACTGCTCCATGAGAATGAGATATTCATGTCAATTCTTCTATGAAACTTTCAGTAAATCATCAAACCATATGATTCAACACATGCCTAATTGGAATTGCTATCATCTTGATTCCCTAAGAAGGCCTGTACGACTGGACCACTCCATGGGATAGAAATATACAATTACTATTAATAGTTGCAATCATCATTGATTAGGCCTTGCCAAGTACTCAAATGCTAAACTTTAATTTATTCAAATTTATTCATAGTGGTCAAGTGACTCATCACTTTGTTAATTGTCATTACCCTCATCGACTCGTCGCTTGAGGGGGTAGTCATAATGTCATAATCATAGTCAAAGTCAACAGAATATCCCTTGATCATAGATCCCTTGATCTTGTCAAAATTGTGTTCATCCTACGAATCATTGCCAATGACTATCATAAGCTTACCCTCTACTGGAGAAAAAATCAAATATGATATTTAAGTTAGTAGTTATCCTCCATTCGGATCTATATGGTGCAGAAGCCTATAGTAGCCCTGACCTGCCCGATCATCATTGGAGCTTGCCAAAGATTTTTCAATTTAAGCCTTCCATCCAATTGGAAGCAATGATTCTAGGATGCGCATCCTTTTTGCTGGACCTTAGGCATCTAATGTTGATCAGACTAATGATCATCATCCAACCTACGACATCATTTTAGGAGGTATATTTTTCTCACCGTTGTTCGATCTCACAACGCATCTCAAAAGGGGCATTTGTAGACACCTAAAACACGTCATGTTGAGGTGACTACTCATATGGGACATGCTAGAAGACCATATGGAAGACCTTGGATAAATACCAAGGTATAGTAGTGGTTCTAACCACTCATTTAGGCATTTTGGCCTAACTAATGTTGGCCATGACTGAGACCCATGGTTAACAGAGTTGACCGCACCTCAGAGCCATGACTAGCAGTTAGAATTAGTTGGACTTTGGCCGACCCAAATTTGGTTATAACGGCCAATTGGTTGTATATCCGAGTGGTTTTGGGGAAAAAATATCCATAATATTCCCTCCAAATGCTCTAGCTATCCATTCTTGATCTTGGCTTCCTCAAGAAGCTAGGACATAGCCTTCCTAGAGGTTATAATAGCCCCATACAAAATGGGAAATAAGAGAGATGCATAGGAGAATTTGAACGGCGAAGCCCTGATGAATTCAGTACTCACCTACTTGCATTAAGAGAAATCCTTTAGCTAGCATTGAGATATTGAAATGACAATTGAAGTCATGGAGATCTTAGGAGGCTAGAAGAATCAAGAAATAAGATTACGAGCAATCCATCATCAATTAGAGCAATTCAACTACCAAATCTATCAGAGGACACAAAGGTGACCCTTGAACCATCAATTCATTAGGGAAATTGGAGATCTAGGCCACATTTGGAGGGCAAGTTAATTTTTAGCTTAGTCATGGCTGTCAGCCACAGCTAACAGTGCTCATTGTGAAATAGACCTACGGTCAAGTTCAATCTCTATGTTTCCATGGTTTTAGCCATAGATGTTATTTCATTTGCATTAGAATCGATATATCAAGTGTATATTTGCTTTATTAGAGAATTTTATCCGGTAGAATAAAGAGTTTAGGTATCTTTCTTATCATTTAGCATTTGTAGTGAGTAGGACAAGAATGCTTACATTTCATGCTTTCATGCTTTTGATTTCATAATTAGGGCATCATATAGATAATTCTATCTTTCTTTCACATCTTTCATGGCAATATTTTATGCTTAACATAGAATTACCATGTTTCTTGCACTTTCTTGATTTCAAGCTTTCATGGCATCTTTTTGTATAATTTCCTTTTAAAGCCTCATCAAGAGAGGCCTCCTTTATTACTAATATGCTTCTTGTTGTTTATTGTATGTAGGACTAATAGGGTGTTGATATGCAAGGCAAAAAATACCTCTAATCATGGAGAAGAAGGTCATCGATACCTTAGAGCAGTTCGTGTGCATTTAGGAAGCCTACAAATTACACCTACCCTTGCATGGGGATTGTTCTATGATTGCAATAATTGTATCACATTGGGTATCCCTAAGAGGGATGGATTTATAATCGAGCTTCATTGGAAATTTAATAAAAAGGAAGCCCTACTTTGTGGTTATTTGTAAATTCATCTATCTTTCATGCTTTATGTTGATTTTCAATTATTATTAGCTTAGGTGTATGCTTCCTGGGTTGCTACAAATGCCTTTTAAAGTCAACATACTATTTTTAGGCCCTCACTATGTACATCCATGAGAGCAATGGAGCAACTATGATATGTGCACCATACTAAGCAATAAGAAACTATGTTACACTCTAAAGACATATGCCAAGTTGCCAAGTGTGATCCCCTTCTTTTATATTTCTTCTATTCTTTTGAATCATAATCATATCACCACATTATGGATACTATATGAGTCATAGGATTGGATGCAATAATCTTCTCATCTCTTTCTACCCCAAATTTTTACATTCTTGGCTACCTTGTAGGCCTGAAAGATAATGAACTGGATTATCCCATTTCCTCATGGGATTATAATATGCTAAGAATGATCACTCACAACATCTTATCTTTCTTCATCAATTACCATATGAAAAAGAGTATGCCATTTACAAAATTTGACATCAAAATCTCCTAAAAATATCTTATTCTTCTATTTCATCATTAAGATACATGATTGACATCATCATTATCCATAGTATGATATCCCAATCAATATATTTTCTTTTATTTCATAAATGGGCTACATGATGAATACTTTGAGCCTTCACAATTGTTGATAGCCAAATCAATCATCTCTTATCCTCATAATAGGCCACATGATAAATACTAATATCCTTCATAAGTGTTGATAGCCTAATCAATATCCAATCATCTTTACATTTTTATAACTTGGGGAAACTTATCAAGCTATAATATGACCATCCAAATGGGGGTATCTCAATTACTTAAAAAAGTAATTAGATAACGTAATAAAAAATATATCAAGTTGACAATACATTTTGCAAAGGAACAACTTTTAAATAAATCAATCATCTATGTTCCCTAAAATATGCCCTTAATTTATGTACCTATCAATAGGCCAATTATTTATGTACCTTTAAATTGGTCAATTACATATCTTTTAATCTACATAAGCATGTCCATCAATATAGCTCAGTAGCCATTGTTGATGAGTGATGGATTATGATTATTTTATGCAATTTTAATTTTATTTTTGGATGCAAACTTTGATAATTATGGATGTGAGTTTGATAAATTTAATGTGTAATTTATGTTATTTACATTATTCCTGATAAATTTGCTCCATGGTATAATATGTGACATATACTAGAAATTTCATGAAAAGTTGTGCAAGATTTTTGTTTTTTTTATAGGTATGAATTGTGGGTACTTGTAGGAGATGTTACAACCAAATATAGGCCAAACATAGACAAACCAGCTGGTGAGGAAGCGCATTGAAGATAGGTCACGAATCCATCTACGGATACCATATTTAGATATCGCCTATGAATACTACCTATAGAGAGTATAGTTGGAAAGGCATTACGAAAAGGTGTTACAAAAAATAGTTGATTGTAAATCTATTTGACGTGTTAGAAATCCCATGTATGTTGATAAATCAACATGGTTGTTATTGTGTTGCATCAATATTTGGAATATAATCTAATTATTATTATGTAATTTATTAATAATATGTAATTTTTTATCTATTAGTTGTTCGATATTATATAATTTGAATGTAATCCAAATTTGTTAGTAGTTTGTTAAGTCTGTTATGTGTGTTTGGCATTATGCCACTTGGAAAAATTCATCTGTAATAAGTCCAAAGTAGTTAGTGGGATGTTTTAATTTTAGATTATTTTTGTTATGTTATATTAGCATTCAAATCTTCAAGTGTTCAAGATGTAACAAAAATATAGAAAAGACTTCTATTGAAAATGTCCAAGGTGACATTATAAAATACAATGTAAAGACCTTTGAAAAGGTCTACCATCTATTGTCTACCATATACCTTTTGAATAGTCTGTTGTCCACATATTCTATCATTTACATTGTATGAATGAAGAATTGAAGTCAAGCAATAAAATAGCAATATTTTCTTCCATGGATTTGGTAACTATATCTTGTATTTCTACATGATTTATTCATTTATGTAACTTCCATTTTATTTTATTTCTTATATGAATTGAATAGTATTAAGTTAGTCTAATGAAATATTAATTTCTAAAATAAAATAGAGTAGAAAAGAGAAGAGAATTACACTAACCTGTAAGAGGCAAGGCCCACTTTGAACAATTAGTCCTTTGATCTCTTCCTCCTAAATTATAGTAGGATTAGTTAGAATATAGAATAAGCCTTAGAGCATAGAATTAATTAAAATTGCATAAAATAGAATTATAAAATCTATTAAATAATTGTTGCATTATTAGATCATACATGGATCCACACACATACATAGACTTAGTCATAAATTGCATCTTTAAATTAAGCATCAATTTCATTTCAATTTCCTTTATTGTAAACCTTTATTTCCTACAAACAAAACTAAGAAAATAGAATAAAGTCAACGATTAAGAATGATGGAATAATCTATATGGGATTTCTATTCTTTAAATCTAACATGGATTGAAAAGTGTGTTGGGGTAAATATAAATCAACAAAAATTACCCTTTAGGCCATTCCCTAAAAGTTAATATTTTTTAAGTTTTCTAAGTTCTTGTCCATTAATTAGGCTAAGAGGTCATTGCTTAGGGGTGAATCTCACTTATACATATATACCAAAAAATATCCTTTAAGCTCTTTCCTAAATGTTAACGTTTTAAGCCACATAAGTGTTGGTCCATTAATTAGGCACTGTTTAGAGGTGTATCACATCTATACATACTTTACCCCTTTAGATACATCAACAAAATAAATCCCTTTAGGGCATTTCCTTAAGGTTATTCTTCTAAATCCATCTAAGAACTTGCCAATTAATTAGTCTAAGAGGTCACTACTTAGGGGTAAATCACATTTGCACATACCTTGTTTCCTTTGACACATTAACAAAAAATTCCCTTTATGTCCTTTCCTAAGTATTAATCTTTTAAAGTTTCCTAAGTACTTATAGGATAAGAGGATACTTCTTAGGGGTGAATCAATCAGTTCCTTCAAATTCATATTTTAAGGCAATCAGAAAGCTCCTTTAAGTTCATGCATAAAGGTCATTACTCATAAAAAACTCCTTCAAGTTCACACTTAAAGGTCATCATTCAAAAAAATATCCTTCAATTTCTTACTTTGAGGTCATCATTCGCAAACAAAAACTCCTTTAAGTTTATACTTAAAGGTCATCAATCATAAAAAAGCTCATTTAGGTTTATAATTAAAATTCAACAAAAGGATCCTTTAGGTTTATACTTAAAGGTAAAAAAGGGCTCCTTTAAGTTTTTAGTTATAGGTCATAAATCATAAAAAGCTCCTTTACATTTATACGGAATGTTCATCAATCATAAAAAATTACTTTAAGTTTATACTTAAAGGTCAAAAAAAGGCTCCTTTAAGTTTATACTTAAATGGAAACCAAAGGATCCTTAATTTTATACTTAATGGTATTCAAAAGCACATTTATGTTTATACTTAAAAATTATCCATAATTAAAAATCTCCTTCAAGTTCATGCATGAAGGTAATCATGTTAGAAGTATACACAATTGAATTGTCATTGATGTCAAGGACCGAATTGGTTGTTGGTAAACCATGGTGTGATTGGGTGAATTATTCAAGGTAAATATTATACAATTAAGTGAAGGTTTAATATTTAATATTATAAAATTTAAATATTAGATTTAATATAAATTAAATATAAATATTAATGTAAAGCTAAAGTTTGTATATTAATGAAAAATATGGGTCAACCTCTATAAATACAAGGTAAATATCTTCTATATATATGAGCACAACTAGGGAAAGTAAGTGAAGCATTGGCATACGTTTATGCTCTTCGATCGATCGAATATATTGTTGTTCGGGTATTTCATGAGAGAGTAGATACAACCCCTCGACGATGAGCGCAAGAAGATGGAGATGGTGTGAATTTTTTTGAAATAGGAGCAGTGAAGGCTATGTACCACATTGCAACAACCATTCACAAAATACCTATAGCAATCGGTCGTGACATCACTCAGAGGCTTATTGCACATTAGTTGGTGAGTCAATGTCTATTCAGAAATGGCTAGTTTAGGTACTGCAAATTTTGAGCGTAATGGCTAATTGGAGGACCTAATACATTGTAGTGTGAGAAACACTCAAAGAATCATCAGTTTAAGTTTCAAAAAATCGATCCATAGATGAAATATGTATGTGGAGAAAGATAGTGAGGAGACAACAAAGTGATGTATGAGCCCCATAAAATTTGAATTGCAGATGTGATGCAAAGAAATTGAGCGAAGGGCATATAGTTCGGTAGCAACAACATACGCAAAAGTGGAGCAATACGACATAGATAGAAATAGTGAGAAAAGGAGTCCAACAAGCTACTTCGAAGAACGTATCAAAGTTTTAGGAGATCACCAGATCATACAAAAGTGATTGCATCATCTAACATCCAGAAGAAGAATTTGATCGTACTTGACACACTCGATGACACTATACATATTCTCAACTACAAGGCAACCAGGTCAAGGAATTTGTAGCCCACAATGCTATAGTAAATATCCTCTATTTTAATTTTGATGCCGAATAAGTTGATAAAGTGGAAGTGGTGAAGTTAGAGAAATAGCGTAGACATGTTATCTAAGAGTGCGAACATGGTGAAACTAGAAATCCTTTGATAGGAAAGAGAAGTTGTTGCATCCTGATTTGAAGAATTTATGAAATGTGAGAGGAGGAATAACATTGGAGGTTGCACAATTCAAGAGGAACTATTAGAGCACCTAAATAAAAGGAGGTGAAGGTCTCACTTTTTACTCATATGGATTTTGACGAAAAATACAAACAATAGGCTGAGCACTAGTGAATAAACAACATTAGGTGGCAGTGTCCATTGGGGAGTGAAGGTGAGGTTGTAAATATTTTGCATAGGTATATCCCAATTGGATGAAAATCTATGGTGAAGCCTTAAACCTACATGCATGCCTTGCCTAAGTGTGAAAAAATATTAGGATTCACACCTACATTCCATATTGCTCCCCCTGAGAAACTGCTCCTCTTGACTGAATTCTCTCTTCCTTACTCAAATATCTCTTCCATTGAAATCAATGGCAAGGGGACTCCTTTGGGATTAAATATAAGACTCTTAGATCAGCCCCCTCCCCATATCCTCATATTGAGGTGATTAATTTTGGGGTGGGAGTATCTCTACTCCCAACATAAAATGCTCTTTTTCTTTGTCAAACTTCCTTTTCAACATTTTTGTAGTCATACCCTTTTGATCCTTTTAAGTATCCATGTTCTTGCTTGTCTTTGGAAGTCTTGGAAACTCTATTCTACACCACTTGTCCTTATGCCAAAAATTATTGCACTTGTAAAACTTAATTTTGTAGTTATTTTAAGGTACAAATATCTTGAAGTTCCTCCTGGTGAAACCATACTCATTTCTATTATGAACCCTGCAATGGATTGCTTTATGACCAAAGCAATTACAAGAGTAGCAATACCCTTGAATCAAATATCCATATCAGAAATAGTTGATATTACTTTTAGTGAGGCCATATTCCTTGTTTCCTTGAGTCATGTAATGCATAGCGTTGTGACCAAACCAATTATATGAAAAATAATGTCCTTTGAAGAAATCTTGTTTTGAACCCTTTGGTCTCTTAGTCCTTTCTTTGCCTTATCTATGATGATCCCTATTTCTTGTTTGTGCATTGTTTACTTTCTTAGTGAAGATTCTATTCTTCAAATTATCCTCATAAGTATCACTTTATTCTTCACTCTCTTCCTCTGAAACTTCTTATTATTTTGAGATTGAGCTTGATCCTTATTCTTGTTTCCCTTGTCCTTATTCAAAACCATGTCCTATTTTGATAAATGAATATCTTTGTGCATTGATAATCTTATCCAAAGTCTTTGAACTTTTCCCAAACCTGTGTAGCTTGTCCTTAGAATATTTCACTTCCATCCTTAGTGAAACTACCTCATGTTCTAACCTTTCACATTCTAACTCTTTTACCTCTAACTTTTCATTCATGACCTATTTAAATCTTCTTGCCTTAGCTTTTGAGTTTTTCAAGTCCTGTAGAAGATTTTATTTTTCTTCCTCACATTCTTTAACATGAGTCTTTAGTCTTGAATTCTATTTTCTAACCTTTTCCAATTATCTAAGAGCAACAATAAGTTATTCTTCTAGATCAACTGTGTCTTCCTCTTCATTTTTTGAATCTATCTCTACTTCTTGGTCTTCAAGAGCATCTTCATACTTTTCAACTTTATCTTCAATAGGAGTATTTTTTCCTCTTCTATTGCCAAAAATATAATCTCTTCTTCTTCACTATCTAAGGGACTTTCATCACTGTCACTTGAAGCCTTGCTTGCCTTGTTAACATATAAACTCTTCTTGTGCCTTTGAAAGAACTTATTTTCATGCTTGCCTTGTCAATACCTATTTTTCTTTTCATGCCTAGATTTTCCTACTTCCTTTTTCTTATGATCATATTTCTCTTCACTGCTACTACTTTCGGCTTCTAGAAAATTAGATACAAAGTGACCAAAATTACCACAATTAAAACATTTCACTATTTTCATACCTTTGTACTTTCTTGAGTGCTTCTTGTTTCTTCTCCCATAGTTATCTTCTTCATCACTACTTGACTCACCACTTGATTCTGGTTTCTTATCTTTTGTCTTCTTTGATGTTTTGAAATCTGCCTCTTTCTTGGAGTTGGGATCCTTTACTATTATCATCTCATAATATGTGAGAATTCCACATAACTCATCCATAGTCAAACTTTCAATATCTCTCATCTCTTATATAGCTAGAAAATTTTCCATCATACCTCATAGGAAGTGACCTTAAAACCTTTTGAGCAACATTGGAGTCTTCAATTTTAAATCCAAGTCCACGCATGGTATTAACAACCTCATCCACATGAAGTAATCATGTAGCAATGTCTTCCTCATCTTCCATCTATAAATATTCAAACCTTTTCTTGTGGTTTTGTAGTTTCCCAACTTGAAGTTTTTATCTCCTTCATATGTTTGCTTCAATTTATCCCATATCTCCTTTGTTGATTTGCAATGCATAAATTTCACAAATTCTACTTCATGTAAACCACTCGAGATTCCATTCATAGCATTAGCATTATTCACATGTAATAGCTTACCATATTTATATGTGGGAGGATTAGCTGTAGGTGTGAACCCATCCTCAACTGATTACCATGTATCATATCCTCATGCCATTAGGTAAGTCTTAATTCATATGCTCCAAAAAGTATAATTATTCCCATAAAAAAATGGTGCTTTATTTGATGAAGATCCATTTTGAGATACCATCTATTTTCCTGTAATATCTTCCTTAAAGTTGTTAGACTCTTCCAAAGGAACCTGCTCTGATACCAATTGAAGAATATAGACTTATACTGAGAGGGGGGGTGAACAGTATAAGATCAAATTTTACTTTTCTTTCCCAAACAATATTATCCAATACTATCAATGGAAATATTAATAGTAGTAATCAAATCAATGCATAAATAATCACACACAAGAGAGACACAAATTTAATGTGGTTCATCCAATGTGGGCCACTCCAAAGATAAAATATTTCTTCTAAATTTTCTTAAAAAATCTCTTGGGAATCAATTACCTATTATAATGTTTATAGATATCTATCCAAAGGAGACACCAATCCCCTATGATTTTATTTGTGGATCTCTCTCCATAGAAGAACCCTATCCCATTTCTCTTGGTGCGTGGATCTCTCTCGAGAAGAGAACTCTATCCCCTAGCTCTGGTTCATGGAAATTAATCTAGGATAACTCTATATACTTAACTAGTTCATGGATCTCTCTCCACAGAAGAACTCTATCTCCCTAACCGGTTCACAGATCTCACTCCACATGAGAAATATTTTCCCTTTGCTCTAGTTTGTGGATCTCTTTCCATAGGATAACTCTATCCCCTCTGCTTAGGTTGGTGAAATTCTAGAATATTTCTACCCTTGCTACTCTTGTTGGTGAAATTCTTGAAGATTTCTACCCTCGCTGCTCTGGCTTGTTTATCTCTCTCCATAGGAGACCTCTATCCCCACTACATTGGTTGATGGAATTCTATCCAATGGAGACCTATGTCCTCTCTACTCTATCACCTCCAAAGCCTACTATCAACTCTATATTAAATCTACAACAAACTCTATCCCAAGTCCAGTGTAAATCGTCTCTAACTCTACTCACAAATTAGCACCAAACTCTATCCCAAGTCTAGCACAAATTTTCTCTAACTCTACTCATAAATTTGCACCAACTCTATCCTAAGTCTAGCACAAATCTAATCTAACTCTTCTCACAAATCCACATGAAACTATGTCCCAAGTCTACTCTCAAGACTTGCTCAAATCTGCCTTCAAGCCTTCTCAAAAACTTGCTCAAATTTACCCTCAAGCCTTCTCAAATAATTTCTCAAATATTCCCTCAAGCCTTCTCAAAGACTTGCTCAAATATACCTTCAAGCCTTCTCAAAGACTTGCTCAAATCTACCTTCAACCCTTCTCAAAGACTTTATAAAATTTACCTTCAATGCTGCTCACAAAACCTTCTCAAATAACTCCAACTCTTGCATACAAAACACAACTTAAATCTCTTTTAGAAAAATATTTCTTCACATAGAAAAATTCTACTTAGAATTTGTTTAACCTCTGGAACATATACATAATGATATGCTCTATAAAAAAATCAATATGTTTCACACTCACAAATCTTGTACTCAATTAACCAATCTCTTTCTCTTGCAAAATCCTTTTCAAATCAAAATAATGTATAACAAAACTATTCTATCTTTCTTGAAACTTTTCTCTTAAAGATCAATTTTACACAAATGCGCAATTTTCCCTTACAAAATTGATCTCAAAAACTTTTACAATTGCTATCAATATTCCTCAAACCAATGTTCAATTATTTTACAATGATGTACTAACTTGTCTTCAACACTAGCACAAGTATTTCACAATATCTAGTACAATTGTCTCAATATCTTTCAAACTATATCCCAAATATTTCCAAAACCAATCAATAATGAAGTACAATAAGATCTTCAAACTCTAATGCAATTGTTTCAAATTTCTCTCAAAAATTGATGCACATGTAGGTCTCAAACCCTAACTCAAACATTTCCAACATTGCTTACCAAACAACCCTTTTATATCCACCTTATATTTCAGAAACATTCACTTCAACAAAATACTTTAATAAGGAATGATGTGCCCATACCTCTTAGTTTGCCCTTATGGAGATATGTCTTAAAAAATCTATCTCACAAATAATTGAATTTTCTTGTGCCGCTTCAAGGGTTAGATAGGAAAATACTTTCTCAAACCATCACATAAATTTTCCTCTCAAAAATATGTGCTCAATTTAATTCCAAAACAATGCTCTATGAATCCCTTGGTTTTTCAAAATAAAGGATTAAATCATGAACCAAGTCCTCTTAAATTTAATACCACTATTACAAGCAATAAAAATATTTTTTACACCTTTTATCTCCCTACTTTCATGAAATAATTTCCAAACCACTTAATGACCCATAACATTGATTTACAAATTTAAATCAACCATCTACACCTTATTACTCCTTTTTTATATATAAAAATAAAATTTTAGTGACAAAACTATCTTCAAAATATTTGGAAAAAATAAATTATCCTTATACCTCCTATTTGCCAAAAATATTTTTACCATAGCACACCCCTCAAACACCAAGTAAAGCAAATATTTAACAACCTTAGTGCATACCTTTTTCAAAAATTATTAATGCTAGTGTGGACAAGAATTGACCCTCCGATCTCAACATCTTAAATCAGGCGCTTAATTGCTTGCGCTAGCCAAGTAGTTGAGACCTATCGTGTAAGCATCCACCTTTGTTCCTTGGTGTGTTTGTAGAAAACAATAAAAACTCCCCAAAACTGGTGCTATGGAGAATCAGACTACAAAACTCCACCTTGCAAGCGTCTTAACACACGTCTAGCCACCATTGGGCCAACCGAGTAGATGATGTCAAGGGATGGACAAAATTCACTTTAATTTGTCCTCCATATGTGCTCTAAAATCAGTGATATCCTCTTGTCCTTAATCGCTGTCACACTTTCATGATTGCGAAAATGATCACAACATTAACAAAATCCTATTATTTACAAAAATATTAGGGTATAAATATGCTTTTCATGCACATTTTAGATGTCGGCCCACCTTTGAAATTAATTTGAAAATAATTCAATTTGTTTTTGGTGCCATGCAATTTTAACCTTAGGTTTTATAATATTTTAAAACAATATTATATTAAACCTTTTGCCTTGGGTATTTTTCACCAATGAGAAGTAAACCTTTTGCCTTGTTAATTAAAATCTCCCTTTCCTTTGTATTTACCAAATGAATAACCAATAGAACTCAAATTTACCACCAAAAGTGTGAGATAAATTTACGACTAATTGGTTAGGTCCTTATATCATTTCTGAGAAGATTAGACCTGGGACATACCGCTTGACATCGCTAGAATGGGTTGAAGAGCCCAAACCTCTCAAAATCCTTCATATTAAAGCATTTTATGCCTAAAACAATAAAAAGGCCCAAAAGGCATCTGTAATCCCTTTGGTCATCTAGTAAAAGTCTCCAAAGGCGTCTGTAAGCCCTTTGGTCAAATAAAAAAAAATTATAAAATCTAAAAACATTGGAAAATATAAAAAATTCAAAGACATTACATTACATTTCATTTGCATCATTGCATTTCATTTGTATCATTGTATTTCATTTGCAACATTTGCATTCCGTTTACCGCATGCATTTCATTTTTGCACATGCACATCATGTTGCATTGCATTAGTAATTTCCATCCATCGCATTTGCATTTAGAATAAGTTGTGTTTACAATCTTACAAATGACACCACGTTTGTGTTTCAATCATGCATCTATGCATTATCATTTTCATTCATCACCCTTGTGAGTAATTATGTTTTTCAACACAACCCTTCTTGTTGCTATGAAGAATATACTAAGGTTTTTCGGTCACTCAACCATACCTAGTGGTCTTCTCAAGAGTTTGGTAGAAAGCTTGCTTTTCTTTTGTAGATGAGGTCTATTTTTGATAGCCCTTAGCATATCAAAATCCTATCACTAATATCCAAACTAAAAAATCCTAATTAGGACAAGGGACAGATGAATGCTATGAAGCAGGACCAGGTATCCTAAGGTGAAAAGTTTATCTTGCTTATCCCCCTATGTGGACGGTCCAGGAAATGTTGGAAATTGGAAAAAGGACAATATTACCCCCTACATGAATAAATCCCTTGCTTAAAAATGAACGAGCAAAATCCCAAAATGAAATCCCCTAGTGAAATTACAGAGTTAAATCCTTAGAAATAAAGTCAAATCAAGATCTAATTCAAAGTGAAATAAAATTAGTATCAAATCCCTTACTCAAGAGAATAAAATAAAAAAATAAAAGTACAAAATAAACAATAGTTTTTATCACTAAAAGAAAAGTACAAAATAAACAATTCTTCTTATCACTTTACATGAGCAAGTATCCCGGTAAATTGAAGAAAACAAGGGGGTGAGCTTGAATCCCTAGAATTATCAACACTATTGTGCCTTACACATGATGATATGTATGATACATTAGCATATCAATTTTGTCGAGACCAATGTATGAATGTGGAAGAGCTATCTTCAGGTATCGCCTAGTGGTCTACATCCAATAAAATTTTGAACCTAGGATTCGATAGATATTTGAGGATCCTCAATCTTAGCAATGAGCTGAAAGAATCCTGCCTGACATCGGGGTCTGCTTATGCCTTATCTAATATACTCATTTGCACACACATTGGTAATGAATAGTTAGTATCTATTCTAGCGAAAGCCTTATATTTCAAAAGTCTAGTATGGTCATTATAAAACTTTTTATTAGACAACTAGAGTGTTTGAGTCTCATGGTAAACCTCAAAAATTCCCAAATAGCAACAACCAATTTTCAATGCAATCATCAAATATCATTTTATTTCTTATGAGAGTTTTTTTTTAGAGCTATTTGTAATATAGTTTAGATACCGGATATATTTCAAAAATGATATTTAGACGGCTAATGACTATATTATCCATACTCTTTTAATTTAAAAAGACTTATGAATAGAAACAATACATCATTGCATCTCATATAGGGGTGTGCAATTTATAATTTTTTTTTATACAAAGATATAGCAATTACATTTCATGATTGGTATACATTTTGTGGTATCATCCATTAGATTATCAAAACCATATCGCATTCATACATTATGTTTTAAGTGATTAAAACATACATGTTCATTTACATAGCATTCATCATAGAAAAATTATGCAATACATACATGGCATAAATTATGTCATAAAATCATAAATTAAATGCATACAAGTACATTAAATTACGCTTACATTTAACAGTAAACATTGCATACATATACATTCATCATAAGTAGTCCATCTACACATGTATATATCATCGCATCTAATCATACATTCCATAGCTATCTGTGCATGTCATCCATACATCACATCATATAGCATAAAATCGGTATAACATATAACCATTGCATCCATGTGCATCTCATAAAACATAAACATAAAACACATAAAATCCACACATATAATAAGCCTTGAATATCGTATCATATATATATATATGTGTGTGTGTGTGTGTGTGTACCAAAAATATATAATAGACAATACATCAACATATGTCAAAAATAACCGCAGGCTACATAGATGTAGGTCATCAACCTTACACTCAAAAATGGTACAATATCATCTATTAGATTAGTACTAAGAAGCACCTACACCCCAAGTCTAAGAGGCTCCATCGTCGCATCCACCCTCCCTATGAGTCCTCCTAGAACTGGAACCAGAGGTCCTCTTTGACCTATGTGATCTGTGACTGGAGCTAGTTGAGGATTACTCTATCTCTCGAGTGTGAGTCCTCTAAGATCCTAGAGCCTCAAACCTCTTAGGAACTTGAACACCGAGTATCTGCTGCACTATTGCTTATGTGTTACTGCACTAGAGCCCACATTCATTTGATCTCTTCTGTCTGGTCCAACTCTACTGATCCTTGTGCTGCCTAAGCTACTAGAGCAACATGTGAAGAGGAGGGATCCTCCATCCTAGGCCTGAGTGCATCATACTATGCCCTTAGAACATCCAAATGGGATTGTAGAATGATTCACTGGCCTATAACCCATTGTATCTCTATCCTTGCTGAGTTAATCTTAGCCTATAGAATGGTCCTCTCCTCCTCGTAGCTGCACCACTGAGACTACCCTACTATGATACAAAACTATAGATCCCCAATATTTGCCTATAAGGTAGTAATGGTAGTGTCTCGATGTAGAATTTATGTCTATAGAGAGCCTACATGAGTCTGTAAGCTAGAAACCTGGGCCATGAGTTGTCCATTATAGCTATTAGGTGGGGCCTTGCCCTCCTCGAGAGTGTCACCCTCCTCCTTATCTAGAGGTGCATCTTTTGCAGCTCCTCCCTCACCCCATATACCCTCAGTCCTCTAACAAACTTGATGACCGTGAGGGTCCACCTCTACTCCATTATAACCCTATATTGTTGTATCGTCTAGAGTCCTGGCCAAGGGGCCCTCAAAACCCTGCCATACCTTGAGTGTCCACCAAGTGTCATAGTCAAGATTAGTCCCTGGATCTGTCAAGCTTGACTCCTAAAAGTCATCATCCTCATCACCTAGTGGAGTAACCCTGGGCTAGGTCAAGCCCCTCTCTAGAGAGAGGTGATGGTAGATGGTAGGTGGATCTAGAATGTCCTACCTAATTCTAAACTATCAGGTGATACAAGATAAGTAAAAGAACTACTATACCTCAGACTTACATCTGAGGAGCCATATGTCTCTGCGTTCCCGATACAACTAGTCATTAACCTCCATCCATGGAGAGAAGTCTAGGTATGGGTACCAATCCACCCGGTCTTCCTACAGTTGTGAAAAATCTCCAATGTAGTAATCCAGATCTCCTACATGATACCTACTCCTGAAGCCCTACTTATCATGAGGCTAGCATGTTGCATAAGACCTTTTTAGGGTCATTTCCCATCTTGAGACACCCAAAAATTAAAAACCCTAACCCCCTAAGCTAACCTAATCTAAAACTAACTAGGGTGATGTTCGTTATCGAAATTTTAGTGATTTTAATTAGCCCATTATTTAGTGAGGTTAATTTTAATATTAATAAAATAAAATAATGAGCGAGGATTTTGTGTGCTTCTACCTTAGTAGAACTGGCTCCTCGAGGTTGGTCTACCATCGGTGTGGATGACAGTGAGGTCGAGTTGCAGTAGTGTTCTATATCAAATTTATCTTTTCACCTCTCAGAGCTCTTAGATTATCAATTACAATAGCAAATAATGAGATTAAAAAATTGCACAAAATGCTTAAATATTTCCTATTTTGGCCCTGACCGCGCATGATAACCGTGATCCCTGAATTAGGGTTTACCGCCCACGAGTTTGACCCGTGGCTAAGCAATTTAAAATTTATACCTACTATTGACAAGTGTGACTAGCAATTTATAATAAATGCTCTCAAATACCACTGCATGGAGTTTCAAAATGCTAAATTAAAAATACCCATCTGGCCAAAATTGTCAAAAAATATTAAAAAACAATAAAAAAAATGAGATAAATCAAAAGCCAAATGCGCCTCGTATCTAGTGATTTACCCTCTACACTTAGTGGTTGCAGTGACTGGCATTCCATGCAATATGGCAAGATGAGTAAATTACCATAAGGACATTTGGGGTAAATTAGTCATCGCTTAATTGTTATGCTTCATTTCAATCCCTAAGAATGCCCAGACAATTAGACTACTCCATGAGAACAAGATATTCATGTCAATTCTTCGGACACTTTTAGTAAATCATCGAACCATATGATTCAACACATGCCTAATTATAATTGCTATTATCTTGATTCCCTAAGAAGGCTTGTACAACTGGACCACTCCATGGGATAGAAATATATAGTTACTATTAATAGTTGCAATTATCGTTGATCAGGCCTTGCCAAGTACTCAAATGCTAAAATTTAATTTATTCAAAGTTATTTATAATGGTCAAGCGACTAGTCACTTTGTTAATTGTAATTACCCTCATCGACTCATCATTTGAGGGGTAGTCATAATGTCATAATCATAGTCAAACTCAATAGAATATACCTTGATCGTAGATCCCTTGATCTTATCAAAATTGTGTTCGTATTATGAATCATTACCAACGACTATCATAAGCTTACCCTCTGTTGGGGCAAAAAACAAATATGAAAATTAAGTTAGTAGTTGTCCTCCTTTCGAATCTATATGGCGCGAAAGCCTATAGTAGCCTTGAGATGCCCGATCGCTATTGGAGCTTGCCAAAGATTTTTCAATTTAAGCCTTTCATCCACTTGGAAGCAATGATTCTAGGATGCACATCCTTTTTGTTGGACCTTGGGCATCTAATGTTTATCAGACTAATGATCATCATCCAACCTACAACATCATTTTAGGAGGTATATTTTTGCTCAATGTTGTTCGATCTCACAACACATCTCAAAAGGGGCATCTATAGACACCTAAAATGTGTCATGTCGAGGTGACTACTCATATGGGACATGCTAGAAGACCATATGGAAGACCTTGGAAAAATACCAAGTTATAGTAGTGGTTCTAACAACTTTTTTTAGGCATTTTGGCCTAAATAATGTTGGCCATGACTAAGAACCACAGTTAACAGAGCTGACCGTACCTTAGATCCGTAACTAGCAGTCAGAATTAGTTGGACTTTGGACAACCCAAATTCAGTTATAACAGCCAATTGGTTGCAGATCCGAGTGGTTTTGGGGCAAAAATATCCATAAGCTTCCCTCCAACTACTCCAGTTGTCCATTCTTGATCTTGGCTTCCTCAATAAGCTAGGACATAACCCTCCTAGAGGTTATAAGAGCCCCATCCAAAATTGGAAATAAGAGAGATGCATAGGAGAATTTGAATGGTGAAGCCCTGATGAATTCAATACTCACCTACTTGCATTGAGAGAAATCCTTTATCTAGCATTGAGATATTGAAATGATAATTGAAGTCATAGAGATCTTAGGAGGATAAAAAAATCAAGAAATGAGATTATGAGTAATCCGTCATCAATCAGAGCAATTCAACCATAAAATATATCATAGGACACAAAGGCGACCCTCGAACCATCAATTCATTAGGTAAATTAGAGATCTAGTCCACATTTGGAGTGTAATTTCATTTCATTTTTAGCTTAGCCACAACTGTCAACCATAGCTAATAGTGCTCACTACGCGATAGACCTGCGATCAGGTTCAATATCTATGTTTCCTTTTTTTTAGTCATAGATGTTATTTCATTTGCATTAGAATAGATATATCAAGTGTATATTTGCTTTATTAAAGAATTTGATCTTGTAGAATTAAGAGTTTAGGTATCTTTGTTCTCATTTAGCATTTGTAGTGAGTAGGACAAGAATGCTTACATTTCATGCTTTCATGATTTTGATTTCATAATTAGGGCATCAAATAGATAATTCTACATTTCCTTGACAACTTTCATGGCAATATTTTATTCTTAGCATAGAATTACCATGTTTCTTCCACTTTCTTAATTTCAATCTTTCTTGGCATATTTTTGTATAATTTCCTTTTAAAGCCTCATCAAGAGAGGTCTCCTTTATTACTAATATGCTTCTTGTTATTTATTGTATGCAGGATTAAAAAGGGTGTTGCTATGCAAGGCAACAAATACCTCTAATCATGGAGAAGAAGGTCATCGATACCTTAGAGCAGTTTGTGTGCATTTAGGAAGCCTGCAAATTACACCTACCCTTGCATGGGGATTGTTCTATGGTTGTAATAATTTTATCACATTGGGTATCCCTAAGAGGGATGGATTTGTATTCGATATTAATTGGAAATTTAATAAAAATGAATCCATACTTTATGGTTATTTGTAAATTCATCTATCTTTCATGCTTTATTTTGATTTTCAATTATTATTAGCTTAGGTGTATGCTTCCTGGGTTGCTACAAATGCCTTTTAAAGTCAACATGCTATTTTTAGGCCCTCATTGTGTACATAAATGATACCAATGGAGAAACTATGATATGTGCACCATACTAAGCAATAAGAAACTATGTTACACTCTAAAGATATATGCCAATTTTCCAAGTGTGATCCCCTTCTTTTATATTTCTTCTATTCTTTCAAATCATAATCATATTGCCACATGATGGATACTGTATGAGCCATAGGGTTGGATGCAATAATATTGTCATCTCTTTCTACCCCAAATTTTTACATTCTTGGATCCCTTGTAGGCCTAAAAATAATGAACTAGATTATCCCATTTCCTCATGTGATTATAATATGCTAAGAATAATCACTCACAACATCTTATCTTTCTTCATCAATTACCATATGAAAAAGAGTATGACATTTACAAAAGTTGATGGCAAAATCTCCTAAAAATATCTTATTCTTCTATTTCATCATCAAGATACATGATTGACATCATCATTATCCATAGTATGATATCCCAATCAATATATTTTCTTTTATTTCATAAATTGGCTACATGATGAATAATTTGAGCCTTCACAATTGTTGATAGCCAACTCAATCATCTCTTGTCCTCATAATAGGCCACATGATAAATACTAATATCCTTCATAAATTTTGATAGCCTAATCAATATTCAATCATCTTTACATTTTTATAACTTGGAGAAACTTATCAAGCTATAATATGACCATCCAAATGAGGGTATCTCGATTACTTAAAAAAGTAATTAGATAACATAATAAAAAATATATCAAGTTGAAAATACATTTTGCAAAGGAACAAATTTTGAATAAATCAATCATCTATGTTCCCTAAAATATACCCTTAATTTATGTACATATCAATAGGCCAATTATTTATGTACCTTTAAATTGGTCAATTACATATCTTTTAATCTACATAAGCATGTCCATCAATCTAGCTCGATAGCCATTGCTGATGAGTGATGGATTATGATTATTTTATGCAATTTTAATTTTATTTTTGGATGCAAACTTTGATAATTATAGATGTGAGTTTGATAAATTTAATGTGTAATTTATGTTATTTACATTATTCCTGATAAATTTGCTCCATGGTATAATATGTGATATATACTAGAAATTTTATAAAAAGTTGTGCAATATTTTTGTGCTTTTTATAGGTATGAATTATGGGTACTTGCAGGAAATGTTACAACCAAATATAAGGCAAATATAGACAAACCAGTTGGTGAGGAAATGCATTGAAGACAGGTCACAAATCCATCTATGGATACCATCTACGGATATCGCCTATGAATACTACCTATAGAGAGTATCATTGGAAAGGCATTACGAAAAGGTGTTATAGAAAATAGTTGATTGTAAATCTATTTGACGTGTTAGAAATCCCATGTGTGTTGATAGATCAACATGGTTTTTTTTTGCGTTGTATCAATATTTGGAATATAATCTAATTATTATTATGTAATTTATTAATAATATGTAATTTTTTATATGTTAGTTTTTCGAGTAAATATAAATTGAATGTAATCCAAATTTGTTAGTAGTTTGTTAAGTCTGTTATGTGTGTTTGGCACTATGCCACTTGGAAATGTTCATTTCTAATAAGTCCAAATTATTTAGTTGGATATTTTAATTTAGATTATTTTTTTTATGTTATATTAGCATTCAAATCTTCAAGTGTTCAAGATGTAACAAAAAGTCATAAAATACTTCTATTGAAAATGTACAAGGTGATATTATAAAGTACAATGTAAAGAACTTTGAAAATGTCTACAATCTATTGTCTAACATATACCTTTTGAATAGTCTGTTGTCCACATATTATGTCATTTACATTGTACGAATGAAGAATTGAAGTCAAGCAATAAAATAGCAATATTTTCTTCCATGGATTTGGTAACTATATCTTGTATTTCTACATGATTTATTCATTTATGTAACTTCCATTTTATTTTCTTGCTTATATGAATTGAATAGTATTAAGTTAGTCTAATGAAATATTAATTGCTAAAATAAAATAGAGTAGAAAAGAGAAGATAATTACACTAACCTGTAAGAGGCAAGACCCGCTTTGAACAATTAGTCCCTTGCTCTCTTCCTCCTAAATTATAGTAGGATTAGTTAGAATATAGACTAAGCCTTAGAAAATAGAATTAACTAAAATTGCATAAAATAGAACTATAAAATCTGTTAAATAATTGTTGCATTATTAGATCATACATGGATCCACACACATACATAAACTTAGTCATAAATTGCATCTTTAAATTAAGCATCAATTTCATTTCATTTTTCTTTATTGTAAACCTTTATTTCCTACAAACAAAACTAAGAAAATAGAATAAAGTCAACGATTAAGAATGATGGAATAATCTAAACGGAATTTCTATTCTTTAAATCTAACATTGATTGAAAAATTAAATGTGAGACATCATACCTCAAAAATTTCTTTGGGGTAAATATAAATGAACAAAAAATATCCTTTAGGCCATTACGTAAAAGTTAATATTTTTTAAGTTTTCTAAGTTCTTGTCCATTAATTAGGCTAAGAGGCCATTGCTTAAAGGTGAATATCACTTATACATATATGCCAAAAAATATCCTTTAAGCTCTTTCCTAAATTTTAATGTTTTAAGCCACATAAGTGTTGGTACAGAGGGCACTGTTTAGAGGTGTATCACATCTATACATACTTTACCCCTTTAGATACATCAACAAAATAAATCCCTTTAGGGAATTCCCTTAAGGTTAGTCTTCTAAATCCATCTAAGAACTTGCCAATTAATTAGTCTAAGAGGTCACTACTTAGGGGTAAATCACATTTGCACATACCTTTTCCTTTGACACATTAACAAAAAATTCCCTTTATGTCCTTTCCTAAGGCTTAATATTTTAAATTTTCCTAAGTACTGATAGGATAAGAGAATACTTATTAGGGGTGAATCATTCAGTTCCTTCAAATTCATATTTTAAGGCAATCAGAAAGCTCCTTTAAGTTCATGCATAAAGGTCATTACTCATAAAAAACTCCTTCAAGTTCACACTTAAAGGTCATCATTCAAAAAAATATCCTTCAATTTCTTACTTTGAGGTCATCATTTGCAAAAAAAAACTCTTTTAAGTTTATACTTAAAGGTCATCAATCATAAAAAAGCTCATTTAGGTTTATAATTAAAATTCAACAAAAGGATCCTTTAGGTTTATACTTAAAGGTAAAAAAAGGCTCCTTTAAGTTTTTAGTTATAGGTCATAAATCATAAAAAGTTCCTTTACATTTATACAAAATGTTGATCAATCATAAAAAATTACTTTAAGTTTACACTTAAAGGTCAACAAAAGGCTCCTTTAAGTTTATACTTAAATGGAAACCAAAGTATCCTTAATTTTATACTTAATGGTCTTCAAAAGCACATTTATGTTTATACTTAAAAATCCTTAAAGTTCATGCATGAAGGTAATCATGTTAGAAGTATTCACAATTGAATTGTCATTAATGTCAAAGACCGAATTGGTTGCTGGTAAACCATGGCATGATTGGGTGAATTATTCAAGGTAGATATTATACAATTAAGTGAAGGTTTAATCTTTAATATTATAATATTTAAATATTATATTTAATATAAATTAAATATAAATATTAATGTAAAGCCAAAGTTTGTATATTAATAAAAAATATGGGTCAACCTCTATAAATACAAGGTAAATATCTTCTATATATATGAGCAAAGATAGGGAAAGTAAGTGAAGCATTGACATACGTTTATGCTCTTCGTCCGATTGAATATATTGTTGTTTGGATATTTTATGAGAGAGTAGATACAACCCCTCGACGATGAGTGCAAGAAGATGGAGATGGTGTCAATTTTTTTGAAACAAGAGCAGTGAAGGCTATGTACCACATTGCAACAACCATTCACAAAATACCTGTAGTGGTCGGTCATGATGTCACTCAGAGGCTTATTACACATTAGTTGGTGAGTCAATGTCTATTAAAAAATGGCTAGTTTAGGTATTGCACATTTTGAGTGTAACGACTAATTGGAGGACCTATACATTGTAGTGTGAGAAACACTCAAAGCATCATCAGTTTAAGTTTTAGGAAATCGATCCATGGATGAAATATGTGTGTGGAGAAATATAGTGAGGATAACGCAAAGTGATGTATGAGCCCCAACAAAGTTGAAGTGTAGATGTGGCATTAAGAAATTGAGTGAAGGGCATGTAGTTAGGTAGTAGTAACATACACAAAAGTGGGGCAGTATGACATAGATAGAAATAGTGAGCAAAGGAGTACAATGAGCTACTTCGAAGAATGTATCAAAGTTTCAGGAAATCAATAGAGCCTACAGAAGTGATTGCATTATCTAATGTACAGAAGAAGAATTCGATCGTACTCAACACGCTCAATGACACTTTATATATTCTCAACTATCAGGGCAACCAGGTCAAGGAATTTGCAACCCACAATGCTATAGTAAATGTCCTCTATTTTAATTTTGAAGCTGAATAAGTTGATAAAGTGGAAGTGGTGAAGTTAGAGAAAGAGTGCAAACATGTTAGCTAAGAGTACGAACATGGTGAAACTAGAAATCCTTTGATATGAAAGAGAATTTATGAAATGTGAGAGGAGGAATAGCGTTGTAGGTTGCACAATTCAAGAGGAATTATTAGAGCACCTATATCAAATGAGGTGAAGGTCTCACTTTTTACTCTTATGGATGTTGACGAAAAATACAAACAATAGGTTGAGCACTAGTGAATAAACAACATTAGGTAGAAGTGTCCATTGGGGAGTGAAGGTGAGGTTGTAAATATTTTGCATAGGTATATCCCAGTCAGATGAAAACCTATGGTGAAGCCTTAAACGTACATGCACGCCTTGCCTAAGTGTGAAAAATATTAGGATTCACATCTGCGTTCCATACCGTGCAAAGAAATCCATTACAAACTATAACCTTGTTGATGTCATATTCCAAGACCTGGTCGTGTTCTATTTTGTAAGTGATGTAGTGTTATGTAATGGTATTATACTTTGTTTATAAGATGTATATGTTCGGTTAGTCCAAAAAAGTTTTTTTGTAAAATAATTGAAGTGTTGGGTGGTTTTTTATTGTTTGACTTGAATCAACATGATAGACTGTAGCATAGAACAAGCATCGACCATTTAATCTAGTAAAGCATGAGAGGTCAAAGTTGGGTTGTTAATTTGGCAATGTAAAATAGAAAGCATTGAGAGTCATTATATTGGATAGAAATAATGTGAACCATTGAATCTTGGATTGAAGTGAACAAAGTGAAATTAGACTTAACTGTGGATTGGGAAGACTATCTCAATGTTGTCATATTTTAGTAGTATTTTTGGAGTTACCAGCTAGTAAGCTATTAACGTTTTGGAGTCTTTTCATTCAGGAAGGTACCAAGCTTGGGTATATTAGCATCAACCATTAATAATAGTGAATGCTAGTGTGGGATGGGTATACGCATACTATACCATTTGTTTTCATCACATGAGAGAGTTTAACACTAAAGAAGGTAGCAAATGTTTGTGATAAAGAAGAGATAGATGGTGTTGCCAACATGGTAAGATTCTGGAGTAGATATGAGAGAAATGTTTGATCAGATTCAAGAGCAAAATTTGATACCATTAATGATTAGTTTTGGGAGCAGATCTGAGCAGTGTTTTTATCAAATTTTGGAGTAAATTTGAATGAGGTTTTTGATCAACAAACCTATACAATTCTTTTATAAAATTTAAGGTTGGTGCCTCTAGGGGATTGGTGTCTCCTATGGATTTATATCCATTAACTTGTATAGGGTATTTGTGTCTCCTATGAATTGGTGTCCATGAACTTGCAAAGGGGATTGGTGTCTCCTATGGGTTGGTACCCACAAACTTGTATAGGGTATTGGTGTGTCCTATGGGTTATTTCCCATGAACCTAGGGGATTGGTGTCTCTTATGGGTTGGTACCCATGAACCTATGGGATTGGTGTATCCTGTGGTTTGGTGCCCACAAACTTGTACTAGGGTATTGGTGTCTCCTATGGGTTGGTGCCCATGAAATTTATTGAAGAAAATATAAGTAGTATTTTGCTGTGATTTTCTCCTGAGAGGGTTTTTCCACATAAAATATTTGTATATTATGTGTGTGGTAGTTTGTGTATTGTTTCATTATTGTATTGATATTATTTCAAGTGATTGATTTGCAAATAAAAGATAAAATTTTTATCTTATATTGTTCACCCCCCTCTCAGTATAAGCTTGTGTTCTTAAATTGAAATTTTATTTTGGTTGCTTCATAAGCCTAACCTGTTGAATAAATGTCTTACAAGAATACACATGGCTAAGAAGGTGAAAAATATGCTCCTATTTTTGAAAACCAAGAAAATAAGAAAGATCCAAAAAATGAACAGGAAGCCATAGTTGACATAGAAGAGGAACTTTTTTTTGCTCTTTAAGAGGTGAAGAGGCGTATAAAGAACTCAATATTGGAGACTCAAGTACAAGAGGATGAGAAGACAAAGGTAAATATTTTGCAAGATCATACTTATTTAGCTTTACATTCGAGAATTTTTTTTTAAAAGAATACACTTTTTGGTTAAATGATTATGTGGATTTGAAATGAGCCCTACCTATATTTATTTATTTCACTAATCCATATTCTTATAGTAGATTGATAGGATTTATTACAATAAACCATACTATTTTGAGATTTCTTATAATAGTATTAAGGAATTGAATTTGGGTTCTACTCATACAAGTGAAGTCCATTTATAATTTGAAAATATTTCCAACAAATAATTTGCTAGTTATATGGGATTAAAATTACATTGATCTAGAGTAAATTAGATGGTTGGAAGGGGAACTTGCTGAGTCAAGTAGGTAAGTTACAACTTATTAAGAGTACTCTCCAAGACCCTTCAATATATTTATTATCAATATTTTAGGTCTCATTCAAAGCAACCAACTCAATAGAAAATATTCAAAGAAATTTCCTATGGTCAAGAACAAAAGAGGAGCAAATTTTTTTTAATATCTTGGGAGAAATTATGCAATGATAAATCAAGGGGAGGACTTGGGATTAGAAGAATAAGGGATATGAATAAGGCCTTTGCAATAAAGTTTATATGAAGGCTAGTGAAGGAGGGTCATGCCTTATGTGTAAGAATTATAAAAGATAAATACCTTGACAACCAAGAGGATAGTAGTCTCCTCTCAACCATAATCTAGGGAATTTAGCACACAACCATCACACATCCACCCACTTAACCATGATGTTGGGAATTTAGCACACAGTATCAATAGGGAATTTAGCAGACACCCACCACCTCACACACTCGCTCAAACCGTAGTTTGAACCTTGGAACTTCCAAAGAAAAGCCAAAAATATTATAGTTACCATGTCCTTTTAACTTATTTTATATCATTTTCAATATTAAATAAAAAATGATTATTTTTATAATTATTAGTTATCCTAATATTTTACATAGGAGTCTACCGCATAAATTCGTTGAAAGCTTAGGTTGGTCATATTAATAGCCAATTTAAGACCATGCATGGAAAAAAATAAATTTAAGTAAAAAGAAATGTAAATAACCAGATTACTCCTTCAGTAAAATTTAGGGAGAGAACTTTCTACTTCATGTCCATATCACGACAATGAAAATTTTAGGAATCCATATTACTATTTTTATACATGCATGGAGGAGATGTTTTGATATGATCTTCATATTTTTTTGAATTGGCTATAGGGCACATACCATTTCCATTAATTGGCTCCCTGGTATTTACTTGTGGAATATATGTTGAATAAGAGAGACCTACCTGTGTCATATCAAATGATTTAATACTTCTCCTAATACCTATATTAGGAAGGATATTTGAGAAAATAGAAACCATGTTTGGGTTTGAGGGGCATGATTGATTAGCTATCATCAATGGAAATACATATATATTGTCTTATCTATATTCAATATAACTTGGTTTATTTTGGTACTGTGATGGTAATGACACATATTCACAGCCTCCGCAATCAAATTCATTCTCTACATATTTGAATATGTCTGCTACCATTAACGTTGATCCTGATTCCTCAGTTCTCGATGATATCCACTCATATAATTTCTCCAGACCATGTTTCCTTATCAACCACAAGGAGGTTAGAGGACTTGAATAATATCACAAAAATAAAAATAATATCCCAACAACACCTTATTACTCCTACTCAATAAAATTCACCATGTCCTCTCATGAAAGAAATAATCCCCTTTGAAAAAGAATAAATCAAACTCACTTTTGAACCTCTTTTAAAAAACCAGAAATATATATTTACACACACCGTATTCTCCTTCTAATCAATTTAATCAAATAGCCCTTGAAAAATTCTTTCCAACAATATATAATATGCTACCCTTCCAAAAATAAAACCATCAAAAATTTCCCAATTATCTAGGGTATAACATAACCCTTATTTCTCCTTAAGGCTATTTAACAAAAATTAAAACATAAAACATTAACTTGCCTTTGCCTCTAGGAAGGATTCGATCCTCCGACGTCCTCCTTCCCAAAACCTTAGCCATAGCCAAGTCGACATTGGACCACGTGCCCTCATGTATCTAAAAGGGCACGACCAACATCAAATACCTCACAAAACAACGCTTTCCAAAATAATAAAAATGTGCTTCAAGTGCTTTGTCCTTGCAAGAAAACCTCAAGCGAATCAAACATGATAGCTCCTCTATCTTGCCAAGCCAACACACCACCAAGCCACACTGGCGTATGTGCTCAACAACTCCACACGATCTCTACTTCCACTTTTCATAAATCATCAAGCCTTTAAGAATCACAAGCCTTTTCGCATACGTTCAACAAAAATGAAAGGTTAAGTGATTAATATATTTGATGGTATTATATATAATGTCCTTGTTTTCTTATGCAATCACATCAATGCTTCTAATAAATTTGACGTCGACGTGGTTTTAATTTATAATATATTTAAATTTAAATACTAGAAATTAAAACCACGTCGACGTAAACAAACCAACCTTAGGTTTTAGTTTAAATAAACCTTGGAGCCTTGTCTTAATGCACAACCTTGGCGAAATCAAATATTATTTATAAAATTTAAATTCCTTGTGAATTTAAATAATTATTAAACCTCCTTTTTAACTTTTGCAATAACCCATCTTGTGTTTTAATGGACCAATCACTTAACCTATGCTCCCATTAATATTAAAATATTATGTAGCCTTTTTCCTTTCACTTTTGCATTGATGAAGCTTTTTCCTGGATGAATGTGATAGAATTGAATGAATTTATTTCTTGCCAAATTTTTTGATAAGAGTGATAACTCTATCAGGTAACATCAA
The DNA here is from genome assembly GCA_028583015.1 of Wollemia nobilis. Classification (NCBI taxonomy): domain Eukaryota; kingdom Viridiplantae; phylum Streptophyta; class Pinopsida; order Araucariales; family Araucariaceae; genus Wollemia; species Wollemia nobilis. The sequence goes on from JAQPPZ010000232.1 coordinate 1,955,045, forward strand.
TGACAACTTTGACGTAGAGGACTCAAAATATCCAACAGATTACTAACACCACGGTGGATATGAGATATTACAAATATTTAGATAAATACATCAATAATGAGCAAAGATACAATTGCTTGAGGGATTTTAGATTAATGTAGGTATCGATTTTGAAGAGATAATGTCTTCCCTAGAATTGGTGATCATATGTATCAAATATTTAGATAGAAGGAATGGTAATTTAATCAACACAAATGGAAAATATTTTGACTCGATTAAGCCTTTAATAATAACGTATATTTTTGGATTTAAGTTCCCTTTAGAGGATGCAATAGTCATCAACAAGACAAAGGCAGTAGAGTCTTGGGAGAAGAACCTAAAGGTTTTCCTAAAATTTATTATAACTCAATAGAAGAATATATTAAATAAGAAATTCCACACAATAAGATATACTAAGGTTAATTTAAGGAGGAAATTGAGGGTGCAGTTGTACTACTCAATCACATTGGAGGAAAATCCAAACCATGTCATTTCAAGATTTGAATGTTCCCTCTTTTGAAGCTTGTGTTCTAGAATAACTCCATTGCTTGGAACATCTAATTTGTCAAAAGTTGATCATCCAACTCTAAATTATCCTAACCATAAGGATATTTTACATGACTTCTTATTTAGTTTACATTACTTTAAAATCTATGCTAGAAAAAGATAATTTGGGGGTGAAGAGGAGAATTGAACAAGGGATACAAGTTCTCCAATGCCACCTCATATTTTATGTCAAATATTAGAAAACAAGTGAATTTTTATCCATGATTATTTTTTGAGACCCTTACTAACACCATATTGTCATAGGATATAATTAATAGTGCACCTTTATGCGGTTTAGTATGTATAAATTACAATATATTCATACACTTAAGTGTTTAGAGTGGTGAGAAAGACAATGGTTCTTCCCATAAAGCACATAAATAACCTCAATCATAAGGATTTTTATCAATAATTTTCTCTATTTCACTTAATTATTACTACAAAGCACCTTAGAGACTTGGTAAAATTTCCTTCCACTATTGGTTACTATACATGTGAGTCATCCAAAGATATAAAAAACATAGAGGAAAAGATTCAATAATTTAGTCTTTTTTATTTTAGAGAGGAGGAACTATTATAGGATAGGTGTAATAAATATAAACTACTCCAAAAGGAAATACATAAGTTTTTAACATAAAGAAAATAATGAAGACTTATGGGCTAATTAACAACACAGGTGTACATGAAAGGTCAACTACGGACGTAGACCTCCTGATGTGGAAAAAATTCCAAAATGGCTAGAAGGTGATTGAAGAACCAGGGTTGAAGGAGTCTAAGGGTTGCTTTGGAGGAACAAATATCAAGGATAAACATTAAAGTTTTTATTAAATGGATAACATACCCTTAAGAGCAAGGACATCACCTTTGTAGAGGATGCCACTATGGATGAATCTTCCTCTAATGAGGAAGAAAGAGTTGACATAGAGGATCAAATAGCTTATACTTGTACTATGGTAGGAGACTCTTCTAGTGGGTTACCCATTAAATTTGACATCCAAGTATAGATAAGTGGCTAGAGTACCAATTGATTTCCTAAAGATCTAACAATCCCCATAGCAATTTTCCTAAAGAACAAGTTCCCAAGGTGGTTTCGCAAGGTCCCCATAAATACATATGAACTAGATTCATGGATAGGATTGTTGGAGGTGGTATCATAGACAAATATATTGATAACTATGAGGATAAACTCAAGAAGAAGAGGAAACTATCACTAGAGAAGGGGAAGAAGAAGAAATTCAAGATAAACACCAATGAGAAGGAAACCTTCAATGATGATTCTTATCCCATCAATCACAATACAACAAATAATACTAAGGGGGATAATGGAGAATAGGCATTATCCTTGATGGATCAAACACTAGATGATCATGAAGGTTTTCTCATGCAAAAAGTAAAATAAAATCAACACACATAGAAGAGAAAGAAAGAAATCAATCTCTCTAATTTATTTCATGATGTTTTTGGTAACACCAAAGTAAAAAGGGATCAAGTCAAGCATGACATATAATAAAGGGAGGAATAGTCTAACAATAAAATAAATTATCATGAAGCCTAATGCTCCATATAGCAAGAATTTGACAAGGAAGAACTTCAATGTTATCACACATTAATTTTCCACCTTGGAAATCCATGGAAATATTAGACTACTCAAGTCAACATTTGAGCTCATAGAGGATAACTTTAGATATCTAGTCATCAAGAATGCAAGATTATAATTGAGGAAATAACAAATAAAAAAGCTCTTTGACAAGTTTGAGAGGAAGATGTGGGATCCTTTAAGAATGCAAGATTATAATTGAGGAAATAACAAATAAAAAAGCTCTTTGACAAGTTTGAGACATCAAAGATCGATGAGGAAGATGTGGGATCCTATGAGTCCAAAGCACTACAACCTAAGGAAGGCATCAAAGGTCATGACACTACTAAGTAAATCATAGAAGTCATTAGGAGAGAAAATAATAGTTTGATTGGTGAGGAACAAAAGCTAAAATGACCACAATGGATGTAGATAGAATTTGTGGTATAGACATAAGTAGGAGAATCATAGTGGACACAACCAACAAGTTACACAAAGATATTAGGGTAATGGTGAGAAAGACATGACTAGTGTATACAAGATATAATCATATATTGCTCAATCTATAAGACGAGGATCTTGTGTTAAAATAAAATAATACACGTTGTGGTGGAATTGTGGTGGAATCCATTGATCGCATTGTGCATTGCATTAGTTATGGAGTTGGGTAATGAAGAATTTATCATACAATAGAGCATGGTGATCCTTCTTATATGTAGAGCCTAGGTAAAAATAATGTCAATTTGATCAATAAGACATGGTTATAGAGAATATTGATGAGTACCATGGAAACCAACAATGAGTAGATGGAGCACAAGTAAAATATGGTTGATGTAGGGTACAAAGTGTAGAAAAACTAAACATGGAGTTCCTCAATACAAACTTAGAACCTAGGTAAGATATCAATAGAAAATTGCGAAAGGAAAAATAATTGATGGAGTCACTTCTTAGCGATCTCATGGCCTACTTTTCTCATGTGGATTTAGCCTTATAACAGAAAGATATTTATAATAAAAAAACTTTGAAACAATTTTTTATCAAGAATGGCATGTAATTCTAAAAAAATAAGTAAACCATAAATAATGTGGTGTTGCTAAAGCTCTGCCCTTGTCTAGGTAGAGATGGACAATAAAGTGTTAGATGCAAAATCGGATCTATTAAACAACAAAGCACATATTCTTGCATGTAATCGTTTTTATTTGCAAAGCACACAGTGTTTATTTATTCTCTTGCAGGTGAAACAACCTCACCCAGAAGAGACTGGGTATTGAGAAGGCTCAAGCAATACAACGGTGTATAGCTACGAAATGAGAAAGGTTAGGGCTGGAAGCCAGCCTTGAGGCTCTCAATAGTTTTAATGTCCGTCTTGAAAGATTTGGCAAGAACAACGTCGCTTATGCCGCTTCCAAACAGAGTTGTAGGCATCGACACAGTCCCTGCGCTCGCGCTCCCAAATGCGGAGATAGCGACCACCTCGCTATCGTTGTACGTAGTCTGTTGGAAATGGATACTTAGTAATGAACGCGGAAGCTAACTTTCGGAACAGCCTACGAAGAATAATTATAAAAAAGAAGTCATCACAAAAACTCATAAATGTATTAGGGTGTAATTATAAAATAAAGGTATTTTTTAAGGGTCTCATTGCCTTCCATGATGCACCTCATATCAATTATTTTTGTGAAGTCAATTGAGTTTTTAGGTTTTCCCTAGATTTTGACCCCAAAAAGGGCAAACATTTTGATCTTTTATTTTGTACCTCTTTATAAGTTTCATATCATGGTATTCATGTAAATGCCTTCTATAAAATTAAAAAATGTTTGTAAGTATTGTGAATCAAAGTCTTGTGGATATATTCATCTAATAGGTAATTAAGTATAGTCAAAAGTCCTTCTAGTAACTCTTCTCCATGCGAGCTCATTCCCATGCCATGTTTAAACCACTTATTAGCAAGACCTCGTGGACTTTGTAATAGACAAAGTATCATCTCATGTGGCTTAATACCTTATCCACATATTCTCCCACATAAATTATGGCCTACACAAGCATAAAAAGGTAAAATATTTTTTAAAATTTGTGAGAGAATAGTCCATATTGATGAACACAAGCTTATACTGAGAGGAGGTGTGAACAGTATAAGAGCACTTTTTACTTTTGTTTCCAAATCAATATTATGCAATGTATAAATAACAATATCAACAACAATAATCAAAGCAATGCACAAATCACCACACATAATAGAGATACAGATTTAACGTGGTTCACCCAAATATGGCTACCTCCATAGAGAAAATATTTCTTCTAAATATTTCTCAAATAATCTCTTAGGAATCCTTTCAAATTATAATGTTTATGGACCTCTATCCAAAGGAGATGTTGATCCCCTAAATCTGGTTTGTGGATCTCTATCCACAGGAGAACTCCTTCTCCTTTGCTCTAGTTGGTGATCCTCTAGAAGACTACTACCTCCACTGCATTGGCTTATGGATCTCTCTCCACTGAAGACTCTTGTCCTCACTCAAAATACTTATCCTCACTGCCCTGGCTGATGGATCTCTATCCATTGAAGACTACTATCCTCTCTGCTCTGTCACCTCCAAAACTCTGTCTCAAATCTGCAATAAACACAATCCAGTAAATCTAGTACAAATATTCTCAACAAGTCCACTCAAAACTTGCTCAAATCTGCTCAATAAGTCCACTTAGAACTTGCTCAAATCTGCTCAATAGGTCCACTCATAACCTGCTCAAATATTCTCAACAAGTCCACTTTGAACTTGCTCAAATATGCTCAATAGGTCCACTTAGAACCTGCTCAAATTTGCTCAACAAGCTCACATAGAACTTGATCAAATATGCTCAAAAAGCTCACACATAACTTGCTCAAATCTATTCAACAGGTCCACTCAAAACCTGCTCAAAGATGCTCAACAAGCTCACACAGAACTTGTTCAAATCTTCTCAATACGTCCACTCAAAACCTGCTCAAATCTACTCAACAAGATCACACAGAACTTGCTCAAATTGCTCAACAGGTCCACTCAGAACCTGCTCAAATTTTCTCAACAAACTCACACAGAACTTGTCCAAAAATGCTCAACAAGCTCACATAAAACTTGTCTAAATTTGCTCAACAAGCTCACACAGAACTTTTCCAAACTCATAGAAACATAAAGAGAATTGTTAGAGAATCAATATGTTCTATACTCAATGCTCAATCACTTTCAATCTCATAGAAGAATAAAGAGAATTGTTAGAGACTCAATATGTTCTATACTCAATGCTCAATCACTTTCAATCTCATAGAAGCATAAAGAGAATTGTTAGAGACTCAATATGTTCTATACTTTCTCAATCACCTTCTCAACTCAAATCAAAATATAGAATAGTTTTTTTATGGAACTTGAACAATCACTTCATATAACCACTTGACTAGGCTCAACCAATTCTACTCAACCAATCACTTAATGAAACACCCCTTTCTCACAAACTCGAGTCTAATCATATATCAACCAACTCAAAATATTTCCAACAATGCTCAACAAAAAATCTCACACAACAATGATACTCATGTTCTTTTCAAACCCTAGTTCAAGTTCTTTGCACAACAACTCACTTCAACAACAATGCTTATAAATAAATCTTCACATAACAATGATACTCATGTTCTTTTCAAACCCTATTTCAAGTTCTTTACACAACTCACTTCAACAACAAAGCTTATAAATCAATCTTCACATAAAAATGATACTCATGTTCTTTTCAAATCCTAGCTCAAGTTCTTCACACAATCCAATGGCTTCAATAATAATGCTTATAAAACAAGGTTTTAATCACAACTTTTAATTCCAGAAAACCTTGCAACATTAACTCAAACACTTTTGAAAAGGAAACCCTAACCAAATCCTTTTCACTCAAAACTTTATTTTCTAGAAAGTCAATAAATCAACTCAACCAAGGAAGAATTTGCCCATACCTTTTTACTTGACAAGAAGTAGACCACACAAATCTGCCATACTCACAATTACTTCTTTGCCAATCTCAATAAGAGTTAGAAGATAATAATTTCCTCAACTAAACACAATACATAATGATATCAAAATTACACCTTATAACCCCAACTTAAATAATATTCAACACCTTCACAATAATCTTCTTTAATACAAAAATCCCTTATTAAAATTAAAACAATACTCAAAAAGTCTCAATTCTCCAATATGCTAATATAGTAATTTAAGACTTTATAAAAAATTAAAACTAAAAACCTCTTTATTACTCCAAGTGATAATTTTCAACTACCACCACTTATCCAATAACCAACCTTTCTAAACAATTCCACTAACAACCCTTATACCTACTTAGGCAAATAATAAAAATTTAATGTAAAATATTTACCTCACCTTCAAAGGGATTCGAACCTTCAATTCTACCCGTGATGAATGCCTTAGTCACGACTTCAACTACCACAGGAGCTACACACTTGTTTAAAACCAATGAAGCACCACGTGCTTCAAATTGTGCTTTCTTTTTGCCCTTTGCAAAAACAACGTACGCCTTTGGCACATATAATCAACACGACTGCTAAGCGCACTGTCATGTTTCAAACACTGGCTCCCTTGCAAACAAACACTTTACCATCTGCTCACACGCCACTAGGCCAAGCTGCCCGGTTGGCCTTCGAACAATCGATGCCTTCTGTTTTATACTAATTGTCGAAACACAAAATTCATAATTTTCCCATGAGCTCTTCTTTCACTTTACATGCAATATTAATCAATCAAGCAAGGATAAGGTTTAATGCCCTTTGGGCATAATATATATATTAATTTCCTCCATGCTTGTAAAACATCGGTGCTTTAAATTCTTTTACCACCATGTCACATCGGTGAAGGTTATGACCTTGATAAAAGTACTTTGAATATGAATAATGCCAAACCCATATTTGGGTATGAATATTATAAATATTTTACTTTGGAATTTTAACCATATCACTTAATCTTATAATAACAAATATTATAATATTATATCCTATTCAGTTTATTGCTTCCTTCTCATTGCATACCATGGTGTAAATGACATTTATTTATAAAATTTAAATTCTCATTGAATTTAAATAATTTATAAAATAAATATTATATCTCCTTTTTAACTTTGCACTGATTCTCTTGACCTTTGGCCTTCTTCCTAGATATCAAATGACAACTTTGATAACTTTGTTTCTTGACAAAGTCCTTGACATTAATGTTGATTTCATTTCTTGACATCAATGACAACTTTAACTTTTAGGACTCAAAATGTCCAACACATATGAGATGACTCCTACGGAGGATGTTGTTTACCCAATATATGGTTATCCAACCATACTCTAGTTATTGAAGCATGGTATACAACCTTACTACCTACAAGATTTAAACCTTGGATCTCTATTCAAAGTTCTAAAGTATCCATTGTTAGACCCATTGAGGTTGTATTCAAAACAACCTCAAGAAAAATTCCTTCCCTCTCCTATATTATAACTCTTAAACCACATTGGTAGAAGACTATGGAGTTCATGCTTGTTAAGACATTTATTGACTCTTCATAAATACTCATGAGTTTGACCATGGTGAACACCTTGTCATATATAGAGAATACGTTCAACTAAAATCCATGAAAGGACACCAAGGTGGAGATGGGATATTATAAATATTTAGTAAAATACATCAATAATAAGCAAATATACAATTGCTTGAGCGATTTTGAATTAGTGTAGGTATTGATTTTGAATTAGTGTAGGTATCGATTTTGAAGATATAATGTCTTGCCTAGAATTGGTGATCATATGTGTCAAATATTTAGATAGAAGGATTGATAATCTAATTAATACAAATGGAAAATATTTTGACTCAATTAAACCTTTAATAATAAGGTATATTTTTATACTTAAGTTTCCTTTAAGAATGCAATAGTCACCAACAAGACAAAGGTCTAGGATTTGGAGAAGAACCTAAAGGTTTTCCTAAATTTATTATAACTCAATAGGTGAACACCTTAAAGAAGAAATTCCACACAACATGAGATACTAAGGTTAATATAAGGAGGAAATTGAGGATACAATTGTAGTACTCAATCACATGGGAGGAAAGTCCAAACAATATCATTTCAATATTTGAATATTCCCTATTTTGAAGTTTGTATTCTAGAATAACACCATTGCTTGGAACATCTAATTTGTCAAAATTTGATCATCCATCTTTAAATTATCTTAGCCATAAGGATATTTTACATGACTTCTTATTTAGTTTGCATTACTTTAAAATCTATGCTAGAAAAAGATAATTTGGGGTGAAGAGGAGAATTGAACAAGGGATACAAGTTCTCCAATGCCACCTCATATTTTATGTAAAATATTGGAAAAACAAGTGAATTTTTATCCATGATTATTTTTTGAGACCCTTATTAACACTAGATTGTCATAGGATGTAATTAACAGTGCACCCTTATGTGGTCTAGTATGTATAAAATATAACATATTCATACATTTAAGTACTTAGAGTGGTGAGCAAGCCAATGTTGCTTCCCATCAAGCACATAAATGACCTCAATCATAAGGTAATTGATGTGCTTGATGATTACTACAAAGCACCTTAGATATTTGGTAAAATTTCCTTCCACTATTGGTTACTATACATGTGAGTCATCCAAAGATATAAACAACATAGAGGAAAATATTTAATAATTTAGTCTTTTATATTTTAGAGAGGAGGAACTATTATAGGATAGGTATAGTAAATATAAACTACTCAAAAATAAAATACATAAGTTTTTAACATGAAGGAAATAATGAATACTTTTGGACCAATTGCACCAACAACACAAGTTTACATAAAAGGTCAACTAGGGACATAAACCTCCTGATGTGGAGCAAATTCCAAAATGACTAGAAGGTGATTGAAGAACCAATGTTGAAGGAGTCTAAGGTAAAATATCAACAAACTCACACATATGCAAAAAATTGGACCAACTTGTGTAAAATTGGAATAGCTTCAAATTAGTGGTCATATGCAAAAAATTGAGCAATATTGAAGGAGATATAATTTTTTTAATTCAATCATTCAAAACAAGGGTAGTGATGATTTTTGAAGTTGCAAAAAATAAAATTGAGAGAGAGAGAGATGAATAAGGTATTATTCAATAAACTAGAACTTCTAGGATCTTTAAATCAAATTAGCATAAGTTTTTAGAAATTGAAAACTTACCTTTTTACTTTTGGGGTTTTATGATTTACCTATATTTTTTCTTGATTTATCCCATGTTAGAATCATCCAACCTAGCATAATTATATATTATTCTAAGAGTTCAATGATTTATTTTTGTTGCATGTCAGGTTACCATTAGTAAAGCTCTCTTTTAGTAAATATTTTTATCTCCTTCTTGTATAATATTTGACAGGGAACCGGGGACCAACACTTCAAGAAACTTGCCTTTTCATTAAAAATTAAAAAAAAAATATTTTACAAGCTTGAATGAAACAGCCCGCAGGCTTACAATGGCCGAGTTCGGCTCTGTTCTTCCACTGTACTACCTCCTCTGTTCTCCGGTCCACCGTCCCCCCTTCCATTACAAATTTTTGGGTTTTTAACGAGGCCCCCGATCCTCTCGATAATTAATGCCTTCACCTAACAAAAATTTGAATTCAAATTTCCCCCCCTTCGAAGCTTCAAATTTCTCGGTCATAAATGGGTCACTGCCCGACCTACCAAGAAGCCCTCATTAATGGCCTCATTGACCTGCACCGCCGCTCCGGTCAGACTGTCCTTCCGAGCCTCTGCTCACCCATACTGTCCATGCTCTGAATCTGCCGTTTTGTCGAAAAACAAAATCCCTCTAAAAGGTGGTTCTCTTTCTTTAATGCATGCGGCTGTAAAATTTCATTCCATGATACGTGGCCTCCATCTTTAACCAGATTCACGTAGCTAACCACGTGTTTAAATTCGGCTTGCCCTCTCCTTAATGCGCAATCTTCAAGGCACGTGCCCTTTACAACTTTGAGGATACACGTGGCAGTCCACGTGTCAGTTTTTGGCCTTGTCTGGCCGTCCGCTATTTTCTTCGACCTTAACTTTACTTGGTCGCGGTCGACCCCTCCACCTTCGTCTTCACCTTTCTGAGGTCCTTTGCCATGATCTTGGGTTTGTCTTAACCCTTGGTACTGCCTTGGAAATACGCCACATGGCAGTTTCTGATTTGTCGCGATATCACGACAGTCGCGATATCGCGACCTGTCACGATATCGCGACAGGACTCAACTCCTCCGCCATGTTCTGTAGACCGTCACGATATCGCGACGTCGCGATATCACGACGTCTAAAGCTCCTCACCACCGCCTCTAAAATAAAGTCGTGATAGCAATATCGCGATGGATATCACCCCTTGCCTTTGCTTCTCAACAACCGTCGCGACATCGCGACGTCGCGATATCGCGACGGAATCCTCCCTACGTTCCAACTGCAAACAAATGTCACGATATCGCGACAGAACTGGTCCCTGCCTTTGCCACCGCTTCGGAGGTCATGATTTCATGACATGTCGCGATTTCGCGACATGTCGCGATTTTGTGACCTCCCCAACTTTTGCCTTAGCTCTTCTACCAACTTCCCCTTCTGCTTTGCAACATCTTCCCTCCTCCGGAAAGGAACCAAAATACATCAAAATACAAAAACTTAAAGAAAATTTAGAAGGATGCAAGATTGCCGACACTGTTACCGGATGCTCCTGCATCAGACACCCGGGGTAACAAGAGAAGTGACCTTCACTTCTAGGCTATTCGGTCCGCGTCCTTTGTAATATTTCCGAACACCCATCAACCTTTACAACCTGTTCAAGTTTCGTTTCCTGGCAAAAATTTTTGCCTTCTACCAGACAAATTCTGGCATTACTGCACATTTTCTCATCTTCGGTCTGCAATGGCTTCAACTTGTGCCGCACTCCATCTTTCACCAAGGAGTACGTATTTGCACGTCCATCATGCACTGCACTCCGATCAAATTGCCATGGCCTGCCCAACAGCAAATGGCAAGCATCCATGGGGAATACATCACACAGGACTTCATCCTGGTATCTCCCAATCTGGAACATGACTAAACACTGTTCCCGGACCCAAGCTCGGTGGTCCTTCCACAACCACGCAATCCGATACGGGTGTGGGTGCCTCCTTCTCTCCAACTGCAACTTAGTAACCATCTCCTCGAAAACTAAGTTGTCTGTACTTCCATTGTCGATGATCACATTGCAAACTTTGCCTGCACTCTTGCACCGGGTACGAAACAGGCTTCTCCTCTGTTTAGATTTGTCTTCTTCCACCAGCATGGTCCTTCTCACAATCATGGCTTCTCCCTTTTTAGCTTCTTCAGAATGCTCTGAATCAGCATCTTCAACTGCCACAACTGCTCTGGCAGGACCCACTTGCTTCTTATTTGTTCTTTCTCGATGTTGTGGGCACTCAAATGCACGATGCCCTTCTTCACCATAGTGGAAACATGTTCCACGGAATACTCCCCTTTCATTCCAGCGTCCAGATCTACCCCTTCCTCTCGGGTAGTTATCATTCTGAACTTGCGGTTTTGGGTCTTCATCTTCTTCTTTCTGACCTCGGCTGCTGCTCTCCTCTTCTTTCTTCTCTTCCTTTCCTTCTTTCTTTCCACCGTTCTTTCCTCCCGGTCCTTTTACTTTTGGCTTGCTTTCAAACCTCCGGTTCAGCTTTTCTTCAACCTTCAAAGCAAATTGGTAAGCATCTTCAATGGTGCTTACCCGAACCAAACTCAACTCCTCCTGCACACTCGGTCTCAACCCATTAATGTAACGGGCCACTTTTTCCTTGCTTGCTTCCAAATGTCCGGTTCTGATGGAGATCTTGTAAAATTCCTCCGTGTATTCTTGAACTGTTCTGTTCATCTGCCTCAAGCTTTGCATTTTTCGTAACAGGTCCAGTTCATAGTCAACGGGGATGAACTGCCTTTTTAATTTCTCCACCATTCTATCCCACCTGGTTATCCACTCCTTTCCTCTTCGGTTTCTCTCCAGCTGTACCCCCTTCCACCAAATGCTAGCATGACCCTTCAGTCGGGTCTTAGCAAATCTGACCCGGTTAGGGTCTTCAACCTCTTCGTATTCAAAATATTCTTCTAAATCATTCACCCAGTCTATCAACTCCTCTGGGTTCAAGTTCTCGAAATACGTAGGAACTTCTAACTTCGGCCTCTTCTCGATCTGGGATATGGCCTTGTATAGCCGGGCTTGTGCCGGATCTACATCTTCTTCCTCTTCTTCAAACTGATTCTCCTCTTCATCAACTTCATCCTCACTGTCTGCATCCCTTCTCGGCTCACGTCCTCTGCGTAGCTCTTCTTGCAGGGCCTGGACTTGCCGCTGCAATGCCCAAAAATCTTTCGCTGCCATGCCTCTTCCACCCATCGGGTTTCTTCTCGGAGGCATCTTCACCCAAACTCAAACCCTCCCACACGTCCTGGTACAACTGCCTCTCTCCTTCGGCGGTCTGTTGTACGCTCAGGAACTCCTGCTCTGATACCACTGACGGGGCACCGGGAACCAACACTTCAAGAAACTTGCCTTTTCATTAAAAATTAAAAAATATATATTTTACAAGCTTGAATGAAACAGCCCGCAGGCTTTACAATGGCCGAGTTCGGCTCTGTTCTTCCACTGTACCACCTCCCTGTTCTCCGGTCTCCCATCCCCCCTTCCATTACAAATTTTTGGGTTTTTAACGAGGCCCCCGATCCTCTCGGCAATTAATGCCTTCACCTAACAAAATTTCGAATTCAAATTTCCCCCCCTTCGAAGCTTCAAATTTCTCGGTCATAAATGGGTCACTGCCCGACCTACCAAGAAGCCCTCATTAATGGCATCATTGACCTGCACCGTCGCTCCGGTCAGACTGTCCTTCCGAGCCTCTGCTCACCCATATTGTCCATGCTCTGAATCTGCCGTTTTGTCAAAAAACAAAATCCCTCTAAAAGGTGGTTCTCTTTCTTTAATGCATGCGGCTGTAAAATTTCATTCCATGATACGTGGCCTCCATCTTTAACCAGATTCACGTAGCTAACCACGTGTTTAAATTCGGCTTGCCCTCTCCTTAATGCGCAATCTTCAAGGCACGTGCCCTTTACAACTTCGAGGATACACGTGGCAGTCCACGTGTCAGTTTTCGGCCTTGTCTGGCCGTCCGCTATTTTCTTCGACCTTAACTTTACTTGGTCGCGGTCGACCCCTCCACCTTCGTCTTCACCTTTTTGAGGTCCTTTGCCATGATCTTGGGTTTGTCTTAACCCTTGGTACTGCCTTGGAAATACGCCACGTGGCAGTTTCTGATTTGCCATGATATCGCGACTGTCATGATATCGCGACAGGACTCAACTCCTCCGCCATGTTCTGTAGACCGTCGCGATATCGCGACGTCTAAAGCTCCTCACCACCGCCTCTAAAATAAAGTCGCGATATCGCGACGGAGATCACCCCTTGCCTTTGCTTCTCAACAACCGTCGCGACATCGCGACGTCGCGATATCACGACGGAATCCTCCCTACGTTCCAACTGCAAACAAATGTCGCGATATCACGACGTCGCGATATCATGACAGAACTGGTCCCTGCATTTGCCACCGCTTCGAAGGTCGCGATTTCGCGACCTCCCCAAATTTTGCCTTAGCTCTTCTACCAACTTCCCCTTCTGCTTTGCAACATCTTCCCTCCTCCGGAAAGGAACCAAAATACATCAAAATACAAAAACTTAAAGAAAATTTAGAAGGATGCAAGATTGCCGACACTGTTACCGGATGCTCCTACATCAATATTCCTTGCACATATGGATGTGTCTCCTAGTTTATTTTCCTATTCTTTTAGTCTTAGAAAAAGAAGTCATCACAAAATTCATAAATGTATTTTATCTAGGGTGTTATTATAAAATAAAGGTATTTTTTGAAGGGTCTCATTCATCCTCAAGTGCCTTCCATGATGCACCTCATATGAATTATTTTTGTGAAGTTAATTGAGTTTTTAGGTTTTCCTTAGATTTTAACCCTAAAAAAGGGTAAACATTTTGATATTTTATTTTTCCCCCCTTTATAAGTTTCATATCATGGTATTCATGTAAATGTCCCTGTTAGAATTTTACAATAATAAATATGCAAAGCATTATACAAAAGATGAAGAGAAGAGTGGAGCTGATTAATTTATTCCAAGGATCAAATCTGTATAAATAGCAGAGTTGATCATTGAGAGTCGTTGGATTACAACAACTCATCAGACCTAATAAATACACCACTGAGAGTTCTCCTGACACATGGAGGAGTGGAAACTCAAATATCTATCCTAGTGGAACTTAAGAGAATATTATCCTATTCTAACACCCCTCTTGAAGTGATACTAGGGGTAAATCATATAAATGAGTCTTAGCAACAAGACCTGATGAGGTGCTCATGTACAATGAATTATTTTGAAGAGATGGTAAAAACCAATAGGAAAAAACCATTAATCAAAAATAATTCAGAGGTATGTCTTCGTATGACGAATATTGTCCTCCTAATACAATAGATAGTTGGTAAAAAAACCATATGGGAAAAAACCAACTATGAGAAGAAGAGATGCATGTGTTCGTATGGCGAATATTGTCCTATTTTACAAGAAAGAAATATGAATTCCAACTACTTGGCATGATTAGGTACTCATATAATATAGTTGGTGAAAAAACCCCTATGGGAAAAAACCAACAATGAGAGGCTTTTATTCGTATGGTGAATATTGTCCTCTTTATACAAGAAAGAAAGACGAGTCTCGACAACTTGACCTGATTAGGTACTCATTTACATAATATTGTTGGTGAAAAACCCCTGTGGGGAAAAACCAACAATAAGAGGCTTGTCTTCATATGGCGAAGATTGTCCTCTTTATACAAGAAATAAAGATGAGTCTTGGCAACTTGGCCTGATTAGGTACTCATATACAATAAATAGTTGGTGAAAAAATCCCTATGGGGAAAAACCAACTATTATAAGAAGAGAGACTTATCTTCGTATGGCAAAGATTATCCTCATAAAAGCAATCAATGCAGTTGTATAACTCTAATCTTATCTCGCAACTGAAGGTAATGTGGAAAAGGAAATGAGTTTGTGAAGATATCTATAATTTTATTCTCAGTTGGAATATATTCCAAGTGTATGTCCCCACTCTAAATATGTTGCCTTATGAAGTGCATGTGTATCTCAATGTTCTTGATTTGCTGATGTTCAACTGGATTTCATGCAATATAAATTATTATTTGATTGTCACACCAAAGAGTTATAGACTTATCATGGGTCAAATCAAATTCTCCCAAAATTTGACAAAGCCAAAGAGCTTCTTGACTAGCCAAAATTGTTACCTTGTATTCTACCTCTGTAGAAGATAGAGCTACTGCTTGTTGTTTCTTACATAACCATAATATTGGTGAAGAACCAAGGAAAAATACATAGCCTGAGGTGGAAAATCTGTCTTCTACTGAACCTGCCCAACCCAAATCTACGTAGCCAATAATATCCATGGATTTTCCCTTATGGAAGAGCCCAAACTTAGTAGTGCCTTGCAAGTAATGGAGGATATTTTTTGTTGCTTTCCAATGACTAAAGTGAGGTTGATGAGAGAATATAGATATAAGGCCAACTACAAATGAGATATCTGGGTGAGTATAAGTAAGGTATAGCACAATCCTTACAAGATGACGGTATAGAGTTGCATCACCTAGAAGGGATGAGCAAGAAGTACTAAGATTAATACCATATTGAAAGGCTGTAGGATAAGGTTTACAATCTATAATTTTGAATCTTTGTAGAATATCTTGAGTGTAATTTTATTGGCACAAAGAAATACCTACATTAGTTTGACTTATTTGGATCCCGAATAAGTAATGAGCTTTACCTAGACCAGCCATTTCAAATTTTTTAGATAGGGAGTCTTTTATAGGCTGTATGTGAGTCAAGTTACTACCAGTGAGAAGAAGATCATCAAAATATAGAAAAAGAATGGTGATGTTGCCTTAATTTCTCCAAATGTAAACTGTGTTATCAAACTCACAGTGAGAAAAACCTACTGAAAGAAGGAAGGAGTCAATCTTCTCAAACAAAAATCTAGGAGCTTGTTTGAGGCCATAGAGAGACTTTTTGACCCTACAAACAAGAGAGGAGTCTTGGGTGAATCTAGTAGGTTATTCCATGAATATTTATTACTTTAAGTATCCATGTAAGAAAGCACATTTTACATCCATTTTATAGACATGCCACTTATGGGAAGCAACTAGAGAAAGAACCAATCTTACAGAATCTATTTTAGCAACTAGAGTAAAGGTTTTTGCATAATCTATGCCTTCAATTCAAGAGAAACCTTTGGCCACTAGATGAGCGTTGTGTTTGTCTATTTCTCCATTAGGCCCATATTTTGTTTTGAAGATCCATTTGCAATGAACTAATTTTCTTCCTTTAGGTAAGGGAATTAAATCCCAAGTCTTGTTTTTGATCAAAGAAGAAAATTTGTTTTCCATGGCATCATCCCATTCCTAAATACTTGAGACATCTTTGAAGGATTGAGGATAAGAGGAAATAGACTAACATACAAGACCAGTGCCTATGGGGTTGGATAATCTAGTTGAAGAAATATTTTGGATGTAAGGAGTAGCTTATTTAACAATGGTGCAAGCCCATTTTGACATAGAGAAAGTAGTTTAAGGAGTTGAAAGAAATTGATATGGAGTTACAGGTTCCTCATCTTGATTATCAATAACCACGTTAACTTCAAGAGTTGGCTCTTCATAATATTGAGGTTCTACTATAGGAGAAAGCTCAATGGAAGAAGAGGGATTTTGAGGATATTTTTGAGGGAATGTTTCATCAAATTGGACATTCCTATGAAAGAAAACCTCATGACTTGAGGGATCAAGAAGCCTATATGCTTTCAATTCTTCATAATAACCAATAAATATGAGCATTTTTCTTTTCTTATCAAGAGCCTTCATTTTCTTCTTTGGGATGTGAGCCCAAGCAGTACACCAAAAAATATTGAAGTAGGAAACATCTGGTTTTAAGCTAGACCAAGATTCTTTAGGAGTTAAATGGTCAAGATATTTATGAGGTGTGTGATTTTAAATATGCTTCTATCCAAAAAAAAATTGGAATATCTCTTGAATGGACAATACAATTAGCCATCTCTTTTAATGTCTAGTTTTTCCTTTCTGCAATACCATTTTATTGAGGATTATAGGAGAGAATTTTTATGAATGATGCCATGACTAGATAAAAATATGGAAAACTCATTACTATAGTATTCCCCTCCATTATCTGTGTGAATCTTCTTGATTTTGCAAGATGCCTAATTTTCAAATAAGGCTTTAAAAACTTTAAAGTGGGATAGAACATCACTCTTATATTTTAGTAAGTAGATGTAGAACCTTCTAGAAAAATCATCAATAAAGGTTAGAGCAAACTTTGTTCCTTTGAAATATGGTTCAGGAAAGGTCATTAAGTCACTATGGATTAAATCTAGAGGGGATGAGGTTTTTAGAGAACTACATGGGTGGAACGGATCTTGATGTTGCTTTCCAAGATCACATTCAGGATAAAATCCATCACTAGAAGAGACTTGGGGTAATCTTGTAACCATATCATGGGTGCTCAAATCCTTTAGGTAGTTGTAACTAAGATGACCAAACCTTTCATGTCATATTTGACTTTCAAGATCACCATGAGCCACAAAATAGGAGGTTCCTTCTGGATTTTGAAAACATTTGAAGTAAAAAATATGAGAGTTATGATCAATATTTCCTTTGGTTATAAGATAACGGGGATCTTGAAAATATCTTATCTCAACTCCTGTTGGAAAGAAGAGAACAGTTTTCCCATTTCTAGAAGTAAAAATCTGATAGACGAATAGCAGATTGATGGTAATGTCTGGAACATAGATAACATTATTTATGAAGCCACCATCAATGGTTATATCCTATTTTCCTTTGACAGGGATGAAGGTAGATTCACCCACTTCTATGATACAAGTAGAGCTAGAGGATATAGAATAAAAAGACTTATCTAGAAGCAGTCATGTGATAAGTAGCTCCAGAATCTAGCACCCAATAATTAGAGAAATAATTGGAGGTTTTTCCTTGAACATTAAGGGATTTTCCTATTTGATTTTTATTTTCTATCTTTTGATCCTTCATAGCTGCCTCTAGTTGTAATATTTTCCAGCATTTGTTAGCAGAGTGACCATTCTTTTTATAGTGAGTACAGGTTATGGGAGTCTCTGTTCCTTATTTTTGAATTTTTCTTTAGAAGAGGTGGAGGCTACTATGGCTTTTTAAGAAAAGTAAGAATAAGATATTTCATATCTAGCAAGTTTGGTTTCTTACCTAGTTAATATATCACAAAATTCTTCTAAAGAAGGCATTTTAAATGTTGCACCAAGAGCATCTTTGTTAGATATAAAGGTGGTAGCAAAAATTTGAAAAACACCATTTATCTTAGAAAGGATTAGATAAATGTATTCTTCTTCAGTATTAATCTTCCCATTGCCTTTGTATTGAGTGAGAACTTCTTTGAACTTAGTGAGGAAGTCAAAAATACTACTAAAATCTTTAGGAGACAAAGGTGTTAGTTCAGATTCTAGTTGCATTGATCTCATCTGATCTACTTTACCAAATAAAGTCTTTAGTTTCTACCAACTTTCATGCGGATTTTTGCAATCTGTAATATGAAACCACAAAATTTCATGAATGTTAAAGCTAATTGTAGCCATTATTTTGTGCATTTTTTCTTTATGAACAAAAATTTCATATTCTTTATCAAATATTGGTTTCTTTTATTCTAACAAATAAAAAGGTGAGATATTAATTTTTTTTAATATTAATTTGAATAAATTAATAATAATAAAGGAGAAGAAATAACATATGAGAATTTCAAAAAATAACTAGAACTCCTTTGGAAACTTATTAATTAAACAATAACAATATTATAAGAAGATAAATAGAAGGTATTTTTTCTCAAATAATGATAAACAACATAGGTGTAAATTATTAATTAGAGAGTGTAAGCATAGAAAATAAAAAAAATTAAAATTGCAATCATTACACCTCTATTAAATTAAATACCTAAAATAAAAAAAAACTTGAGGAAAATATAGATAAAAATATGCACCCCCCTTCAAGAGACACAACTATGCATTATTTTGCACATAAAACCCGCCCAAAAAAAGTCTTTTATATGATGGTTACAATATGACTACGACTTATCAAAGGGTCCCTCTTTTTAAAAAAATATGAAAAGGCTTTGAGAAGGAGTCAGATTTATACTTCGAAATCAAAGTGTATTTAACCTTTACAAAATAAAAGAATAAGGATTTAAATAAAGCCCCATAGATTTGATAAAATAATGCATCTGAAATAAACCAAAATCCTAGAGCTCCTTTCCTTAACGCGTCATTAGGTCAAACCAGGCAGAGACAAACAACAAAATGATAGTCTCCATTTTTCAAAGCATAATCCAAGGACGCTGAGTAATCAATGAGACCACCTACACAAAAAAGTTAAAGAAACCAGAGATCTTAAAATAACAAATTTTATCTCTATGTAGATATTGACTATGTGGAAGAGGAAGACATCCACCACTGGAGGCAAATAGCAAGAGGGATGTTCCGAGGATGTCGTGAGACGCCACCTATGCATACAGGGTTTAAATATCTAGAGAATATTTTTTTATATCTCTAGTGTCCTAGGTGAGAGCTCAAAAGGACCATCGAGAGGAGCGATATAGATGAGTGCTACCTCTAAAAAACCTCCTGCAGAACACGTTAGATGCGTCTAAAAATTATCCTATAGAAAATGTCAGAAAAAAAATAGATGCTGCCTCAAAAAAAATCTCTTACAGAACATGTTAGAAGCCTCTAAAAAAATCTCCTACAAAACACGTCAGAAAAAGAATGCTTAACCTTAGATGAATCACAAAATTAGATAGTCAAACTAGAGATGAAGAAAATGGCAGAACAAATGGATCAATATCCAAAGATTGTTGATGTCTTTTCATCATGATTTTAGTAGTGTGATGATGTATTTTCTAGCCTCTGTCTTTATTCTTTTGGGTATGGTAAACATGCCTTTCTATAAGCCTTTTTTAGGTCTTAGGTGGATGGGCGATATGGTTCCTCATAAGTTCCCATACTCCTCCTTAGGTGGGAATATTAAATTCCATAAATGGAGCATGTGGCTTATTAAATTTTAAGTCGATAATGGAATCTCCTTTATGCACATGCTTAAAAGGATGGGCTCCCTTTAGTGGAGGATTTAAAAACTTGTTAAATACCTTTAGTGGAGGATGGGCTCCTTTCCTATGCTAAGTGGTAGACATTTAAAACTTATTAAGCATTGTATTCCTTTTATGAGTGTGGGATGGGTTTTTCCTCCTGTGGTGAGTGGAGGATTATTTTATTTATTAAATGCTTGAGTGGAGTGGAGGATGGGTAATGCATTATTAAATGCCTCATCCCTATTTTATTTGTGAGTGGGGTGTAAGGTGGGTGTGGTTGACCTAGGGTTGGACTAACCTAGGGCAATTAGAAATGGATGGTCACATGGTGATCAAGAACTCGGTGTGGATGAGGGCTTAAGTATGAATGATGAATGATGAATGGTAATTATAGTGTAAATGACTAGAATTGCATATCTACAGATGCCTCTTTTTGTACTACGTTGTGTGAAACACAATACAGTGCAAAAACAAAAGAAACCTGTCTTTATTGGATGGAGAAATTGAATTGTTACCCTAGTGTGATGATTGAATGGCTGATGAATTTTTTTGTTTTTGGCTTACCCCCTCAAGCAATTAATGGGTGAAATATGGAAACAATAAAATCCACAAGTTGCTTGACAAATTTTGGATGATGAAGGGATGTGATGTAATGGATGCAAATATCAAAATTCAACATCAATTTGGTTATCCCGAGTTTGGATTGGGTATGCATTTTTGAAATTTTGCACTTGCTAGAATGATGAGTATTTTGATGTGGTAGATGGACCAAGTAATGTGGTGTGCATGTGATATTGGAATCATTCAAGGTGATTTATACACCTAATTGCAGTCACCACATCCAGACTCATACATTGGTATGGTGCATACTAATTTGAGAGATTTCCATTTTGTTCCCCCATGGAGAGGTTTTTATGATATCTTTGTGCAAAGTTTTTTGAATGTAGTTTCTAAAAGCATGAGGATATGGAAACAAGAAGGAATATGCTGAATACGATGCGCCTAAAACCAAACTTAACACTAAAAGCCTATGTATTGAAAAATGCCTAAAAAGAAAGAACATGAGCGAGTCGACACAAGATAAAAGCAATATGGAATAAGGTCCTCTTTATTGATGTGCTTTCAAAGTCATGTTACAATACATCTCCTTCATTTTTAGGGGATAGGAGAGTTAAATATGTTTTTGATCACATCCATGATAGCAATCCTTCTTCCGCGTGCCCACATGTAAGATGGGCGGACCAAAACGTCACCGTCGCTTGTGTATATGATTGTTCACTCCTTCCTGCTCTTATGATGTCAAAAATATGCATTCAAAGAAACAAAAAATATTAGTAGCACCTGCAGATAGAATAAAGCATGTATTTCCCAAGGCCTACTGTTAGTATATGCATGAAAATATTAAAACGATAATCAAATGACCTCAAATCAACCTAAAATTTTAAAAGAAGCATAAATATGTTACCAGGAAGCCACTGCAAAAGGAACAGTCTAGAAATTCCTCACATATTTGTATTCGCTCCAGGGTGGGACGAATAGACCTGCAATAACTTGTCATAAAGCACCCTCTTCAATGTCCTATCCAAAAAGCTCCAAATGACCTACAAAATTGGGGTTAGCTAATTGGGGGTATTTTGGGAAGACCCAGAAGGTCAGATTTCTCCAATTTGGCCTCTATCACCCAAATTTTGCTGGTGCCATCTGCAAGTTAGTAAAGGCGGGAAATGATAAAAACCTGATCAAAATTGCTCAAAATGAAGTGAAATTTAAACGACAACCTATTTAACATATCTAGAATAAGATTAAAAAGAAAAATCAGAGAAATCTATCATATATTTTTAATCATCCCGAGATGAGGTGAATAGGACCGTGACAGCTTGGGGGGCACCTAGGGGCAGAACACCCACCGTTTGGGACTCTGTTTCGGCACCAATCCACTTGGGATGGGTCAAAAACTTCTTATGGGGTGTTGTCAACAAATTTTATGGAATATTGTGGCCAAAAATCAGGTTTTGGGTCCGGATTCGTGCTTCCAATAATCACCCAATAACCTCCCTTTCGAATGAGAGATTAAGGATGTGAAAGGCACAAATCACAAGTAGGTATGTAAATTGGAAGCACTTCATTGCTCAAATGCTCCTTCTCTATATATATTTTGGGTGAGAAAACTCACCAATTTATAGACCTAGGGTCTCCTTGTTTGGAATGCACATGTGAGGGCGCCACTTGAGTTAATTGTCCTATTTTGAGAGAAAAGATAATTCCCTGATTTAGAATCTCCTTGCATGAGGTCTCTAAAATAAAGACATGCATGAAAAAAGTCTCTCTTCTTGATTTAAAGATATTCCTCGCAATTGCATGGCTTGAAGCCTCAGTTAACTAGTGGACTTGCCGAGGTTTCACTTTTTGCCAATCAAACTTGCTATTCGCCTCACCCTGGGGCGAATGCTTCTATTTTTCCCTGGGTGGGACGAATGACAGTTTTATTCGCCCCTGGGTGGGACAAGAAGAGAGCAAGGTGCCAAAAGGTGCCAAATTGACCTCTGACCTCCAAAACTACTTTTGGGAGTGGTTAGGACCACTGTTTAACCTCTAGGGGCTGCCCTAGGGGTTGTTTGTGTCAATGCGATCAACGCTCGTTGTCACATAATTGGATTGGTGTTGTTTTGGTGTCTATGATGCCCCTTTTTGGGAAGCGCTATGCAAGGCACAGTGTCGAGCAAAAATAGATAACCAAAGCACTAATGATTAGGGTTTCTCAGTAACCTAACAAACTCTTGATTCCCCAAGTATGGAAAGGGCACACATTCTTGAATCCTTGCTTCTGATGAGCTAAGGAACTTAATTCAAGTGTTAACCTTTTCGGTGAGGTGTTACTTGAGCTTGGACATTGATTAGTCATGAATAGGCAAAGGGCGCAACATTTTTTCTATGGGAACCTTGAGTTCATGATTCACGAATGCCAAGTGTTTGATCAGCTTGTGATAATTGCTTGTTTGTTGCCCCAAGCAGGGGCGTGATTGTCTTTATCAATGATCCTTATGTCATTTCCATGATTGGGTATATTTTTGTTGATTGGTGACTAAGTGTGACTACCCCCTCAAACGACGAATCAATGAGGGAATGACTGACATGAGAAAAGCGATGAGTCGCTTGACCCAAGATGGATTAGGTAAAGGTGCCTTCAGTTGTTTACCATTGAATGCGAAAGCAGTTTTCAAACATTCTGACCTATTTTTGGTGGGTGTGAACCCTTTTTGTGATGCATTTTGGAGTTGAAATTGTCAAAAATCCATCCTCCCATGGAGTGGTTCGGATATGATAGCCTTCTTAGGGAGTAGGATAGGAAAAATTTATAACCCCAACGTCCATTTTGGATGCCAAGAATGTCAGCCACAAAGACGCCTTCGTTCAGCAATGTTATTGCTATTTTTGGTTGGGTCTTGACCCTTTTGGTGACGTCGTTTGGGGATGAAATTCTCAAAAATCCATCTTCCCGTGGAGCGATCTGGCTATGGTAGCCTTCTTAGGGAATAGAATAGTGAGGATTTGTGTCCTCAACATCTGTTTTGCATGCCTGGAATGTCAAGTGCAAAAGCACTCTTATCGGACACTTTTAGGGCTTGTTTTGGTGCATTTTTGTGCAGTTTTTGCTATTTTTGAAATTTTTGCTCTGTATTCATCCATGGGTGGGATGAATTCTTGTTTAGTATTCATCCCAGTGTGGTACGAGCGCTAACCAGAGCGCTTGTCCCAGGGGGGATGAGTATAGGCTCAAAAAGCCTATTTAAAGGCCAAAACTGAGTTTTGGCCTCATTTGCATTTGTTTTTCCTAGCGATTTGGAGCTCTGAGGAGGAGGTCAATTCTATGAAGCGAAGCGCTGCTGAAATTTTCCTACGACCATGAGTTCACACATTGGATCGAGCGGCGGAGCCGAAGCGATACCAGTGAATGCCCTTCCTCTTTATTATTTTTTGTTGCAATTGGAAAACCATAGTTTGCTTATTTCTTGGTTTTTTTTGTTTATTTTGTTTTTTTAAAGTAAAAAATGAAACCCTAGTCTATCAAAATTAACACTTAGTTTAAAACTTAGTATAACCCTAGTCAAAAAAAGATCAAAATTTAGTTGAAAATTGAGCTAAAAAACTTAGTTTAGAACATAACTTAAAAACTTCGCTAAACCCGAATTGAACCAAGATCAAAACTTAGGTTAGAAATGTAGGGTGAAACTAAACGTAAAAACGTAGTGCAACCCTAGTTATTTGTGGTGGTTTGTTTTTGTTTTTTTAATTGACCATTTGAGAGTTAAAAACCCTAGATCTGAGAAATTATTTATGAATGTTTTTGTTTGTTTTTTAATTTATTAGTTTAGAGTTAAAAACCCTAGAACTGACAAATGATTTTTGAATGTTTTTGTTTGTTTTTTAATTTATTAGTTAGAGTTAAAAACCCTAGGACTGACAACTTATTTTCTGAATTTTGTGATGTTTTTGTAATTTAGTAGTGTAGGTTAAAACCCTAGAACTAAAAAATTAGTTTGTGTGAATTTTGTTATGTTTTTGTTGAATTTATCAGTTGAAAGTTAAAACCCTAGAACTAAAAAATTAGTTTTTTGAAGTTTGTGATGTTTTTGTAATTTAGCAGTGTAGGGTTAAAACCCTAGAACTGAAAAATTAGTTTTTTGAATTTTGTTATGTTTTTGGCTGTACATTTTGATGCATTGTTGTATAGTTTTATTATTGTTGTACAATTTTTCATTGTTTTTAATGGTTTTATGTTGTTTTCTTTTGCAGGTTGTGAAGAGCTGGTACCGTGTGCCCATAGTTTTCACTGAAGCGCGGGTAGCGCTGACTTTTGTTGACTAGGACTGGCTTGACGCCCCTGGGCTCAAGCAGGCGACTCGAATGGAGTCGGTGGTCGGGGATCGGGTCAATCTGATGACCCTTATAAACTTTTGGGATCCTCGGACCAACACCTTCCATATCGCAACAGGGGAGATGACGGTGACCTTAGAGGATGTCTATCGGATTCTATAGATTCCAATAGACAGACTACCGATCCAGATGATGCAGCGGGATTAGAGAACAATAGTACTGATACACTATTTTGGGCATGGGGAGGAGTTGGGTTTGGAGAGCCCAGTGGATAGGGCAGAGGGCGACTGCCAGATTTGTGGCATACTGGTTTGACAATGGCTAGAGAGGGGTGTGTTGGGAGTGAGGCATGCATTACTCATGGGCCCCATTTCCAACATGTTGCTCCCCGACTCTTTGGATGTGCGGTTCCTGTGGAACCTACTAAAGGTGGTGTTCAAGTTGGTGGAGTGTCTGACAGATGCACCTATGATTGTGAGATGGGGACAGACTCTACTGGCACAACTCTATGATGAGTTGTACGAGGTTCACTATCAAAAGTGAAAGGGGATTAGTTGCAACTACTTGTTGCAATGCTGGGCTTGGTAGCACATAGCAGTGGAGATGCCGATGGGGCTACCTTGGATGACTCGAGCAGATATGACAGACCAGGAGATCGGATATAGGGCACTATGGTGACGGTCAGAGGATCAGGAATAGATTCGACGATGGGCAGGTGCCATAGGGCACTATGCCGATGCCTTCGCTTGGCTTACTCTAGGGGAGGTGTTCTAGCACCCCTACCAGGACTTTCTAGCCTAGCCTAAGGCTGGAGAGTGGCTTCGATGGGTACAAAGGGGGCGGTGGCTGATTGGGCATCATGGGACTGAGCAGGAGTTCTTCCCATAAGATCGAGTGACGCGACATTTTGGGGTGTGCTAGGGGTTTCTTGGCGAGCCCGTGGTCTATCGACGTCGGGGAGATGAGAGGACTCTTGCTTGGCCAGTCATTGCGCCACTAGGTGAGGATGCGGACACAACGATAGATGCCCCGGACATGGATGACGTTGGGGTTATCGCAAAGTATGAGCAGTGGTGGACTCTATGGCGATGGTGAGGCGAGGGGCCTCTAGGCGGTGTAGAGGCGGCAACAACAAGGGATCTCCTACGGACATAGCTAGCATAGTGCAATGATACTTTGGCTATGTATCATCAATGAGAGATGGACTCGATGCGGTATCGGTTGGAGTTGGAGGCAGAGATTAGTCACCTCGATGGGCGGGTTCCTATGTTTAGTAGTGGTGGATCTTCGTGTCGCTCGAGAGGGAGCGATACTGAGCAATCAACATCCTCTCGACACAGACGACTGGAGGAGGGAGGCACTAGTAGGCATGATGTGGGGGCTAGCAGTAGCCACCCTGAGGGGTCCCATAGGACTTACACCATGGGGGGTAGTTCCCGTCGCACCGATCCTACATGATCATGGTGGCCGATGCCCTAGGCTTGGGGGTTTTTGAGTTTTTGGCTTTGTTGCGGGATCAGAGGACCGGTTCATTGTAGCCTACAAGCATTTTTGATGATATATATAGATGACTCTTTTTTTTGGTGTTTATGGACTTTTCATGGTTTGTTTTTATGTACATGTATTTACATTGATGTATGCATATGCTATTATAAATGCGATGTTTCTAATTTATATGATGATGTGTGCATATGGATTGAATGAAATGAGTTGTTGATAACTTGTCGATGGCACCATAGACTATACAAGATTGACTGGATTGCTGTACTTATAGGATGACTTTGGGGAATGACTTTGCATGTGATAACTATTTTTTCATAGTTTGCATATGTTCTGATGGTGATGTACAAAATGAAATATACCAGTTGTTTTTAAAATGTAGTTAAGCTTTTCTGAGATTCAGATATTTTAACTAACTAGCCAAGACTGTACATTTATCTCGCAAGACTTTTGAACAAGGTATAAATCCGACATGAATTTAACCAAGTTATTTCACATCCCTGTGTGTGCAATTGAGTTCATTTATATGGTATTTGTTAGGATACCACCAGTGCCAGATAGGCTATCAACCAAATCTGTACTGAGGATCACCTAATTAGCTCCACTAACTCCGTTGTTGTATTTAGTAAGTTTAATCCATGGGACAATCTAAGGTACCATAAGCTAGCTCATCCACATGCAAACATTGGTCTGCTCACATGCAAAGGTAATGTGACAAACATATCGTCATGCGTTTAGGATACCATCATTGCCAGGTAGGCTATCCACCAAACCCTTAATGAGGATCACCTAAATGGTTTTCGAATGCTGAGAATTCTAGGGATTCAAGTTCAAGCTTGTTATTAGCTCAACGGTTGAGGATATTTGCTCATATACATAATGATGAAAATCACTGTTTATTTTTCTTCTTGTTTTTCTTTTTGAGCAAGGATTGTGAATAGTGGTGAGAACCACTGTTAATCATGTTACATTTTGAACTTTGTAAGGTTGAGCTTGTGAATGACATTGATCCTGTTGGCCTTGGGGATGACTACCCATCCTGTTCAGGGATGTGTAGTACGAATCCTTACAACTTGGAGAACCAAAGGGGATTATGGAGATTATGAAGTAAGGGCATTGATATTTTAGGCCTTGGGGATGACTACCCATTCTGTTCATGGACGTGTAGTACGAATCTTTACGACTTTGAGACCAAAGGTGATTGTGATGATGGCTTGTGGGAATTTTTTTTTTGAATGGCATCAATACTTTTAGGCTTTGGGGATGACTACCCATCCTTGGCAGGGATGTGTAATACAAATCCTTACAACCTTAGGGACCAATTGGGGATTGTTGGTAGTGGTGAAAACCACTATTTGTTAGGGGGAATTGATGGGGAAGAGCTCGTCCTTTTGTCAATTCTCAACACTCTTGAACCATTCGCACAAGGGGATGAACAGGCCAATCTTTCACCTATGGTACCCTAGACTGCTTTTTAGGTTTCTCTTGCGTTCACACAACTTAGGAATTATTTTATGTGTTTTAACTTGTGTAGGGATGTTACATAACAAGTCATGATCCAAGTAAAACTTTCTCGTGTAAAATTCGCTTAACTTTGTACATTTTTTGGCTAGAAATTTAAAGACAGCTAAATGACAAAAACCTTATATACATTAGGAGACAACTGACTAATGCTAAAAATGGCGATGGTGTTATTCTGGATGTATGCGTTTATGAAATGGATTTGATGTGGAAAATGATGGAATTGCCAAGTAATGACAGTCTATGGTGCTTTTGACTTGTATGACCAACAAATATGCAATGTATGGATGCGATGCCTAATGCAACCTATATTTTTGTATTTTGATGTTTACCAATATGCATGGAATTGGAATGCAATTTTTTTTTTTTGTTATTTTTGATGATTTTATTATTTTTGTTTGTTTTTGAATATTTATTTTGACCAAGCGGTTATGGTAACTCTTGGAGCTTTTGGTTTGACCAAAGGGTTGATGGATACCTTTGGGGAATTTTGGGTTGACCAAGCGATTGTGAAAATCCTTGGAGATTTTGGTTTGACCAAAGGGTTGATGGATACCTTTGGGGCATTTTGGGTTGACCAAGCGATTGTGGAAATCCTTGGAGCTTTTGGTTTGACCAAAGGGTTTATGGATACCTTTGGGGCATTTTGTTGGACTATGGCTCTCTAGATGTGGAATGGCCTCAAATGACTGATGTTCAAGGGTTCTAGTTCCTTTATTCCTTCAAGAGATGCGAGCCGGTATGTTCCAGGTCCTATTCTATTGTCAATAACATAAGGACCTAACCAGTTTGCCATGAACTTGTCCCGTAGATGGGATGGCAAATTAGAATTTTGCTAGTTCTCTTTTAAGACCAAGTCACCAACCTAAAATTCCCTTAGGTGGACCTTCATGTTGTATGCTTTCTTAAGTCACTCTTGATAGATACGCAAATGCTTGAGAGCATTGATGCGTCGTTCATCAAACAACGTCAGTTGGTCTAACCGGTCCTGTCGCGTAGTGTCATCATCGATGAACTCTTGCATTGAAATGTGCAGGGAAGGGATTTCCAACTCAAGAGGCATGACTACCTCGAAGCCATACACCAGCGAAAATGGAGTGGCCCTAGTGGGCATCCAAATGCTAGTGTGATAAGCCCATAGTGCAAGCGGGATTCAAATGTGCCAATCCTTATGACTATCTATGACGGTCTTTTTGAGGATGGCAACTAGCATTTTGTTCGACGCCTCTGCTTGCCCATTTGCTTGCGGATAATAAGGTGTTGAAAAATTATGTTGAATTTTGTACTTTGTGGTCAAAGCATGCACATCTTTGTTCTTGAATGACGTCCCATTATTCGATAGGATCTTGGATGGAATACCAAAATGACATATGATGTTATGTAAAATAAACTATGCAATGCGGGTTCTAGTCGTAGAGGTTAGCGAAATTGCTTCCACCCACTTGGTGAAGTACTCTGTGGCCATTATGATGAACGTGTGATGACCCGATGATGCAAGGGAGATATTTTCGATTAGATCACCCACTATGAAAAATGCCAAGCCGATTGGATCGGTTGCAAGGCCTAAGAAGGTACGTGTGTCAAATTAGCATGGTTTTGACACTTCATGCACTTCTTTACATATGTGCAATAATCTCACTCTAAAGATGGCCAATAATAGCCCATGCAAAGAATGCGCTTTGCAATGGCCATACCGCTGAAGTGGCCACCACATGTACCATCGTGTGCTTGGGTGATCACCCAAGCGGACTCTTGCTGGTCCAGGAAACAGAGGAGGATTCCTTCATAGCTTCGACGATACAAAATGTCTCCTAACAAGACATGTTTTTTTGCTTTTTGTTTAAATGATCTTTTCACGGCTTGTGTCAATCCAAGTGGGAGGTTATATAGCTTGATGTAATCCCTTATGGATGTGTACCAATCCTACTGATCAGAAACCTCGATGGTATGAATGGTCAATCCCTCTTGAATTTCATCCCTAGCAAAAGTTGAACAGGAAAGAACTTGTAAAAATAGCGTTGTGTTGCTATTAAGAGGGGTCGGGGAGAACAAGGACCCGTAGTTGGCTCGAGTCAGACAATCATGGATTCGAGAGAACCTATCCTGAGATGGTTTAATCTGGATCAGGTGGATTCCTAGCATTAGGTCAAAGCTTGCACGCTCCATCACGGATTGCAATAATGTTTTAACCTGAATGGTGGTCATCTCACCGGAAGGGTCTTGCAGGATTAGTGACCATAAGGAGGCCATAGTATCCACAAAATGATTCGATGATCGAGGGAGTGCCTCGATGTCATACCATTCAAGTTGTGCAAGGAATTTGTCCACAAGGGCTTTGTAGGCCTACAGAACTAGACATTTACATTGGAATATCCCCTTGACTTGATTGACAATTAACAACAAATCATGAAAGATGTTTAAACGTTTAATGTTCATGGTGATTGCTGTCTAAAGACCTATGAGCAAGGCTTCATATTTTGCATTGTTGTTGGTGCACAAGAAGTCTAATTTAAAATACAGAGGCATTGAAGCCCCTTGTGGAGTGTAGAATACAATTCCCGCGCCACCTCCTTGCTCACATTTAGAACCATCGAATAATAGGTTCATGTCATCCTGTGACTCAGGCTCATCAAAATTTGGTGATTCTGAAACATGAAAAACCCCATCGTCAGGTAGTTCTATGATCAAAGGTTGATCGTCTTCAAGAGGAGCCTCTGCCAGTTGATCGGCGATGACTTGACCTTTTATGGATTTTTGTCCAATGAATTCTATGTCAATCCATCAACAACATGATCCATTTCGTCGTGCGGCTACTATGATAAGTATGACTCATCATGTATCATAATGGATTCTCCTTAGACACAACATACGTTGTATTGCTGAGCATGTAATGGCATAGCTTTTTGGTAGCAAATACAACTGCCAAGTAGAGCTTCTCAACGTATGCATAGTTAAGTTCATAACTGACCAGGGTGCGACTAAGAAAGTAAGTAGCCTGTTCTTTGTGTAATTCATTTTTCTAGGATAGCATGGTGCCCAGTGCCACCTCAGTAGCTGAGATGTATAAGTAGAACGACACTCCTAGTCTAGGTGGTGCCAATACTAGCGATGAAGCCAAGTATTGTTTAATGTCGTCAAAGGCTGACTGGCACTCGCCATCCCAGTGAAATGTTACCCCCTTGTGCAATAATTTATTCATGGGTCGGCACTTGTCAGATAGTTGTGCTATGAAGTGCTTGATCAACGTGACATTTCCCTGCAGACTTCTGAGTTGCTTGATGGTAGTTGGAGGAAGCATTTCAAGGATTACCTTGACTTTGTGGGGGTCTACCTCGATTCCTCATTTAGAGACTATTTAACCCAAGAGCTTTCCAGATGTGATGCCAAATACGAACTTCTTGGGGTTTAATCTGACTTTATGTTCCATGAGGCGATCGAGGATCTTGCTTAAGTCATCGAGATGATCTGGGCGCAAAAGAGATTTGGCCAACAAATCATCCATGTAATCCTCCAAAGTTTTGTGCATGTAATCATGGAAGATGTACGTCATGGCACGTTGGTAGGTAGCACTAGCATTTTTAAGGCCAAAAGGCATAACCTTATAGCAAAATGTCCCCAAGGCGTTGTGAACGCCATTTTTAGTTGGTCCTCGGGATTGATACGAATTTGATTGTATCTTGAGAAACCATCCATGAGGGAAAGCATTTTGTGGCCCATTGTAGCGTCTACCAATGCATCAATGCTCGGCAAGGGAAAATCATCCTTAGGACTCGCTTTATTTAGATCTTGAAAATCGATGCATATGTGAATACTCTCATTGGGATTCTTGATGGGAACCATGTTAGACAACCATGGCGGGTAATCCACGCAGATGACAAACTGTGCATCCAACAACTTTTGTAGCTCATATTTGACCATTAAGGCCATTGTTGGGTGCATCTTATGTAGTTTTTTCTTTACTGGCTTAACTATCAGATCAAGAGTTAGATTATGCGTGACTAGCTGTGGGTCTAGTCCCGAAATGTCTTTGTATGACCATGCAAAAACCTCATTTTTCTCTTTGAGAAGGGCAATGTAGTCGGCTTGCTCTTTAGGGGATAGACTTACCCCTAGCTTGATGATTTGCAAATTCACTAGATCTGAGCCGATGTCTACGTCAGTCATCTCCTCGACCAACATGTGGGATCCATCCTCCAACTGGTGTGGAGTTGGGATCAAGTGGATATCATTTGCTGAATTTAGATCGTCATTCAAAACTTCAGGTTCCTCTTCAGCATGGAAGACATCCTGAGTCTGTCTTGGGGTGAAATGTAACATCCCACCACAAGGTTAGTAATTTGATGGGGGTGGCGGTGTGTCAGCGCGATCCCAGTCGATAGCATCTTGGTCTAGATACAATGACCGTGTCAAGTCTGCTGGATCATGGATGGGGGCAGTTAGGTCAATGGAGATCATGTTGATGAAATGATTATGGTCTCCATTACCGCAGGTGTTGTAACTTGGACATCCTAGATGATCCCCGTGCTTCGAATTTGGCTTTGTTGGTACTAGCACAAATGGATTGGCCCTGTGCATGAAGACGAAGACAGGGTTCGCCCTAGGCACTGATGGTTTTATAGGGTCTCCAGGTGGAAGATGCTCTCTGTGTACCTAGAGTTGTGGGTGCAGTAATTGCTATAATTGCACTTGGTTTGAGTGCCACTTATGCCTGGACCTATGTGTAGGTGTTCAAACATATCGTCTATGTCCAAGGGATACTGTTGTTGCATCTGCCGCATGTGGTTGAGATAGGCTGTATCGCTCCAAATTTTTCGCATCCTTACCTTCAGGCTATAGGATCCGTGCCCGGAAGGAGGATGGGAAAAGGATGTCGCGGTACCTCGGACTGAGAGGACTTGCGAAGGTCCCGCCTCTCAAGGGAGGTGTATATTGGTGATTTTTCGACGGATGGTGGGTTCACCAGGAAACATTTAATGGCAGTTTCCACGCCTAGGTTTGGAATGTGTTTTAATGTGTTCGTTTTTAGCCTTAAGCATTCATATCCTAGGTTTGGCCAAATGAATCTAAATTAATCTATATGAAAGTGCAGATTTAATGAATACAGAAAACAGATTTAAAGACAAAAAAATAGAGAAATTAAGGAAGAATAAGAAGAATACCTGATCCGGATGTCTGATGGAGATTCTGATGTTTGAAGCAGTCAAGATCATCTGGAATTCGACAGAATCGTCTGAGATCAGACAGGATCGTCTGAGATCAGACGAGATCGTCTGAGATCTGACGAATTCGTCAGAGACCTGCAAACAGAAAAATAGATGCAAAATACAAAGAATACTACTGTGATGACAGAGGGAAACAACACAAAATGACAATATGAATACTGAACAATAGTTATGAATAGAAATTCAAACAAATTATGATATTCTAATGACAAATCATGATCTTATTATGCAATCTAAGCTAAATGGGTGAACTCCAAATGCAAAATAACATAAAATACTGAATAAAATTGCTAATTACAACATAAAACAACAGAAAAGGGGAGAAGAAATGCAAACTTCAGGCACTGATTGCCTCAATGTTGACTGCAGTCGAAATCGTCCCACATTGGTACGAAATCGTCTCTGATTCGACAGGATCGCCTCCGATCTGAACAGGTTCGTCGGCGACGATGAAATCTTGCTCCGGCTGAAAAACACTAAGGTACCTGCAACAAAATTGGTATAGGACTACTGCAAGTGTGAATTTGGGATGATTTAACGTGTATGAAGTTAAGTTACAGAGAATTTCAGCCAGGGGTTGGGAAGGGAAGGTCCTAAGGATTAAATAGGCTTAGGGGAGTAGTTAGGAGGTTGGAGATCATCCCTATTTGGGAGATCTCCAACGGGGGAGGGTCCCTAACGGCGTAGACACGCTTCTGCCTGGATTAGAGACCCGTTGGAACAGAAGCTAATTGTGAAAAATTAGTTTTGCGACAAGATCGTCTGGACGTCCTAGCCCAGACGAAATCGTTAGATCTGGGGCGATATCGTCTGATCGGCGACGATATCGTCAAACGGTCAAAACAACCTCTAAAAATGGCATAGAAAAGGGGGAAACGGATTACCCGGCGGTTAACGGGCGGTTTGGGAGGTTAAAATTTGAATTTAAATTATTTACTAAGGTGAATGTAATTATTATAATTTCACTGCGCCAATTTTAGGGTGCTACATTTTGCCCCCTCTTTAGCGAATTTTTCGAAGAAAATGCGTTAAAGATGAGTTCTTCTCGATCTACGAGAAAGCAAAAAATTATTCCCATTTTTAGGCGACGATTCTTGGTCGAATCGTACGACGACTTACTATGGTGCCCCCTCCGTGTTTTTACCCAAATCGAACGTTTGAGGTAAAAACGCGAAAAAGCCAAAATTATTTTTGAATAAAATTAAGAAAAATAGGGTAAAACCCTAATTCATTTTTACTGTTCATTTTTACTGGTTTTTAGAGCTCTGAAGCAAAAATGGTGGAGACGACGCACAGATCAACAGAGGTCCGACGCGGTCTACGGGTAAGAGTCTAGACTTAACTTAGAATGCTTTAATTTGATTTTAGATGCTTTTTAGGTGAATTTTTAGATTGAATTTTGAGCATCGCGGCCGTTTTTGGGCCGTCGACGTCGTCGGGACGAAATCGTCCCGATTTTGACGAAATCGTCTCAATTTCGCCAATTTCGTCTAAGGGCGAAATCGGCGAAAGGGGGACGATTTCGTCAAATTAGGGACGATTTCGACCTGCGAAATCGGAGACGATTCTGCTCAAA
Organism: Wollemia nobilis; assembly: GCA_028583015.1. Taxonomy (NCBI): domain Eukaryota; kingdom Viridiplantae; phylum Streptophyta; class Pinopsida; order Araucariales; family Araucariaceae; genus Wollemia; species Wollemia nobilis. The sequence goes on from JAQPPZ010000232.1 coordinate 1,990,189, forward strand.
TTTGGGACGATATCGTCCAATAGTGGGCGATATCATCAATTGATTAAATTGAACTTATTTTATTTGCATTTTTAAATACTTGAATTGTTATTAATGTTTGTTTGTTGTTTTGTTGTTTATGTTGCAGAGAGGTTTGCTAAAAAGCAGGGAATGGAAGTATGGAGGGTTGAGAGATGACTTGGCCGCTCTTACACAGGCAGAGCGGGATCAGCTGGCACAGGCCGGCTTACAGCATGTGGCAGAGATGCCACAGGTGTCTACAGATATGGGGCTACTGACGGCCCTAGCAGAGAGATGGTATCCGGGTTCTTCATGTTTTTGGCTACCTACAGGGGAGATGACTCCCACTTTAGAGGATGTATGGAGGATTCTAAGAATCCCCATACAAGGACGATTGATCACTCCTACGGCCAATCAGGGCCATGCTATGGGACGATTGTGTGGTGACCCGAGCTTCGCCCTGGAGAAGGGCGGAGTTAATATCGAGGCACTGCGTCAGATGCCTGGGGCATCTAGACTCACACGGGTTCTAGCTGGAGTAGTTGGTGGACTTCTATTGTGCCACCAGAGCGGGTGCAGGGTGCCGTGGATGCTGGCAGATGTGATCTACGACATGCGGGACCACGGGTACAGGTTCTCTTGGGGCAATTTTGTACTATGTCGGTTGTACAGGATCCTATATGGGGTCGTGTACAAGGGCGGTCGATGTCTGGTGATGACATCGCTCCTACAGGTTTGGTGTTGGGAGCACATTGCAGTGCGGAGGCCGATAGGGCTTCCTCTGATAGGGATTGATGGGGAGAGGCCCCGAGTCTTCTACTGGTGGCTCCGAAGAGGGTCACAGTGGCGGATCGACCTTCCTATGTCCCGGAGACTGCTAGATGACCTAGTCCCGGACCAGATTACCTGGAGGCCATGGAGGGAGCATCCAGGGTGGGCCGAGGATGGACAGGAGTTGGCTCGCGTTAGGCGAGTTTGTTGGCTTCGGATGGAGAGGGGAGAGGTGGAGCTCCATCGCTATGACCGAGTTTTGCGTCAGTTCGGTCTACAGTAGGGGATCCCATCTCTGAGGGATTATGAGTTTTCCTGGACTGTCCGGGATAACACCACAGTGAGCGGGGCTCCAGACATGCAGCGCTTCTGGAGTCAGGACTCAGATGATGCCCCCATTCAGCCAGTGGATGGGGATGACGTAGGAGTAGCCGATGGCTACGATGCCTGGTACGTAGGCATCCGCCCTCCTCGGATGACGAGGGCTCAGGGTCCGATTCACGCAGTTGTGCGTCGGATAGGGAGGCGGCGCCAGGCGGCTATGGAGGCGGCCCAGGGTCACGACGGGAGAGAGCTGAGGAGGCCGCATGCACAGGAGAGGCCACGGCAGAGGGAGAGGAGGGAGGCGAGACCCCCTTCTCCATAGAGAGAGAGGCCACCATCGCCCGATAAGGGCAAGGGTGTAGACACTAGGGAGAGCAGCGAGACAGCTACTCTCCGAGCTGAGGTTGCCCGCTTGCGGGCTCAGGTGCAGACACTACAGGATGAGGCTACACGGCTCAGAGCTCGGGGCGGAGGAGCGAGCACTCGAGATTTAGCATGTGCTATCACCCAGATTACATTCTATCAGGCTCTATACTACCAGGCGGTGCCAACAGAGCAGAGGGTGCCATTACCAGCACATATTGTAGAGCCTGTCGTGATGGGGTCATCTAGGACATCATCACGATCGGCATCCAGGACTCACGGCACCACACGGACTACGATGGGGCCACCTCCTCCACCTCAGGGGGGGAGGAGATGAGGCTGAGAGCTCGAGGGGCTCTCGAGACACTACACAGAGGGTATTTGATTGAGGGGATTGAGTATGCCAAGATGTAGATTGTGGCATATCAATCCATTTTTGATATGATGTATACATATATTTGTGATATATATATAGATGAGATATTTTTGATCATATGACTTGTGTTATGTATATGTTTATGATGCTTTTATGTTTGATTAATTAATTTGATAATTGGATTGAGGATTCATGAAATTATGTCATTTTGAAAATTTATAACTTTGATGTCATGCGGTAATATTTTAAATGAAATAATCTGATGTAACAAATTGATTGTTTGTAATGTGATGTGATAAAAAAATAAAAAGAGACTTCTAACAATAATTTCAAAGGACATTGTCGCTATTATAGACCATTTCATGGAGTCGCTGCTCACTCGGTCGTCAAGCTAATCCCAATTATAGAAATATTGTTAAAAGTAAAAGAGTGCTTAAGAGACTGTCTTAAGACTTTGGTGCAATGGTGCAAATGATGATGATGATGGTTTGTTTTCAGATTTTCATAAAAAGAATAGTATGCATGAAATAATGATTTTTGCTAGGTATAAATTCCTAAGTGTGATAAAAGTTTTTGAATAATTCCCTAGGAATTATACCATCATTGCAAAATTGAAGGTTGACATAATGACATGAAATAGTGAAAATGTGTTTGCTTTGTAAAAGCATAATTTGTGTAACATAATGAATTAAGTCATATGGTTTTCATGATTTTTAAATAAATGGGGAATAAAAATTGTTACAATGATTTGCGCTAGGCATAGAATATGTAGGTATAGACTTATACCATCATCGCGAAAATCAAAAAGAGATAGTTTTATTGCATGGTTGATTTTTTAATAAACAGAAAATATGAAAATGAGGACTTGCGCTAGGCATAAAATTCCAATTTTGGTTTTGGAACTATACCATCATCGCGAAAGTCGACAAAAAGTTATATATATATATGTTTTGATTGTATAGTTTTGAAAGAAATTTTTGATTTTTCTATTATATAGTTGTCTTTATGCTAAACAACTGTACTTGAATTATTCCAAACAAGTTGCAAAAAGAATATTTCAAAGTATTTTGAAGACAAAAGTTAGATTTATAAGGAATCCCATGTGCATATGTGAATTCATTTCCGATCTTGATTTATCATAATGATACACAAAATCTCTCAAATACAAATGTGTGTGCAATTGCTTTGTGCATTTACCAGTTTTGAGCAAGATAATATGATACAAGTGATTTGAAGAAACCAAATAAGTGTTCATTAACCATGATGTAGATGCATATAACCATACTAGACTACTATGTAGGTCGGATTATCAAGAGCTAGCTAATCCATAAGCAGACATAGGTCTGTACAAAAGAAGGTCGCTAATGTGACGGACATATCACCACGCTAGGAGTTACCCAAGGCCAAGCAGGGTGGGCACAAACCACCTGTTATGGGGCTTACCTCACAGTTTTCGAATAATTGAGAATTCCAGGGATTCAAGCTCATCAACCCTTCTTTTCTTTTCAAAGGGTAGGGAAAGGGATTTTATTGCTTTCTTGCTTTTTGCTTTCTTTTGCTTTTCTTTTGAACTTTGCTTCTTTTTTTTTTTTTTTTTTTTTTTGCTTGATTTTTGAGATAGTGCTTGAAATATTTCTGTAATGATATAAAATAACATTTTTCTTTTCTCTTTTTTCTTGAACTTTTCTTTTCTTTTTCTTTGCTAGGGATACTTGCTCGGATTAAGCTGTAGAGCAAGGGATTTTTATTCCGGGTAGGGGTGAGCTTGTCCTTTTGCCAATTCTCAAAGATTCTAGACCATGTGCATGATAGGATAGCAGGGGAAACTTTTCGCTCAAGAAATCACGTCTACTATGTAGCAAAACATGGAAATTACAAATATAATCATTTTATTGTGAAAAGATGTGCTTGGTTTAAGTAAATAACAAGATCAATTCTCTATGCTCAAACTTTATTTAATTGAATTTTGTGGACTTTGATATAAGAGAGATTAGTAATCATGCCAGATAAAATCAAGATATTTATTTTTGTGAGTGTGCAAGTGAGGGATTCCAAATAAATGCTAATTTATCCAAAATAATTTGAAACATATAACTGCAATAATTGTAAGAAAATATATATAAACACTTTTGAGAAGTTTTGAGAATGTTGACTCTCTCTTTCTTCTTTATATTGTTTTGGTTTCGAAAGAGTCAAGAATATTGCTGTTTTTATATTTTTATCATTATTTTGTTTTGTTTTTTGGTTTTTTTTTTTTTTTTGGAAAAAATTTAACAAGTGCCATAAATAAATGCAACAAATAGTTTTGAAGATTTTTGATGATTATGAATGTTTTTGGTGTTTTTGAATTTATAAATTGAAAGAAATACAAGATAGTGATTTTGAACAAATATATACATGGATGAAATGACCAAATTTATGCATAGTAACGTTTAAGATGCAAAATATTCATGGGTTCTTTAAGTTCTTTACCATCTAAGGTAGATAATTTGTATGCTCCTGATTCAAATTTAGCAGTAATAATGTATGGTCCAAGCCAGTTGGGCTCAAATTTACCTTTAAGGTCCTTAGTTGCATTTGTATTTTTTTGGTTTTCTTTTAAAACAAGGTCGCCGATCTCAAAGGATCGATGACGAACTTTTTTAGCATATGATCTTTTAAGCTTGTTTTGGTAGGCACGGAGATGCTCCAAAGCATTGATGCATTTTTCATCTAGGAGTTCCAGCTGACTGAGTCTACCAGCACGATATTCATCTCCTACTTCGGTATCTTGAAGTAGTAGAGCCAAAGAAGGAACTTCTAATTCAAAGGGAAAAACTGCTTCAACACCGTAAACCAAAACAAATGGTGAAGTTCCCGTGGGGGTTCGAACACTAGTTCGATAGGCCCACAAGGCTGGATATAATTGAATGTGCCAGTCACGACCAGTTTTATTGACCAATATTTTGAGGATTTTGATTAAGGTTTTGTTAGATGCTTCTGCTTGACCATTACCCTGAGGATAATAGGGAGTGGACCAGCGATGTTGAATCTTATATTTTTGGCATAATTTTTTAACATCTTTATTTTTGAAACAAGTTCCATTGTCGGAGATGAGATTTGCAGGAATTCCGAACCTACAAATGATTTGATTAAAAATAAATTTAGAGACTTGTGTGCCAGTGCAGGAAGCTAAAGGCATAGCTTCAACCCACTTCGTGAAATACTCAGTGGCGGTTATGATGAACTTGTGTCCATCAGATGACACAGGATTGATTTTGCCAATAATATCTAAGCCCCATTTGGAAAAGGGCCAAGGAGATGAAATAGCCTGCAGCTCTTGTGCAGGCGCATGGACAAGGTCAGCATGTTTTTGACACTTGTCGCAATGGCGCACATACTCATGTGCATCCGTTTCCATGGTAGGCCAAAAGTATCCTATCCGAAGGAGCTTTTTAGCAATGACGCTACCACTAAAGTGTCCTCCACAAGATCCATCGTGGGCTTCACTCAAGGCTAATTTAGACTCTTCTAAGTTTAAACATCTTAATAGGATACCTTCAAAAGATCTCCTATATAAAGTATTGCCAATTATTACAAATCGACTTGCTCGTCTACGTAATAACCGATCGTCGGTTTCTATTAGAATTGGCGGGGAAAGTCCCATTTTGGAGAAAATCAAATATGTCCGTATACCAAGGTTCGGGAGTAGTTTCATTGATTAGAAACACATCCAAAGGCTCTAAGCATGACTTATTTGAAGCGGGTTCCTGGAGTCGACGAATAATGATAGTGGCATATTCGTCATCTAACTCCAAGGGCAGGAGAGATGCAGCTGTGGCCATAGCATCAACTGCACGGTTGCTAGTTCGAGGAATAGCTTCCAAGGTAACTTGATCAAATAGAGACATTAATTGTAAAACATAGGCCTTATATGGGCGCAGTTTATCATCTCTGGTCTGATAAACTTCATTAATTTGGTTTATAACCAGTTGAGAATCACCAAAAACTAAAAGGTGTTTAATTTTGAGTGCTAAGGCAGCTCGTAATCCAAGGATTAGAGCTTCATACTCAGTAGTATTGTTGGTGCAAGCAAATGTCAATTTGAAGGACAGAGGAATAAGATGTTTTTGCAGAGATATTAAAATAATACCCGCACCAGCCCCACTCATGCATCGGGCTCCATCAAAGTATAAGGACCATTGTTCAGTATGGTCTGCCTCTAATTGAAGGCATTCATCCGAAAACTCGATGATGAGGGGATGGGTAGATTCTAAGGGTGCAACAACTAATTGATCTGCTATGATTTGACCCTTAACAGACTTCTGTCCTATGAATGTGAGATCAAACTCGCTTAGAGCAAGAACCCACTTGGCTGTGCGACCCGATAAATAAGGTCGACTCATGAGATACCTTAAGGGATCGTATTTAGCAATGACATAAGTTTTTTGACTAAGCATATAGTGTCATAATTTTTGCGTAGCAAAAACGACTGCTAGACATAGTTTCTCTAATGTTGTATAGCGGGTTTCATAACTGATGAAGGTTCGGCTAATATAATAATTAGCACGTTCTCTCTTTTCATCATCAAGCTGAGCTAACATAGCCCCTAAGGCAGAATCCGAAGCTGAAATATATAGGAGGAATGGGCGATCAGGTTTAGGTGGTGAAAGCACAGGTGGATTAAGGAGGTATTGTTTGAGAAGTTCAAAAGCTTCTCTACATTCGGTGTCCCAATTAAAAGGGACATCCTTCTTAAGGAGTTTAAGAAAGGGACCGGTTTTGTCCGCCAGCTTATCGATGAAGCGACGGATAGCTTGAAGTTTACCTTGTAAACTTCGTAACTCAGATATATTAGTAGGTGCGGGCATATCAGTGATGGCCGCAATTTTGAGAGGGTCGATTTCAATACCACGTAAAGAAACTAAAACCCCTAATAGTTTGTCGGACTTAACTCCGAATATGCATTTTGTTGGATTTAATCGAATGAGATATTCTCGTAATCGATTAAAAACTTTTCTCAAATCATCTAAATGATTATCTTCAATAATAGAGCGAGCTATAATATCATCTACATAATCATGTAGGATATCATGCATCATATCATGAAAAATATAGGTCATAGCTCGTTGATAAGTTGCACCTGCGTTCTTTAAGCCAAATGGCATCACTTTCCAGCAAAAGGTACCCCAGGGGGTAATAAAGGTTGTTTTAGCCTGATCTTCAGGAGCTATCCTGATCTGATTATAACCGGAGAATCCATCCATTAAGGACATCATCCCACTCCCGGCAGTAAAGTCAATGATTTGATCCATGTTTGGAAGAGGAAAGTCATCTTTAGGGCATGCAGCGTTAATATCTCTAAAATCTGTGCAAACCCTAACTTTGGTAGCTTCTTTCTTGGTGACTTGGAACTACATTTGAGATCCATTCAGACATAATCAATAGCTTGTATAAAGATAACATTCAAGAGTTTTTCTAACTCCCCTTTGACTAGCAGAGCCACTTTGGGATGCATTTTTCTAAGTTTTTGTTTAACAGGTTTAGCATCCGGATGGACCACTAGATGATGCATGACTACGGAAGGGTCTAGACCTGGCATATCTTCATATGTCCAAGCGAAGACATCTTCATACTCTTTAAGGAATGCAATGTATTGTTCTTGTTTTTCTTGACTTAATTCTGATCCAATATTGATTATGTGAGGATTGTCCTCAGTTCCAATATTAATTTTAATGACGTTTTCTACCTCCATGTGTAGATCTCTTTCAAAATTAGGTGGGGCGGGTGAAACGCCCAATTCTTGTAATTCTTGTAAGGTTAATTTAGATAATTCATCTTGAGGATTAGTGGCCTCAAGTTGGGCTATAGTTGGTATAGAACCATCAAAATAAAATCCATTGTGTAACATCTCTTCAACGGAGACATCATGGAAGATATCTCCTTCCAACTCTTCATCGGGGTCGGCAATCATTTCAGGGTAAGCTATGGATAGCATGTTACATGAAAATGACTGATTTTTAAGAGGCAAATCATCACACCTATCCAAATAATCTTGATAACATATGAGATGATCATCATCTTCAAAAGGAAAGGGTTGACCCTTACTAGGAAATAGGCCCACACCACAGCGGGCAGGCCACGGTTCTACCTCGAAAGGTTCTTTCATGCCATTTTGGAAAGGTCCCAAGCCTTTCCCTTTATATCCCATTTTAAGCATCATGGGTTTAGCTTTAATATAATCATTGGTAAAATAACACCGAGCGTATCCCTCATGATGAGTTTTGATATTCCGAGGGATTCTTCCCCAATCATATCCTTTATAAATGAAGGCACAACTCCCGACTTGGTAAGTACTTCCCATAGGTTGTGGGAGGCCCAAAGTACGAGGAGATGGCGGCAATTTATTTAAAAGAATTGAATCTTGCATGAAAGCATTTGTTTTTTCTGATATTAAGGTTGTGGATAAATCTGGTAAAAGTTCATCGAAAAGGGCATAAGATGTAGAAGGATTATTTCCTATATCTTGAGATGTGGAAGGTATGATAGTTGTTTCTGTAGGTTTTGAATTTATAGGGATAGAACATGAAGGATTGGTTGTAGATTTAAGATCTTTTTGAGGTTCTAGAGTGATTTGTTTAGAAGATTGTTGATCTATATAGGAGGATGAAATTAATGGAGGGGAAATAGGTGAAGTTATGGGTGTGTGTTTCACAGTTTTAGATGAAAAATAAGAACTAGGATGTGTGGATGACAGAGCAGGGCAAAATTGCACTCCAACGGGTTCCGCCAAAGCACACATATCAAAGGGTCTAGGGTCACCATGGATAGTGACCAACTGATTTTTAAACTCAAATTTAACACATTGGTGTAAAGTTGATGGGACCGCTCGCATCGCATTGATCCAAGGGTGACCCAAAAGTATATTGTACGATGTTGGGCAATGTACAATAAACACGGTTGTTTCTAGGGTTCTAGGACCAACTTGCAATGGGAGGGTAATAACTCCACATGTTTCTTGTGTTTCGTCATTAAAAGCTTTGATAATCATATCGGTTTTCTTCATTTCATCACTTCTAAAGCCAAATCTTTGGTAGAAGTCAAAAGTGCAAATGTTTAGAGATGAGCCATTATCAATCAAGACTCGTTTGATGACTACATCTCCAATTAGAGCAAGTAATGTATAAGGGGTTATCCTTATGTAAACTGTGTTGTGGGATATCTTTATCCCAGAAGTCAATACAATCAACCTCTCGAGTGATGATAGTATTGGCCATAGCTTCAAGGTTGGATGTTTTGAGGTACCATCATTTGGCTTAATGTAAGCATCAACTCATCCCTATGGGTGGGAGAAGATCTTAATAAATCCAAAAGGGAAATTTTGGCTGTAGTATTGGACAATTGCTCATTAATATTGTAAGGGGGTTTAGGTTGAACATTAGGAGCATGATTCCCTTTATTGGGATTTTTCAAAACGAATGGAGCCGATCCATCATTCTGGTTTGGTTCTTGTTGGGAATTTTGAGCTTGTTGTCGGGTGACGACTCCGATGGTACCTACAATGTTATAGTGAAGACGCTGAACTGGTCTCGGTTGAGCATTGATGGCTTGTTCATTAGAAAGGAATATATTAGAAGAAGGTCGAGTAGTAACTCTTCTAGGAAATGGTTCTTCTGGAACCATAGCATCTGTGACGGGTTGAATAGGATCTGATTCATTTTCAGAACTATTCGATTGGTTTGAAGTAATGTCTAGTTCACTTTCACTATCTGATTCTACATCACTAGAATCAGAAGTTTGAAAATTATGTAAGGGCCTGGTCGTAACCAGGGATAAGGTTGTGTCAAATATTTGAGGATCCTGAACAGGTAATTGTCCGCTAATGGTTCCTACATATCGGGTAGGAGGGGGAACATTATGATGTTCGATTTGATTGGCTACCTCTTTACCATGTCTTGGTAAAGGGTGTTGAAATATGTCTAATGTTTGATTAGCATTTTGATTTTGATTTTGGGGAACGGTCTTTTGAGTATTATTAGGAGGGTTTTGTTTAGGTTGGAAGGCTTGCACTTCCATTTCATTATTATCAATCAAATCTTGTATTTTATGTTTCAACCTTTTACAAGCATTGGTAGAGTGTCCAGGTCCTCTATGGAAATCACAGGTGTAAGTCGGCTCTGTATCCGGGTATAGTTGGATCAGGTTCCCGGATAGCTGGTAATTGGATCAAACCTCTTTCGAGTAATTGAGGTAAAATAGTTGATAAGGGTTGATTTAATCTAGTAAATTCTCGAGGAGGCTTATCGGGAGGTTTCAATATAAATTTTTCTGTTGTCTTCGTTGCATTGATATTAGCAACATTTCTGCTGTCAGTGACTCCATCACCGACAACTTGTTTGTTTTTATATTGATTTCTGGATGTTTTCTCATCATCCTTCTTCCTAAGTTGGCCTCTCCTAATGAGGGCATCTTCTACTCTTCGAGCTAAATCTATAGCTTGATCGAAGGTAGTTAAAGTAGCAGTTGATAGCTCATAAGATATTTGTTCTTGTAAATTATTGATAAAAATGTCCAACATTTCCCTATAAGGTAGCACAAAGTGCAGTTTTCCTATCAATTGCCTCCATCTAGCTAAGAAATCGGCAAAACATTCATCCTTGTCTTGTTTTAAATTGTATAGATCTTTAATGGTTACATGCCTCTCGATGTAGGCACTAAATTGATGGACAAATGATTCAGTTGTTTCTTCAAAGTTTCTCAAAGAATGAGTGGGCAATTGATAGTACCACTCTAATGCCATTCCACCTAAACTTTTTGGGAACATTTTTAGTAATAGCAAGTCATCATGTGATATATCATGACATGCTATCCTAAACATGCGAAGATGCTCTATGGGATCTTCGGTTCCTTTATATATAGGCAAGATGGGCATGGGAAAATGCTTAGGGTATGGTTGAGCTACAACTATGGGATCCAAAGGTTGACTACATATCTCTCGATAATTATACGAGGGACGGTAGGGATCTATCTGGTCCATACGTGAAGCTAACTGTTTCACCATGGCTTCCAGATTACTAGTTTGCCCCCCATATTGGTTTGGTAGGGCATTGACATGGGTTTTATGGGCATATGATGGAGGGACATGAAGATTAGATGCCATGTTACTATTGTGTAAATTATTGGTAGGAAAAGTGTTATGAAGGAATTTTGAAGTTGTATTATGATGTATTCCAGATTGTTGAAAATTGGTGTTTGGCTTCGTTTTAGGTTTTTGTTTACTTGAAGCATATTGCTCAATAGTTTGGCGAAATAAAGTAGTGAAGGAAGGTTTCTTTTGTGTGGGAATGATTTTAGGTTGAATAACAGGTTCCTTAGGAGGTTGGGTAACCTGTTGTTTTGACATGTTTTGCATCATAGTGACCATATCCGTATTGGATGGCCCAGCCTTATCACTTTCTTGATCAATGAAAGACAAGGGATTAGTGCGTACATCAAACACATGTTCCAAGGCTGCTTGAGTGTTACTAATTTGCCCTTTATCAATACGAACTGCCACATTAAGGGCGTCAATATTATCATCAAGAATGTTCTTGAAATGATCTATGTTGTCAAAAGCAATAGTTCCATCTGGAGCTACTCTAGGGGATGAGGGTCCATCCTCTTTAACACTTCCTTCTTGTTCATTATCTTCACCTAGGTCATGTTACGATTGAGCTAGAGTTTTTCCTTCCGAAGTTGGATCTCCAGGAAGGACATTTGGGTCTCTAGTTGTATCTTGTAACCAATCTTCTTCTTCTCCTAAAGTTTCTTTACCATTCCTAAGTTTAGGCATGGTGCTTAAATTTTGATTTCAGCAAATATATATATATATATATATATATATATATATATAATATATATATATATATATATATATATATATATATATATATATATATATGCAACAAGTTTAAGAGGTATATATTTACTATATACCTACTACAATATTTGAAATGAAATGTTTAAGTTTTTGCTATGTTTTTAGTTTTTTAATTTTTGTTTGTTTTTCTTTGTTTTTGAAATAATATTGTAAAGACAACAAATAACACAAATAAATGCAAGAAATAAGACTGAAAGTAATAATCTAGTTTTCTATAAACAATTTATAAATATCATTAATAGGCTCTAGTTGTTTAGGAGTCATGAAGTGTTCTTCTTCAAATTGAAAGTTTTCTTTTAAAAATTTAATGAAAAGAGCTATAGTGATATTATCTCGTCTCGAGATGTTTGGTTGATAGAAGTAAAGCTCGTGGCAATACTCTCGATATAACACAGCTCGAGGAACTCTATTCCATCTTTCCCTATCTGTAAGAACAACCTCTTGGTCTTCTACACGACCTAGGAACTGGTGTACAATGGCTGCGTTCTCGAGGTATTCCTCGAAGGTGAACAATTCTGAAGATACAAGAGCTCTCCTATAAGCTAACCATCTATGGAAGGCTCTCTGAAGTTCATGATAAAAGACAAGTTGATGAGGATCCAGGATTCTATCTAGGACTAGCCTCTTGATTTGCTTAAGTTCTGTTGACCTAGATGAGATGACACTAAGTCTCCTATCAAGTTCGTTCCACAAGAGTTGATTTCTATCTGTTTCAGGCACACTAAGTACAGAATTGACTTCTATGGCTGCCAATTGGTTTTCTACATTTATAGTAACTGCTAATATTTTCTTAGGAGCTACCATCTAAACATGATATTAAACTTAAATGATCTAAAATGCATCTATGTTTTAGTTGTTCTATATTTTTTTTTTGTTTTTGTTTTCAAAAGGTTATGATGCATTCACGTCGGGTTCACCAAAATGTATCGCTCCAAATTTTTTGCATCCTTACCTTCAAGCTATAGGATCCGTGCCCGGAAGGAGGATGGGAAAAGGATGTCGCGGTACCTCGGACTGAGAGGACTTGCGAAGGTCCCGCCTCTCAAGGGAGGTGTATATTGGTGATTTTTCGACGGATGGTGGGTTCACCAGGAAACATTTAATGGCAGTTTCCACGCCTAGGTTTGGAATGTGTTTTAATGTGTTCATTTTTAGCCTTAAGCATTCATATCCTAGGTTTGGCCAAATGAATCTAAATTAATCTATATGAAAGTGCAGATTTAATGAATACAGAAAACAGATTTAAAGACAGAAAAATAGAGAAATTAAGGAATACAAACGAAGAATACCTGATCCGGATGTTTGATGGAGATTCTGATGTTTGAAGCGATCAGGATCGTCTGGAATTCGACAGAATCATCTGAGATCTGACAAGATCGTCTGAGATCTGACAGGATCATCTGAGATCTGACGAATTCGTTAGACGAATTCGTCAGAGACCTGCAAACAAAAAAATAGATGCAAAATACAAAGAATACCACTATGATGATAGAGGGAAACAACACAAAATGACAATATGAATACTGAACAATAGTTATGAATAGAAATTCAAACAAATTATGATATTCTAATGACAAATCATGATCTTATTATGCAATCTAAGCTAAATGGGTGAACTCCAAATGCAAAATAACATAAAATACTGAATAAAATTGCTAATTACAACATAAAACAACAGAAAAGGGGAGAAGAAATGCAAACTTCAGGCACTGATTGCCTCAATGTTGACTGTAGTCGAAATCGTCCCACATTGGTACGAAATCGTCTCTGATTCGACAGGATCGCCTCCGATCTGAACAGGTTCGTCGACGACGATGAAATCTTGCTCCGACTGAAAAACACTAAGGTACCTGCAACAAAATTGGTATAGGACTACTGCAAGTGTGAATTTGGGATGATTTAACGTGTATGAAGTTAAGTTACAGAGAATTTCAGCCAGGGGTTGGGAAGGGAAGGTCCTAAGGATTAAATAGGCTTAGGGGAGTAGTTAGGAGGTTGGAGATCATCCCTATTTGGGAGATCTCCAACGGGGGAGGGTCCCTAACGACGCAGACACGCTTCTGCCCGGATTAGAGGCCCGTTGGAACAGAAGCTAATTGTGAAAAATTAGTTTTGCGACAAGATCGTCTGGACGTCCTAGCCCAGACGAAATCGTCAGATCTGGGGCGATATCGTCTGATCGGCGACGATATCATCAAACGGTCAAAACAACCTCTAAAAATGGCATGGAAAAGGGGGAAACGGATTACCCGACGGTTAACGGGCGGTTTGGGAGGTTAAAATTTGAATTTAAATTATTTACTAAGGTGAATGTAATTATTATAATTTCACTGCACCAATTTTAGGGTGCTACATAGGCCATCTCAGTTTCATCTTCGTAATCACTGTCAGAGATCCAAAGGCCTTCGTTGGCTCCAACAGCTACTTGTGACATATGAGGTTTATCTTGTTCAAGCAAATTAATGTGGTCTCATCGAGGTTGTTCCACTCTCTGTGGGGTGACCTAATTCTCTTGAGGTGGCATATGCTCAAATGGAGCATCCAATAGGAAAATTGTCAGGAAGCTTTCTTGATCATCATTCATAGGATGTACTTGTGAATGATTGCTATCAGACTCGAAAGGATCCCAAGGGGCTACCTCGTACTCCGACTCATCCTATGAAGACCCTTCTTGGTCTTGTCCATATCCCTCTTGTGGGTGAGTCCTTGAATTGTCTCCATGTTCGGCCGAAGGGAAAGGGTTGTTATGGTCAACAAGATTGGTTTTTAGCAATGGGAGATAATCTCCCAATGTATAGTTTGTGTTAGGATTGGCATATGGATCTTATGCCAACCCATCCTTGTTGCATATCCCTAGGCCTTGCATGTTCTCCACCAAGATGTCTAGGGGCAAGGGGTGGTTGAACCCTACTCCTAACTTGTCATACAGTATTTGATATCTCGGTTGGAAAAGAACACACACTCCTTGCTCATACCTGCCCAACCCATATCCATGCCAATTGCATTGGCCAAGATATCTTAAAGAAAAATCAGGGTTGGACAGATAGTTGATGTCCTTAGCAAAGGGCTCTTCATCTTCATCTTCTTGCATACAAGTTTCAACACCATTATCTAGGCCCCCATAAACAAAGTTTGTCTGATTGGGTGGGTAGCCTAAAGGAACTACTGAGCCGATGGGGAGTCAAGGCCTCCCCATGTCCTGCATGGACTCAAGTGTGGGTGTTGCTACAATTTTCTTCACTAGATACTCCCCCAAGCCCATGCTGGCCATTTCAACGGTGACCACAGGTAGTTGAGGGGGGGCGAATGGGAGTCCTTCTTGAGTCCACTCCATGTGGGGTGAACTAGGCATCTTGAATTCCATTCTGCTAGGCATCTCTTCTGTCGAGATGGTTGATACTAGAGGTGGTTCCTCTTCTATGGGTTTCTTTCCCTTGTCCTTGGATGTGGCCACCATAGGTGGCATCGTTGTTGAAGGACTAGCGAAAGAATATGGACCCGACTGAGGACTCGATGGATTAATTGCTGGAGATGCTTGCGAAATCGGACCCTGTTGAGATAGATTCAACTAAAAATCCAAATGTGTTGATGGAAGAGTCGATTGCGGCATGAATTGCACTGTATTATAGTATTTGAAGGGCTCCAAGTCTGTCGGGACGACATGCACCTGTACTTCAAATGTATACTTTAGGCACTGATGAGCGATTGAAGGGACACACTTCATGTCCCTAATCCAAGGCCAACACAACAAGATATTATAAGCCATCTCACCTTCCAAGATGTGGCACAATGTATGAATAGTCTTTTGTCCCACTTGAATAGGTAGGAAAATTTTGCCAACTATCGAGCAGATCGCATCATTGAATGCTCGCAGTGTATAAGTGGAGGCCACTATGTGAGATGCTGGCAACTTTAAATGTTTCAGTGTTGCTATAGTGATGATATTACTGGATGAGCCAGTGTCCACCAACACCCTCTTATACGGAATCCCGTTGAACTGCACAATAATGTGCAGGGGTGGATCCACCACATCATCAGTCACTATTTTCAATTCATCTTCTCTAAAGGTGATGACTGGTTCTATACATTGTTTTACATGTCCCACAAATTTGTTGAAAGAATTTTCTTTGTGGGGCTATAGCTCGATGGCCTTTAAAATCTCCATTAGAGCCTCACGATGGGGCGTTGATTGTTAAATGAGCTCGTATATGGAGAGCCTAGCCGATGTGGTCCTTAGAATTTGGGTAAGTCTAGTCCGAATCGTGGCCACTGGTCTAGGCAAGGGAAGTTGCGTAGGGTGTTGTTGAGTTTGTGACGTCGATGGAACCTCTCTTGTGGCTACCACGGGGGCAACTCCTGGATATCTCTTGTTCCTAGTCACTATAATTCTCATCCCTACATACCCCTCCATGGGGCAATTCTGTTGCACCTCATTGAATTGAAGGGGTTTTGCCTATGCCTCATGGGTAGGGAAGGGGTCTCTAAATACTCCCATATGTTGGTTGTTTGGCGCTACGGGGTTTTCCATCGCTAATGTCTTGTTGTCGATTAGGTCTTGTACCAAACCTTTGAACTTCCAACATGCATTAATATCATGTCCCTTATGCCTGTGGAACCTACAGTACAAGTCCTCTCGGTACCCCTTAGGCTTCGGTGCATTGGGGTCTATAGTTTTAGTCTCTAGAAGGTTGATCAAGTTCGTCGCTGACAAGCGGTCAAATAGAGAGTCCCTGGACTCTGTGTAAGGAGTAAATTTTTGCCTGGGGTGACACTGTTGATTTTGTTCTTGCCTTTGGCTTTCTCTCTCATAGTTGTTAGGAGGCACCACCTAATAGTTAGCTTTTTGAGGTTGTGTTGCTTGTATAGGCTTAGGGACATTGATAGCAACCTGATTAACCGCAACGGATTTCAATGGCAGGGTCCCTGTTTTAGTGTTCTTGGTCCATTATTTCTTCTTAGGTTTGGCGATCTCACCATCCTGTATCTTAATCTCCTCAATGATTCTGGCTTGTGCCAAAGCTTCCTCTAAACTAGCATATTGCTACAACTGTAGTAGCACGAAGATCGATCTCAAACAACTTTTTGAGAACATTTGGGTCAGATCTGACATGGGAGGGAGGTAAGGCAGCTTTGAAAGCAACGTCCTCCATCGGTTCCCATATGCCACCATGGTTTCTTCCTCATACTGCTTGAGGCTAGCTAGGTCACTTAATGATGCCTTTTTCTTAGTTTTGAAGGTGAAGCGTTCGAGGAACGTGTCCACTAGCTGATCCAAGTTACTGATGCTATGTTTCGATAATTGGGTGAACCAATCCGAGGTAGGGCCTACGAATGTGGTTATGAATGTTCTTAATAACAAAGCATATTTTTCCTTAATACCAAAGCACTAGCTTAGTAATCTAGTCACATGCTCTTGGGCATACTCCTCCCCTCTAAAGAGTGCCAACTGGTGTAGTTTAAAGTATTCTAGGTATGGAGTTGTCAGCACTGACGGATGCACAGGATGACTACAGAGTTGGCGTAAAGTGGGCTTTTGGGGCCCAAAATTCTTGATCTCCATAGAATCTAAGCACTCTAGCAGTGCTTTGTATGCATCAGAGGATTTAATTTCTTCCTCCTTAGTTTGCTCCTATTGTGGTTTGCGAGGAACTTGAGGCCTATTGAGAGGTAGCTGGATAGCACCCCCTCTGCCTTGGTAGAGCATTTCAGCCCACTCTTCTTCTTGTTCATACTCCTCATAAGCTTCTTGAGGAGTGCCTAGCTGAGACCTATACACATGGGTGGGTGCCCACGGAGGGTGTCCATCGTTGTTTCGGGGAGTGGCCTCCTACTCAAGTTTAGGAGGTCTCGAAGGTAGTACTTGATAAGGTCACGTGGACCTGTCTCATACCAAGGGGTTATGCCTCTCATACACTTCTACTTTATGCACACGAGGGATTGGAACCTTCGCAGGCACATTGTTATGAAGCAATTTGGATGTTTGATGTTGAATGCGCTCTTTGCTAAGGCGGTACAGATGCTCTAACTATTGTTGATCCTGCCTGAGTTGCATTATTTGTGCTTGGTGGGTGACATGCCTTGCAAATGCCAAGTCAATTTGTTCCATCATCTCTTGTTTAGGAAGCCTATATTCCTCTCCTACATGTCTATCTCGGTTATGGTGATCCAAGACCCCTATGGGTTGCTTTCCTCTGTTGAGGTTAGCTACATTAACCCGAGGCTATAGCCTCAATGGGTGATCCTGATACATGGTAGGCACGGAGGTACATCACTCCCGTGCTGTGTACTACTCTTGAGGAACATGATAGTCTTCCTCATCCTCTCTTTCATATGCATGCAAAGTGCGGGAAAAATTGTCTTGCCCTGTTTGGAAAGCCTGATACTCTAGATTTGGTCTAGTGTTTCTAACAGTAATCTGGGGTAGAGGAGGGATGACAAAATCATGTGGCCCCTCCTTCTGGAACCTCTGTTGTTCTAACACTTCATCACTAGGCCACTCATAACGAGCATCTAAGGGAGGTCTCCTATCTATGTTGAGTGTTATGTGTAGGTTCTCTTCTTGAAAGGACCTATGCTGAGTGTGGGTGCCCCTCAAAGAGGTGCCTCTATAGTCCTGTTCTGTTATGGCATGATGTGGACTATCTTGTGTTTTAGGCCACCAATGCAGGATGACCAAGTCCTCAGGACTATATCGGAGGCGACTTGTCCCCCTTGGTGTACTTTCTGCAGTGCTTGCCCGTGATTGGGCTCGGCTACAAGTGTACACCATGGTGATGCTTACCTAAATATGCGTAGATTTTTATCTTTCTTTAGGATTTCTTATGCTACACTAAACAGAAAATATCACACACACAAACAATGATTATCTCTTTTAATTATTAAAAGTGTGCCCTAAACCTGGTTCAGTGTGTTTAAATGTTTGTTTGAAAGCTTGTGGAAAGAACATTTAAATGCAAAATGATGGCTCTTATGACTCCTAAAAAATGGTCACCCCTTCGATATACCATTGCTAGACTGATATACCAACCTCTCTATATACATGCCCTTACGTGAGGGAAACTATTGGTACGTGAGAGCAGATGGTATGTGGAACATAGGCGGTATGAAAGGGGAATCACTCTGTTTATGAAACCTACCATAGAAGACTTATCCTCATGTGTTGGGAATCACCCCAACTACACTTGGTCAACTTTTGTTAGGATTTACGTCTAGCAACAGTCACGATCGAGGTAATGTATGCAATATCTCAAGCCAAGGTGGTGATGAAATCCACCGTTGGTCTTGCTCAAGGGTTGGGGTTTTACGACAAACTCCTTGTTGTTTCAAATTACCACGTGGTGTGTGGGGTTCTTTTTAAGTTGCATAAATGAAGCAAAAAAGCATTCAAACTTTCCTATGCAAGCAAATAACCAGAGAAAAAATAGCAAAATTTTGATAGAAGGTGTTTAAGACCTCTACCTCTTCTCTGCCCAAATCGGATGTCTCTAAATTTTTGCTCTGAAAAAGTCTAGCGTTGAAAAACTTGGTACCTGTAAACAAAAACAAGCAACTTTGATCAAAAATTTAATCTTAAAATCAAGGGACATAGGTCCCACCATGATCACCACTGAAAGAATGAGGATACGGAAACAAAAAGGAATATGCTGAATACGATGCGCCTAAAACCAAACTTAACGCTAAAAGCCTATGTATTGAAAAATGCCTAAAAGGAAAGAACATGAGCAAATCGACACAAGATAAAAGAAATATGAAATAGGGTCCTCTTTATTGATGTACTTTCAAAGTCATGTTACAATACATATCCTTCATTTTTAGGGGATAGGAGCGTTAAATATGTTTTTGATCACATCCATGATAGCAATCCTTCTTCTGCGTGCCCACATGTAAGATAGGGGGACCAAAATGTTGCCACCACTTATGTATATTATTGTTCACTCATTCCTACTATTTTTATGTCAAAAAATTGCTTTCAAAGAAACAAAAAATATTAGTAGCACCTGCAGATAGAATAAAGCATGTATTTCCCAAGGCCTATTGTCAGTATATGCATGAAAATATTAAAACGATAATAAAATGACCTCAGATTGACCTAAAATTTTAATAGAAGCATAAATATGTTACCAATAAGCCACTACAAAAGGAACAGTCTAGAAATTCCTCACAGATTTGTATTCTCTCCAGGGTGGGACGAATAGACCTGCAATAACTTATCAGAAAGCACCCTCTTCAATGTCCTATCCAAAAAGCTCCAAATGACTTACAAAGTTGGGGTTAGCTAATTGGGGGTGTTTTGGGAAGACCCAGAAGGTCATATTTCTCCAATTTGGCCTCTATCACCCATATTTTTATGGTGCCATATGCAAGTTAATAAAGGCGAGAAATGATAAAAACCTGGTCAAAATTGCTCAGAATGAAGTGAAATTTAAACTACAGCCTATTTAATAGATCTAGAATAATATGCAAAAGAAAAATCAAAGAAATCTATCACATATTTCTAATCATCCCGGGGTGGGGCGAATAGGACTGTGACAGCTTGGGGGGCGCCCGGGGGCAGAACACCCACCGTTTGGGACTCTTTTTTGGCACCAATCCACTTGGGATGGGTCCAAAACTTATTATGGGGTGTTTTCAACAAATTTTGTGGAATATTGTGGCCAAAAATCGAGTTTTGGGTCTGGATTCGTGCTTCCAATAATCACCCAATAACCTCCCTTTCGAATGAGAGATTACGGATGTGAAAGGCACAAATCGCAAGTGGGTTTGTAAATTGGCACCACGTAATTTCTCAAATGCTCCTTCTCTGTATATCATTTGGGTGAGAAAACTCACCAATTTATAGACCTAGGGTCTCCTTTTTTGGAATGCGCATGCGAGGGCGCCACTTGAGTTAATTGTCCTATTTTGAGAGAAAAGATAATTCCCTGATTTAGAATGTCCTTGCATGAGGTCTCTAAAATAAATACATGCATGACAAAAGTCTCTCTTCTTGATTTAAAGCTATTCCTCACAATTGCATGGCCTGAAGCCTCAGTTAACTAGCAGACTTGCCGAGGTTTGACTTTTTTCTAGTCAAACTTGCTATTCGCCTCACCCTGGGGTGAATGCTTCTATTCATCCCTGGGTGGGAAGAATGCCAGTTTGTATTCATCCCTGGGTGGGATGAATGCCAGTTTGTATTCATCCCTGGGTGGGACGAGTAGAGAGAAAGCTGCCAAAAGGTGCCAAATTGACCTCTGACCTCCAAAATTGCTTTTGGGAGTGGTTAGGACCACTGTTTAACCTATGGGGGCTGCCCTAGGGGCTGTTTGTGTCAATGCGATCAGTGCTCATCATCACATAATCATATTGGTGTTGTTTTGGTGTCTACAGTCGCATTCCTCAATTAGATTACCAAATTGATCTGATTTGAGATGAGATGATATGGGATGATGTTTTGGATGCATGGATGAGATGATTTGGTGATGTTGTGAAGTTTTGATGAGGATGCTTGAAGGGGTGATTTGATGTGTTTTTTGAACAAGTGTCCTTATGGTGATCTACCCATCCTACTAGATTGCATGGATAACCAATCATTGCAACCATCGAGTAACTAGTGTATATAACTAGATACGAGGTTCACTCAAGATTATTATTTTTAGCCAAAGGGGCTTAGTGCACTTGGATATTTTGAAGTGATTTGACCAAAGGGGTGGGTTCATTTGGAGTATATTGAACTGATTTGACCAAAGGGTGGATTTCTTTGTAGTATTTTTAACTAATTTGACCAAAGGGATGTGGTGCTTTTGGGCCTCTTTTTTTGGATGAGGTGTATGTGTATTGATATGCATCAGGTGAATGGATTGATTAATGGTAGAAATATGATGATGAGTGGATAGGCATTATGATGTGATGTCATGTATGGATTTGATTTGTTTTATTGGTTGTAGAGGTGTGATACCTTGATTTTCCCCATGTTGATTGATGAATTTTATATTGATTATGGGGGAAGGTATAATAACTTGAGCTTCCTCAAGTTGTTTGATGGTTTGGTGTATTTCATATGTGCTTGTGATGTGAGGAGATGATGTTTGAAATGAATGCATGTTTATGGATTCCATGAGTGTATGCATATAATTTTTATTATCTTTCAAAAAATGCTTAGATACTATCATTATTCAATATTTTGATCAATTAACAAAGGGAATTAACCCAATAATCCTGACATATATGGGGAATGGATGTGAGTGGATGCAATTTAATGCTTTTGTAAGAAATGTGCTACTATGGACACCATGATGACATGGCTTATTATTTCACTTATATTAGGGAATATAAATATAAAAGTGCTTTCAAGAAGCTCAAACACCCTAGGGACATCAATCAAACTCATATATTGATCAAGTAAGATCTTGAAGATACTAAGACTGGCCAAATTATTCAAGTTACTCAAAGACTGATTGTGCATGTAGTGAATGTTCCTTTTTAATTTTTTACAATGTTGGACTCATCATTTATGACTTTCACCAGTAAGCTAGCTCATCCACAAGTGTGCATAGGTCTGTGCAAAAGAAGGTCACTAATGTGATAGATGTCTTACCACACAACGTGTACTCCATTACTAGTCAGGCGTTTGTAGCCCCGATGGAGGTTAGCTCCATGATAAAAGGACCTGAGAATTCCATGGATTAAAGTTCTTCACCCTTTTTTTTCTTTTTTTGGGGGGATAATTGCTCATTTTGTGGAAGAGCAAGGGGATTTATACTTTTTTCTTTGGAGGACTTGCTATTTTTGTGGAAGAGCAAGGGGATTTTTGCTCTTTTGATTTGTGAGATATTGCTCATTTTGTGGAAGAGCAAGGGGATTTTTACTTTTTTCTTTGTGGGGTCTTGCTCATTTTGTGGAAGAGCAAGGGGATTTTTTTTTAAAAAGAGGAGCTTGTCATTTTTCCAATTCTTAGGGTTTGACCATGCACATAATAGCTATGGTTCAGTGACCAAAAGTGCCTAAATATTTGTGAAACCATATACGTGAGAAAGGCAAACTATCATAAGGTTTCTTCTTTCTTTTCTCTCTTTTTTTTTAATGAAGAATGATGTAGGGTGGATGGTTGATATAGGTGAAATGCCTATAATGAGATAAAATGCAAGACATATACCATAAGGAATATGCCCTTAATTAAGGTGATAAAATAAATCCTAACAAATGGATAAAAGTATATATCAAATGATAACCAAAGTTTTATTGGTGATGAAATGATGAAATTTTATTGCTTTATTGTTTTTGATGATTTTTTATGTTTTTGTATTTTTATTGTTTTTGTATTTTTGAATGATTTTGATTATTTTTATATGTTGATTGTTTTATATTTTTTTGTATTTTTGAATGATTTTGATTTTTTTGTATTTTGGTTGTTTTTGATGTTTTTATTTTTTTAGTTGATTTTTATGTTTTTGTTATAGAATGTACAAGAACGGGTAAATTATGGTTATGGTAAGGGTTGGAGTAGAATTTAAGGAGGATGAATAAATCAAGGTGGCAGTGGTTTTGGATGCTCATATAGGATGAGGAGAAGAATGGGTAGAAAAATGAGGAACAGGTAAAGTCAATTAGTGCCTTTCATAGGTTGTTCAATGATAGGAATGATGGGAAATGATATATCTTTAGAGTTCTCAAAATTAACTAATATATTGTCCAATTGTTGTTTGAGCTGGTCTTTAGAAGTGTCAAGGGACTCCAAGTGGATCTTGGAGTCCTAGAAGAAGTATGAAGGAATATCATTGATGGATTGAGGGGATTTTGGAGCTATGTCTTTGCTAGATTGCTGGTACAAATTTGTGTCAATGCTAGGTTGATGGCACACAACTATGTCAATGCTAGGTTGTTGGTGTAGATCCATATCAATGCTAGGTTGCTAGAATGGATAAACACATGCATCATTTATGAATAACTAAATATGAATATGATCTTAATCTAGCATAGTTTTTCATCCATGAGAAATATATAAGAACTAAGGTAGAACGCTATTAGCCATAACTTCCTATATAAATCAATACACACACAAGAACCAATATAGAAGAGGATTAGTCACAAATCCTTGTATATATATAATCTTCTAATACATATATTCTAGAAGAAAGAATCTTGAGGACTGCTAGTAAGATGATTTATGGTTTGAATCCAGACTAATACACAAAATCTAAGAGAAAATTTATACACAAGGCCAACTATTAGGTACATATATATAATTATCCCCTTGTCTTAAGGCTCTAATCCAAGTATTTATAGATTTATTATAAATTTTAAATTTCAAAAGTTTCTCTATCTTGACATAGTTAGAAAACTTATAACCTTTATATATGGATCTAGTATTATGTATCCTGGAGATTCATTGTCATAACCAACAAATATACCTACCATGGTTTTGTCATCAAGTTTAGTTCTCTTCTATTTTGGAATATACATATAGGTTTTACATCCATAAATTTTCAATTTATCTATGTTAGGCTTTTTTCTTGACCATGCTTCTTTTGGTGTAATATGTTTGATTACTCTTTTAGGTAGCCTATTTTGTGTGTAGACTATTTTTTTGTACTACTTCTACCCAAAAATGGTGATCAAGTTTTGCTTCTTTTAGCTTGCATCTAACCATTTTGATTATTGACTTATTTCTTCTTTATGCAATTCCATCCTGTTGAGGTAAATATACTGTAGTGATTTATATTTTAATTCCATTTTCTTCTATAAATAACTTAAACTCTTTAGAAAACAATTATCCTCCTCTATTTGAACAAAGCACTTTTACAACATTTCTTGATTCTTTCGCCACTTTGAGTTTGAACTATTTGAAATAATCAAATGTATTTGACTTGTATTTCATGAAGTATACCCAAATTTTCCTTGTGTGATCATCAAAAAACAACAAAAAACTACTTATGTACTCTAATATTGTCAACCTTCATGGGCCCACATAAATTTGTATATATTATCTCTAGAGGTTGTTGAGCTCTGTGTTGATGCAGTTTAAAAGGAATTCAGTGGTTTTTTCTTGCTAAACATTATGCACATACAGTGGTTTTTGGAGATAGGCTAGGTAATCCTTCCACCATTCTATATTTGAATAATTCTTTCATTGATGTCTCACTGGTATGTCCTAATATTTTATGCCAGATTTTTGAAGCATTGTCTGAAATAGTTGAGTGAATAGTTGTATCCAAGATAAATAAACCATTTTTATATGATCACGATGCTATCATTATTATCTTCCTTGAGATGTGGTATTATTTTCTCCCAGTGATAACTTTAAACTCAATGATTAATTCTTAATCCATAAGTTGAGAGACAAAAATGAGATTGGTGATCAATCTTGGAACACACAATATGTTTTTTATTATTCTTTTTTCACCTTTAAGATTTACCAAAATATCTCCAATTTTTTTCACTTCATAAGTTTTGCTATATGCTACTACAACTGGTTTTTCATTTATTTTTTTTAAATATTTAAACGAAAGTATGTTTCCTATCATATGCTTGCTTGCACCTAAATCTATATACCAATACTCCATGGTATAGTGCTATAATTCTGGTTGATTTTGTACAAGCTTTGTAAGAATAAAAAAATCAATTATCTAACACCTTATTACTCTAAGTTGAACTAAGTATATTTTTTATACAAACAAAACTATGTAAATATCCAACCTTGATAGAACCCCTAATAACCTCTTTTATGTCCCTTGGATTTTTTCTAATTTCTATTTAAATAAATTTTATGGAGTAATCCTTGTGACTCCCAAGTTTGAAAAATGATAATAATATTTGCAATATAGTTTAATCCAAGTTGAATTCCTAATTCCTCCTAATTAATATTACAACTATTAAATTAATAAGATAGGTCACCCCTTTAGCTTTCAATATCTAAGTTTTAACCTTAGTTTATAACCCTTATATCTCCAACTTATGAAAGCAATAATATATGGGATTTAGACCTTACCTTTTAGATGTAGTATCTCCTCAATATTCAATGTTTTCTATGGTTGAGTATAATAGTGTGTAAAATATACCTTAGATGCTTGATTTAATGGAGATTACTTGGAGTGGCATGTCTTGAATGTTGGTACGTATGGCCCTAAAATTTAACCTTCAAAAATGATGCTCCTTCCCTTTATCTTCTATGTTGCACTTTGAACATGTCTTATGTGCTTTGTTCACACCTTGATTGTAATTTGCTCCTTTCTTGGATATCAAGTGCTATTGATAATTAACAACTGATATTGTGACATGTGTCACGTCCATTATAGGTGAGTGCTCCCTTATTTACGTAACACTCAAGTCCTTTGTTTAACGCTCTTGGAGAGATTTGAAAATGTATGGGCACTTGTGTGAAGCTGGTGGAGAATAACAAGTGGCATGTCTTTTCTTCTAACTCCTGTGTGGATGTTTCTCAAAAATTGAGAGGAATGATGACCAGAATGCCAAGTGTTATATCTGCATGGAGTCCATTATTGTAACATCTTTGAATATGGAGATTATAACTACATAACCCCTTTGCTTTGCAACATTGCTTGGGCAACAAGCAAGTTTTTTCCTACAGGTGTATGGATGATGCACTATGGAGCTTGGACGATGATTTGGAGCTTCCTTTGGTGGGTGGTCTTCTCCAAGTGAAATACCATGAATGTAACACCTTTCCCTCTTTCTTTTATGCCCCCAAACATATTGATTCTCTTGCAAATTTTTGATGTCTCTCTTTTTGAAATCGATATGCACTCGATTGTCTACATAAATATGGCTCATGAATAATCTAAATTGATATTTTATTCTATAGGTACGTGCATCCAAGTAAAGCCCTTGAGTGGCTCCTCCTGACTTGGGAAGAAAAGTGCTGACATTATGCCTATGTTGGCCCTTTTTATTTTTTAGAAAATGTGCCCTTTTGTGGCACTTCAAATTTGCTCTTATGCTATCAAAAAATAGATTAGCGTAGTGCATATAATATATTATAATATTGTATAATAAGGCTTTTAATATACCTTCTTTTGCACTCTATTTCTATATCTAAAATTATGGTTTTATGGCAGATTTTTCTTGCAATACAAGAGTTTGAGGTTGTCTTTAAATAGAAGATACACCTTTCTCTTTTTGCTTGGATACATTTGATAACAAGTCCAAGCTTTAATAGAATATTTTTAATTGATTTAATTTTCTTATATTTTTTCTTGCATTCAACTTGTAATGCTTCCAATTTTTGAGAATCACAAAGTCTCACTTTCATAAGCTTCTATTTTTGTTTTTGGTTAGTTAAGTTCTTGTCCAAATCCTGGAGGATTCTAACCCTTTTTTTGGTGGCTTCTATTGGCTACTTCAAGTTGTAGATTTTTTTGTGATTCAATAGTGTCTTTAGACACTTGATACAAATCAGACTTTGTGCCTTTTAGGAAACACAAAACTAATTTTATTTTTAAGAGTGATATAATAGTACAATTTATTCACTTTTAATGCACTTATATTACATATTACCAAACAAATATCAAAGTTATGCACTAATAATTTACTCCAACTAATCAAGAATAACCTAAAATGAATCTTTATGAGTTATTTTGCAATTTTAGTACACCCAATGTTGTAGGACTTAGTCTTCTTTTTCAAAAGTAGATAATAGGTAGTTGGTAGAAGCTTTTTCTAAAATCTAATCAACTCCTAATAAATGTGCAAATAAATCCTAAAAATAATATGTTTCCTTTTTGCACTTTTAGAAGACTGTAATCTAATTTCATTTTTGCAACTTCAATCCAAAATAAGGTGATTTAATAATATAATTAACAAATCTATTTGCATTAGGGATTGTGTGCCTTTTTAATAGTTATGTGGCTCTCTTTTTTGCTTTTGCATCTTCTTTGATACTTCTTACCTCATTCTTCTCTTCCAGATACTTGGTAGATCTCTTTTTTGTCTTCTACCTTCTTCTTTTTGGGCTTGTTGTCAGATGGTGACAATTATCCCAATTATTTTGCTTATCAAAAAGCTTCTTTGATCTCCTTATTTTTGTAGATCTCTTCACACATTTTGAAAGCAATGGAATTTGCAAGTGGAAGGTTCAAAGGTGCATCTGTTTTGCAAAATCCCATAGCAATGACTTTTCTTTTTCTTCCCTAGGAATGATCATAGATTTGATACCATTGATGGCTTTAGCAATATTGCATTATACTACAAGACAAAGACATAAACAATAGAACATCTTATTGAATGACAAATAGAAGTGATAAATCCAGAGTTGATCCATGACCCCCTTCATATAGGAAGAAGGGTTCCTTGTCCAACACTCCATCTAGTTGTATAATGAGATATCTTGCACACATGCATACTAACACTTTTGCATATGTTGCGTGTTCCTCAAGTAACTAGATAACTTGCACAGAAAGTAATTTAGATATGTATCTTGGAGGATACATTTACATAACCCAAATTATAAAATAAACTTTATTTCCAACATATAATTCCACATAAGGTATCCTTACTTCCAACAAGGATATTATTACATTTAGCAAGGAATTTCATAACTAAATTTCATTCTATGTTAAGCATATTTTATTCTCATGAGTCCCTTGGTTTTTTAGTTTCTTCTAAGATCTAGAACATGAAGAAGTGGTACCCTCTCCTTACTTGCACTTTGTTTTCTACTTCTTGGTCATGTCTCCTACTTGCTCTTGGATTGCACTATCTCCTCATAAAAAATAAAATGTATATTTAGTAGTGTAAATTAATTTTACATATTAATAGTTTTAATTGTTAAAATATTGGTGAGTTTAAAGTTTTTACACAATGTTCAAATGGCATGAGCTAACTTGTTAAAATCCTTAACTTTCAATGAGGAGAATTAGGTTTAAAAGTTTTTTTATTAAGGTAAAAGGGGTTTAAGGGTCCCCAAACCTATACATCAATTTGTGTAAGATTGTAAAATATGTTACAACAACCTTACAAAATACTATCATCCACTTACTACTATAATTAAACCTTAGAATACTACATATTGAAAAAAAACTTCCAAAAGATGACAGATTAGCAGGGCACTTCCAAGATAGAAACTTAAAAAAAATGATAGCTACTATCCAATCATAACAAGAACAGCATTCTAGAATAATAGGGGTTGTTGTGGAGTTCGTATTCAAGGGCCTTTTGATTTTTTTTCTTTTGTAGCATAGGTTATTTCTCCTTTAAAATGGCAAGATCTAAGAATACATTTTTGTACTTCAAGCTCCTGAGGTAATATTTAGTCGTGACACATTCTGTATGATATTCACTTTTAGAAAATTGACTATCTCTAAATATTTTATAATTAGCTTCAAGAATACTAAGGTGTTAATATTTTCCATGAAACTAATTACTTTATATAACTTCGACCTCCTTCCCAGTGCCAAAGGTTTATGCTATTTTAAAAATAAAAATAAAAGAAATATTTTTATCTTAGATGGTAAGGCTAGATATTTTAAAAAAATTCTTGGTGGTCGATGTGGAAAATGCTAAGATGTCAGCTTACCACAACTAGAAATAACCACTTAATGAATGACACTCATTTCTTATTAAGTGATAGTCATAAATACCTAAGAAAAATTTCTATCACAAAATCGATTAAAACATGGTGGGACAATTACAGTCATGATAATTGCTTTACAACTCCCCAAGTTCCAACAAGACATTAGAAGAAGTTTTTAGAACAATCTGACCTAGCACTTCTCGTGACATGAACCCTTCAAGGAGGAAGAACAAGTAGCTCTTTAATGATCCTTGGCAGTGTTTTATCCATAACCCTGTGGGATCTTGGGCTTCTTTGTCATGTTTTTTGTGTTTTTATCCCTTTTTCTTTAGGTAGTGTTTATCCTAGATTTGGTTCATTCTATGGTATGTAAACATGCATGTTGTTTATGTTCGTTGTCACCTTTTTGTGTGTTTTGATGACTAACCTCTTTTTATAAAAATGTTTGGATGTCCTTTCAAAACTCTTTCGTCCATCAAATCAATAAAAAAATCTATGCTATTGTAATACTACTATGTGGTCACAATGTAATATGGGTGAAGCCTATTTCATTTTTATATAAAAATTTTAAAAAATGACATCATAATTTTACTATTATAAGTGTTTTTTATGCATTTATTGTACATTAGACATAAAGGAAGGATGACATGATCATAATTAAATTTTAAGTCCTATCCATTTTGAGTTTCTCTTAAATTTATTCAAATAACTATGCTCTATTTTAATTATACTAGAAGTACATACAAGTTACAATAAGTTTGAGAGTCTTTTGGTCATTAGAGCAATTTTATATCTCAAAATAATAAAAATAAATTATCAATGATAGGACATATTGTAAATCTCTTCATTAAATTAAAAGTATTAATTGAAAAATCAATATTTTATAATGCTTAATATTTCTAATAATAACATCTTTTGTTGCATTATGGCTCAAGTTATGATTGAAGTTGTCAGTAGAGAAATTCTTAAAGTTTAATACTTTTAGTTGACTAGGATTTTCTCAATTGGAATCTTCTTGAGGAGGTAAGGGAATATAAGTATTAATTTAAAAAATCTACATTTTATGATATTTGATATTTCTATCAATAATAACATCCCTTGTGCTATTCACCCTCAATTTATGATTTAAATTACCAATAAGAAAATCTTAATTTGTGATATGATCAATTTAAGGTGGCAATGACCAACTTCCTTGTAATGCTCATTAACAAAACTTTACTAGGGTGCACATGGGAAATAGAGAGACAAGAAAATCCATAAGATAGGTCTTAATGCAATTGTCTCTATTGGTCAAAAAGTTTTATCAATACCAATGAGAAATTGATGTGTTTTTATGAAATTTAATATACCATACAATTTCTAAAACTTATTGTTATTTTCATTAAAAATAATTTTCCTAAAAATTGAAACAAAAAAATTATTAATAAATTGTAAAAATATTTTTTGATTTTTTTTTAAATTATATAAAAACCCTAATACAAATTAACTTTTAAAGAGGTTTGGATTATATTAGCAAACCCATTGACTTCAAAAACTTTAGAAATCATTTGAAATGATTTAAGACAAGGTTGATTTGATTAAACATGGCTATTTAATTGTAGAATATATAAATTACTTCTAAATATCTTAATTTCTGGAGTTGATTTAGCAAAACCATTGAATAACAATAAAAAGTCTGTGCAATTATTTTATAAATTTTCATGGATTAGAAATAAATAAAATAAAAAATTCACGGATTCCTAGAAATTTATAAGCTTGCAAATAATTTTACGATTCATCAGGGCTTTTACAAAATTCAGGGGGCGAACTTTCTACTCCATGTCCATATCCCGACAATGAAAATCATAGGAATCCATATTACGACGAAATTGATCTTTATACATGCACGGAGGAGATGTTTTGATATGATCTTCACAGTTTTTTGAATTGGCTACCGGGCCCATACCATCTCCATTAATTGGCTCCCTGGTATTTACTTGTGGAATTTCTGTTGAATAAGAGAAACCTGCCTGTGTCATATCAAATGATTGAATATTCTCCTAATACCTAGATTAGGAAGGGCATTTGAGAAAACAGAAACTATGTTTGGGTTTGAGGGGCGTGATTGATTAGCTATCTCATTGTTGGTCAATGAAAATCCATATCCGTTGTCTTGTCCATGTTCAATATAACTTGGTTGATTTTGGTATTGTGATGGTAATGACACACAGTCACAGCATCGGCAATCAAGTTCATTCTCTACATATTTGAATATGTCTGCTACCGTTAACGTCGACCCTGATTCCTCAGTTCTCGATGATATCCACTCATATAATTTCGACAGACCATGCTGTTTTCCAGCTTGAAATGCAAGATTTTGTTGATTGTGGGAGTGAGTATAAAGCTGAGACAAAGAATTAGCGGCTTCGCGAAAGATGTTATACATGCTTTTCTCCACTTCAACCGATCCATTACTCTCACACTTTCTTTTCTTTGCCATTGTATTGTTAATGTATGACCTCACAAACAATGAACTCTGAAAATGAAGGAAATTAAAGACGAAGAAAGAATATAAGTATCTCAACGCTATATCTGGTTTTCATTTGCTGAGTTTATAGAGTTTGATTAATACAGCTCTTTATACAGATAAAAGAGAAGTCTGGAAGATACAACGAAGGCCGACTGAAAATTACTGTTTTTATTGTTTGACACGACGCTTGATCAGGATAGAAAAATATAATCTTAAAATGATCACTGTTTCAATAAATGAGTTATTCTGAGTTATTCGATTTTTTATCATCTTAAAATCATGCAAATTATAAAATAAGATTTTAATTTCATATCATTTTGCAATTTAAATTATAATTGTCGAAAAGTGATTTTTGCATTCTTACAGCTGTACTTTGTTCCTTGTATGGTTACTAGTTTCAGTATTTGTTTGATCTCCTACTGATTTTTTTATAAGTTTTGGATCTTTTAGAAACCTTCTTACTATCTAATCAAAATTCAAGGCTAAGGCGACTATCTGGCAGCTACTGTTGTATTATCTCTCACTACCTCGCACCCTCCATCAAAATATGGCGAATGGATTGAAGTTTCGCGCAAGAAAGGGAAAGGTGGCAAGCCCACTTAGGCGGGGCACACAGTGGCCACGTATGCTAAGGCCCTAGAACCTAAGCCTCCCATGCAGCCGCTGGTTATGGAGTCAGCCCCTGTCCACTCTCCTCATTTGGTTGTCGAGTCGCTTTCTCATTTAGACAGGTGGCGGTAAACTTCTCTCTCCTCCACCATCATGGACACCTTTAGGAATAACCCAAATCACCTGTTGTCGGATAATACGACTGAGGCCAGTGGGGTATGCAAATTGACTCTTTTTAATGTTGTTTCTCTCCTGGAATGTGCGTGGGTTGACAGATCCTATTCATCGTTACATGGTTCGGGATGAACTCACTACATGTTCCAGTCTCTATGATCGTCCAAAGTTTGTGTTTACAAGAAGTCAAAGTGGCAAGTTTCAATTTGCAATCTGCTTGTTCTATGTTATGGCCTGGAAATCAGATATATGCTACCAACCACAATCACGACAGTGGAGGCACTGTCATTTTGCTTAATAATAGGTGGACGATAAATTTTGTCACATGGGGTTCTGACCCCTTTCACCATGCGGTTTTGATTCTGCTTAAATGTTTCGGTCTTTCCTTTGGGATTATTAATATTTATACCTCTAATGAGGTCCAATATAGATGTGCACTGTGGAGATGTTATACTGTGTCCTTACCTACTGCAGTCTGGCTAATATGTGGTGATTTCAATATGGTTGATAAGCCTTATGATATAATGGGCCAGCTCCCCAATAGGTGGGCCTTGGGAGAGTGACATGCTTGGTATTTTATGAAAAAATAAAATGGGGGTCTTCGATCCCAATGGTTGTTTCTCTACGGGTTAGTTTTTCGAGTATTTGTGGTTCACGTGGTCTAAGTTTTAGTCAAGACCCACAAAAGTTTTAAAAAATTTGGACAGGGTTATGTTGTCAGACTAGCACAAGTTTTCTTTTTCTCGCCAACTCTCTTCAGTACCTTTTATTGAAACCATTTCTGATATAGTTTCATTCTATCACTCCCCCATAATATTCTATGTTCATGTATCCTCCACCCATCAATGGCCTACTTATGCTCAATTTTTTCTTAACACTTCTTTCTTGCAACCACTATTTATCACATCCAAAGGATTTGAAATATTGTACCTAGACCCAATGGATATTCATGATGGATTGAGTGGTGGAATTATGCCAGTTTTTGTACCACTACTCTGCTTAGAAGCCTGGGGAAGAAGGTGGTACAGCTGCATCGTCGCTCTAATACTGCTTTACGTAATGAGCTTTGGCAAGCCTCCTTACATCTTAAGGCCTCTCCTTTTGACTCCACCATTCAAGCCCATGTTGCTCAGCTTCGGCATGAGCTCAAAGTGGCTGAAGTGTACGAGGCCGGAGGGGCTCATATTAAAGCTAGGCTACATTATCTCAAATTGGGTGACTGTATTTCTAAAGAGTTTTTCTAGAGGCTCTGATTATGGTCTTGTTGGCATTTTTGCCACATTGATTCTCATTGATTAATGCATTAATGTATTATTGAAAATCTGACCCCTATACAGGCTTTAATGCGGTTTATGGCAAAAAAAGGAGGAAAATTGAGCAAAAAATGGTTAAGTCAAAAAACTGCAGCGACGCGCTGACATGTTGCAGAATCGCGGTCAACGCAGTCAACGCAGTCAACGCAGGCAGGTTGGGCGCGACCCGTCGCGATATCGCGACGTGTTTCGGAATCGCGGGTCGGTCGGCGGCAAAGGCACAAAGTGAAAACTTGCAGCGCGTCGCTGACATGTCAGCGAATCGCGACCCTGGCAGCTTCAAAGGCATTAAGTCAAAACTTGCCGCGATTCGCTAACATGTCAGCGAATCGCGACGAAAAATGGCGATTGGTACGACGACGAAAACATGTAGCGAAATCGCTACATGTTCCGTTTTCGCGGGGCAGAGCGCAGGGAGGAGCCAATGACGGAAACATGTAGCGAAATCGCTACATGTTCCGTTTTCGCGGAGCAAGCTTGCGATGGCGAAGAGGAAGCCGAAGACGTAGCGAAATCGCTACATGTGCCATTTTCGTGAGTCAAAGGCGGTCAAAGCGTACGACATTATAAGATGTCGCGATTTCGCGACCCGTCACGTTTTCACGACCTGTAACTGTTTTCCCGCCAAGTGCAGTATGAACGGCCGAGGAGATATTTTTGGTTTTCGATGATTTAATATTGACCCGAATTAAATGCTTTGTGGATTTTCGATGCGGTTAAAGTCGAAGAAGCACCCAGGCCACCAAAATTAAAGTTTTATGTATTCAAAGCTGCTGTTCGTGGATTATTTTAACGGCTTCATGCACATGTTCGAAAAAATGAATTTAATGAAGGTGCCCGCGATTATCTCATTGCATTTAATTTTTGCTTCCTCGAGGCCGCGATTAAGGGGATCATGTTCCTCGTTTCCTTCGCATAATTGTAGATCTCAAGAAGGTCGGTTTAAAATATTTAATGTTGCAAAGAGGACGGACCTCTATAAAAACCAATGTAATTCTCATTTACAAAGGTGGGAAAAACTTGCTGCTAGAAACTGGAATTGTATCTGCGGGAATAAAAGGATCAATTTCTAATTTTTCAAGCGTTGCATGGATGAATTTCTTTTCTGTTTTCTGCATTTCTAATAGCATTTGTATTCTCGCATTGCTATTACATTTAAATTCTGCATACTGGATTTAAATATTGCGGTCAGGGTACGATTCTTGGAATGTGGGTTTGGAGGGATTTGCGGCATGTGATTGTGCGAAGATTAAGCTGATTTCTTATGTTACTTGTTGTTGTTGCATTTGTAGTTTCCTGCTATTGTTTTTTTGATCCCATCACTTCGGCCTGCGGCCATATTTCCCATTTCTTTCTGCAACCTTTTAAATCTCTTTCCAGCAACCCTATCTTAAACCCAATTTTAGAATAGTAGAGGGAACCAGCCCACTCTGGAGATTGGTCTGGGAGCCATTTCTTGCTTCCAGCCTTTCAATGTTGGACGGATCTAGGGCGCAATTGTAAAAATCCTTTCCTGTGGCAGATTCGTGACCAACAGGTCTATTGTAATGGGATTACGGTCTATTGTGATTGTGACTCGTTTAGACCATATTTGTTGTCTACCTTGCAAGTTAGGAAGGTAATTAAAAGGTGTGGAGTGATATATATGTTCAAACTGAATAAAAGGGAAGAGATTGAAATAAACATAGACATTTTTTAGAAATTCTCCATACTAAATAAATTTATAGATGTTTCAACACATGAAGACTTGTTGAGTCTTATACCTCAGCAAGAATTTGATTTCTCTATAGAATTTTTTCCTAAGGTTGCATCGATCGCCAAATCGCTTTATAAGATGACTCCTATTAAGTTGAAAGAACTAAAAATACAACTCTAAGACTTTTTAGAGAAGGGAATAATTAAATCCAGTGTGTCACCATGGTGTACCCCTATTCTATTTGTAAAATAGAAGGACCACTCCTTAAGATTGTGTATAGACTACCGAATGCTCAATAAAGTCACTGCAAAAATAAGTATTCCTTACTGGAATTGATGATCTCTTTGATAAATTAAAAGGAGCAACTATATTTTCTAAAATTGACCTCGGGTCAAGGTATCATCAACTAATAATTCATGAGGAAGACACTCATAAGACTACATTCAGAACAAGGTATGGATATTATTAATTTATAGTCCTACCTTTTGGATTGAAAAATACCCTAGCTAGCTTCATTAATATCTTGAATAATATCTTTTAGGAGCAAATTTATCATTTTGTACTTATATTTCTTGATGATAAATTTAATTTACTCTTGAATCAAAGAGGAACATGATCAACACATGAATATTGTACTTGAGGTACTCAAGAAAAATTAATTTAATGGGAAATTATTGAAATATGAGTTTTATACTCCTTAGGTGCAATATTTGGGGCATGTGATCTCTACTGATGAAATCATCGTAGATCCTAAGAAAATTGAAGCTATCATCAATTGGCCTACACCCACTAATGTAATTGAAGTACATAGCTTTATGGGAATGATAGGTTACTATAGGTGTTTTGTAAGGAGTTTTTCAAAAATTACCCATCCCATTACAAACCTCCAAAGAAAATGGAAGGTTTCCAAATGGATGAACCAATGTGAGGAAGCTTTCAATATTCTAAAGGAGATATTTATGACCTCTATGATTCTCAAGATACTTGATCCTTCAAGAAAATTTACAATTTTTACTTATGCTTTTGTTGAAGGGCTGGGAGTATTTACTCAAGATGAGGTAGTTATTGCTTATGAATCACAAAAAAATTAAAAAACATGAGGTGAGTTATGCTACGCATTAATTAGAACTGGAAGTGGTTGTGAATCCACTCAAAATTTGGATATATTATTTGTTAGGGAATCCCTTTGAGCTAAAAATTGACCACCAAAGTTTGAAATACATCTTTACACAATATTTGTTGAATGTAAGGCAATACCGATGGATGGAATTCTTAGTAGAATATAATTTTGGTATTGAAAATATCAAGGGAAAGGAAAAAAATATTGGATTCCTTGAGTAGAAGAGGGTACAGAATCACTATGTCTCAATGTTATTATGATTTAGTTGATCAAGTCAAAAGACATCAATAGAGGGATGAATACTACTGTAAGTTTCGAGCACAAGATGAGTAAGAATCTGATAAAGACAAGAATTTTGTAATCAAGGATGATTTATTATATTTCAAATATAGGTTAGTTATTCCAAATGAAGGTGGATTGAGGGATACTATTGTAAAATAAGCACACTGTACTCCTTATTACGCACACCCAAGTGGGGTAAAAATGCGTGAGAATATAGGGAAAATCTTCTTTTGGTTAGGAATGAAAAGGATATCAATAATTGTGTTGCCATGTGTTTAGAATGTTAAAAGGTGAATATAGGACATTTACACCCAATAGGATGATTGTATACACACACTATTCTCACACAAAATTGATAAGTTGTCTCCATGGACTTTGTGGTTGGTTTACCCAAAATTAGATTTTAGCAGGATGCTATAATTGTGGTGGTAGAAAAATTGACTAAAGTTCTAAATTTCATACCTAGAAATATACAGTATGATGCACCTTCCATTATAAATAAATTTTCCAAATAAATAATTTGCTTGCATGAGTTATCGAGAATCATTATCTCAGACAGGGATTCTCGATTTACATTAAAATTTTGGTAAGCATTGCATCGAGCCTTGGGTACAAAACTCAATATTAGTTCTACATACCATCCAAAAATAGATGTCCATATTGAAATATTCAATTATGTCCTTGGATATATGTTACACATGTACTGTATGGACCATCAAACCAAGTGGGAAGACTATATTTATCTAGTTGAATTTGCTTATAATAATAGCCATCATGTTTTTTTGGTTATGGATCCATTTGATGAATAACCCTAGCATCTATGATTTTTGTATCAAAATAATTATTTTTAACGGATCAATTGTAACAAAGGAGTTTCTCAGCTCCCCCCATTTACTGAATAAAATCATATTTTGTGCAATTTACTGTTCATTATGGGTTATTTACTTTCATATTTATTTTAGTGTTATATTTTTTCTTCACAAATGGTGATCACAGTGGGACCCTACAAGGATTCTACTTTTTTATTGAATTTGGTGTACTAATTTCATTCTGTTTTTCTATTTTACATGGTTTTTTGAAGCGAAAAACCAGCCAAAATCTTCAGTTAGGTTTTTTGGAAGGTCCTATGACAGTTTGCAGATAGTTGCATAGGTGCCCTGCTACACCTACACAGGCACCCCACTATGCCTGGCAATGATTTGAAGCAGATATTAGGCTTCCATGTAAGCCCTACAACCATTTTGTTTAAATTCTTGTTTTTACGTATTTCAATGTTTCACTATTTATTTTCAGATTTTAATCTTAACACGAACATACATTAAGTAATATAGAAATAAATTCATTTTAGATTGCATTTAGGGAATTTGTGCATTCATTCATCACATATTTTGAGTTTTCTGTTTTAAAAAAGAATTGCAAATTCAAATGATTTCTGCATCTCTCTATTTGCATTTGAAAGTGAAAAGAATTAATTAGAATTTGCATATTAGGAATTAAGGGTTGCTTATTTTACTGATCTAAGTAGGAAAAATACTTAAATGCAAAAAGTATTCATGCCCTTTGGTGGCACCTTTGGCAAAGAGGTGTACAAACCCTACAGTTGCTATCTAGGCAGGGGGTTTTATGCGGTGTATAGCACACTCTTTAGAAGAAATTTGCATTTATGTGTTGGATTCTAATTTAGATTTGTGAAATATATTATATTTAACATTGTTTGTCCATGATAGGGAACAAAAAATTTTAAAATAAATCACACAAGCATGGTGCACTCTAAGTAGTAGTAACTGGATTTCATCACCGGTTTTTGCTTGATATTTGGTGACGGTGGCAGTCATTTCCATCCACCAATATCTACACCTAGACACCTTAGGACTACCACCAAGAAAACTTGTTGGATTTCACCAAAAAAAATCTTGTTGCCCCATCCAGCCATAGTCTTTTACCTTTATTTTTTATTAAACAATATTAGGATACATCAATCACACAAAATTGTCATATCTAAAAGGAATTTACAATAAAAGGAGACAATCAATGAATAAGGTAAGCCACACAAGGTAAAACTTAGGATTGATTGTTTTATTTATTTCTAAATTATTTAGCTATATTTTTAGTTTTTGAAATTTAATTATCCTAAAATTGTATTTTTATTTAATTATTTTATGGTTTTAACTTGAAATCAAACAAATATATTAAATTAGAATAATTTAATGGAAAATATAACAAACACACCCGCTACTTCAGTAGCCAACCCTTCCAATCCTATCCAACCTAGTCCATTTAGACCCATTTGCCCTTATCTCCTACAGGAGGGATCCATTCCTCAAAACATTGAGCAACCATCCATCCAAATTGATATGGACAAGGTGGAAGCCATCTACAGGTCTTCTACCTATGTCCTAGAATCCATTATCTAAGACTTTTTTGAACAACCAAAATTGGCTACATCTTGTCCTTTCAATCCCATCTGAGGATATCTTAATTCTACTTTTGAATATAGTATGCCCTCTTCTCCCAATCCATCCCAACAAAACATAAGTGTTTTTAACACTTACCCTCCATCTAGCTATACCCAAACCCACTCCAATCCTTTGTATGACGAGTATGTCAATGCTGCCTCACAGGTACCAACCTCCCAAGTTGCCACATCAAGTGCAACTTGCACCATGTCCACTTCCTCCAATCCATCCACATCTATACCTTCATCTTCTAATTTACCTGCAGCCTTGTCAATATCTTCCATGTCCGAGCAAGAACTTCAGGATATATTGGTTCTCATGAAAAAATTGCTTCTACAACATCAAAATGCTAGACAATAAGTTCATGTAAATCCTAAAATTCTTGTAGTTTCAACCCAACCAACCATGGCCAGCCAAAATTCAACTTGGATACCCCAATCATTGGTGGTGTTCATCCCTAATCCACCTCCAATTCAAACCCCAACCCCTCCAATCACATTTTATTCCATAAAACCTAACCAAATCTTCATCCTCATCAATATTCTCCTTCTTTCAACCATCAATATTCCCATCATCAATTTCAAACCAATCAGTTTCATCAGAACCATCTAATCACTCCCCAACATTTTTCTTCTTGTCCATATACAAATCATCAAGTTATCCAAGGCTTCCACATTCCTGGGTAAGATCTTAGGATTCAGGCCATGCAAAAACAAATAGATCAGTTGATGCAAAATACTCTTGGCATGTCAATCCAAAAACCAACTTTAATCCAACTGATCCACCAACCAATCCATCCTTTGGTACCATCACTGCCATATCCGATAGACTTTACATTACTAAAATTTGATAAATTTAAGGGAATCGAGGACCCTAAGGAGCATGTTAGATCATTTTTTCACGCATGCTTTAGGATTCAAACCAACAATGCTCTCATGCTCTGAATATTTCCTCAAAAATTAGGAGGAGATGCCATAGAGTGGTTTAATCAGTTACCAAATCATAGTATTTATATTTTTTCCCAACTGATTGACCTATTCCTTGAGTTTTTTATCCTAAACATAAAAAATAAGGTTTCATTATCAAAATGTATACGGCTTAAGACAATGGGATGATGAACCTATCTATGGCTTTGGAAACTGTTGGAGGGTAGTCATTACCAAATTGCTATTCTCCCTCCCAATGGATTAAATCATCAAATTATTTACCAAGAGTTTCTTAAAACCCATATCTTGGATTCTTCAGCTTCAAACCTATCATTCATTTGAATAAGCCTTAGCACAAACTAGCATCATTGAGGAGATAAAAATCCAAGAAGGTGTAATTAAGCCTAAAAATAAATAATGGAAAAACAAGGGCTAATTTAGAAGCAGTTAATTAGGCCAAAACAAGGCATCACAAACCTCTTTGGCTAATCCATCTAATCAAGTAAATCAAGTGGTGATGAGCCAGCCCATAATGGCTCAACAACTAGTGCAACAAATGCAACAAATTAATTATCATGTGGTCCCCTCGGTAACTCAAGCACTCACAATACAAAACATAGCACCAACTATGGAAAATTCCTCCCGTTTATAATATACACGATCCCAATACCAATACACTCCTTTAACAAAGTCGTATTCTTCCATCTTCTGAATGTTGTATGAAACAAAAAATTTGGATTTACTAGAAATCAAGCTCGATGACCCGAAAAAACATGGCAGAGGTTACAAGGAACATCTATTTTTCCCATACCATAGACAAAATGGTCATGACATCAACACTTGCAACATTTTTAAGAACATTGTTCAAGACCTCATAGACTTGGGGGCCATGAAGGCAAACAATCCCCTAGCTCTAAAAAATAAAAATTTGGAAATTTTTCAAACACCTCTTCCCAACCATGAAGAGGCCCAAACTAATGTAGGAGGAAACAATAATCACACACCTCCTAACCAAGTTAATCACGTTCAAAATTACCAAAATTTTATAGGAGAAATCCGTGTGGTTACAAGAGGTCAAACGTAAAATAAAAAAATGCCCAACA
The DNA here is from genome assembly GCA_028583015.1 of Wollemia nobilis. Lineage (NCBI taxonomy): Eukaryota > Viridiplantae > Streptophyta > Pinopsida > Araucariales > Araucariaceae > Wollemia > Wollemia nobilis. The sequence continues at coordinate 2,031,615 of JAQPPZ010000232.1, forward strand.
ACCAAACGCACAACCTTCAAATCTGCTACCCATTCAAACTTCTCCAAATCCATCCCCACCAATCCATATTTCTAGTCTGCCCAATCAGCCCATCCATCATCCTCTAAGACCAACAGTATCCTTAAGAAGCTGGTTAACCACAAGTTTGAAGATGGCTTCATCCAAATTGTCCGTATATGAGCTCATCCAATAATCCCCTAGGCATATAGAAGCCCTAATGGAAATTCTTAAATCCATTGAGTTTGAATCTCAAGACCCTAATGCCTTCAACAAATTTATAGGGAGCATTAGAACATGCATGGAGCCATCCATAACTTTCTATGACTTTGAAATAAATTCAATGACCTCATAATCCGTATATCCTCCATTGCATGTCATGGCCTTGATAGAAAAGAAGCCATTTAAGAGAGTTCTAATTGATACCGACTCATCCATCAACATAATCACTACTGCTTTCCTTAGCAAATTCAACCTCCTACCTTCCCATATTTCCAATTCATCATTCACCCTTAAAGCATTTAACAATGCTTTGTGTACCACAGTTGGCACTGTTGTTTTATCCATTAAAGTAGGGGTTTAAATGTTGTAAACTATGTTCCACATCTTGGAAGGGGCCATGGAGTACAATGTACTCCTTGGTAGACCTTGGATGAGGGATATGAGATGTGTTCCATCAATTCTCCACCAAATATTGAAATACATTCATGATGGTCAAGTCCATTGCATCCCTACGGATGTAGGACCTTTCAAGTATTGTAATTTCATTTCAAATCCCTATGAATCCATGTTACCTTCCACCCACCTATTCTTCTTTCCATCATCTTCAAATCCATCCACTTCATCTTCTAGTCCATCCACATATTCTTCCAAATATCCTATTTTTGAGGAGTTACCCATCACCAAACCCCCTCAATCATCCATTTCTTCTTGTACGTGTGGTCAAGGTCAATCCACTTTTGCCACATCATCCACCTCAATCACTCCAACAATTTCTTCTTCATCATTGCCTCATCCATATTCTTCTAATTCCAATCCATCACCCAATCTTTATCCATCAGCCAATATTTCACAAGTTGAACTTTTGGATTGTGATATATTCAACTCCCCACCAACCACCTCCAATCCTGAGTCATCCATTTCCACATCATCCACCACCTCATCCCAAGTCGAGGTCCATATCACTAGTCTTGGTATTGGTGAATACGTGGTCCAATATGTTACCATTACCCCACTTGCCATCCCTACAGCCAAGGATTTTGGTTGCCCACATGACCCTCCTTTAACCATAGGTGTTGTTTATGATATTAGTTCTGCTCCTAATAGTATCAACTTTATTTATGCAGGGATTGATTCCTCAATGGAGGTAAATTTGCCCTAAGAACCAAAGGAACCAAGATGTTCCAACATATAAAACATGATGGGATTTCCATCATGTTACTTCCATATAGTCAATTGGCAAGGTCAAGGTTTAGGTTCCCATGAACAAGGAATACATGATATAACTGATTTCCCATATCGAGGAGCACATGATCGTTCAGACTTAGGATATACCCCTCTTTCTACAACCGCTTCCCTTGAGCAATCCTTCAAATGCAAGGATTTTTTGATTTTGGTATTGAGTATAAAGTTGAGACAAATAATTAGCAGCTTTATGATAGATGTTATACATGATTTTATCTACTTCAACTGATTCGTTACTCTTACACTTTCTTTTCTTTGTCATTGTATTGTTAATGTATGACCTCACAGATAATGAACTTTAAAAATGAAGGAAATTAAAGACGGAAAAATATAAGTATCTCAAAGCTATCTATGGTTGTCGTTTTCTGATTTTATAGAGTTTTATTAACATAATTATTTATAGAGATAAAAGAGGATTCCAGAAGATGCAATGAAGGCCGACTAAAAATTATTGTTTTTACTGTTTTTAATACAACTATTGCTAATTTTGTGGAAGAGCAAGGGGATTGTTTTTTAAAAAATGGGATCTTGTCCTTTAGCCAATTCTCAAGGTTAGACCATGCACATAATAGGTATTTCTAAGTGACCAAAAGTACCTAAACCATATACTTGAGAAATATAAACTATCATAGGGTTTCTTCTTTATTTTCTCTCTTTTTTTTTAATGAAGAATGATGTAGGGTGGATGGTTGATGTAGCTGAAATACCTATAATGAGATAAAATGTAAGACACATACCATAAGGAAGATGTCCTTCATTAAGGTAATAAAATAAATCCTAACAAATGGATAAAAACATACATCAAATGATAACTAAAGTTTTATTGGTGATTGAATGATGATTTTTTTTTGCTTTGTTGTTTGTGATGATTTTTTATGTTTTTGTATTTTGATTTTTTTTATTGTTTTTGTATTTTTGAATGATTTTGATTATTTTCGTATTTTTATTTTTTATTTATTTTTAATGACTTTGATTGTTTTTGTATTTTGACTATTTTTATGTTTTTGTTTTTTTTAGTTGATTTTTATGTTTATGTGTTTTTTGTTATAGAATGTACAAGAATGGGAAAATTATGGTTATGGTAAGGGTGGGTGTAGAATTGGAGGAGGATGAAGAAATCGAGGTGGTAGTGGTTTTGGGTGCTCCTCTAGGAGGAGGACAAGAAGAATGGGTAGCAAAATGAGAAACAAGTAAAGGCAATCAGGGCCTTTCATAGGTTTTTCAATGATGGGAATGATGGGAAATGACATATCTTTAGAGTTATCAAAATTGACTAAGAGATTGTCCAATTATTGTTTGAGCTGGTCTTTAGAAGTTTCAATGGACTCCAAGTGGATCATGGAGTCCTAGAAGAAGTATGAAGGAATGTCGATGATGGATTGAGGGGATTGCGGAGTTGTGTCTTTACTATATTTTTGGTACAAATCCATGTCAATTCTAGGTTGCTGACATGAAGCTATGTCAATGCTAGGTTGTTAGTGTATAGCCATGTCGATGCTAGGTTGTTAGAATGGATGAACACATGCATCATTTATGAATAACTAAAAATGAATACGATCTTAATCTTGCATAGTTTTCCATCCATGAGAAATATATAAGAATTAGGGCAAAACGCTACTAGCCATAACTTCTTATGTAAATCAATACACATACAAGAACCAAGATAGAATATGATTAGTCACAAATCCTTGTATATATATAATCTTATAATACATATATGCTAGAAGAAAGAAGCTTGAGGACTGCTAGTAAGATGACTTAAGGTTTGAATACAGACTAATACACAAAATCTAAGAGAAAATTTATACACAAGGCCAACTATTATGCACAAATAGATAATTATCCCCTTGGCTTAAGGCTCTAATCCAAGAATTTATAGATTTATTATAAAATTTAAATTTTAAAAGTTTCTTTACCTTGACATAGGTAGAAAATTTATAACCTCTATCACTCCTCTACTTGAGGTAACTATTTGCATTTATGTACAGTAGAATTGAGGTTGGTTGTGAGTCATTCCTCATTGAGTACTCAATAGGTTGGTAGTTCACTTTGTAATGTTTCATTAATGATTCCTTCTCCTTTTTAGAAAAAAGTAAGATCTAGTGATGGTCATTATGCCAAGGCTTGTTATGAAAGCTTTTTACCAAGTATGTGGTTCACACTGATCATGTGGGCCTACTCTTCTTCCTTCATGCTTCCTAGAATGCAGTATTTTTTTTATCTTCTACTAGACTCGATTGAAACTCGTTTGCACTGACCATTTGTTTACAATTTTTGTAAGTGTTATTTTATGTATAATGTTATCTTCTACCTTTATGAAAACTTTTGTTTTTATGACTTTGCATATGGCTTTAACTTGAGACTCTATTTTGCACACTTTTGTGATTGTTCTTGACAAGAAATTTGTTTGAAAATCTAGTTCTCTTCCTCTTTGTGCTCCTTATTACTAGGTAGCCTCCTCAAAGCTCCAATTTATATTATCACATTACGCTTTCCAATGATTATGGTCTTGTGGTTGGACTTGGATATTTTCTTCCTCTTCAATTATTTATTACCAAGTCTCGTATGTGGTGAAACTTCACTACATGTACCACTAAATAAAAATGCTTCCTATACTCTAGAAACCCCTCTAGTCCATATTTAACAAGAAGATTTTACTTACAAAATATTTAGGGTGAATGAAATAAAATAAACCTTAAATCTACTATTTTATTTGGTATTATAGAAATTTATTACACAATTATTTACAAGCTTACGTCATATTGAGTAGCCTTATAATGGATAATTTAGAACTTTAAATAGAGATCCAAGGTTTTAATCTTGTGAGGTATAGGGTTGTACACCATACTTCAATAACTATAGCATAGTTAAGGATTAACCATGTATTTGGTAAACAATATTTTTCTCTCATGGATTATGGTCTTGTGGATGTTAAAAAGTGTTTTACCCTTTTGACTCGTTTACCAAGTGGAAGGTTGACTCCTCTTGGTAATTAAAGCTAAGTTCAGCCTTAATCTAAAGATAAATGGTTTACTAAAATGGTTTCCCTACCATATATTTCCCAAAATCTCTACAAATTTTTGTTCATGTTCCATTTTCAATCCACTTAATAATGAAGAATATAAAACTTTTGAGTACACTTTTGGATAATAACTTATGAAATGTACTTCTCCTTGAACTACTCTATGAATAAATTCCAAGTGAATTTCATTTTGACATGTTTCATTATGATCTCTTCATTCTTTCCAACAAATATTTGGACAACCCTCTTAATAAAAAAATTTTAATCTTAGCTTTTTCCTTACAATTTATAATTCATCAAGTCTAAAATACCATTCCAATTTCCCAAGCCATTCTCATGTGACTTTCTTTAACAATTTCAATAGTCTTTCTTCAAATTTTTAAATATATATCTCCACCCTTCCTTTACTATAGGTATATATTAGATTTTGCCTTAGATAAGGGGTTTCTTTCTTTAGGTATTTGTAGAATTCATATTTAACCTCATGCTCCTAGAAATTGTTTCATAAGAACATGAGTAAAATTTTGTATAGCTTAAAAAACTAGAGTCGTGCAATAAATTAAATTCTTTTCATTATTTTAAGTAATAATATTCTCTCCTTGTTGCGACACCTCATCTTATTGATTATAATTTTAGTCAAAATTCTCCCCTTGTGGTTCCTGATTCCCTTCATGTTTTATTTCCTCTTCTAGCCATCTACCTATCAAATTTGAATTGGATTAAGTTATCCAAAAGGTGCATATTTTGAAAATATGGGTTGTCATAACATATTAAATAAACTCTTAAATTTTATTTTATTTTATAGAAATGCGAATATATTAATAAATTTACCTATACATCTCAAGCTTATAACTAAATTCATATATCATAATAAAGCAAAGTTTGTTTAATAATTTATTTCAAGATAAATAAAATTTTAGTTTTTATTTTCATAACATAAAACAAAATTTTAACTTACATAGTTTTTATTTAGCAAATAGCATCATTTCAACTCATTAAATTACTAGATTTCCATAGAAGAGACCCATGTCAGAATCGCACCAGAATGATAGATGCATAATTACCAAGGCATTTTTTTATAAGATAGATGAAGGGGTTTTGAAAGGTATCCCAAAACTTTTACAAGAGTGGATCAACCAACTAGCTAGAAACAAGGAATAAAGATATAAATATATCAAACCAAAAAAGATCCACAAAATAGATAAACAACAAAGGTACATTAGAGCTGAGGAGGACAAAGAACAAATATTCCTAGGGTATCCCTACTATCACAGATTAGAGACATTTGAATACATAAATTATATCCTTAATATTTTATTGTCTATTTGATTTAATCCATCTGGAAGAACCTCCTACCAAATTGTGCATCTTTCTTGTAAATATCCTAAGTTTGCTAAAAAATCTATCGATATATTTCCATCCATATAAACATGCTTAATATCGACCATTTCAAGGGTTAAAATCCATCTTTGGGTTTTAGCAAGTTTGTTTATGATCATCCAAGAAGGGACCTGAACACCTTTGAGAATATTAATGATATTGAGGGAATTCCCTTCAATAATTACCTTTCTACCATTCAAAATTTCTAGTTGACAAACCCATTGAAAGAGAGCCCATGCCTTTGCAAAATGACTGGTCTAGAGATCTAAATTTTCAATGAAAACCAATAAAATCCTCCTATTTGAGTATCTAACCAATTGCTCTGTATCGATTGGTCTTGAATTCTCTTTAGAATATCCATCAAAATCTAGCTTTAACCAGCTAGGAGGAGGAGGTTCACAAATAGTAGTATGTCTACCAAAGAGCTTTAGGACGATGTTTGGGAGAATACTCTCTAAATCCAAGAGCTGACTTCACTACCAACTCCCCAATGGAAGTGATATTTTCTAAAGAAATTGTATCCATATTATCAACAATGGAAGCAACAACACGAATTACCATGAACTCGGTTGGATGGTAGATATTTTTAAAGGCTCTAGAATTCCTCTCCTTTCAAATACAACACCAAACATGAGGTAAACCAAAGGACCAAAAATATTGAAGATGCAAATATAGAAAAGGAGACCTCCATTAAATGATCAAGTTAGACAATAGCTTTGAGAAAATCCAAACCACACTAATGGTCCTCAAGAACTAGGAGAAGACAGATTGAGATAAGGGATAATTAGACAATAGGAGCACAAATTATTCTTTAGCACTACCACACATGTAACATCTATTCAATATAACAAATCTCCTTTTCTACAAATTATCCAATGTGATGCACTTCCCTTGAGCTACCAACCAAAAGAAAACACTAACTTCAGGGGTAAGAACCTTCAGCCAAATATTACTAATAAAAAACCATGGATCAACGAGAACATCTAACAATAGGTAGGGTGACTTAATAGAAAATAAACTACCCTTATTAGCCCCCACACCAATATATTTGTCCTATCCTGGTTAGGCAAAACTTTTCACTTTAGGATGTCCATCAGATTTTTTAATGCAATTTCTTCTTCCTGTAAAATCCCCAAAAAACAAATGGTTTTCAGCATTTTCTATAATTAAAATAGAAAATGAAGTCACATACCTTTGGCCTAAAATCTTAGCTTATGATTGGTTCCACCAGACTCAGGTGAGGATATTATTCTAACAGTCTGTCAACTACCCATGTGTATTTTCAAAAATCAATGCTTTTACCATTACCTAACACCCATCTTCCATCCTTTATGATATCATAGTGGCTATTATCACAATATAATTTGGGTGGGATCCATTTGAAAACTATATATAATTAAAATATATATATTAAATTAAATTAAATCAAACCTAAGATTAAGATAGGATTTTATAGGATATATCAATTATCTTAATATTTAAAGAATAAACTAAGATAATGTATATAATTGGACTTCCATGAACATTCCATTAAATTTCTCAACAATCATCACCATAACATGATGATTTAAATTAGTATATAAACCTTTACAACTTAATTTATTGGCAGTTGGCAGCCATTTCATTTGAATAATTCTCTAAACTTGAACCACGCAAATTAGAAAACTTAAATACAAAAATTGTCAATGCTATACCAAATTTTGCATTGTTTCCAAGTGATTTCTAAAGCACGACGGATTATATATCAATAAATTATTATGTTTATGTGTTGATGACCAAACATGAGGGAGTTGAATTCTAGCAATAACAACATCATTCAAGAGGGGTGATTTATCAAGTTCCATCCATGACTATTGCAGAAATGCTTATTGTGCTTCATCCCTTTGTGACCTTTTAGTCAATTATGACCTTCAATGAGTTTTCCCATGTAAATGCCCCTATTATTTTTCCTGGGAAGCAAATCTATAAGAGTAATGGTTATTTAAAGCTATATTGTAATGGAGGGTTGAGTCAAATGTGAACTACGATTGATGATATGGTTATCATAACCTTCTTAAATTTGACATTGATTTTTTCAAATCTTGATAAAACCTCATTTTGGGATAATTTAGGTGAGGTTAAGGATATATTTTATGTAAAATATTTCATTGATTTTGTGCAATATGAAACTCATACTGTAAAGGTGATACCAACAAAATTGAGTAGCAGGGCTTGTGAAGTAACAACAATAGTTTGAATAGAGAAATAAAAAAAGATAGATAACTGAAAAATAATGCACACCAAAGAAAATAATAGTAGGGATACTCATCTCCTTTGTTGCTATGTGCTCTTTATATTCAGTATATGCTCTATTACAATAGCATAACTTTTTACATTGTAATATCCATCCAATGGTTGTTATAGTGTAATACCCAACCAAAAATGATTATTATAATGTAGTACCTATTTCAATATAGTGCCCAAACCTGGGCTTGCAACCTATCATTCAGTATAGCAACAACTATCTTTGCATTCTCTAATGACATAATAAAATAACTCCCAGAATGAGTCTTTTTGCCCTCTCTTTGTTTCAATTTTTGTGTTGTTATGTTCAAATTGTTGTTGTTACTTCACAAATTGGAATCAGAGATTGGGGTAAAATTGGAAGTGTTGTTTTGTTTAGGAAACTTTGGATATGTGAGGGACTATTTTTTTGAATCCTACCTGGATATTTTGTGTGTTTATGTTTTATCTTTTAATTATTTGTTCCAACTATTTTTATTACCCATCAGGGATTAGAGAAAACTATTTCAAATATCACCTGCAAGCTGCTCAGTCAACGATACTATTTGAAATACATATTAGCTTTGATTTTAAAATAGAAGGTGGTTCATTTTAAAAAGACAGATGCATGATTAGAAAGCAATCACCTTTTCCTTGAGCTGCAAAGGTTCAGGTGTAATGTAAATTACAATGTTTTGAATTTACTCATATTAAAATGATAGGGCAAAAGCTAGTTAACATTCTTCAATGGAATGTATTTTCATTATACTTCATTCTTTATATCAGGTGGATATGCTTACGTTTCTAGAAGTACTCATCGTTGTAGTGAAGCATAGGCAGATGAACTAAATCATATGAGATATGCATATCCTTGATGGAAAGGAAAAGAAAATAATATTTTAAGAAAAAGAGTTAGAAGGTCTATATGCACTCACACCATAGGAGACCACATTAGTGTTCAAGATAATCACTACACCAAAAAATGGCTTTAATGGTAGTTTTTAACCGCCCTTAAAGACCTTTAATGGTGGTTATTCAGCCGTCGTCTATGAGAGCATTGTAAAACTTTTGTGCCCATACAATAGCGGTTAGATGAGAATCTTAGTATTCATTTTTTATTATTATACAAATGGTGAGGAAAAATAAAGTATTTTCACTATTTAAGTGCAGCGCATATAGACGAATTTTCCATTCTAACTTATTTAGATTAGATTTGGGAAAATTTAGAGAAATTTTAAAAGATTTTAGGTGAATTAGTGCTGTAAAACAAATGTAAGCAATGTGTAAACTAATATTTCCACCCAAGAAATAAATATGATGCAAGTACTGCATGCCTAACAACAAAATCCACTGGAAGAATATTAAACAGGCTCATTGGCATATGAAAGAATGATGTTTTATGAAGCAAGCACTGCATGCCTAACAAAAAAGACCACATGAAGAATATTAAACAAGGTCAATGGCATCAAGTGATGATGTAAATTATATATTCAAGTGATGATGTCAAATTTAATTCCTTTAGCAAAATACTGCAACCCCTGTAGCAATAGAATGCAAGGCCTGCAAGCCTGTGAAAGCATTTAACTCCTCCCAACCTTAAAATGATATAAACTGAATTGCTTTGGAACATAGATCGATTAAAGTATTTGTACAAAACTAAACTACTTTGGAACATATATAAATTAATAAAGACTTAAGGACATCTTCAATACGTGCCATAAATAGTAAAAAGGATTCCTAAAACTTAAATGGCTGGAAAATTTGGAAAAAAATTAAAAGCTTTAAGGTGAATCACTTCTAGAAAACAAATGTAAGCAATGTAAAGACTAAGCTCTCCACCCAAGAAAAAAAGATGTTGAATCCAGGAACAGATGATGCAAGTACTTCATGCCTAACAATAAATCCCACATGAAGAATCTTAAAAAGGATCATTGGCATATGTAAGAATGATGTTTTCTAAAACCAGTTGTTTTTCATTAGTTTCATTTTAAAATTTTCTTCATGAATTGAAATATGAATAAAATATCCCATCTTTAGAGTAATTGTAGACAAGTCACTTGAAATTTTTGAATTGCAATATATCCTCTTCAGTTTAAAAACTGCATAAAAAGTAGTAACATTGTAAAATTTAAAACCCAATACTTATAAATTTCTATCTTTGTAATTGTAGCTTTAGGTTATGATGTTAAACTAAATTCTACAAGCAAAACACTACAACCTCAATAGTAGAATGCAAGGCTTGAAAGCTTGTGAAACCATTTAACTCCTCTCGATCTTAAACTGACATAAATTCATTACTCATGATAATTACCATAGCCATAATTTTACAAACATCTGATAAAAAAAGAAGAAAGTAAGTCATTTTAATACCAGACCCAGGGTAACACAATCTCCCAATTAACTCAAATATAAATGAAAATGACTATTTTATAAGTTGACCTTATGAATATTAACATGTGACTAATAACATGTATTTGTACAAAATTGAATTTCTTTGGAACATAGATCAATTAATAAAGACTTCAAGACATCTTCAATACATGTCATAAATAGTAAAAATGATTCCAAAAGCTAAAATGGCCATATCAGTGGTTATTTTTAGAAAATTTGGAGAAATTGAAATAGCTTTAAGGTGAATCAGTGCTGGAAAATAAATGTAAGCAATGTATAGACTAAGCTCTCCATAAAAGAAACAAATATTTTGAATCTAGGAACAAATGATGCATGGGAGGAGAGGAGATACATGGGGTTAAGGGGAAGGGAGGATGCGTAGAAAGGAAGGGGATGCATGGGGGGAAAATGAAAAGGTCCAGGTAGGGGAAGGGATGATGCATGGAGAGGAAGGGGACATGTGTTGTACTAGGGAGGGGGGCGCATGGAGCAGGGTAGGGGAAGGGGAAATGTGGGGTAGGGGAAGGGAATTTGAACAGTTGCTTCTCTTCTTCATCATAGCAGCACAATCCACATACCCGTTTCCTCTCCCTTGATGGATTTGAGTGTCACATAAAAATTTTCTCATCTATGCATTCCATGTCTTTTGAGGTTACTTTTTACTCACATTGCAAGCATGGTCTATGGAAGTCATTCATGTTATGCAGATGAATCTACAATTGTTTTTTTACCAAGCTATTAGGTAAGGTGATCCACCTTCATACAATGTTGGCTACATATCGAAATATGTTGCTACTCTACCTATGTCCTGGTGACTATTGACTTGATGTGTCTGGAAAATCATCAATACCTCTCTCGACCATGGTCTGTGCCTCTTTTGCTATGAGGTTTCTTATGGGCTTAAAGAATGGTGATATCCTATTCAAAGGTGAAGAATTGCAGCAGGATCAGATCCATGATATTGACTATGTTGTTAACTATAGGTTGCACTCATTTGAATCATAGTTGTCAGCCTCTTGATGAATCCATAGTGGACACAAGGGTCTTCGCTAGACATGTGTCTGCTATTTGAATTTGGTATTTAGGGAGACCTACTAATAAACACATAGGATAAAACCATATTAACATATATACATAGAATTAATTTAATTAAAAAAATTCTATATAATAGGTTTTCCACATTGTCCATTGAATTTTTACTTTACAAATGCAAGAGAGCATGATCACCCCTATCACCCAAATGACCTTTAATTAAATAAATATGAAGAACCCTCTGCTATAGTTATATTACATTATCCATTATGTCTTGCACTGGTTGACTACATGGAGGAGATTTTAGGATTTTTTTTTGTTTTTCTAATCAGGTTTTATGTAGACACAACTTGCATTTAGTTTAACGATAAATTGATATGATTGTTTGTACATAGATTTTCTATTATGTCCAATAATACTTACCATGTGAATAAAAAATATACAACAAGCCTTTACCATGTGAATAATAAATATACAACAAGCCTTGTGGGTTTTAACAAAACTACTTTTGTTATACTTTGATCAATATTTTACCTATTATTATGTTATTCTCTAGCTTTGTCTCTCTGCTTCCTTTGTGTGTTCTATCAAGAATCTGCTCAAGTAGAAAATAAATTTTCCATAGATTTTGTACCAGTTTTTGTTCGTAAGGGCAACCTTAAAAAGACCATTCATACACACAAATTAAATTAAATAAAACTTTTTTCAGATTATTATGAAGGTTTTAATAAACTAATATCAAAGCAAAGGATTGTGACTAGTGAGTTCTAGGATATATTCTTAAACCTAACAATATGAAATAGATACTCTTATTAAATATTCTTTAAAATTAAAATTGAAATAGTGCTTAGGAATAAGAGCTTATTGTACCTACATCCCAATTTCCATTGAATCTAGTTGTAATTCCAATCCAACATCTTCCAGATATTTGTCAGACTTATGAACCTTTGAAGAAGTTTTTGATCATCCTAAGAACTTCAAAATATGCTTAATTTTTTTTCCATACTTTTTGCTCCATAATACAAGCCTCTGAAATCTTGTTATTTTCCAATATAAAACACAACATTTGCATGATAGCTTTTGCATTTTCTATATATCATGTTGTACTAGTGCTATAGCAGAAGACATAATAGCCAAATGGCTTGTAGGAACTAAGTCTAATTATGTACTTCATAGCACCTCATAACAAATTAGAAAACCCCACAGTAAGAGCCTCAGTCTCATAAGCCATGATTTGAGAAGCATCCCTAATAACTCATTTTACAAAGTTGAGGGAATCTTCTTTCATGAGTGAGTGGCTTCTATTTTGGAGTGGTTGTTTACTCTCTACCCTTGTATATTTAGCCTTGTATTCCATGGCTTTGTACAAAGAGAGAACTAGAGATTTGAAGGCTTTTTAGACTTATAGTAATTTAAAAAGGGAGAATTTTTTTTGGGTACAATATCATACCTAGAGATTCCAAGGCTTTGTAGACTTCTCGTAGTTTAAAAGGGGAAAAACAAATTCTGGGTACAATATCATACTTTGAAACTATATGGTAGAAGTAGGGAGACTAGACCATTTTTCTCATTCAATTGCTTTGGTAAATATCTTGTCCTTGGACACCCAAATGTAATGCATATTGGAAGCTTTTTAGTGTGTTGCTCTAGTATCCAGACTGTCCACATAAGCCTCAATGTTAATAAACTAATATCGTAAATGGGCACCCTTTTGAAATGCTTTCTTGCACAAAGAAACATCAAAATGCCATTCAAAATGCTTTCTTGCACAAAGAAACATCAAATTACCCATGCCCCACCAATCTAAAAAATCAAAAATCCCTTCTACCCGAATCCTTCATTATTTTTCCCTCCCATCTGAATCCTTCATTATTTTTTAAATTTATTATCCACCCTAAGATGATGGTTTATAACCACCCTCTTAGGGTGACCCTAAGAGGGTGGTTATAAACCACCATCTTAGAGCTAAGAGGATGGTTTAAATTTACCTTCTTAGGTCACCCTAAGACGATGGTCAAAAAAAACCATCATCTTAGAGTGACCTAAGAGGATAGCTTTAAACCACCCTCTTAGCCCTAAGACAACGATTTATAACTGCCCTCGTAGGATCACCTTAAGAGGGTGGTTATAAATTGTTGTCTTAGGGCTAAGAGGGTGGTTTGAAACATCCATCTTAGGGTAACCCTAAGAGGGTTGTTTGAAACCTCCCTCTTAGGGTGACCCTAAGAGGGTAGTTATCCTAAGAGGGTGGTTATAAACCACCCTCTTAGGATATATTAAGGTGGTTTTTTACCACCGTAAAAAACCACCTTATTTTAGCCACCATTAAAGCTCTTTTTTGGTGTAGTGAATAGATTTTCAAAAGAACACAAATTTATAATGTCAGTGACAAGATCTATAATGGTGAAATAAAAGTAGCTCCTTTGCATACAATATATAAAATCATACTCATTAAAGAGACTCTTTTAAGTACAACTGATCTAAAACCATTCATCTCAAATGGAAGCATTGGACTATGTGGTTTCAATTGACATAGTCATAGAATGGATATGAACATTTTTTAAAATAAATTACATATTTGTAGTAATTTTATGTTTAAGATCTTGAATAGTGATAATTTTTTTTTTTTTAAAGTAAATATCATTCAAAAAAGCATTGTGAACCCTCAAAAACTAAATCCAAAATAAAAGTAAAAATTATTCAAGAAGCATTATGGACCCTCTCATAACCGAGCTTCTATGTTGAGAAAAATGAACCTGGATCATATCTTAAACAACCACTAATGAATTTGAGGTTATAATTTCAGTGGAAAACCACAACTAAACATAGAATTATAATAGTTGAATCTCATGTATTCAATAAATATTGTGTCTTCTTTTAGAACAAGATCTAGGTTGTGTGATTAATAGGGATGCTAGAACATCTCTCATAATATAGATTCTAGGTAGCACAAAATGAACCTAGACCATATCTTAAGCAACCACTAATGAATCTAAGGTTATAAATTAAGTGGGAAAAAACAACTAAACATGGAATTATAATAGTTGAATCTCATGTATTCAATAAATTTTGTGTCTTATTTTAGAAAAATCTCTAGGTTGTCTGATTAACGAGGATGCTAGAACATCCAACAAAGGTCCCCTCCCATAATTTTTATATAAATGAATGATTATAAAAAATATCCTTCTTCTCTCTCTCTCTCTCTCTCTCTCTCTCTCTCTCTCTCTCTCTCTCTCTCTCTCTCTCTCTCTATATATATATATATATATATATATATATATATATATATATATATATATATATATATATATATATATATATATATATATAGTGGTGAATCCCATAGGTTCTTTGTTTCTTTTAAATAATTTTTAACCTACCTTATAATCAATGCATGACAACCATTGGACTAAATCAAAGTAAAACTTATATAATCAAAACATTTAATCATAACCTACTATAAATATAAAAGTATATTTTAAAGCATAAAAATCAATTCACAATAATCTTGATTTATATGTTTATTATTACTAACAATAATAAATAATTATTATATCATTTATTAAATGACATGATCTTGAGTGGTTAAAAATTAAACTTTCAAGGTGTAAACATAAGTAAGTCTTTGTAGGAGATATGTTTCATTTTTAAATACAAATATGCATGTTATTTAAATACCATGATCATATGTTCATGATGCAATATAGATGGGTCTATTTAGACTCCATAAAAATCCAATTAAAATTATAATCTTTAATATTTATTAAAATATAACCGCAACAAAATGCTGGGATGCTGGATGGGAGGTTAGATCAGTTGAAAGAACCATAACGGAAGGCTAAGATGTTGGGTGGAAGGCTGGATCAGTTGAAGGAACCGTAATGGAAGGATGGAATGTTAGGTGGATGGTTGGATCAATTAAAGGAACCATAGTGGAAGGCTGGGATGTTGAGTGAAAAGCTAGATCAGTTGAAGGAACCATAGTGGAAGTTTAGGATACTTGGTGGAACACTATATTGACTAAAGGAACTAAAATAAAAGATTGTGTTGCTCTGTGGAAGGCTAGATTGGCTAAAGGAACCGTAGCGAAATGTTGTGATGCTAGGTGGAAGGCTGGATCAGCTAAATGATCTATAGCAAAAGGTTGGGATGTTGGGTGGAAGGTTGGGCAGATGGCTAAAGGATCTATAGAAAAAGGTTGTGGTGTTGGAAGAAAGGTTGATATGGTTCTTTGGCCCTATTTTTCTCTCTGGTGTGTAAGTTTAGAAACCATAGGGATTGGGGTGTTTCTCCACCCTCCTTTTCTAGTGGGAATAAGCTAGATCTTTTATTAGGTTTGATCCAGTATGTCTATTGTTGAAAGGAAAAATCCAGATTGATTCCATAAACATGGTTTTTCGGTTGGTTAGGAATTTGTAATTGTTGAATTTTCTATCTTGAGTTGGGGACAGTTGGAAGATCCTTCTCTTTTTTAGTCTCATATTTTTAATGTTTTGATGTCCCATGCTTTACTATGATCAACTTCAAGTGTCATTTTGTAGAACTAGAGCTTTTCTAGTTCTTGTAGAGTAGACCTTACTTTATTGGATATTTTTTGAGGCTTAGATTGGTTATATTTTGGGAGATTTGGATCTCAGAGAGTGTATTTGTATTACATAGATTTGGACAAGAATTTTTTCAAAATTCCTTGGCTCATTTGGGTGCTCCTGCATGGCCTTTATGGGAAGGAATTTTTTTTTCAAAATTGTTTGAATTTTTTGGGTACAAATCTATGTTTCTTAGCTTGGGAGTGAATGTGCATTGTAATGTTGAATTTAAATTATTTTTAGGTCACTAGAAGATTTGGATATAAATTTTGTTAAGATTTAACCCATTTTTTAGAAATTTGGGTGATATTTTCTCTTTTCAAAATTCCTTGGCTTGTTTATGGATCCTTCCCATGGATATTTTTTTTCTTATAGGTAGGAATTTATATTTTGGAATTTGTTTGAGTTTCCTAGGTGTAAATCTATGTTTCCTATCTTAGGTGGGAAACTGTATTGTAATGTTGATTTAAATATTTTCTAGGTTGGTGCAAGAAAATTATGGGGTCAAATGTGATGGTTTTGTGTATTCTAAGATTTCCTCAGCACTCTCAGTTTTTTAAACCATTAGTTTATGTTTGGTCATGTTAGATACTTAGGATCTGAAATTGTTCTTTTTTCCTAGATCTTGGTTTGTCGAATTGTGGTTCAACTCCACTTTTTAGTTGCTCTCGTAGCTATATTCACGAGGCTTTATCTTGTTGTAAGTGTCTTTTGGGGAGCCTTTAATAATACCTTCTTATACCTTCTCACCAGAAATATTTATTAAAATATATTTTAACTAGCATAGATTTATATTCAAATTAAGACCAAGTAACGTTTATTCATTTATTTTGTTTCTTTAATCAAAATGATATTGAAAAAAGGTTTGATTTAACTAAAATCCTATCATTGTGCTTTCAGCGGCATAAAAGGTTTAAAATTATTATGGAATGGTGGTTATAGGCGTGGATTGCACAAAGATCTATGTGGCTTTTGGGGCAGACATCGCAGAATACTATGGTGGCCATAAAAAGCTAGACAACTTGCCCAAATTCGTAGTGGCTACCGATTCCACCATGTAAATTGAAAAAAAAAATCTAATTTTATATCAATATGTTTTGCATCCATTATACATTTATGTGAAAGTAATATCACATTCTAAAATTAAATCATAGAATTGATAATAGTTGGTAAGGCTAGCATAGAGTAAGGAAATATTGCTTTGGTATGAAAGTGAATATTATTTTATTTTTATCATGTATAACATATTTTTTACTTTAATTGAGTTTAATATCATACTTATTTATCTATACATCCGAAAATGTAATTTTTTAAAGAATACACTTATTGGTTAAATGATTATGTGGATTTAAAACGAGTCCTACCTATTTATATATTTCACTAATACATATTATTATAGTAGAATGATAAGCTTGATTATAATGAACAATACTATTTTGAGAGTGACATTTCCAACAAATAATTTGCTAGTTATATAGGATTAAAATTACAATGATCCAGAGTAAAATAGCTAGTTGGAAGGGGAAATTACTGAGTCAGGCAGTTAAGTTACAACTTCTTATGAGTAATCTCCAAGAACCTTTAGTATATTTATTATTAGTGTTTCAAACCCCATTCAAAGCAACCAATTCAATAAAAAATATTCAAAGAAATTCCTATGGTTAAGAATAACAGTGAAGGATGAGGAGTTAGCAAGTATCAGAATAGAGATGGAATAAAAGTATGGAAATATGTGAATTATTATTTGGAAATAGAAGGAGGAGAGGTAATATGGAAGGAGTTAAATATCCATAATAAATATGAGTATGATCTCCAAAATCTAACAACTAAAATAAGAGAATATTATGGAAGCCCCAATCTGGTTGTGGATACAATAGTATGGGGAGCTACTCAAGAAGGGTTGTTCACTATTAAATTAGCCTATGATCTTTCACATGCAGTTCTTGAGGGAGAGTTTCAATGGGATCGATTATGAAGAAGGAAATCCATTCTATATTTAGTAATTTTTGTTTGGATGATAATCTCATACTGGTTTTAACAATACATAACCTTCATATGAGGGGTTTTTTTCATTTTGTCAATATGTGATAGTTAATAATTTTTTTTTGTAGAAACTTATCTTGTGCCTCATTATCTTCCTTGGTATGTAAAAAATTATTTTTGATTTAATTAATTGTTTTCTTCCCTATATTTTTTCTTCCTTAATATTTCTTATGTTTAGAGTAAAAATATTTTTGATGTGGAAAAAAATGATATTTTTATTGTAGCAGAATTATTATTTTTTTATTTATATCTCTTTCCTTGATCCATTTCTCCATAGATTTCTTGATTTAGTATTACTCCTCTTTCAATGCATTATGATAATTATAAAGTATTTACTTTTTCACACAAGAATCCTAGTCTAGTCCAATCCATTGATGTCTACTATATCTTTTAAATTTCCTTCTCTTCTTAAAAATGTTACCAAAATATTTGGCATTCCAAATATTCATTTGCTCCTTTAAATATTTCATCTTTTGAACAAACTTGTACATATACAATCCTTCAAAATTTACTTCATCCCACCATAACATAATCATCTAGAAGAAATCAACGTCTTGGAGCCACATAGATTAGAAGCTAAATAGATTTAGATTATTATTATTGGGTAAATTATAAGTCAACATAATGATTTTGTGATTCAATCCTACTCGCAATAAGATATCTAAAGAGATCGTATACTTTATTTATAAGCATGTTTTGGATGACAAAAATTTATACAACCTTATTTTTGCTATATGAGCTTTTCCAATGCATTTATTATCCCATGCACATTGAAAACTTGAAGGAATAACATACCAAAGGTCATTTGAATTGATAAATAAATTAAAATATTATATTTATTTAGACCATCTTGGTGTAAAAAAATTATTTTTGAGGGTGATAGAACTATGTTGAAATAGCCCCCAAGAATCCATAGATCACAATTATGAATCATCATTATTTTTGATAAAAATGTGCTAAGGTCCTTCCAACAAAATTTACAAGGAGTAACTATAGTTAGAGCATATCAAATTTTAACCCCAATATTAATATTTTATCCATACATAATTGCTTCTAATAATCACCCATATCATTTATGTTTATTTGAATATTGTTGCAATACCACATGAAGCTCATATAGAAGAAAACACTAGACAATCACCCATCTTCCAAATATTTTAAAAATCATCCTTACAAACCTTGCTACTTAATTTAATTTCTTATATTAAAATAAATTCAGAAGTATAATAACCTATTAATTCCTTAGTAGTCTATAATAACCTACCTCGTAAGGGGGACGAAGGTCCAAGGTTCAAATCTTGGGCCTCATCGGATTGAACACTTATCCCTTTCCTAGTGCTTTTAGTGGCGTAAAAGGTTTAAAATGATCATGGCATGGTGGATATAGGGGTGAACTATGCTAAGATCTGTGTGGTGGCTTTTGGGGAAGACAATGCAAAATACTGTGGTGGCCATAAAATGCTGGATAGCCTGCTCGGATTCGTGGCGGCTACCGATTCCACCATGTAAAAAAACAAAAAATCTATAATAACCTATATTTTTTTTGGATTCCAAAATTGATATCCCTTTTATTTTTCATCATTTTATGGTCTTTATCTCATTTTTCCATTCCCAGTAACTTTTTCATCTTCATCAATCTCTTATATTTTTCTATTTTGTTAATAATGAGACTTAACTTCTAATGATTTATGTTACCATAAAGAATCTAAAATGCAAGGAATGATCTCATAAATAATTTATTATTTATATTTTCCCAAAATCCTAAAGTGCATAACATGATCCTTTATAGTCATTACTCTCTTATAATCACTTCTAATGCTTTATTATCACTTCTAATGTAGTATCTACTAATTGGTTATGGTTTTTCACAAATTCATTTTTCCATTATCACTAACTAGGGAATCTATACTTCTACATAAGGTATCCTTACTTCTAACAAGGATATTATTAGATTTAGTAAGGACTTTTATATCTAAATTCCATTCTATGTTATGCAGATGTTCTTCTCATGAATCCCTTAGTTTTTTAGTTTCTTCTAAGATCTAGAACATGAAGAAGTGGTACCCACTCCTTACATGTACTTTGTTTTCTACTTCTTGGTCATACCTCCTACTTTATCTTGTCTTGTACTTGCTATTGAAAATAAAATAATATGTATATTTAGTAGTGTAAGTTAATTTTACATATGAAGAGTGACTAATATCCTCTTCAGTGTAGCAAACAAGCTACGAATAACCCTCTTTCTGCAATGCTTGATTACACCTAGGGTTTGCACCCCTTTCACTCTGTTCCATCCTTATGTCTACTACTGTTGTAATCCCTATGAGGATATTTAGGTTTAAAAGTTGTTATCTAATATGTTCATAATTTCTACACTAAATTAATACCACTATGTGGTCACAATGTAATATGGGTGAGGCCGAATTCATTTTTATATAAAAATTTAATAAAATAACATCATTATTTTACTATTATTAGAGTTGATTATGTATTGATTGTAAATTAGACTACATAAAGGAACGATGACATAATCATAATTAAATTTTAAGTTCTATTCATTTTGAGTTCCTCTTAAATTTATTCAAATAAATATGCTCATTTTTAATTATACTAGAAGTACATGCCAAGTTACAATAAGTTTGAGATAGTTTTTTGTGTTAGAGTTACTATGTTAGTAACTATGATTATTACCTCATTTAGGTAATTTGTAAGATTCACCTAGGTAGATATAATTTACCACATGGTAAAAAGTAGTTTGTTACTTTTTACCACTAGTATTTACTTTACCTTTAACCTAGATATTATCTTGGTTAGTAGGTTAGTTATCGTAGTCGTTTTGACAACGTAATTAAGTTAGTAAGTTAGCTACATTTATGCTTACGCTATCTATTACGCATTATCATTAGCTACAACTAAGGATATTAATTTTATAATATCCTAAGACTATTTCTAGCTTATGTAATGTGTATTTAAGCACTATATTATTTAAAAATTTCTATGCTTCACACCAATTCTTACATTGATATCAGAGCAGGTATTTACCTCGCGCTCTGATTGCATAGGCAGTGGACCTGGACAAGCTGGTAGTAAGTCGTTCCAACTAGACCAGATTCTAAATCTCGAGACTTGGGACCCCTAGATAGGAAGCGTGACACGCAATTTTTTGAAGCATGAAATTACGTAACCTTTGTGCTACTCAAAATTTTATTTCAATTGAATTATTCCAATTTAATTTGATTTAATTACATAAGGCTTACAAACAGTAGGTCGTACCAGCACCATATTGTGGCCCACATATTTCTATCCCTGTAGAATATCAGAACTAATAGTCTATGGGCTGCTGACATCACCTGTGGGCCTAGTGAAGGTGGTGTAAGTCGGTCAGGATCCCTAGTGACTCCTATCAGTGACCTTGGTGACTCCTGCTAGTAGCTCAAGCTTAGCTTTGGCATCACGACAAATTTATTAGTGTATGAGAGAGAGAACTACTTCATGGGCTTATGGAAGTTAAGAACTATCACATGGTGTATACACTTCAAAGCACAAGAACCACTAAGTGCATTACCGCAAACACTCTGTATTGATATGCACATCTTTTGAGATTTTATGTGGACTAGCATGACTACCGAGGTGGAACTACTGATATGGCAGACAACAGGTGAACAGTAGGATCAAAGAGCTGGTTAACATGGCATAATCTTATGAACTACTGACCTGGATCTGACATGCACCTCGAGGTGCTAACATTGCATTTGACCTGGTGGCAGGTGACATGGCATATGATCTAGAAGACACTTGGCGTTATTTAACCAGATAGATCTGGATCTGATGTGGCACTTGGCAGAATCCACTATGAGCTGAGCTAGCACATGTGGTTGTTGATTGGTCAAACTCCTACTGAGGTTCTAAAGTCTCATCGATTATGGGGATCGGTAAAAGGATGGCACGTCGATTACCCGAAGGCAATCAACATTAAAATGGTGGATTACCAATTTAATATAGCCAAAGATGCACCATTGTGGTGCATGTGGGATTGTTCCCACGAAAGCCTTTCTAAGGCTTTCCCTTGTGCCTTTGAGCATGCAAGGACACGCAGTCAAGTGAGTGCCTAGGGTAGGACAACCTTAAATAAGAAGGTGGTGCCCCATCATCCTTGTTGAGCTAGCTAGCCTGACTGGATATGGGGCCAGCACTAAAGTGCTGCACGAAGGGAGGTCAATAGTTTGACTCTTGTTAGGGCCTTCCCCCCTTTATTTTTCTAAAAAAGGAAAGGGGGTAAAAAAAACAAGGTATAATAAAATATTCATTTTTTTTGTATTTTTTTATTCTTTTTTAGTAGTTTTTTATTAATAATTTAAATGTTATTTTATATAAAATCATATTTTTTTAATAAAAAGTGATTTTAAAAATAAAACAATTTTTTATTATTAATGTAATTGTGCTTAAATTAAATAGACTAAATGCAATAAAATTGATGATTTAAAAAAAAAAAAAATTGAAAGGGGGAGACCTATATTTTTTTGCAATTTCCAATAAAAAGAGGGCTTTTGTTTTCACCAAAACTGGGGATATAAGACAAAGAAGAGCACCATTTTTTCTTGCAATTAGGAGCCCTAAAATTCTTCTCAAAAAGCCTTGTTAATTTTGCAAACAATAGAGGATCAAACTTGAATTCTTTTTTACAAAATTATAACACAAGGAGACACAAAAATTTGCAATCTTCAAAGTCAAAATTGTGCATTTGTTTTCTCTAAGGAGGGATTTAAGACAAGAAATTACACATTTTATTTTTTGCAAAACCACAGAGCCACCACTCGCAAGCTCACGACGAGAAGAGATTAAAGACCTTGGGTCCACTAAAACCAAGTCATGTGTCAATTGGTTCTATAAGCCTTTCAAATGCGGGTCATGTGTCGACTTGTCTTGGAAGGAGTGCTAATTTGTTAATTTTGCAAAACAAAGAGGGGAAGAAAAAAAATTGTATTTCTTTTACAAAAGTGTAACACAAAGTGAGGAGCACTTAAAACAAAATCAAAACTTGTTAAATTTGCAACACAAAAAGGAAAGACAATTGTTTTATGCCACATTATTTGCAATTTTGAAAAACAAGAGGAGACATAAAATATCAAATTTTTGCACAACACAAATCCAAATTTTGTTATAAAAGTTAAAGGTGCATTTTTTATTTTACTCAACACCTTTATTGAAAAATTAGGTATATTTTTTATTGCATTTGCAACCTATGTGATAAGAATTTTGTGGGCATTCTTGTTTTTTTTTTTAAGCGAAAAACCCCTTATGTGGCCTCCTTGGTCTGAGAGACCACGAACAAGGGGTTCTACACCATCAAAATTACTCGGGAGTCGCACCCGACCCTGCCCGCACCAAAATTATCAATTGGATTTTGGATACCCAATTCAGCTTTTTGGTAGGGTGGAGATTTGAACCTGGGACCTCCTTTGAAGGATTGCCCTCTCCTCTCCAACTCACCTATAACACCTGGGTACGGGGGTATTCTTGTTTGATTATTGCATTTTTTTTTGGAATTATAAGTCATAAAATCAAGAACACTCAAAACCCCAAAATTTCACAATAATTTGTGTAAATCATTACATAGGTTTAAAGCCAATTTTTCTTGATATTCTCTCCTAAACCAACACCTCTTTTTACTCTTATTTGTTTGGCTAAATTTTTTCAAACTGATTATCCCTCTTCAAGAGGATTTTTCTGGCAGGCGTCATTAAATATCTTTTTGAGTGAATTATCTTTTGTTACTCTTTTAGGGTATATCAAAAGAAAGAACAAGTTTTTTGTAAAATAAGGAACCCTGAAATTAGAAATATTTTGCACTAAGGGGGGATAATTCCTTTCTTCATTCAAACACATATTTTGACAAGAGGGAGATAAAAATTGTAAAGGCAATCAGAAAAGTAGAAGTCATAAAAATTATACCTTTTATTTTAGGCTTCATATTAGAAACCATGCTTGAAGTACTTGCAATAAGGAAGGGTGCATTTTTGACAGTGACTGACACCTTAGCTACCTTATCAAAACTTTTACAAAATCATATTGTAACCGAATGAACCTCGTATGAAGTGATCTACTCTACTACACCTAGTGGTTGCAGCGACTAGTTACCAATGCAATCCGATTGAATGACAATATTACAATAAGAACATTCATTGATGTGAAGACAAAGTGAGGAATGGCCCACTTTTTTCTTAGAGCAGCCAGAGCACTGTATAGAGCTCAAGCCAGAGCAAGAACTAGTAGATCAACATTTTTTTCACTATATTGGGATAGTTATATAAATTACCCAAATAATGTAATAAGAGGGGATGTTAGAGTTACTATGATTATTACCTCATTTAGGTCATTTATAAGATTCACCTAGGTAGATATAATTTACCACATGATAAAAAGTAGCTTGTTATTTTTTACCACTAGTATTTACTTTACCTTTAACCTAGATATTATCTTGTTTAGTAGGTTAGTTATTGTAGTCATTTTGACTACATAATTAGGTTATTAAGTTAGCTACCTTTATTCTTAGGCTACCTATTACACTTTGTCGTTAGCTACAACTAAGGATATTATTTTTATAATATCCTAAGGCAATTTCTAGGCTATGTAATATGTATTTAAGCACTAGATTATTTAATAATGTTCCATGCTTCACACTAATTCTTACATTTTGATCATTAAAACAATTTTATATCTCAAAATAATAAAAATAAATTATCAATGATAGGAAATATTGAAAATCTCTTAAAAAAATAAAATTATTAATTGAAAAATCAATAGTTTATAATGCTTAATATTTCTAGCAATAATAACATCTTTTGTTTCATTGTGGCTTAAGTTATGATTGAAGTTTTCATTAGAGAAATTCTTAAATTTTAATACTTTCAGTTGACTATGATATTCTCAATTAGAATCTTCTTAAGGAGGTATGAGAATTAGAATAGAAGTATTAATTTAAACAATCAATATTTTATGATATTTGATATTTCTATCAATAATGACATCTCTTGTGCTATTCACCACCAATTTATGATTGAAATTACCAATGGAGAAAAATTAATTTGTGATATGATCAATTTAAGGTGGAAATGATCAACTTCCTTGTAACACTCATGAGCAAAACTTTACTAGGGTGCACATGGGAAGAGGAGAGACAAGGAGATCCATAAAATAGGTCTTAATGCAATTGTCTCTATTGATCAAAAATTTGTATCAATACCAATAAAAAATTGATATATTTTTTATGAAATTTAATATACCATACAATATCCTCTTTCAGTGGCTATTTTTTTTATTAGAAAATAATTTTCCTAAAAATTTAAACAAAAAATTATTGATAAATTAAAATTGGAAAAATATTTTATATTTTATACATAGTATCAATAGGAATTTAGCACACACCCACCTCCTCAACTATGACCTAGGGAATTTAGCATACAGTCTCAATAGGGAATTTAGCACACACCCACCCCCTCACACAGTCAAACTGATTTGAACCTTTGAACCTTGAACCTCCCAAAGAAGAGCCAAAACCCTTACACTTGCCCTGTCCCGTTGAACTATTTTATATAATTTTCATGCTATACAATAATTAATAATATTAAATAAAAAATAACTGTTTTTATAATTATTAGTTATCCTAATATTTTACAGAGGAGTCTACCGCATAAATCCGTTGAAAGCATAGGTTGGTCATATTAATAGCCAATTTCAGACTATGCACGGGGAATAAAGAATTTTAAGCAAAAAGAAATTTAAATAACCAGATTACCCGTGAAGTGATCCATAGAAAGCAAAGGCAATTACTCCTTCAGTAAAATTCAGGGAGAGAACTTTCTACTCCATGTCCATATCACCACAATGAAAATCGTAGGAATCCATATTACGACGAACTTGATCTTTATACATGCCCGGAGGAGATGTTTTGATATGATCTTCACAGTTTTTTGAATTGGCTACAGGGCCCATACCATCTCCATGAATTGGCTCCCTGGTATTTACTTGTGGAATTTCTGTTGAATAAGAGAAACATGTCTGAGACATATCAAATGATTGAATACTTCTCCTAAGAGCAGGATTGGGAAGAGCATTTGAGAAAACAGAATTTATGTTTGGGTTTGAGGGGCGTGATTGATTAGCTATCTCATTGTTGATCAATGGAAATCCATTTCCGCTGTCTTGTCCATGTTTAGAATAACTTGGTTGATTTTGGTATTGTGATGGTAATGACACACAGTCACAGCCTCCGCAATCAAGTTCATTCTCTCATAATTGAAAATGTCTGCTACAGTTAATGTCAAGCCTGATTCCTGAGTTCTCGACAATATCCACTCATATAATTTCTCGAGACTATGCCGTTTTCCAGCTTGAAATGAAAGATTTTGTTGATTGTGGGAGTGAGTATAAAGCTGAGACAAAGAATTAGCGGCTTCCCGAAATATATTATACATGCCTTTCTCCACTTCAACCGATCCATTACTCTCACACTTTCTTTTCTTTGTCATTGTATTGTTAATGTATGACCTCACAGACAATGAACTCTGAAAATGAAGGAAATTAAAGACGAAGAAAGAATGTAAGTATCTCAACGCTATCTCTGGTTGTCAATTGCTGAGTTTATAGAGTTTGATTACTATAGCTCTTTATAGAGATAAAACAGGAGTCTGGAAGATGCAACGAAGGCCGACTGAAAATTATTGTTTTTATTGTTTTTGATACAACTCTTGCTCATTTTGTAGAAGAGCAAGGAGATTTTCTTTTGAAAAGGAGGGATTATTCTTTTGCCAATTCTCAGCGCTAGACCATGCACATAATAGGTATGGTTAAAAGACCAAAAGTACCTAAATATTTGTCAAACCATATACTTGGGAAAAATAAATTCTCTTAGGGTTTCTTCCTTCTTTTCTCTTTTTTTTTAATGAAGAATTATATAGGATGAATGGTTGTGAAGAACACAAGCTTATACTGAAAAGAGGGGTGAACACTATAAGATCACTTTTTACTTTTCTTTTCTCAAATAATATTATCCAATATATCAATGGCAATATTAATAGCAGTAATCAAAGCAATGCACAAATCACCACACACAATAGAGGCACCAATTTAACGTCGTTCACCCAATGTGGGCTACTTCACGAAGAAAATATTTCACTAAAATTTTCTCAACAAATATCTTGGGAATCCTTCCCTATTACAATATTTATGGACCTTTGTCCAAAGGAGACACCAATCCCCTAATCTATTTTGTGGGCACCAACCCACAGGAGACACTAATCCCCTCTACTGGTTCATATATCTCTATCTACAAGAGAACTCCTCCTTTGCTTTGGCTGGTGATCCTCTAGAAGACTACTACATCCACTACTCTGGCTTGTGGATCTCTCTCCACTGAAGACCTCTTTTCTCACTCAAAAGACTTGTCCTCACTATCCTGGCTTATGGAACTCTATCCACTGGAGACTACTATCATCTACTCTGTCACCTCCAAAGCTTACTCTCAACTCTGTCTCAAATCTGCACTAAACATAGTACTTTGGTCTAGCACAAATCTTCTCAATCTCTGTTGCAAATATATATTAAACACAGTCCTTCAGTCTAATACAATTCTACTCAATATCTATCTCAAATCTGCACTAAACACAATCCTTCAGTCTAGCACAAATCTATCCTCAAATCTATCTCTGGTTTGGTATAAAGTTATCCTTAAGTCTGCACAAAACTCTATCCTCAAACTATCTTCAAGCTTTAACACAAAGTTTGATCCAATCACAAATCACAAGTCCTTTCAAGAACTTGCCCAATCTTCTCAACAATTCTTCACCAAGACTTACCTCAAATCTGCTCAACAAGTCCTCACTAGAACTTGTTCAATCTTCCCAATAATTCTTCACTAAGACTTACCTCAAATCTTCTCAACAATTCCTCACTAGAACTTGCTCAATCTACTCAATAAGTCTTCATCAAGACTTACCTTAAATTTATTCAACAAGTTCTTACTATAACTTGCTCAATCTGCTCAACAAGTCTTCACCAAGACTTACCTCAAATATGCTCAATAAGTCCTCATTAGAACTTGTCTAATCTGCTCAACAAGTCTTTACCAAGACTTACCTCAAATCTGCTCAACAAGTTCTCACTAGAACTTGCTCAATATGCTCAACAAGTCTTCACCAAGACTTACCTCAAATCTACATTGTAAGCTTCCACAAAATCTTACTCAACTTAGTCCTTAAGTCCACTCTAGGACTTACTCAAATCATTTCAAAAGCTTTCACAAAATATTATTCAAATCAATTGCAAAATTATATATAAAACTCAACATAATATCTCATAGAAAACCTCTTCAATCCCATAAACAAGTTTCACATAGAATCTTGTTTGATTTCAGAAATATATAGAGAATGGTTAGAGACTCAATATGTGTCACACTCACTAAACACTTACAAAACTCAACTTAGTCTCTTTCAAAAAAACTCTTCAATCACTCAAACAAGTTTCACTCAGAATCTTGTTAAACCACAAAAACATATAGAGAATGGTAAGAGACTCAATATGTTTCACACTCACAATCACTCACTCACTTTTTAACTCTTTTTTAAATCACTTAAGAATAAAAAACATGTTTTTGCATAGAACTTGAACTATCACTCCAACACTTCCAATCAATTATGCTCAATCAACTCCACTCAACCAATCAATTAATGAAATACAATCTGCTTACAAACCTTAAACAAGTGTTTCACTACACTTTCAACAACTCACACTATGAATCTCAATCCTTGACTCAAGATGATTCATCATTCACATAACAATGATATTCATGATTTTTTCACAAATCCTAATCATGCACATGAAGGTTTACTCAAATATTTCCAATAATGCTTATCAAACAATCTCACATAACAATGATACTCATGATCTTTCACAAACCCTAGTTCAAGATAGTTCTCAATTTCTCACTCAAATGTTCTCACAAAAATTCACCAATCATGCACATGAAAGCTTACTCAACAAAGCTTATAAAACAAACCTTTTTACTAAAACTTATATTCAAAAAACCTCAATCAACCATATACCTCATACAAAGAAGAATGTGCCCATACCTTTTTTGCTTTGATGAAGATATGTCTTCAAAAAAAATTTACTCTCAACCAAAATCTCTTGCCAATATTAGGTTAGATAGTAACAATCTACCTCAAAACTCTCCACTGGAAAATTCACTTTAATCATGCAAAAATCATAATGCAATGTTCAATATTAGATACACCTTATCACTCCTACTTCAAAAACAGCATCTAACACATACATAGCAATATTATTTCTTAATTACACCTTATAATCTCCACACTTTTAAACACTACTCAAAACCCTAGATCTCAAATTAAATTAGCAAAAATAAACTCCTCAAAAATATCCTTATAACTCCTTTCTCAAAAATTAAATCACTCCTTTAATATGCTCAAAAATGTAAAAATTAAACTTTAATAAAACACCTTATACCTCCCTTTAACTCAAAAATTCATGCCACATTAGAAACCTTAGGAGCAAAATTTAATTAAAAAAATAAAATACCTCTATTACCCTCGACGGGATTCGATCCCCCGCTACACTGCCACCAGTGCCCTAGTTGTGGCCCAATTACCGTATGAACTAGTTCCTCACATTTGTAGACAAAAGCACCTTGTACGCTTTGTATCATGTACTAGGTGCCAAAACCAAAAGGACCGCCAAAAAAACACTCCTAGATCTGTCGTCAGGATTTAATCGTGGGACCTCCCACCTGTCAATGCTTCAATGCACATCCACTTACCGCTAGCCCAACCACTAGGTTGTTAATGAGGCTTTAAGCCTCCATTATTTTATCCCTTCGATGGCCACTGAACCAATAAAAAATATTATCCTTTGTCTTGCATGCAGATCACATAAATTCGCAGGCACTAGCACTCTTAATCGATCGAAGGTAGGAGCTTAGGTAACCAAATGTACATGGTATTTATACCATTGTGCCATCTCCTTTTGGACGTCAACAGAGGAGGAATATACATATGACGTCGGTGCTTTAATAAAAATTAAACCTCTTGCCCTTATAACACTAACCTTAGGGTTAATTAAATTAAATTATAAATTAATTTATAATGAAATTATTATAATTAATTTATAATTAATTTAATAACTTTAGGTCTTAACATTAGACCTTTAATATTATAATAAAATATTATAATATTATTTTTATTGGGCCTTCCTATTGCTCCTTTAGACCTTATATGACCACCTTGAATATTATAATAAGAGATATTATAATATTATTTCCCTTAGGCCTAGAAGTAATATTTCTCTTGCACTGCTTACTGAAAATAACTCTTGACATCCTTCCTTTGGCACTACTCACTAAAAATGACTCTTGACATCAATGACAATAAAAATTTCTCATATTTACAACAATATTCCCCTTTGTCATTGATGAAAACCCATTTACCTTTTACCATTTCCTTTACCTCTTTCTATTTTTCTCTCCCTGAGAGGCTACTTCCCCTGACTAAATGCTCTCCCCCTAACTCAAATCTCTCCCTATTTAACATCAATGGAAAAGGGCCACCTTTGGGTTTTGGGACTAAGAATTATATTGTTATCTTAGCCCATACCCCACCTCCTCTCTTGAGCTAGTTAATTTTGGGGTGGGAGTATCTCTACTCCCAACATACGCCGATATTAACTAATCCTTCCGATTCCTTTGGTTGTTCTTGTTTTTCCTTGTCTTTGGAAGTTCTGCTCTACACCACTTGGTTATATGCCCAACATTATTGCACTTATAATATTTAATATTGTTATTCCTTAAAGGTGTAAATATCTTGGGGTTTCTCCTGGTGAAGCCATATCCATTCCTGTCATGAACCCTGCAATTTATTGCCTTGTGACCAAAATAATTATAAGAGTAGCAATACCCTTGAAAAAGATACCTCTTTCTAAAATTTTTGTATTCCTATATTTCATGTGTCCTACACTGTGTAACTTGAAAGCACGAGGATACGGAAGCAAAAAGGAAAGCGAAGATGCGATGCAAACAGAACCAAACTTAGCGCTAAATCCTAGGAATTTGAAAGTGCATGAAAAGAGGGAAAAGCATGAGCGAATCGAAATGAAACAAATGTGAATAAAGAAGACAGCCCTTTTTATTGATATGTTTCACAACTCGGTTACAATGCGCATCCTCCCCTTCCAAGGGCTAGGAGCGTTTAAGTATGCGTTCTTGTTACATCCATGGGTGCCTTTCCTTCTTCCGCGTGCCCACATGTAAAATGGGCGGACCAAACATCGCCGCCACTTGCGTTGATGAGTCTTGACTCCTCGCTGCTCCTCCGATGTCCAGACCCTACGTTCAAAGGAACAAGAAATGGT
Source organism: Wollemia nobilis (assembly GCA_028583015.1). Classification (NCBI taxonomy): domain Eukaryota; kingdom Viridiplantae; phylum Streptophyta; class Pinopsida; order Araucariales; family Araucariaceae; genus Wollemia; species Wollemia nobilis. The sequence continues at coordinate 2,063,211 of JAQPPZ010000232.1, forward strand.
CAGTAGCACCTGCGGATAAAACAAAGCATGCAATCCCCAAGCCTACGATAAGTGAATGAGAAAAATGAATTAAACTATGACTAAAATAGGTCCAAATGCTCTAAAAATTTGACAGGGGCATCAAGACACCACCAGGAAGGCCCTGCAAAAAGAACAGTCAGGAAATTCCTCGCCGATTTGAATTCGCTCCGGGGCGGGACGAATTCACCTGCAACAAAATGCCGAAAAGGTACTGTCCCAAATGTCCTACCTAGGAAGCTCCAAAAGACCTGCAAACTTGGGGTTAGCTAATTGGGGGCATTTTGGGAAGACCCAGATGGTCAGATTTTCCCAATTTGGCCTCCATCAATGGGAATTTGATGATGCTACCTGTAGATTAGTAGAAGCGAGCAAAGATAGAAACATGATCAAAATTGTTCAAAACGAGACGAAATTTAAATGACAACCTATCTAAGCATCATAGAATTGAATGCAAAAATGAAAGAAAGAAAGTCTGCCATAGAATTCCCATCGCTCCGAAGGGGGGCGATTAGGACTGTGGCAGTGTGGGAGGGGGCGCCCATGGGGCAGGCCGCCCACCGTTTGAGGCCTGATTTCGGCACCAATCCACTTGGGATGGGTCCAAAACCTCTTGTGGGGTATTGTCGACAAATTTGGTGGGATATTGTGGCCAAATGTCGGGTTTTGGGCTCAAGATTCATCCTCCCAATAGTCACCCAATGACCTCCCCTCTAAAGGAGATCAAGGATGTGAAAGGCGCAAATCCAAAAGGTGTGAGGTATGAAAATAAAATGACAGCACTTCGTTGCTCCAAAATGCTCCTTCTCTCTATATTTTGGGGTGAGGAAACTCACCAATTTATAGACCTGGAGGTCTCTTGAAATGGGCATGCAGAGGTGCCACTTGGCAATCATGCCTTCCTAGGGGGAAGGAGATTCCTCCCTGAATAGGGACTTCATGACTGCCCTTGTAAATGCCTCTAACGCTCGAAAACGCTCACCCATACTCCCATGCGATGAAGGAAGCGTTAAGTGGCGGATCTGAGCTGCCATTTGTCAAGATTTGACTTTTTTCCCGTCAAACCTGCAATTCGCCCCACCCTGGAGCGAATCTAGAATTCGTCCCTGGGTGGGGCGAATCCTAGTTTGAATTCGTTCCAGGGTGGAACGGATATTGAGCAAAGTGCCTGAAGGTGCCAAATTGATCTCTTGACCTTCCAAAACTGTTGTGAGAGTGGTTAGGACCACTGTTTAACCTCTAGGGGCTGCCCTTGGGGCTGTGTGTGTCAATGCGATCAGTGTTTGCAGTCACATAATCGGATTGGTGTTGTTTTGGTGTCTACAGATGCCCCTTTTTGGGATGCGTTGTGCATGGCACAGCGTCGAGCAAAAATAGATAACCAAAGCACTAATGATTAGGGTTTCTCAGTAACCTAACCAACTTTTGATGCCCCAAGTATGGAAAGGGCATGCATTCTTGAATCCTTGCTTCTGACGAGTGAAGGAACTTAATTCAAGTGTTAACCTTTTTCGGTGAGGTGTTACTTGATCTTGGACATTGATCAGTCATGAATAGGCAAAGGGCGCAACCTTTTGTCTGTGAGAACCTTGAGTTCATGATTCATGAAATGCCAAGTGATTTGATCAGGTTGTGATTATTGCTTGTTTACTGCCCCAAGCAGGAGCGTGATTGTCTTTGTCAATGATTCTTTGAATGCATGTCGTTTTCCTTAATTGGGTGTGTACTTGTTGGTTGGTGACTAAGTGTGACTACCCCCTCAAGCGACGAATCGATGAGGGAATGACCTTCATGAGAAAAGCGACGAGTCGCTTGACCCAAGATGACTTGTGTGAGGGTGCCCTTAGATGTTTTAGCATTAAGTGTGTGCAGTTTTTCGACATTTAGACCTATTTTTGGTGGGTGTTAACCCTTTTGGTGACGCTTTTTGGAGCTAAAATTGTCAAAAATTCATCTTCCCGTGGAGCGGTCCGGCCATGGTAGCCTTCTTAGGGAGTAGGATAGTGACAATTTGTAACCCCAACATCTATTTTGGATGCCAAGAATGTCAGGCGCGAAGGCGCCTTCGTTCGGCAATGTTATTGCTATTTTTGGGTGGGTTTTGACCCTTTTGGCGACGTCGTTTGGGGATGAAATTCTCAAAAATCCATCTTCCCATGGAGCGGTCCAGCTATGGTAGCCTTCTTAGGGAGTAGGATAGTGAGGATTTGTGACCCGACATCTATTTTGCATGCCCGGGATGTCAAGTGCAAAAGCACTCTCATCGGGCAAGTTTATTAGCTGTTTTGGTGCATTTTTGTTCAATTTTTGTTGTTTTTGAAATTTTTGCCCTGAATTCATTTCGGGGTGGGACGAATACCAGCTTAGTATTCGTCCCAGGGTGGGACGAGCGCTAACCAGAGTGCTCATCCCAGGGAGGAACGAATATAAGCTCAAAAAGCCTATTTAAAGGCCAAAACTAGGGTTTGGGCTCATTTGCATTCAAATTTTCTTGCGATTTGGAGCTCTGAGGAGGAGGTTAATTCTGCGAAGCGAAGCACTGCCGAATTTCTCTTGACATCATGAGTGCACAGACCGGATCGAGCGACGGAGCCGAAGCGAGACCAGTAAGTGCTCCTTAGCGTTATTGCTTTTGTTTGTTATATGTTTTAAAACTGCAAGTGATTTGTTTAATTTTCTTTGTTATGTTGTTTTCCAAAATTAAAATTGAAACCCTAAAACTGAGCTGAACACAAACCAAGACTTAGCTTAAAACTGAATGGAAAACGTAGTTTAAACCTAGGTTGAAATTTTATTTTTCTTTTTAAATATAACCCAAAATTTTGATTTTGCTAAACTAAAACCCTAGGATAAACTGAACGCAAAACCCTAGTTTTTTAGGTTGAACTTGTCAGTTTTAAAACGTAGGTGAAAACCCTAGGTTAAAAAACTATTATTTTAATTTTGTTTTGTTTGTGCAGACTTTGTCAATTTTAAACTTAGAATACATAAACCCTAAGACTGACAACTTAGTTAAAAAAAAATTTTTGTGTTTTAATGTTGTTTTTTAACTTAGAGTACAAACCCTAAGCCGACAAACTATTTTTTTTTTATTTAATTAAGTAACCCTAAGACCACTATTTTTTTTTTTTTTTATTTTTTTTTGAATTTTTGTGAATTTTGTTGTTTTTGAGTTGTACATTGGTAGGCAGTGTTGTATATTCATGTTATTGTTGTACAGTTTTTCATGATTTTAATGTTTTTGTGTTGTTTTCTTTTGCAGGTTGTGAAGAGCCGATATCGTGTACCTACTACTTTTGCTGAAGTGCGGGGGGCGCTAACTGTGGCTGACTGGGAGTGGCTTGATGCCCTTGGGCTCAAGCAGGTGACTCGACTGGAGCCTGTGGTCGGGGATCGGGCCTATCTGATGGCCCTGATCAACCTGTGGGATCCCTGGACCAACACCTTCCATCTCCCAACAGGGGAGATGATAGTGACCTTGGAGGATGTCTATCGGATTCTTTGGATTCCAATAGATGGACTGCCGATCGAACGTCACGAGATCCGGACATTGTACTGATACGATGCTTCGGGCATGGGGAGGAGCTGGGTGTGGAGAGCCCAATGGAGAGGGCAGAGGGTGACTGCCAGATTGGCGAGATTTTGGTCCGATGGTGGCTTGAGAGAGGGGTGTTGGGAGTGAGGCATGCAGTACTCATGGGCCTCATTTCCAACATGCTGCTACCTGACTCGTCAGGTGCGAGGTTCCCGTGGAACCTGCTGGATGTGGTCTGGCGGCTGGTGGAGTGCCCGACGGAGGCACCACTGATCATGAGGTGGGGACAGACACTGCTGGCACAGCTCTATGGTGAGTTGTACGAGGTCCGCTATCGGAGGTGAAAGGGGATTAGCTATAGCTATCTATTGCAGAGCTAGGCTTGGCAACACATAGCGATGGAGAGGCCAGTAGGTTACCATGGATGACTCGGATGGAGATGGAGGATAAGGATATAGGCTATGCGGTTCTATGGTGGCGGTCTGAGGAGCAAGGATAGAGTCGATGGTGGGCAGGTGTCGTAGGGCACTATGTCGATGCCTTCGCTCGGCTTACTCCAGGGGAGGTGTTCTAGCACCCTTATCGGGACTGTCCAGCTTGGTCGAAGGCTGGAGAGTGGCTTCGATGGGTACGTAGGGAGCGGTGGCTGATTGGGTGGCATGGGACCGAGCATGAGTTCTTCCCTTACAATCGGGTGACATGATAGTTTGGGGTGCACCAGGGGTTGCCTGGTGAGCCCGTGGTCTATCGATGCCGAGGGGACGAGAGGACTCTGGATCGACCGGTCATCATGCCACTAGGCGAGGATTCAGATGTAGTGATCGATGTCCCGGACGTGGATGACATCGGGACTACCATAGAGTATGACCAATGGTGGGTACTATGGCGATGGTGGGGAGAGGGGCCACTAGGAGGCGCGAAGGCAGCAGAAGGGTGGGGAGGGTGCCGAGGCACCAGGAGATGATTGGGGAGCTCCTCGAGAGGATGCAGACATGGTGGAGGTGGAGGATGAGGATGTGGATTTTGGGGTTTCGGATCAGCCGAAGATGTAGGACATCACGGAGCAGTGGGAGCCAGAGTAGGCTACTATTCTAGAGATGCCCATGCCTCAGGGAAATGGAGGACACGGAGTCCAGGTTACATGCCGAGATTGCATGATTGGAGGGGCTGCTACGGAGGCGCGATGAGGAGCTAGGGGATGCACTGTAGGAGAGGGATCTCCTACGCATGCAGCTGGCAGAGCGAGAGAATGCATTGGCTGCCTACCACCGATAGGATGGGGGTACCGATGCTGCACGGGAGAGGGATCTCCTACGGACGTAGCTGGCAGAGAGGGATAGGGCTTTGGCACAATGCGATGAGAACTTGGCGACGTATCGCCAGTGGGAGATGGACTCGGTGCAGCAGCGGTTGGAGCTAGAGGCAGAGATTAGCCACCTTGGTGGGTGGGTCCCTACATTCAACGGAGGTGGATCATCACACCGCTCGAGAGGGAGTGAGACTGAGCAATCAACATCCTCTCGATGCAGGCGACTGGATGAGGGGGGCGAGTAGGCATGATGCGGGGGCTAGCAGCAGCCGCCCTGAGGGGTCTCATAGGACCCACACCACGGGGGGTAGTTCCCGTCGCACCGATCCTGCGTGATCATGGTGGCCGACGCCCTAGGCTTGGGGGTTTTTGAGCTTTTGGATTTTGTTGCGGGGTCACAGGACCAGTTCATTGTAGCCTGCGGGCATTTTTGATGATATATACAGATGACTTTATTTTGTTTATGCGAGTGATGATTTGATTTTATGCATGATGAGTGATGAGTATGGATGTATGCATGTTAATTTATTTTGATGGATGCATATGTTATGATGAATGCAAATGTTTCTAAATTTTAGGATATGCAAATGTAATGGATGAATTGAATTTGTGTTGTTTGGCGAGAGCACCATAGACTGTTTAGACCTTTGTGGTTTTGGCGATTGTTGATGGCAATGCGAGGATGAAAGATAGCGCAGTTGGTTTAGAATGTAGCTAAGGTTTTCTGAGACTCAGACGGTTTTAACTAACTAGCCATGACTGTACTTTATCTTACAAGACTTTTGGACAAGGTATGAATCGGACTTGTCTTTGACCAAGTTATTTCACATCCCTGTGTGTGCAATTGAGTTCGTTTATGTGGTATTTGTCAGGATACCGCCAGTGCCAGATAGGCTGTCAACCAAACCTGTACTCGAGGATCACCTAATTAGCTCCACTAACTCCTTTGTTGTATTTAGTCAGATTAATCTGCGGTGCTATCTAGGATACCATAAGCTAGCTCATCCACATGCAAACATTGATCCGTACACGAGTTAATGTGACAGATATATCATCATGCGGGAGGTTTACCACCAAGTGACCGATAGGCTATCCACCAAACCAGTACTGAGGTTTGCCTCATGACCTGTCGGAATGCTGAGAGTTCCAGGGATTCAAGTTTGACTCCCTTCTTTTCTTCAATTGTATTGGGATACTTGCTCTTTTGTAGTGATAAAAATCACTGTTTATTTTTATATATTTTTCTTTTGAGCAAGGGATTTGAATTTCGAGTGATGAGAATCACTATTGTATGTGCCTTTTGATGTATGCACTTTGGTGGTGATGTCAAATTTTTGGAGTTTTGACTTTTTGCAAAATTTTATGATGTTTGCAACTTTTTGAGAACTTGGGATTCTTGGGGAATTGGGTAGGGAAGATGCTTGTCCTTTTGCCAACTCTCAGCATTCTTGGGGTCATTCGCACAGGGGGATGAGCAAGATAACCGTTTCGCTTATGGTGACCTGGATTGTTGTGCAGGTTTCATCTTTCATTCACACAACTTGGGAATTTTTATGTGTTTTAATTTGTGTTGGGATGCTACGTAACAAGGTGTGATCCAAGTAGAACTCTACCTTTGTAAAATCTGTCTGACTTGGTACAGTACATGGCTAGAAAGCAAATGACGACTGAAGGATGAAAACTCTTGATACATTAGAAGACCACTGACTCTGGTATGGTAAAAAGAAGTGAATGGCATTTATTTTTGATGGATTGCTTATAGAATGGAGAAATGTGGAACAAGATGGATTGGCGGAGTAATTACAGTCTATGGTGCCTTTGACCTGTATGACCACAAATATGCAATGTATGGATGTGATGCTTAATGCAGCTACATATTTTTGTGTTTTTGATGGATTGATTTTTGTGAATATGAAGATGAGATGCGAAAAGAGCTCTTTATTGTTGTGATGAGTTGGAGTATGCCTGGAAATGAGATGCAAATTTTTGTTATTTTTGATGATTTTACTATTTTTGAATTTTCTTATTTTTGACCAAGCGATTGTGGGAATCCTTGGAGCTTTTTTTTGCCTGGTTATTTTATGATCCTTGAGCATTTTGGGATTGACCAAGCGCATTGTAGGAATCCTTGGAGCATTTTGGGATTGACCAAGCGATTGTAGGAATCCTTGGAGCATTTTGGGATTGACCAAGCGATTGTAGGAATCCTTGGAGCATTTTGGGATTGACCAAGCGATTGTAGGAATCCTTGGAGCATTTTGTTTGGGATATGGCTCTTTTAGATATGGAATGGCCGCAAATGACTGATGTTCAAGGGTTCTAGTTCCTTGATTCCATCAAGAGAGGCTAGCCGGTATGTTCCGGGTCCTATTTTACTATCAATTACATATGGACCTAACCAATTTGCCATGAACTTGTCCCTTAGATGGGACGACAAACTAGAGTTCTGTTGGTTCTCTTTTAAGACCAAGTCACCAACCTGAAAATCCCTCAGGTGAACTTTCATGTTGTAAGCTTTCTTAAGTCGCTCTTGATAGATACGTAAATGCTCGAGAGCATTAACGCATCATTCATCAAGCAACGTAAGCTGGTCTAACCGGGCCTATCGTGCAGTGTCATCATCGATGAACTCTTGCATTGATATGCGCAGGGAAGGAATTTCCAACTCGAGAGGCATGACTGCCTCGGAGCCATACACGAGCGAAAATGGAGTTGCCCTAGTGGGCGTCCGAATGCTAGTGCGATAAGCCCATAGGGCAAGTGGGATTTGGATGTGCCAATCCTTATGACTGTCTATGACTATCTTTTTGAGGATGGCAACTAGCATTTTGTTTGATGCCTCTGCTTGCCCATTTGCCTATGGATAATAGGGTGTCAAAAAACTATGCTGAATTTTGTACTTTGTGGTCAAAGCACGCACGTCTTTGTTCTTGAATGACGTCCCATTATCCGAGATTATTTTGGATGGAATACCAAAATGACATATGATGTTATGTAAAATGAACTCCACAATGCGGGGTCCTATCGTAGAGGTAAGCGGAACTGCTTCCACCCACTTGGTGAAATACTTTGTGGCCGTTATGATAAACGTGTGATGACCTGACGATGCAGGGGAGATCTTTTCGATTAGATCTAAGCCCCACTACAAAAATGGCCAAGCCGACTGGATCGTCTGCAAGGCCTGGGAAGGTACATGTGTCAAATTAGCATGATGTTGACACTTCATGCACTTCCTGACATATGCGCAACAATCTCGCTCTAAAGATGGCCAATAATAGCCCATGCGAAGAATGCACTTTGCGATGGCCATACCACTGAAGTGGCCACCGCACGTACCATCATGCGCTTGGGCGATCGCCCAAGTGGACTCTTGCTGGTCCAAGCAACGAAGGAGGATCCCTTCATAGCTATGATGGTACAAAATGTCTCCTAACAAGACATACTTTGCCGCTTTCTGCTTGAATGCTCATTTTGTGGCATGCATCAATCCAAGTGGGAGATTACCTAACTTGAGGTAGTCCCTTATGGGTGAATACCAATCCTACTGATCGGAAGCCTCGACGGTATGAACAACCAATCCCTCTTGAAGTTCATCCCTAGCAAACGCTGAGCGGGAGAGAACTTGTAAGAATAGCATTGTGTTGCTATTAATGGGAGTAGGGGAGAACAAGGACCCCTAGTTGGCATGTTTCAGATGATCATGGATTCGAGAGAACCTATCCGAGGATGGTTCAATCTGGATCATGTGGATTCCTGGCGTCAAGTTAGAACTTGCACGGTCCATCATGGATTGCGATAGTGTTTTGACTTGAATGGTTGTCATATCACCAGAAAGGTCTTGCGGGATTAGTGACCCCAAGGAGGCCATAGTGTCCGCAAAATGATTCGATGACCGAGGGAGTGCCTCGATGTCGTACCACTCAAGATTCGCCAAGAATTTGTCCACAAGGGCTTTGTAGGCCTACAGAACTGGGCATTTGCATTGGAATACCCCTTTGACTTGGTTGACAATTAACAACGAATCACCAAAGATGTTCAATCATTTGATGTTCATGGTGATTGTTGTCTGAAGACCTATGAGCAAGGCTTCATACTCTGCATTATTGTTGGTGCATGGGAAGTCTAATTTAAAGGACAGAGGCATTGGAGCCCCTTGCGGTGTGAAGAATACAATTCCCGTGCCACCACCTTGCTCACATTTAGAACCATCAAAAAATAGGGTTATGTCGGCCTGTGACTCAGGCTCATCAGAATCTGGTGATTCTGAGACATGGAAGACCCCATCATCGGGTAGTTCTATGACCAGAGGCTGATCGTCTTCGAGAGGAGCCTCTGCTAGTTGATCGGCTATGACCTGTCCTTTGATGGATTTCTGTCCAATAAACTCTATGTCAAATTCCATCAACAACATGATCCATTTCGCCGTGCGACTACTATGATAAGTATGACTCATCATGTACCGCAATGGATTCTCCTTAGACACAACATACGTAGTGTTGCTCAGCATGTAGTGGCATAGCTTTTTGGTAGCAAACACCACTGCCAAGCAGAGTTTCTCGACGTATGCATAGTTAAGTTCATAACTGACCAGGGTGCGGCTAAGATAGTAAGTAGCCTGTTCTTTGTGAAGTTCATTCTTCTGGGCTAGCATGGCACCCAGTGCCACCTCAGTAGCTGAGATGTATAAGTAGAATGGCACTCCTGGTCTAGGTGGTGCCAATACTGGCGGTGAAGCCAAGTATCATTTGATGTCATCAAAGGCTGATTGGCACTCGTCATCCCAGTGAAATGCTACCCCCTTGTGCAATAATTTGTTCATGGGTCGGCACTTGTCAGATAGCTGCGCTATGAAGCGCTTGATTGATGTGACCTTTCCCTGCAGACTTTTGAGCTGCTTAATGGTAGTTGGGGGAAGCATTTCAAGGATTGCCTTGACTTTGTTTGGGTCCACCTCGATGCCTCGCTTTGAGACTATGAAACCCAAGAGTTTTCCAGATGTGACGCCAAATACGCACTTCTTGGGATTCAGTCGAACTTTATGTTCCATGAGGCGATCGAGGATCTTGCTTAAGTCATCGAGATGATCTGGGCGCAAAAGAGATTTGGCCAACAAATCATCCATGTAATCTTCCAAAGTTTTATGCATGTAATCATGGAAGATGTACGTCATGGCACGTTGGTAGGTGGCACCAGCATTTTTAAGGCCAAAGGGCATGACCTTATAACAAAATGTCCCCCAAGGCATTGTGAACGCCATTTTTAGTTGGTCCTCGAGATTGATACGAATCTGATTGTATCCCGAGAAACCATCCATGAGGGATAGCATTTCGTGACCTACTGTAGCGTCTACCAATGCGTCGATGCTCGGCAAGGGGAAATCATCCTTAGGACTCGCTTTGTTTAGATCTCAAAAATTAGTGCATATGCGAATCCTCCCATCGGGCTTTTTGATGGGCACCATGTTGGACAGCCATGGCGGATAATCCACGCAGATGACAAACTGTGCATCCAACAACTTTTGCAATTCATCTTTGACCATCAAGGCCACCGTTGGGTGCATCTTACGTAGTTTTTGCTTAACTGGCTTGACTGTCGGATCAAGCGTTAGATTATGCATGACTAGCTACGGATCTAGCCCCGACATGTCTCTGTATGACCATGCAAAAACCTCCTTCTTCTCTTTGAGAAGGGTAATGTAGTCGGCTTGCTCTTCAGGGGATAAGCTTACCCCCAGCTTGATGATCTATGGATTCATTGGATCCAAGCCGATGTCTACGTCAGTCATCTCCTCGACCGACATGTGGGATCCATCCTCCAACTGATGTGGAGTTGGGATCAAATGGATATCATTTGCTGAGTTTAAATCTACGTTGGGAACCTCGGGTTCCTCTTCAGCATGAAAGATATCCTGAGTTGTCCCTGGGGTAAAATGAAGCATTTTACCGAAAGGCCAGTACTCTGATGGGGATGGAGGTGAATTGACGTGATCCCAGTCAATGGCATCTATGTCTAGATGCAATGACCATGCTGGATCGGCCGGATTGTGGATGGGGGCGGTTAAGTCAATGGAGATCATGTTGATGAAATGATTTTGGTCTCCATTACCATGGGTGTGATGACTCAAACATTCTGGATGTTCTCTGTGCTCCGGATCTGGCTCTAGAGGTATTGGCACGAATGGATCGGCCCTATGTGCTGATAGGAGGACAGGGTCTACCCTCGACACTGATATCACCCTAGGGTCTCGGAGTGGAAGGTGCTCTTCATATACCTGGAGCGGCGGATCCAACACTTGGTCCCACCCCACTGGGTCTACGTACCACTCGTGCCCTGGCACTATGCCCATCTATTCAAATATGTCATTAATCTCCAAGGGGTATGGTTGCGGCATCTATCGCATGTGATTAAGATATGTCATTTTTGTTTCATCTTCGTAATCACTATCGGAGATCCAAAAGCCCTCGTTGGCTCCGACAACTGTTTGAGGCATTACAGGCTCATCCTGCTCGAGCAAATTAATCTGGCCCCATTGTGGTTGTTCCACTCTCCATGGGGGGACCTGATTCTCTTGACGCGGCACTGGCTCGATTGGAGCCTCTAGAGGGAACATTGTCAAGAGGCTCTCTTGATAGTCATTCATGGGGATCACTTGTGAGTGATCACTATCGGATTCGAAGGGGTCATATGATGCTGGTTCATATTCTGATTCATCCTCCGAAGATCCCTCTTGACACTATTTATACCTTCCTTGAAAGTGAGTCCCCAAACTTTCGCCTCTCTCTAGCAAAGGGGAAGGGTTATTGAGGTTAACAAGGGTGGTTGTTGACCATGGGAGGTAATCTCCCAATGTATACATTGTGTTCGGGTTGGCATAAGGATCTGATGCCAATCCACCCTTGTTGCCTATCCCTAGGCCTTGCATGTTCTCCACCAAGATGTCCAAGGGTAGGGGGTGGTTGAACCCTACTCCCGACTTGTCATAAGGCATTTGGTATCTTGGCTGGCAAAGGACACGCACTCCTTGCTCATACCTGCCTAGCCCATATCCATGCCAATTGCATTGGCCAAGATATCTCAGAGCGAAGTCCGGGTTAGACAGATAGTTGACATCTTCTCGTCTTCGTCCTCTTGCATGCATGGCTCGATACCATGATCAAGGCCCCCATACACAAAGTTTGTCTGGTTTGGCGGGTAGCCTAAAGGAACAATTGTACCGATGGGGAGGCGAGGTCTCCCCATGTCTTGCATGGACTCTAGCGTGGTCGTTGCTACAACATTCCACACTAGATACTCCCCCAGGCCCGTATTGGCCATTTCAACAGTGATTGTTGGTGATTGAGGGGGAGGGAATGGAAGCTCTTCCTGAGTCCACTCCATGTTGGGTGAACTAGGAGCCTCAACTTCCATTGTGCTAGGCATCTCTTCGGTAGAGATGGTTGATACTATTGGCAGTGCCTCTTCTAGGGGTTGAGCCTCTTCCAGGGTTTGCTTCCCTTTGTCCTTCTATTTAGCCATGATAGGTGGCATTGTTGGTGAAGGACCGGACGATGAAGATGTACCTGGCTGGGGTTTTGATGGATTTATCACCAGGGGTGCTTGCGGAATCGGACCCTGTCTAGATGGATTTAACTAAAAATCCAAGTGCATCGATGGGAGGGTCGATTGCGGCATCAGCTGCACCGCATTGCAATATTTGAAGGGTTCTAAGTCCGCCGGGACTACATGTACTTCCCCTTCAAATGTATACTTCAAACACTGATGAGCTATCGAAGGGACACACTTCATGTCCCTGATCCATGGCCGCCCTAGCAAGATGTTATAAGCCATCTCACCTTCCAAAATATGGCACAATGTAGGTATCATCTTTTGTCCTACTTGAATGGGTAGGACAATTGTGCCAACTATCGAGCATATCGCATCATTGAATGCTCGCAGTGTATAGGTGGAAGCCATGATGTGAGAGGCTGGCAACTTTAGATGTTTCAATGCCGCTGTGGTAATGATGTTACTGGACGAGCCAGTGTCTACCAACACCCTCTTATACGGGATCCCGTTGACCCATGCGATAACGTGCAGGGGTGGATCTGCCATGTCATCAGACACTGATTTAACTTCATCCTCTCGAAAGGTGATGACTGGCTCCATGCATCGTTTGACATGTCCCACGAAGTTGTTGAAGGAATTCGCTTCGTGGGGCTGCAACTCGATGGCTTTCAATATCTCCATTAGAGCCTCCCGATGGGGTGTTGATTGTTGTATAAGCTCGTATATGGAGAGCCTAGCCGACGTGGTCCTCAAGCTCTGCATGAGTTTGGTCCGAATCGTGGCCGTGGGTCTAGGCGGAGGTAGCTGCATAGGGTGTTGTTGAGGTTGTGACGTCGATGGAACCTCTCTTGTGGCTGCCTCGGGGGCAACTCTTGGGTATCTCTTGTTCCTAGTCACTATGCTTATCATTCCTACATACCCTTGCATGGGGAAATTCTGTTGCACCTCATTGACTTGAAGGGGTTTTGCCTGTGCCTCATGGGCAGGCAAGGGGTCTTTGAAAACTCCCATCTGCTGGTTGTTTGGCGCTACGGGGTTGTCCACTACCAACGTCTTATTGTCAATCAGGTCTTGTATCAAACCTTTGAACTTCCAACATGCATTCAGGTCATGTCCCCACCATGATCACCACTAAAAGCATGAGGATACGGAAGCAAAAAGGAAAGCGAAGATGCGATGCAAACCGAACCAAACTTAGCGCTAAATCCTAGGAATTTGAAAGTGCATGAAAAGAGGGAAAAGCATGAGCGAATCAAAATGAAACAAATGCAAATAAAGAAGACAACCCTTTTTATTGATATGTTTCACAACTCGGTTACAATGCGCATCCTCCCCTTCCAAGGGCTAGGAGCGTTTAAGTATGCGTTCTTGTTACATCCATGGGTGCCCTTCCTTCTTCCGCGTGCCCACATGTAAAATGGGTGGACCAAACATCATCGCCACTTGCGTTGATGAGTCTTGACTCCTTGCTACTCCTCCGATGTCCAGACCCTACGTTCAAAGGAACAAGAAATAGTCAGTAGCACCTGCGGATAAAACAAAGCATGCAATCCCCAAGCCTACGATAAGTGAATGAGAAAAATGAATTAAACTATGACTAAAATGAATCCAAATGCTCTAAAAATTTTACAGGGGCATCAAGACACCACCAGGAAGGCCCTACAAAAATAACAATTGGGAAATTCCTCACCGATTTGAATTCGCTCCGGGGTGGGACGAATTCACCTGCAACAAAATGCCGAAAAGGTACTGTCCCAAATGTCCTACCTAGGAAGCTCCAAAAGACCTACAAACTTGGGGTTAGCTAATTGGGGGTATTTTGGGAAGACCCAGATGGTCATATTTTCCCAATTTGGCCTCCATAAATGGGAATTTGATGATGCTACCTGTAGATTAGTAGAAGCGAGCAAAGATAGAAACATGATCAAAATTGTTCAAAACGAGACGAAATTTAAATGACAACCTATCTAAGCATCATAGAATTGAATGCAAAAATGAAAGAAAGAAATTCTACCATAGAATTCCCATCACTCCGAAAGGGGGCGATTAGGATTGTGGCAGTGTGGGAGGGGGCGCCCATGGGGCAGGCCGCCCATCGTTTGAGGCCTGATTTTGGCACCAATCCACTTGGGATGGGTCCAAAACCTCTTGTGGGGTATTTTCGACAAATTTGGTGGGATATTGTGGCCAAATTTCGGGTTTTGGGTTCAATATTCATCCTCCCAATAGTCACCCAATGACCTCCCCTCTAAAGGAGATCAAGGATGTGAAAGGCGCAAATCCAAAAGGTGTGAGGTATGAAAATAAAATGACAGCACTTCGTTGCTCCAAAATGCTCCTTCTCTGTATCTTTTGGGGTGAGGAAACTCACCAATTTATAGACCTGGAGGTCTCTTGAAATGGGCATGCAGAGGCGCCACTTGGCAATCATGCCTTCCCAAGGGGAAGGAGATTCCTCCCTGAATAGGGACTTCATGACTGCCCTTGTAATTGCCTCTAACGCTCGAAAACGCTCACCCATACTCCCATGCGATGAAGGAAGCATTAAGTGGTGGATCTGAGCTGCCATTTGTCAAGATTTGACTTTTTGCCCGTCAAACCTGCAATTCGCCCCACCCTGGAGCGAATCTAGAATTCGTCCCTGGGTGGGGCGAATCCCAGTTTGAATTCATTCCAGGGTGGAACGGATATTGAGCAAAGTTCCTGAAGGTGCCAAATTGATCTCTGACCTTCCAAAACTACTGTGAGAGTGGTTAGGACCACTGTTTAACCTCTGGGGGCTGCCCTTGGGGCTGTGTGTGTCAATGCGATCAGTGTTTGCAGTCACATAATCGGATTGGTGCTATTTTGGTGTCTACATAACTTTATGCTGAAACCTATGACATGAGAAGCATAATCCATTGAAACTACATTGCCTTGACCCCATTGGTCTCTTAGTTTCTTTTACCCTGTGTTGCTTCTTGTTCTATATGTTCCTCATTTGTACATTGTTCCTTCTCTTATTGAAATTTTTCTTGTCCAACTCATCCTCAGAAGTCTCAATTTGTCTTACACTCTCCTCTTCTAAAGTTTCTTCTTCTTTGGAGCTTGATATTGACTCTCCTCCTTGTTCTTTTTATTCCTGTTCAAGACCAAGTCTTATCTTATTTGATGAAGATCTTTATACCTTTATAATCTTATCCAATTTCTTTGAGATTCTCCCAAACCTGTGTAGCTTATCTTTAGACTCTTTTACTTCCTTCCTTAATGAAGCTAATTCATGCTCTAACCTTTCATATTCTAAAACCTGTGCTTCTAACTTCTCTTTGAATGTTATTGTCTTAGGTATTGAGTTGGTTAGATCCTCTATAAGCTTTCATTTCTCTTCATCATATTATTGAAACTGAAGCTTTAGTTTTGAATTCTACTTTCTTACCTTTCTTAATGCATCAAGGGTAGAAATAAGCTCACCCTTAAGATCAACTTCTTCTTATATTTCTAATTCTTCCTTTATTATTTTATTTTCAAAATCATCTTTATTCTTTTTTTATTCATTTCCACTAGAAGCACTTCATTCTTCTTATATTGCCATAATAAGACTTTCTTCTGGTTCTTCAAGTGTATCTTCAGATTCATCGTCACTAAAACTAAATCCATTCCTTGTACAACTATCTTCAAGATGACCAAAGTTACAACATCTAAAATACTTGAGAATTATTGATGTCTTGTTTCTAATCACTTCTTTTTCTTCTACCAGAAATAGAATTTCATCTTCATCATTATTTGAGGAACTTTCATCACTATCACTTGAACTCTTACCTACCTTGTTTGCATAGAAACTCTTCTTATGCCTTTGAAATAATTTATTTCCTTGCCTTCTTTGTCCACCCCTGCTTTTCTTTTGATAATTGTGTTTTCCTGTTTCTATGTTCTTATGATTCTATTTCTCATCCTCACTACTATTTCTATATTATGTACAATTAGTTGCATAGTGACCATATTTACCTCAGTTAAAATGCCTAACTGATTTCATATCTTTATATTTTTTTGAGTCCTTGTTCCTTCTACCATATTTTGCTTCTTCATCACTGGATAACTCATTTCTTGAATCTGACTTCTTACCCTTTGTCTTCCTTGTAAATTTTAAGGTTGATTCTTTCTGGGGAATAGGTTCCTCTTTTATTCTCATCTCAAAATTTTTAATAATTCTATGTAATTCATCCCTTGCCAAAAGTTAAATATATTTTGACTCTTCTATAGCTGAAATATTTTCACTATATCTTTTTTGGAGTGAACTTAAAATATTATCATAAACATATGTTTCTTCAAATTTAAGCCCAAGTCCTTGCATCGAGTTAAAAATCTCATCCACATGAAGTAGTTATGTAACATTATTTTTCTCATCCTTCATCTTTAGGTCTTCAAAAGTTCTTTTGTAATTTTTAAACTTTACCCTTTTGACATTTTTGTCTCCCTCATATATACCTTTCAACTTATCCCAAATTTCCTTTGCTAATGTGCAATGCATAACCTTTATAAACTCTATTTCACACAAATCCTTTAAAATTCCATTCATTGCATTTGAATTATTTATATGTAGGAGCTTACCATATTTACCTGTAGGTGGAGTGGCTAGCGGTATGTAACCATCCTCAATTGCTTACTATATTTCATTTCCTAGTGCTATTAGGCGAATCTTCCTTCTCACACTCCAAAGCTCATAATTGTTCCCATCAAACAATGGTGTTGTATTTCCTGAAGATCCATTATGAGAATCCATACGTGTTCTTGCGAGCTTTTCATTCAATTTGTTAAACTCTTTCGAAGGAACCCGCTCTGATATCAATTGAAGAACACAAGATTATACTGAGATGGAGGGTGAATAGTATAAGACCACTTTTTACTCTTTTTTCTCAAAAAATATTATCCAACATATCAATGGAAATATCAACAGTAGTAATCAAAGCAATGTATAAATCATCACATACAATAGAGACACCAATTTAACATGGTTCACCCAATGTGGGCTACTCCACGGAGAAAATATTTCACTAAAATTTTCTCAACAAATATCTTGGGAATTCTTCCCTATTAAAATGCTTATGGACCTCTATCAAAAGGAGACACCAATACCCTAATCTATTTTATGGGCACCAACCCATAGGAGACACCAATCCCCTATTCTGGTTCATGGATCTATAAGAGAACTCCTTCTCATCTGCTCTGGTTGGTGATACTCTAGAAGACTACTACCTCCACTGCTCTAGCTTATGGATCTCTCTCCACTGAAGATCTATATCCTCAATCAGAAGACTTATCCTCACTACCCTAAATTATGGAAATCTATCCACTAGAGACTAATGTCCTCTGCTCTATCACCTCCAAAGCTTACTCTCAGCTCTGTCTCAACTCTACACTAAAAATAGTCCTTCGGTCTAGCACAAATATTCTCAATATTTATCTCAAATATGTACTAAACACAATCCTTTGATCTAGCACAAATCTACTCAATATCTATCTCAAATTTACACTAAACACAATCCTTTGGTCTGGCACAAATTTATCCTCAAATCTATCTCTGGTTTGGTACAAATATATCCTAAATTCTACACCAAACATTATCCTTAAACTATATTCAAGCTTTAACACAAAGCTTGATCCAATAACAAATCACCTATGCTAGATTTGTCCCAAACCTTAAATCAAAGTTTGAACAAATTATTCAATCAACTCTGCTTCTCAAGTCTTCTCAAAGACTTGTCTCAAATCTGTTTACAATTCCTTTCAAGAACTTGCTCAATATGCTCTCAAGTCTTCACTAATACTTACCTCAAATGTTTCCAAAAAGTCTTCACCAAGAATTACCTCAAATATGGTCACAAGTCCTTCTAAGAACTTGCCCAATCTGCTCAACAAGTCTTCACTAGGACTTACCTTAAATTTTCTCAACAAGTCCTCACTAGGACTTGTCCAATCTTCTCAACAAGTCTTCACCAAGACTTACCTTAAATATGCTCAACAAGTCCTCACTAGAACTTGTTTAATTTACTCAAAAAGTCTTCACCAAGACTTACCTTAAATATGCTCAACAAGTTCTCACTAGAAATTTCTCAATATTCTCAATAAGTCTTCACCAAGACTTACCTCAAATCTAATCAACAAGTCCTCACTAGAACTTTTCCAATCTACTCAACAAGTCTTCACCAAGACTTACCTCAAATTTGCTCAACAAGTTCTCACTAGAACTTTCTCAATCTGCTCAACAAATATTCACCAAGACTTACCTCAAATATGCATTGTAAGCTTCCATAAAAGCTTACTCAACTCAGTACTTAAGTCCACTCTAGAACTTACTCAAATTAGCTCACAAGCTTTCACAAAAGCTTATTCAAATCAATTGCAAACTTGCATATAAAACTCAACATAATCTCTCACAGAAAACCTCTTCAATCCAACAAACAAGTTTCACATAGAATATTTTTTGACTTTAGAAACATATAGAGAATGGTTAGAGACTCAATATGTTTCACACTCACTAAACACTTACAAAACTCAACTTAATATCTTTTAGAAAACCTCTTCAATCACTCAAAAAAAATTCACTCATAATCTTGTTAAACCACATAAACATATAGATAATGGTAAGAGACTCAATATGTTTCACACTCACAATCACTCACTCACTTTCAAACTCTTTTCAAATCAATTAAGAATAAAGAACAATTTGTTTCATAGAACTTGAACTATCACTCCAACACTTCCAATCAGTTATGCTCAATCAACTCCACTCAACCAATCAATCAATCAAATACAACCTGCTTACAAAACTTAAACAAGTGTTTCACTACACTTTCAAAAACTCACACTATGAATCTCAATCCTTGACTCAAGATGATTCTTCATTCATATAACAATGATACTCATGATCTTTTCACAAGCCCTAATCATGCACATGAATATTTACTCAAATATTTTCAACAATGCTTATCAAACAATATCACATAACAATGATACTCATGATCTTTCACAAACCCTAGTTCAATATAGTTCTCAATTTCTCACTCAAATGTTCTCACAAACATTCACCAATCATGCACATGAAAGCTTACTCAACAATGCTTATCAAACAAACATTTTCACTCCAACTTATATTCATAAAACCTCAATCAACCATACACCTCATACAAAGAAGAATGTTTCCATACTTTTTTACTTTGATGGAGATATATCTTCAAAACCTGTTTTACTCTTAACCAAAAACTCTTGCCAATTCCAGGTTAGATAGTAACAATCTACCTCAAAACTCTCCACTGGAAAAGTCACTTTAATCATGCAAGAATTACAATGCAATGTTGAATCTTAAATTCACCTTATCACCTCTACTTCAAAAATAACATCTAACACATACATAACAATATTACTCCTTAATTACACCTTATAATCTCCACACTTTTAAACACTACTCAAAACCCTAGATCTCAAATTAAATTAGCAAAAATAAACTCCTCAAAAATTTCTTTATAACTCCTTTCTCAAAAATTAAATCACTCCTTTAATATGCTCAAAAATGTAAAAATTAAATTTAATAGAACACCTTATACCTCCCTTTAACTCATGCCACATTAAAAACCTTAGGAGCAAAATTTAATTAAAAAATTAAATACCTCTATTTCCCTCGGTGGGATTCATCCCCCACTGCGCTACCACCAGCGTCCTAGTCGTTGCCCAACTGTCGTGTGAGCTAGGTGCTCACACTAGTAGACAAAAGCACCTTGTACATTTTATATCCTATGCTAGGCACCAAAACCAAAAGGACCCCCAGCAAAACACTCCCAGGCTTGTCATCAAGATTCAATCGCGGGACCTCCTGCCTATTAATGCTTTAATGCACAAATACTTACTGCTAGCCCAACCACCAGGTTGGTAATGAGTATTTAAGCCTCCACTGTCTTATCCCTTCGATGGTTGCCGAACCAATAAAAAATATTATCCTTTGTCTTGCACAGATTGTGAAAATTTGTAGGCACTAGCAATATTAATTGATCGAAGGTAGGAGCTTAGGCAACCAAATGCACATGATATTTATACAATTGTGCCATCTCCCTTTGGATGTCGGTAGAGGGGGAAAATGCATATGATGTCGACGCTTTAATAAAAATTAAACATTTTTCCCTTATAACCCTAACCTTAGGGTTAATTAAATTAAATTATAAATTAATTTATAATGAAATTATTATAATTAATTTAATAACTTTAGGTCTTAACATTAGACCCATAATATTATAATAAAATATTATAATATTATTTTTCTTGGGCCTTCCTATTGCTCCTTTAGACCTTATATGACCACCTTGAATATTATAATAAGAGATATTATAATATTATTTCTCTTAGGCCTAGAAGCAATCTTTCTCTTACAGTGCTTACTGAAACTGACTCTTGACATCCTTCCTTTTATACTGCTCACTGAAACTGACTCTTGACATCAATGACAACAAAAATTGCTCATATTTCCAACAAAGTTGATGTAGCTAAAATGCCTATAATGAGATAAAATGTAAGACACATACCATAAGGAAGATGCCCTTGATTAATGTGATAAAATTAATCCTAACAAATGAATAAAAGCATACATCAAATGATAACCAAAGTTTTATTGGTGATGAAATGATGAAATTTTATTGCTTTGTTGTTTTTGATGATTTTTAATGTTTTTGTATTTTTTTTTTTTTATTGTTTTTGTATTTTTGAATGATTTTGATTATTTTTATCTTTTGATTGTTTTTATTTTTTGTATTTTTGAATGATTTTCATTATTTTTGTATTTTAATTGTTTTTTTTGTTTTTTGTTTTTTTGAGTTGATTTTTATGTTTTTATGGTTTTTGTTATATAATGTATAAGAATGGGCAAATTATGGTTATGGTAAGGAAGGGAGTATAATTTGAGGATGAAGAAATCGAGGTGGTAGTGGTTTTGGATGCTCCTCTAGGAGGAGGACAAGAAGAATGGATAGCAAAATGAGGAACAGGTAAAGGCAATCAAGACATTTCATAGGTTGTTCAATGATGGGAATGATGGGAAATGATATATATTTACAGTTTTCAAAATTGACTAAGATATTTTCCAATTGTTATTTGAGATGGACTTTAGAAGTGTCAAGGGACTCCAAGTGGATCTTGGAGTCCTAAAATAAGTATGAAGGAATGTTGATGATGGATTGAGGGGATTGTGGAGTGTTGTCTTTGCTATATTGTTGGCACAGAGTTGTGTCAATGCTAGGTTGCTGGCATGAAGCTATATCAATGGTAGGTTGTTTTTCTAGAGCCATGTCGATGCTAGGTTGCTATAATGGATAAAAACATGCATCATTTATGAATAACTAAAAATAAATATGATCTTAATCTAGCATAGTTGTCCATCCATGAGAAATATATAAGAATTACGATGGAATTCTATTAGCCATAACTTCCTATATAAATCAATACACACACAAGAACGAAGATAGAAGAGGATTAGTCACAAATACTTGTATATATATAATCTTCTAATACATATATGCTAGAAGAAAGAAGCTTGAGGACTGCTAGTAAGATGACTTAAGGTTTGAATCCAGACTAATACACAAAATATAAGATAAAATTTATACACAAGGCAAACTATTAGGTACAAATATATAATTATCCCCTTGTCGTAAGGCTCTAATCCAAGTATTTAAAGAGTTATTATAAAATTCAAATTTCAAAAGTTTCTCTACCTTGATATAGGTAGAAAACTTATAACCTCTATCACTCCTCTACTTGAGGTGTTGCTTTAAATTTATGTACGGTAGAATCGAGGTTGGTTGTGAGTCCTTCCTCATTGAGTACTCACTAGGTTGGTAGTTAAATTTGTAATGCTTTATTTATAATTCCTTCTCCTTTTTAGAACAATAAGCTCTAGTGATGGTCACTGTGTCAAGGCTTGTTATGAAAGCTTTTTACCAAGTATGTGGTTCACACTAATCATGTGGGCTTACTCTTCTTCCTTCATGCTTTCTAGAATGTAGTATTTTTTTGGTCTTCTACTAGACACGATTGAAACTCGTTTGCACTGACAGTTTGTTTACAATTTTGGTAAGTGTTATTTTATGTATAATGGTGTCTTATATCTTTATGAAAGATTTGATTTTTATGACTTTGCATATGGATTTAACTTGAGACTCTAGTTTGCACACTTTTGTGATTTTTCTTGACTAAAATTCTGTTTGAAAATCAAGTTTTCCTTCTCTTTGTGCTCCTTATTACTAGGTAGCCTCCTCAAAGCTCCAATTTATATTATCACATTATGCTTGCTAAACATTCTGGTCTTGTGAGTGGACTTGGATATTTTCTTCCTATTCAATATTTATTGCCAAGTCTTATATGTGGTTAAACTTCACTACATGTGCCACTAAATAAAAATGCTCCCTATACTCTAGAAACCCCTCTAGTCCGTATTGAAAAAGAAGATTTTACTTGCAAAATATTTAGGGTGAATGAAATAAAATAAACCTTAAATATACTATTTTATTTTGTATTATAGAATTTTATTACACAATTATTTATAGGCTTACCTCATATTGAGTAGCCTAACAATGGAGACTTTAGAACTTTAATAGAGGTCCAAGGTTTCAATATTGTGAGGGATAGGGTTGTACACCATATTTAAATAACTATAGCATAGTTAAGGATTAACCATGTATTGGGTAAAAAATATTTTTCTCACATGGATTATGGTCTTGTGGATGTTAAAAATTGCTTTTGCCTTTTTACCCTTTTACCAAGTGGAAAGTTGACTCCTCTTGGTAATTCAATCTAAGGTCAGCCTTAATCTAAAGAGAAACTAGTTTACTAAAATGGTTTCCCTACCATATATTTCCCAAAATATCTACAAATTTGTGTTCATATTCCATTATCAATCCACTTCATGATGAAGAATATAAAACTTTTGAATACACTTTTGGATAATAACTTGTGAAATGTACTTCTCCTTGAACTACTCTATGAATAAATTCCAAGTGAATTTTATTTTTTCATGTTTAATTATGATCTCTTCATTATTCCAACATACATTTGGATAACCGTCTTAATAAAAAAGTATAATCTTAGCTTTTTCCTTACTATTTATAATTAATCAAGTCTAAAATACCATTCCAATTTCCCAAGCCATTATCATGTGACTTTCTTTAACCTCCGACTCCTAGATAAGGGGTTTCTTTCTTTAGGTATTTGTAGAATTCATATTTAACCTCAGGCTCCTAGAAATTGTTCCATAATAACATGAGTAAAATTTTGTATAGCTTAAAAAACTAGTCATGTAATAAATTAAATGTTGTTCATTATTTTAAGTAATCATATTCTCTCCTATTTGTGACACCTCATCTTATTGATTATCATTTTAGTCAAACTCCTCCCCTTGTTGTTTTTTATCCCTTTCATGTTTTATTTCATCTTCTAGCCATCTACCTATTAAATTTGAATTATATTAAGTTATACAAAAGGTGCATATTTTGACAATATGAGTTGTCATAACATATTAAATAAACCCTTAGTTTTATTTTATTTTTATAGAAGTGCGAATATATTAAGAAATTTACCTATGCATCTCAATATTATAACTAAATTCACATATCAACAATAAAACAAAGTTTGTTTAATAATTTGATTCAAGATAAATAAAATCATAGTTTCTATTTTCATAACATAAAATAAAATTTTAACTTACATAGTTTATATTTAGCAAATAGCATCGGTTCAACTGATTAAATTGATTAATTTCCATAGAAGATACACAAATAAAAATTGCACCAAAATAATAGACGCATAATTACCAAGGCATTTTTTTATAAGATAGACGAAGGGATTTTGAAATGTGCTCCAAACCTTTTACAAGAGTGGATCAACCAACCAACTACCTAGAAATAAGAAATAAATATATCAATACAGAAAACAAAAAAGGATTCACAAAATAGACAAATAACAAAGGTACATTATAGTTGAGGAGGACAAAGAAAAAAATTTCCTAGGGGATCCCTACTATCGCAAATCAAAGACATTTGAAAACAAAAATTATGTCCTTGACATTTTATTGTCTATTTTATTTAATCCATCTGGGAAATCCTCCTACCAAATTATGCATATTTTCTACAAATATCCTAAGTTTGCTAAAACATCTATTGATCTATTTTCCCCCCTATAAAAATGCTTAATCTCGACCACTTCAAGGGTTAAAATCCATCTTTGGATTTTATCAAGTTTATTTGTGATCATCCAAGAAGGGACTTGAACACCTTTAAGCATATTAATGATATTGATGGAATCCCCTTCAATAATTACCTTCCTACCATTCAAAATTTCTAGTTGATAAACCCCTTGAAAGAGAGCCCATGTTGTTGCAAAATGAATGATCTAACAATCTAAATTTTCAATCAAATCCAACAAAATCCTTCTATTAGAGTCTCTAACCAATCGTCCCGCACCAATTGATCTCGAATTCCCTTTAGAAGCTCCATCAAAATTTAGCTTCAACCAGCTAGGAGGAGGAGGTTCCAAAATAGTAGTATGTCTACCAGGAGCTTCAAGGTGATATTTGGGAGAATACTCTCTAAATCCAAGAGTCGACTTCACTACCAACCTCCCAACGGAAGTGATCTTTTCTAAATAAATTGTATCCATATTATCAGTAATGTAAACAACACAAAGTACCATAAAATTAGTTTTATGGGAGATATTTTTAACGGCTCTAGAATTCCTCTCCTTCTAAATACAACACCAAACATGACGTAACCCAAAGGACCAAAAATATTGAATATACGAAGATAAAAAAGGAGACCTCCATTAAATGATCAAATTAGACATCTTTGAGAAAACCCAAAACACACTAATGGTCCTCAAGAACTAGGAGAAGATAGATTGAGATAAGGGATAGTTAGATAATAGGTGCACAAATGAATCTTCAACACTACCACATAGGTAGCATCTATTCGGGATAACAAATATCCTTTTCTACAAATTATCCAATGTGAGGCACTTCCCTTGAGCTACCAACTAAAAGAAAATATTAAATTTGGAGATAAGACCCTTTAACCAAATATTACTAATCAAAAACCAGGTATCAACAGGAACATATAACAATAGGTAGGCTAACTTAATAGAAAAGAAACTATCCTTCCTAGCCCCCCTCACCGATATATTTGGCCTATCCTAGTTAGGAATAACCATCCACTTTAGGATGTCCATCAAATATTTTAACGCAATTTCTTCTTCCTATAAAATCCCCAAAAAAACAAATAGTTTTCAGCATTTTCTATCATTAATAGAGACAATGACATCACATACCTTCAACCTGAAATCTTGGCTTGTGATTGGTTCCACCAAACTCAGGTGAGGATATGATTCCAACAATATCTCAACTACCCATGTTTCTTTTCAAAAATCAATGTTCTTCCCATTACCTAACACCCACCTTCCATCCTTTATAAAATCAGAGTGACTATTATCACAATATAATTTGGGTGGGATCCATTTAAAAACTATATATAATTAAAAAAATAAATTTATAGTTAATTAAATTAAATCTAACTCGATATTAAGATAGGACTTTATAGGATATATCAATTATCTTATTATTTAAATAATAAATTAATATAATGTATATCTTGAACCATTGAACATAAATAATTGGACTACGATGAATATTCCATTAAATTTCTCAATAATCATCATCATGACATGACATTGACAATTAGTAGATCAGCCTTTACAACTCAATGCATTGGCAATTGGTAACCATTTCATTTGAATAATTCTCTAAACTTGAACCACACAAATTAGAAAACTTAAATACAAAAACTATCAATGCTATACCAAATTTTACGTTATTTTCAAGTGATTTCTAAAGCACGAAGGATTATATAGCAAGAATTTATTATATTTATATCTTGATGACCAAACATGAGGGAGTTGAATGCTAGCAATAACAACATTATTCAAGAGGGATGATTTGAGATTCTGGTTGGTTTGGCTGAGCAGGAGCACATCATTTTGGATATGCATTATCAAGTTTCATCCATGACTATTGCAAAAATGCTTGTTGTGCTTCATCCCTTTGTGATATTTCAGTCAATTATGACCTTCAATGAGTCTACCCATGTAAATACCCTTGTTATTTTTCTTGGAAAGCAAATATATAATATTAATGGTTATTTAAAGGTATCTTGTAATGAAGGGTTGAGTCAAATATGAACTACGGTCGATGATATGGTTATCATAACCTTATTAAATTTGACATTTATTGGTCCAAATATTTATAAAACCTCATTTTGGGATAAGTCAAGTGATATTAAGGATATTTTTTATGTAAAATATTTCATCAGTTTCATGCAATATGAAACTCATATTGTAAAGGAGATACAAATAAAATTGAGTAGCAGGTTTTGTGAAGTAACAACAATAGTTTGAAAAGAGAAATAAAAAAAGATAGATAACTGAAAAATAATGCACACCAAAGAAAATTATAGTAGGGATACTCAGCTCCTTTGTTGTTATGTGCTCTTTATATTTAGTATATGCTCTATTACAATAGAAGATCTTTTTACATTACAATCTACATCCAATGGTTGTTACAGTGTAATACCCAACCAACAATAGTTATCAGAGCTTACAACCTATCATTTAGTAGAGCAACAACCCCCTTTGCATTCTCTAATGACATAACAAAAAAATCCTAGCCTGAGTGTTTTTGCCCTCTCTTTGTTTCAATTTTTTTGTTGATATGTTCAAACTGTTGTTGTTACTTCACAAATTGGTATCAGAGCTTGGGGTAAAATTAGAAGTTTTGTTTTGTTCAAAAAAGTTTGGATGTGTAAGGGACTATTTTTTGGAATCCTACCTGGATATTTTATGTGTTTATTTTTTATTATTTTCATTTGTTTGATATCTTTTATTTCTTTGTTCCAATTGTTGTTATTACCCATCAGGGCTTAGATAAAACTATTTCAAATACTACCTACAAGTTGCTCAATAAATGATACTATTTGAAATACATACTAGCTTTGATTTGAAAGTAGAAGGTGGTTCATTTTAACAAGATAGATGTACGATTAGAAAAAAATCACCTTCCTCTTGAGCTGCAAAGGTTTAGGTTTCATGTAAATTATAATATTTTGAATTTACTCATAGTGAAAGGATAGGGAAAAACCTAGTTAACATTCTTCAACATAATATATTTTTTATTATGCTTCATTTTTTATATGATGTGGAAATGCTTACATTTTCTAGTGATACTCAGCATTGTAGTGAAGCATAGGCAGATGAACTAAAATCGTATGAGATATGCATATCCTTGATGGAAAGGAAATAAAATTATATTTGAATAAAAATATTTAGAAGGTCTATATGCACTCACACCATAAGAGACCACATTAGTGTTCAAGGGAATCACTACACCAAAAAAGGGCTTTAATGACAGTTTTTAATTACCCTTAAAGACCTTTAAGGGCAGTTATTCAGTAATCATCTATGATAGCATCGTAAAAATTTTGTGCCCATAAAATAGTAGCTAAAATACACCTCAAATCACCTTCATCTTAGGGTCTAAGATGACGGTTAAAAACCACCTCAGATGACCACCATATTAGGGTCTAAGACAGTGGCTAAAAACTACCTCAGAGGACCCTAATACGGTGGTTTTAAACCACCATCTAATTATTAATTTTAAATATATATATATATATATATAATATTAATATGGTGGTTTAAAACCACCCTCTATATATATATAAACTTAAGAGGGTAGTTTAAAACCACCATCCTAGACCCTAAGAGGACGGCTTTAAACTGTCATCTTATTATTTATTTTAAAAAAAAATATATATATATATATATATATAATTAATAAAATGCCCTCTTATTAGATGAGAATCTTAGTATTCATTGTTTATTATTATACAAATGCTGAGGAAAAATGAAGTGTTTTCACCATTTAAGTGCAGCGCATATAGATGAAGTTTCCATTCTAACTTATTTAGATTGGATTTGGGAAAATTTAGAGAAATTTTAAAAGATTTTAGGTGAATTAGTGCTGGAAAACAAATGTAAGCAATGTGTAAACTAATATTTACACCCAAGAAATAAATATGATGCAAGTACTGCATGCCTAACAACAAAATCCACTGGAAGAATCTTAAACATGGTCATTGGCATATGAAAGAATGATGTTTCATGAAGCAACAATTGCATGCCTAACAACATAGACCGCATGAAGAATATTAAACAAGGTCAATAGCATCAAGTGATGATGTCAAATTATAGCTTCAAGTAATGATGTCAAATTGAATTCCTTTAGCAAAATACTACAATTCCAACAACAATAGAATGCAATGCTTGCAAGCCTGTGAAAGCATTTAACTCCTCCCGACCTTAAAATGATATAAACCGAATTACTTTAGAACATATATCAATTAAAGTATTTACACAAAACTAAAGTACTTTGGAACATAGATCGATTAATAAAGACTTTAGAACATCTTCAATACGTGCCATAAATAGCAAAAAGGATTCCAAAAACTTGAATGGCTAGAAAATATAAATGAAAAATGACTATTTTATAATTTGACCCTATGAATATTAACATGTGACTAATAACATGTATTTGTACAAAATTGAATTTCTTTGGAAAATAGATCAATTAATAAAGACTTCAAGACATCTTCAATACATACAATAAACAGTAAAAAGGATTCGAAAAACTAAAATGGCCATATCAATGGTTATTTTTGGAAAATTTGGAGAAATTTTAAAAGCTTTTAAGGTGAATCGATGTTGGAAAACAAATGTAAGAAATGTATAGACTAAGCTCTCCATTGTAGAAAAAAATATGTTGAATCTAGGAATAGATGATGCATGGGGGGAGGGGGGATGTGTGGGGGGGTAGGGGAAGAGAGGATGCATGGAAAGAAATGGGATGCTTGGGGGACAAGTGGAAAGATGACGGTAGGGGAAGGGAAGATGCATGGAGAGGAAGGGGATGTGTGGTGGCCCAGGGAGAAGGATGCATAGAGCAAGGTAGGGGAAGAGGACGCGTGGGATAGGGAAAGTTAATTTGAACAATTTCTTCTCTTCTTCATCATAGAAACATAATCCAGGTGCATGCTTCATCTCCCTCAATATATTTGAGTGCCACATAAAATTTTTCTCATCTATGCATTCCATATATTTTGAGGCTACTTTTAGCTTACACAGCAAGCGTGGTCGATGGAATTCATTCATGTTATGTAGGTGAATCTACAATTGCTAGTTTACCAAGCTATTAGGTAAGGTGATCCACCTTCATACAATTTCTACTACCTATCAAAAGATGTAGCTACTCTACCTACGTCCTAGTGACTATTTACTTTATGTACCTAATAAATCATAAATACCTCTCTCAACCACAATATGTGCCTCTTTTACTATAAGGCTTCTTTTGGGCTTGAAGAATGGTGATATCCTATTCAGAGGTAGAAGTTTTACAATAGGATCAGTTCCATGATATCGACTATGGTGTTAACTATAGGTTGCACTCATTTGAATCATAGTTGTCAGCCTCTTGATAAATCCATGGTGGATACAGGGTCTTCGCTATACATGTGTCTACTATTTGAATTGAGCATTTTGAGAGACCTATTGATAAACACATAGAAGAAAACCATATTAAGATATATTCATAGCATTACATTAATTAAAAAAAATCTATATGATAGGTTTTCCACATTGTCCATTGAATTTTTACTTTACAAATGCAAGAGAGCATGATCACCCCTATCATCCAAATGGCCTTTAATTAAATAAATATGAAGAACCCTATACTATAGTTATATTACATTACCCATTACGGCCTGCACAATGTAATCCATTGAAGTTTTTGGAATCCTTTTTGCTATTTATGGCACGTATTAAATAAAACTTTTTCAGTTTATTTTAAAGGTTATAATAAACTAATACCAAAGAAAAATATTATGACTAGTGAGTTCTAGGCTCTGTTCTGAAACCTAATAATATGAAATAGATACTCTTATTAAATCTTCAATAAAATTAAAATTGAAATAGTGCTTAGGAATAAGAGCTTATTGTACATGCATCCTAATTTCCATTGAATCTAGTTGTAATTTGAATCCAACATCTTCTAGAGATTTTTTAGACTTGTGAATATTTGAAGAAGTTTTTGATCGTCCTAAGAGCTTCAAAATATGCTCAAGTATTTTTCTATACTTTGTGCTCCATAATACAAGCCTCTGAAATCTTGTTATTTTCCAGTGCAAAAAACAACATTTCGAGGGTAGCTTTTACATTTTCTATAAAGCATGTTGTACCAGTGCTAGAGTAGAAGAAATAATAGCCAAATGCCTTGTAGGAACTAAGTCTGATCAGCTATTTCATAGCACATCATAATAAATTAGCAGATCCCATAGTAAGAGCCTCAGTCTCATAAGCTACAATTTGAGAAGCATTCCTAATAAGTCATTTTACAAAGTTGAGAGAATTTTCTTTCATGAGTGAGTGGCTTCTATTTTGGAGTGGTTGTTTACTCTCTGCCCCTATATATTTAGCCTTGGCTTCCAAGGCTTTGTACCAAGTGAGCACTAGATATTCCAAGGCTTTGTAGGCTTCTAGTAATTTAAAAAGGGATAAACAAATTTTGGGTACAATATCATACCTAGAGATTCCAAGGCTTTGTATACATTTGGTAATTTAAAAGGGGAAAATAATTTTTTTGGGTACAATATCATACCTTGAAACTATATGGTAGAAGTAGGGAGACCAGACTATTTTTCTTGTTCAATTGCTTTGGAAAATTTCTTGTCCCTGGACACCCAAATGTAATGCAGATTGGAATCTTTTGAGTGTGTTTCTCTAGTGCCCAAATTGTCCATATAAGCCTCAATGTTAATAAACTAGTCTCATAAATAGGCACCCACTTGAAATTCTTTCTTGCATAAAAAACATCAAAATTTCATTCGAAATGCTTTATTGCACAAAGAAACATCAAATTATCCATGCCCTACCAATATAAAAAACAAAAATCCCTTCTACCTGAATCCTTATTTATTTTTCCCTCCCATATGAATCCTTCATTATTTTTTAGAGTGATTATCCACCCTAATATGGTGGTTTCTAATCGCCCTGTTAGGGTGACCCTAAGAGGATGGTTATAAACCACCATCTTAGGGATAATATGATGGTTTAAATTTGCCTTCTTAGGTCACCCTGATATGATAGTTAAAAAACCATCTTCTTAGGGTGACCTAAGAGGATAGATTTAAACCACCCTCTTAGCCCTAAGATGATGATTTATAACTGCACTCTTAGGATCACCTTAAGAGGGTGGTTATAAATAGTTGTCTTAGGGCTAAGAGGATGGTTTAAAACCACCCTCTTAGGGTGACCCTAAGAGGGTGGTTTGCAACCTCCCTCTTAGGATGATCATAAGAGGGTATTTATCCTACGAGGATGGTTATAAACCATCCTCTTAGGATATATTAGGGTGGTTTTTACCATCATAAAAAACCACCTTATTTTAGCCATCATTAAAAACCCTTTTTTGGTGTAGTGAATATATTTTCAAAATAGCACAAATTTATAATGTCCATGACAAGATCTATAATGGTGAAATAAAAGTAGCACCTTTGCACCTTATTCTTCGTACCTTTCTCTCTCTCTCTCTCTCTCTCTCTCTCTCTCTCTCTCTCTCTCTCTCTCTCTCTATGCATAACAACCATTCGACTAAATCAAAGTAACACTTATATAATCAAAACATTTAATCATAACCTACTATAAAAATAGAAAGTATATTTTAAAGCATAAAATTCAAATCACGATAATCTTGATTTATAAGTTCATTATTACTAAAATATTAAATTATTATTATATCATTTATTAAATGGCATGATCTTGAGTGGTTAAAAATTAGACTTTCAAGGTGCAAACATAAGTAAGTCTTTGTAGGAGATATGTTTCATTTATAAAATACAAATATGCATATTATTTAAATACCATGATCATATGTTCATGATGCAACATAGATGGGTCTATTTAGACTCCATAAAAACCTAATTAAAATTTTAATATTTAATATTTATTAAAATATAACCACAATAGAAGGCCGGGATGCTGGGTGGAAGGTTGGATCAGTTGAAGGAACCATAATTGAAGGCTAAGATGTTGGGTCGAAGGTTGGATCAGTTGAAGAAACCATAATGGAAGGATGGGATGCTAGTTCGATGGTTGGATCGATTAAAGGAACCATAGTGGAAGGTTGTGATACTGGGTGGAAAGCTAGATTACTTGAAGGAGCCAAAGTGGAAGGTCAGGATACTTTGTAGAACACTAGATTGACTAAAGGAACTATAATGAAATATTATGGTGCTAGGTGGAAGTCTAGATTGACTAAAGGAACCGTAGTGAAAGGTTCTAATTTTGGTTGGAAGACTAGATCAGCTAAAGGATCTATAGTGAATGGTTGGGATATTGGATGGAAGGTTGGACAGATGGCTAAAGGATATATAGCGAAAGTTTGTGGTGTTGGAAGAAAGGTTCATGTGGTGCTTTGGCCCTATTTTTATCTTTGGCATGTTAGTGATTTTAGAACCTATAGAGATTGGGGTGATTCTCCACCATTCTTTTCTAGTGGGAATAAGCTAGATCTTTTTTAGGTTTGATGAAGTGTATCTATTGTTGAAAGGTAAAATTCATATTGATTCCAGAAATATGGTTTTTTAGTTTGTTAGGAATTTGTAAGTGTTGGATTTTCTATCTTGAGCTAGGGATGGTTGGACGATGCTTTTTTTTTTAGGATCAAATTTTTTATATTTTGATGGCCCATGCTTTACTATGATTAACTTCAGGTGTCCTTTTGTAGATCTAGATATTTTCTAGTTCTTGCAGAGTAGACCTTACTTTATTGGATATTTTCCTAGGCTTAGATTGGTTATATTTTGGGAGAGTTAGATCTTGGAGAGTGTATCCATATTGCGTAGATTTGGGCAAGAATTTTTTCAAAATTCCTTGGCTTATTTGGATGCTCTCCCATGGCCTTTATGGGTGGGAATTTTTTTTTTTTAAATTGTTTGAATTTTTTGGGAACAACTCTACATTTCTTAGCTCGGGATGGAATGTGCATTGTAATGTTGAATTTAATTTATTTTATGTCACTAGAAGAGTTGGATCTAAATATTTTTGAGATTTTATCCATTTTTTAGAAATTTGGGTGACATTTTCTCTTTTCAAAATTCCTTGGCATCTTTATGGATCCTCCCTGTGGAAATGTTTTTCCTTATGGGTAGGAATTTGTATTTTGGAATCTGTTTGATTTTCCTAGGTGCAAATCTATATTTCCTGTCTTAGGTGGGAAACTGTATTGTAATGTTGAATTAAATATTTTCTAGGCTAGTGTAGGAAAATTATGGGGGTCAAATGTGATGGTTTTATGGATTCTGCGATTTCCTCAATACTCTCAATTTGTTTAACAATCAGTTTATGTTTGGTCATGTCAGATCCTTAGGATCTGACACTGTTCCTTTTTCCTAGATCTTGGTTTGTTGAATCGTGGTTCAAATCCACTTTTTAGTTACTCTCATAGCCATATTCTCGATGCTTTATATTTTTTTAAGTTTCTTGGGGTTTCTCTAGTCACCTTTTCTACTTTGTAAAAGGCTTGAGGAGCCTTTCAAAATCCCTTCTTATACCTTATCAACAAAAATATTGATTAAAATATATTTTAACTAGCATAGATTTCTATCCAAATTAAGACCAAGTAACTTTTATTCATTTATTTTTGTTTCTTTAATCAAAATGATATTGAAACAAAGTTTGATTTAACTAATTTCATATCAATGTGCTTTTCGTAGTGTAAAAGGTTTAAAATGATTGTGGCATGGTGGTTATAGGGGTGGATTACACTAAGATCTATGTGGCGACTTCTGGGGCAGACAATGCAGAATACTATGGTAGCCATAAAAATTTGTACAACCTACTTTGATTCGTGGTGGCTACCGACTCCACCATGTAAATTGAAAAAAAAAATCTAATTTCATATCAATATGGTTTGCATCCATTATACATTTATGTGAAAGTAATATCACATTCTAAAAGCAAAGCATAGAATTGATAATAGCTAGTAAGGCTAGCATACAGTAAGGATATATTGCTTTGACATGAAAGTGAATATTATTTTATTTTTGTCATGTATAACACATTTTTTTACTTTAATTGAGTTTAATATCATACTTATTTAGCTATATATTTGAAAATGCAATTTTAAAGAATACACTTATTGGTTAAATGATTATGTGGATGTAAAATGAGTCCTACCTATATTTATATGTTTCACTTGATGCAAGGTAAGATAAGAGTTAGGAAAATAATAGTCTAACTAAAATCATTAGGAAATAAATTAAACAGGTAGGTTTATATAGGTTACAAGAAATAGTATCTCCCTAATAAACTCTAACAAACGCGCTATGAAATATTCGTGCATAGTTTAACAACCTAGGTAGGATAGATAACCTGCTAACCTAGTTTACCATAAGATATTTCCAACAGTGAAATTCTTCATGGTAAATGGTAAAATATGAATGTAAATATTCTTTTACCTAGTGGAGTAAATGGTAAGTATCCCAAGTAATGGAATATTACTCTAACATCCCCCCTTATTACATTATTTGGGTAATACATACATATCCCTCTATACAACAATATTTGGGTAAAGTATATAGTTGTCCCAATACAATGAAGAAGATGTTGATCTGCTGGTTCTTTGCTATGTCACAGTGCTCTGGCTACTTCTAAGCAAAAATTGGGTTATTCCTCACTTTGTATTCACACCAACGAATGTCCTTATGGTAATCACATCATCCAACCGATTTGCATGGGTAACTAATCGTTGTAATCGCTAGGTGTAGTAGAATATATTACTTCATACAAGTTTCATTCATTTACAATATGAATTTGCAAAATATAAGGTAGCTAAGGTGTCGGTCGCTGCCGAAAATGCACCCTTATAAGTTCCCCCATTCTTGTTGCAAAACATAGTGTAATTAATTTCTGAAGGAAGTGTGACTAAGGTGTCGGTCAAAGCCGAAAATGCACCCTTATAAGTCATCTTCCCTATTTACAAAAAACAATGAAGAAAATAAATGGATATCCCCCCTAAATTGCAAAAAATATGCAACTCAATAGTATTGTGAAGGATTTTACAAATATTGCCTCCTAGACAATTTTATAGTACAAAAATTCGCTCCTCTTGTTACAAGTACTTCAAACACCTAGAATTTGATATTTATGAAGCCTAAAAGAGGAACAAGAACCCCTTATTGCAAGGTCTTCAAACAAAAAACTTATGCTATTTATGAAGCCAAAAAAAAGGAGAGAGAGAATATGGTGTTTTTGCCCAAGGGACACATGTGTTTTCCCTCTACAAAACTGTTTTAGCAATTTAGCACTCCTTGTGCTATCTTTGAACCAGAAACAGAATTAGAATGAGACACTTCACAAGAAATATGGCTTCTGTGTTGTGCCTTTGCCATTTTAGTTTTGCTTGTTTTGAAACCAACACTGAATGGTGTCTTGGTTGTCATTTTTACAATTTGTGCAAAACTATGCTTTCTAGGAAATTTGATCAAAAAAGTTCACCAATTTGTCCTTTCTTATTGTAAGTACTTCAAGCATGATTGCTATTATGAAGTCTAAAAGAAAAGGTTTAATGTTGATGACTTGGACTTTTCTGATTGCCTTTTACAAGTTTTAGTTTCCTCTTATCAAAATCTATGTTTGAAGGAAGAAAGGAATTATCCCCCCTTAGTGCAAAGGATTGCAACTTTTAAAGTTCCTTTTTTTTTTAAAACTTGTTCTTTCTTTTGATTACCCTAAAAGAAGGATGAAAATTTTGAGGAAATTAAGCCAAAAAAATAAGAGTGAATTAGGGGTGTTGTTGATTTAGGATAGAATATCTTGTAATTTTGGCTTTAAATCTATGCAAGGATTTACACAAATTTGTGAAATTTTGGGGTTTAGTGTGTTCTTGATTCTATGACTTATAATTGCAAAATAAATAATGCAATAATCAAACAAGAATGCCCACAAAATTCTTATCACCTAGGTGTCGGATGCAACCGAAAATGCACCTAATTTGCCAATAAAGGTGTCGAGTAAAATCGAAAATGCACCTTTTAATTTTTGCAACAAAATGTGTGTTTTGTGTATTGCAAAAAATGATATTTTTATGTCTCCTACTTTGTTTTCCAATTTTGCAAAAGAAGTACAATGTTGTCTTCTCCCCTGAATTTTGTGAAATTAACAATTTTGAGCACTCCTTCCAAGACAAGTCGACACACGACCCGCATTTGGAAGGCTTCCAGAACTAGTCGACACACGACTTAGTTTTTGATGGACCCAAGGTTACAATTTCTTCTCAATTTTTTGCAAAAAAGAATGTGCAATTGTATGTCTTATATCCCCCCTTGGAGAAAACAAATGCACTCTTTGAACTTTGATTCTTACAAAAATTTCAGTCTCCTTGTTGTCTAATTTGCAATAAAAAATCAAGTGTGATCCTTTCTTGTATGCTAAATTAACAAGGTTTGAGAAGATTTTTAAGGTTTTTCGAATTTGCAAAAATATAGGTGCTCTTCCTTGTCTTATATCTCCCTTTGTGGAGAAAACAAAAAACACTCTTTATATTTTGAATTTGCAAAAAATAACTTTGTTTTCTTTTTTTTTTCTTTAAGTTGCAAAATTTAAATAAAAATTCAAATCATATAATCTAAATAATAATAAAAATAAAATTATGTTTTATATAATAAAAAAAATCAATTTTTTTTTTTTAAACATAATTTATATTTTAATTATTAAAAAAAATATAATAAAAACTTTAAATTTAAATAATGAGAAAAAAAATTAAAAAAAAAATTACCTTTTGTCCCCGCTAGGACTCGAACCTGGGTCTGGTGGGCAGCGGCTTAACGTGGCCGCAGTTTCCAGTCGGGCTAGCTAGCCCGACGGCAATGGAAGGTTGCGACCTTCCATATGAAGGCTATCTAGCCTTCATGCGGGAAAAAAAATGGGATTTAATCCCACATTCATCCCGTAACAGCATTTTTGCTGTATAAAGGGCCTAACGTGCCCTTACTTTATTGACTGCCTTCGGGCAATCAACTTGACCCCACTTTTTGCTACGCACACCATGTGTCGCAGCAAGGTGTTGGGTGGCACGTGGCCTGTCTGCCACGTGTTTCCCATGTGTCATGTCCAGTCTAGGTGGCGAGTGCCACATGTCATGTCTGAGTCCAGTGGCTATCCGCTATGTGTTGTGTCTAGTCCAGGTCAAGTCCAATGGTTGTTCGCCACTTGTCCGGTCCCTATCTAGTGGCTGTCCTTCAGTGGATATCCACCATGTGTCTGATCGAGTCGACACCTCAGGGTGTGTGCCTATGTCCACGTGTCCCTTTGGATGCGTTCCAGGGCCAGTCGGTGTCAGTCCACATGTCCCTCAAGATGTGTTTCGAGGCTTGTCGATGTCAGTCAACGTTCAGGTGTCGATTTTTCAATCAGGGATTGGAGGACTGTCTGCCCTCTCAGATCCCTATGTTCGTCAATCCACGGGAAGAGGGAGGGCGCTCCTACCCTCTCGGCTCTCCTTGGAGTGTGCCACATGGTGCTACGGGCCTTGGGGGCCGACACAAGAGTCAAGGTTGAATGGCCTCAGCTCGTTGACCGCAACTGGTCTAGGGGTCCGTGGGCCCTATGCTCGGCTTATGTGCCAGGTCGGTTGGCACTTCTGTGGGCCATCTGGAAACATCGTCTATGACAGCCAGGACTGTAGGCCGATATGCGACGTCGTCAGCGACGGCCTGTGCTGCGAGCCTATGGGCTGGAGTGGAAATATCTACTACCAAACTCATGGGCCCAGGTCTATGGGCCCGCCTAGGGATCCATGCAGGTCTTGAGG
The DNA here is from genome assembly GCA_028583015.1 of Wollemia nobilis. NCBI lineage: Eukaryota > Viridiplantae > Streptophyta > Pinopsida > Araucariales > Araucariaceae > Wollemia > Wollemia nobilis. The sequence goes on from JAQPPZ010000232.1 coordinate 2,101,596, forward strand.
GCCAGCAGGGCCCTCGAAGACCGTTCTAGGTCCAGGTCGGGTGGAACGAGCGGAGCTCGTATTAGGCCACCCAACTGCGATGATACCAATTATGCAAGGTAAGATAATATTTAGGAAAATAATAGTCTAACTAAAATGATATTGAAACAAAGTTTGATTTAACTAAATTCATATCAATGTGCTTTTCATAGTGTAAAAGGTTTAAAATGATTGTGGCATGGTGGTTATAGGGGTGGATTACACTAAGATCTATGTGGCGACTTCTGGGGCAGACAATGCAGAATACTATGGTGGCCATAAAAATTTGTACAACCTGCTTTGATTCGTGGTGGCTACCGACTCCACCATGTAAATTGAAAAAAAAAATCTAATTTCATATCAATATGGTTTGCATCCATTATACATTTATGTGAAAGTAATATCACATTCTAAAAGCAAATCATAGAATTGATAATAGCTAGTAAGGCTAGCATACAGTAAGGATATATTGCTTTGACATGAAAGTGAATATTATTTTATTTTTGTCATGTATAACACATTTTTTTACTTTAATTGAGTTTAATATCATACTTATTTAGCTATATATTTGAAAATGCAATTTTAAAGAATACACTTATTGGTTAAATGATTATGTGGATTTAAAATGAGTCCTACCTATATTTATATGTTTCACTTGATGCAAGGTAAGATAAGAGTTAGGAAAATAATAGTCTAACTAAAATCATTAGGAAATAAATTAAACAGGTAGGTTTATATAGGTTACAAGAAATAGTATCTCCCTAATAAACTCTAACAAACGTGCTATGAAATATTCGCGCATAGTTTAACAACCTAGGTAGGATAGATAACCCGCTAACCTAGTTTACCATAAGATATTTCCAATAGTGAAATTCTTCATGGTAAATTGTGAAAGATGAATGTAAATATTCTTTTACCTAGTGGAGTAAATGGTAAGTACCCCAAGTAATGGAATATTACTCTAACATCACTAACCCATATTATTATAGTAGAATTATAAGATTTATTATAATGAATCGTACTATTTTGAGAGTGCTTATAATAATATTAAGGAATTGAATTTGGGTTTTACTCATATAATTAAAGTCCATTTATAATTCAAAAACATTTCCAACAAATAATTTGCTAGTTATATAGGATTAAAATTACATTTATCCAGAGTAAATTAGCTAGTTGGAAGGGGAACTTGTTTAGTCAGGAATTTAAGTTACAACTTCCTAAGAGTAATCTCCAAGAACCTTCAGTATATTTATTATCAGTATTTCATATCCCATTCAAAGTAACCAATTCAATAGAAAATATTCAAAGATATTTCCTATGGTTAAGAACAAAAGAGGAGCAAAATTTTGTTGGTATCTTGGGAGAAATTATGCAATGATAAAACAAGGGGAGGACTTTTAAAATAATAAGGAATATGAACAAGGCATTTGCAATAAATTTTAGATGGAGGATAGTGAAGGAGGGTCATGTCTTATGTGTAAGAATTATAAGAAATAAATACCTTGACAACTACGAGGATAGTAGGTTTTTGACCACTCTAGATCCCTATAAAGATCTTTATTATGGAACCATATAGTGAAGGGTAGAGAGATTCTATGGAAAGGCACCCAATGGAAGGTAGACAATGATAGGTCTATCCACTTCTATGAAGATATTGACTAGAGAAGTTCCCATTAGTGAAGAATGAGAAGTTAGCAAGTATCAAAATAGATATGGAACAAAAGTATGAAAATATGTGAATGATTATTTTGCAATAGAAGGAGGAGAGGTAATATGGAAGGAGCTAAATATCCATAATCAATATGAGTACGAGCTTCAAAATCTAACAACTAAATGAAGAGAATATTATGTAAGACCCCAATCTGGTTGTGGATACAATAATATGGGGAGCTACTCAAGGAGGATCGTTCACTATTAAATTAGCCTATGATATTTCACATGCAGTTCTTGTGGGGGACTTTCAATGGGATAGATTATGGAGAAGGAAAGCCATTCCATATTTAGAAATTTTTATTTGGATGATAACCCCATACAAGGTTTTAACAATAGATAGCCTTTAATTGTTTTTCATTTTGTCCATGTGTGATAATTAATAATTTTTTTTTTGTAAAAACTTATCTTATGCCTCCTTATCTTACTTGGTATTTAACAAAAAAAATTTGATATAATTCATTGTTTTCTTCCATATATTTTCTTCTTCCTTAATATTTCTTATGTTTAGAGTAAAAATATTTTTGATGTGGCAAAAAATGATGTTTTGTTATAGCATATATTTTTTGTTTGGATTTATATCTCCTTCCTTGATCCATTTCTCTATAGTTTTCTTGATCTAGTATTACTCCTCTTTCAATGCATTATGATAATTATAAAGTATTTACTTTTTCACATAAGAATCCTAGTCCAATCCATTGATGTACCAAATATTCATTTTCTCCTTTAAATATTTTATCTTTTGAACAAACCTGTACAAATACAATCCTTAAAAATTTACTTCATCCCACCATAACATAATAATCTAGAAGAAATTAATATCTTGAATCCACATAGATTAGAAGCTAAATATATTTAGATGATTATTATTCGGTAAATTATAGGTCAACATAATGGTTTTGTGATTCAATCCTACTCGTAATAATATATTTAAAGAGATTGTATACTTTATTTAGAACCATATGTTGGATGACAAAAATATATGCAATCTTCTTTTTGCTAAATGATCTTTTCTAATGCATGTATTATCCCATGCTTTTTGAAAACTTGAAGGAATAACATACCAAAGATCATTTGAATTGATAAATAAAGTAAAATCTTACATTCATTTAGACCATCTTGGTGTAGAACCCTTATTTTTTTAGGGTGATAGAACTATGTTGAAATAGCCCCCAAGAATCCATAGATCACAATTATGAATCATCATTATTTTTGATAAATATGTGCTAAGGTCCTTCCAATAAAATTCACAAGGAATAACTATAGTCGAGCATATCAAATTTTAACCCTAATATTAATATTTTATCCATACATAATTGCTTCTAATAATTACCCATATCATGTATGTTTGTTTGAATATTGTTTCAATACCACATGAAGCTCATATAGAAGAAAACACTAGACAATCACCCATCTTACAAATCATCCTTACAAAACTTGCTACTTAATTTAATTTCTTATATTAAAATAAATTCAGGAGTATAATAACCTATTAGTTTCTTAGTAGTCTATAATAACCTACCTCGTAAGGGGGATGAAGTTCCAAGGATCAAATCTCGGGCCTCATCAAACTGAACGCTTATCCCTTTCCTAGTACTTTCAGTGACATAAAAGGTTTAAAATGATAGTGGCATGGTGGTTATAGGGGTAAACTGCATAGAGATCTATGTGGTGGCTTCTGGGGCAAACAAAACATAATACTATGGTGGCCATAAAATATTGGATAGCCTACCCAGATTCATGGTGGCTACTGATTCCACCATAAAAAAAACAAAAAATCTATAATAGTCTATATTTTTATTTGGATTCAAATTTTGATATCCCTTTTATTTTTTCATCATTTGATGGTCTTTGTCTCCTTTTTCCATTTCACTTAACCTTTTTATCTTCATCAATATCTTCTATTTTTCTATATTATTAATAATGAGACTTAACTTCTAATGATTTATGTTACAATAAAGAATCTAAAATGCAAGGAATGACCTCATAAATAATTTATTCTTTATATTTTCCCAAAATCCTAAAGTGCATAAAATAATCCTTTATAGTCATTACTCTATTATAATAATTTATAACGTAGAGTGACTAATATCCTCAAATAAGCTACAAATAACCCTCTTTCTACAATGCTTGATTACACCTAGGTTTTGCACCCCTTTCACTCCATTCCATCCTCATGTCCTCACGAGTACAACAAGTAGGTTGCAAACAATGCTCTTACTAAAATGCTTGACTACACCTAGGGTTTGCACCTCTTTCACTATGTTCCATCCTCATGTCTACTACTATTGTAATCCCTACGAGGATATTTAGGTTTAGAAGTTGTTATCTAATATGTTCATAATTTCTATGCTACTGTAATACCACTATGTGGTCACAATGTAATATGGGTGAGGCCTATTTCATATTATATAAAAATTTAAGAAAATAACATCCAAATAACTATGCTTATTTTTAATTAGACTAGAAGTACATACCAAGTTACAATAAGTTTGAGATAGTTTTTTATATCTCAAAATAATAAAAATAAATTAGCAATAATAGGAAATATTGAAAATCTCTTAAAAAAATAAATTATTAATTTAATTTTCAATAGTTTATAATGGTTAATATTTCTAGCAATGATATATTTTGTTTCATTTTGGCTCAAGTTATGATTGAAGTTGTCACTAGAGAAATTCTTAAAGTTTAATACTTTCACTTGACTAAGATGTTCTCAATTAGAATATTCTTGAGGAGGTATGAGAATTAGAATAGAAGTATTAATTTAAAAAATCTGTATTTTATGATATTTGATATTTCTATCAATAACGATATTTGTTGTGCTATTCACCACCAATTTATGATTTAAATTACCAATGGAGATATTTTAATTTATGATTTGATCAATTTAAGGTGGAAATGATCAACTTCCTTGTAAGGCTCATCAACAAAACTTTACTAGGGTGCACATGGGAAGAGGAGAGACAAGGAGATCCATAAAATAGGTCTTAATGCAATTGTCTCTATTGATCAAAGAGTTGTATCAATACCAATTAAAAAAAATTAATGTATTTTTTATGAAATTTAATATACCATAGAATATCCTTTTCTAATGGCTTTTCTAAATCTTATTATTTTTTTCATTAGAAAATAATTTTCCTAAAAATTTAAACAAAAAAATTATTAATAACTAAAAAATTACAAAAATATTTTTTTTATTTTTGTAGATGATATAAAAACCCTAATACAAATTAATGTTCAAAGAGGGTTTGTGATTATATTAGCAAACCATTAACGTCAAAAACTTTAAAAATTATTTCACGACAAGGTTGATTTAATTAAACATGGCTAATTGTAGAAGATATAAATTACTTCTAAATATCGTAATTTCTGGATCTGAAATAGCAAAACTATTCTATAACAATAAAAAGTCCCTGCAATTATTTTATAAATCTTCGTGGGTTAAAAAAGTAATAATAAAAAAATTACGGATTCCTAAAAATTTATAAATTCATGGAAGCTTTTCCAAAATTACTGTGTGAAAGAAGGAATTTAATAATATTTTGTATATCCTTTTTAATTTGTAAAGTGTAAGAAAGTTTTAGAGGGTTGAGCAGTCTCCTTTCAATTGTGACTTAGAGAATATAGCCCACAGCCACCACACACCCACCCTCTTAATCATGACCACCCTCTTAATCATGATCTAGGGAATTTACCAGACAGCCACCACACACCCACCCCCTTAACCATGACCTAGGAAATTTAGCACACGGTGTCAATAGAGAACTTAGCAGACACCCACCCCCTCACACACTCGCTCAAACCCCGGTTTGAACCTTAGACTATGAACTATTTTATATAATTTTCAATATTAAATAAAAATAACTATTTTATAATTATTAGTTATTCTAATATTTTAGATAGGAGTCTACCGCATAAATCCGTTGAAAGCTTAGGTTGGTCATATTAATAGCCAATTTCAGACTATGCACGGGGAATAAAGAATTTTAAGCAAAAAGAAATTTAAATAACCAGATTACTCGTGATGTGATCCATAGAAAGCAAAGGCAATTACTCCTTCAGTAAAATTCAGGGAGAGAACTTTCTACTCCATGTCCATATCACCACAATGAAAATCGTAGGAATCGACATTACGACGAACTTGATCTTTATACATGCACGGAGGAGATGTTTTGATATGATCTTCACAGTTTTTTGAATTGGCTACAGGGCCCATACCATTTCCATTAATTGGCTCCCTCGTATTTACTTGTGGAATTTCTCTTGAATAAGAGAAATCTGCCTGTGTCATATCAAATGATTGAATACTCCTCCTAAGAGCAGGATTGGGAAGAGCATTTGAGAAAACAAAATTTATGTTTGGGTTTGAGGGAGGTGATTGATTATGTATCTCATTGTTGATCAATGGAAATCCGTTTCCGTTATCTTGTCCATGTTGAGAATATCTTGGTTGATTTTGGTATTGTGACGGTAATGACACAGTCACAGAATACCCAATCAAGTTCATTCTCTAAATATTTGAATATGTCTGCTACCGTTAACGTCGAGCCTGATTCCTCAGTTCTCGATGATATCCACTCATATAATTTCGCCAGACCATGCCGTTTTCCAGCTTGAAATGCAAGATTTTGTTGATTGTGGGAGTGAGTATAAAGCTGAGACAAAGAATTAGTGGCTTCCCGAAAGATGTTATACATGCTTTTCTCCACATCAACCAATCCATTACTCTCGCACTTTCTTTTCTTTGCCATTGTATTGTTTATGTATGACCTCACAGACAATGAACGCTGAAAATGAAGGAAATTAAAGACGAAGAAAGAATGTAAGTATCTCAACGCTATCTCTGGTTGTCATTTGCTGAGTTTATAGAGTTTGATTAATACAGCTCTTTATAGAGATAAAAGAGGAGTCTGAAAGATGCAACGAAGGCCGACTGAAAATTATTGTTTTTGATACAACTCTTGAACAGGATAGAAAAATATAATCTTATAATGATCGCTTTCAATAAATGAGTTATTCCGAGTTATTCCATTTTTTATCATCTTAAAATTCATGGAAATTAAAAAAATTAGATTTTAATTTTATATCATTTTGCAATTTAAAATATAATTGCCGAAAGGTGACTTTTGTTATTTTATATACCAAGGTACATTGACAACATACTGTGTTCTTTTACATACCAACAGTTTAATTAGAATCCCAAGGACCAAGGTGCGTTATACATTAAATAAATTATAGAAGTTATTAACTTTATAAGATAATACCAGTCAATTATGTTAATAGTGTCTTCACACCACATAAGCAAAGAGACAAGACTTACGAGTGTTATATTTAAACAACCTTCATAATATAAGGATAATTATTTTTCATAATGGCTTTAAAATTTACATTTTCTTTTCTATTGTAATATATCTTTCCTTTTCTAGTGCATATATCTCATATGGTCTTTAATACATGAAAATTAATAATATTTATCTTTTATATAATATATATAATCTTTTGATTGCTTATAGCTCTGAATTCTCGCGAGTCAAGTTTTTGTTCTGGCCGTGCGGGAGATACATTAAGGGAGAATGTCATTCTTCAAAGACCTTTAAAAGTTCATCCCCTTAATGTTGCTTTTCCTATACATACAATTGATTTACATCGTATGGATTGGTAGGTTATTTTATCAGTTGGATCTGCAATGAGTTAATTTTATGATCTTGAATCAATTCTATCTTGATCTTCTATGGTGAAGTTACCAAGGTTAGAAACCTAAAGTAATGACTCAGTTGAAATGAGTCTTTTGTTTATAATTATAAATGACTTTAATTTAAATTGTTATTATATCCTTCTTGAATGAGATATTGTTGATGGTTTTTGTTTGGCAAGTTCAAAGAGTGAAATTGTTAGCTTTTGATGAATAACCACTCAATAATATGGCCACTAAATCAATAATACTCAACTCAATATGAAGGAAATAATAATGCTAAGAAAATAAGCTTATATTCAGAATATGAAATAACTCCAATATTGCTAATGGCAAATGTTGAAAAATACAATAAACTTTTATTGAATAAAAGATCTCAAATACATCATATTACATCAGCTTCCATTGCTCCATGGGTGATGTCCCATCTCCTAGTCTTCCCTTTGTGATACAATTCTATTACAATTGCACATTCATATATAGGATAGACTATGACTCTTCATATGGTGTTTCTTGGCCCTTACTCTTCCTATGAGTTCATATTATTATTCTAATGACACATGTACATAGGGATAACTATGCACATTTACATTACCAAAATATCATTGCACACTTGTGCATTTATTATATTGCATAAAGTAAATACTTTCATCCTAATGTAAGACACTCTTTTCTAATCTATAGATGTACCCATGGTGGTACATTATCATGTATCAAATAATATAATATATTCCAACACCCCCTGTATTACATTATTTGGTTCTTGAGAACTTTGGTCTTCAATATGGATCTTCTTCTTCTTGTAGATAATCTTCAATTTGATGTGGTTCATTTTCTCCTTTGATCTCTAGTTGTCTTCGTAGACTCATTGTTTGCTGACTTCTTGTTCTTCTTCTCATGAATCTTGTATTTTCCCATTTGTTTCCATAGAAGAATGATTCTTTATTTTCATAAATCTATTTTTCAGAGAATTTATTTGTATCATGTTGTATCATTACAAATTCTTGCATGGATACAAAATAATATAGAGAATATATTCTATTGATGATTGATCCTGTAGCCTCAATTTTATTTTATCTTTTAATAAGATATTTGTTCTACCCATTCACATATTTGTACTCCACTCTCAACTAATTTGGTCACTGAAATGAGATTGATTGTCAACCCTGGTATATACATGACATTGTGTAATATAAAGTGAGGATGAGATGTATTAGGTATTACACATCCATTCCCATGAATTGGATACTTCTTTCCATATGTTATTTTTAGACCAGAGTTATTTGTGGCTTTTAGGCAACTAAACCAATATAGATTTCTTGTCATATGATGGCTTGCTCCTGAGTCAATATACCAAATATTCTTTTCATTTTGAATAATTGAACTATCTTTATGTGGAATGATAGTACAATGTTCATAAGGAGTATGAAATATATTTTGACCTTGCTTTCTATGATATGTTCCTTTTTCTAGCTTATTCATGATTGATTTTTCTAAGATGTAAAACCTTGAAGTAGACTTCTCCATACCATCTCCATTAATTGGCTCCTTGGTATTTACTTGGGGAATTTTTGTTGAATAAGAGAAACATGTCTAAGACATATCAAATGATTGAATATTTCTCCTAAGAGCAGGATTGGGAAGAGCATTTGAGAAAACAAAATTTATGTTTGGAAATCCATTTCCATTGTCTTGTCCATGTTGAGATAGCTAATCCATTGGCGTGATTGATTAGCTATCTCATTGTTGATCCATGGAAATCAATTTCCGTTGTCTTGTCCATGTTGAGAATAACTTGGTTGATTTTGGTATTCTGATGGTAATGACACAGAATCACAGCCTCTGCAATCAAGTTCATTATCTACATATTTGAATATGTCTGCTACCATTAATGTCAAGCCTGATTCCTGATTTCTCGATGATATCCACTCATATAATTTCTCAAGACTATGTCGTTTTCCAGCTTGAAATGAAAGATTTTGATGATTGTGTAGTGAGTATAAAGCTGAGACAAAGAATTAGCGGCTTCACAAAATATATTATACATGATTTTCTCCACTTCAAACGATCCATGACTCTCACACATACTTTTCTTTGCCATTGTATTGTTAATGTAAGACCTCACAGACAATAAATGTTGAAAATTAAGGAAATTAAAGACGAAGAAAGAATGTAAGTATCTCAATGCTATCTCTGGTTGTCAATTTATGAGTTTATAGAGTTTTATTAATACAGCTCTTTATGGAGATAAAAGAGGAGTCTGGAATATGCAAAGAAGGCCGACTGAAAATTATTGTTTTTATTTTTTTTGATACAAAAGGAGGGATTATTCTTTTGCCAATTCTCAGGGTTAGACCATGCACATAATAGGTATGGTTAAAAGACCAAAATTACCTAAAGATTTTTCAAACCATATATTTGGGAAATATAAATTGTCATAGGGTTTCTTCTTTCTTTTCTCTTTTTTTTTTAATAAATAATGATATAGGGTGAATGGTTGTGAAGAACACATGCTTATACTAAAAGGGGGGTGAACAGTATAATATCACTTTTTACTTTTCTTTTCTCAAATAATATTATCCAATATATCAATGGCAATATTAATAGCAATAATCAAAGTAATGCACAAATCACCACACACAATAGTGGCACCAATTTAACATGGTTCACCCAATGTGGGCTACTTCACGGAGAAAATATTTTACTAAAATTTTCTCAACAAATATCTTGGGAATCCTTCCCTATTATAATATTTATGGACCTCTGTCCAAAGGAAACACCAATACCCTAATCTAGTTTGTGGGCACCAACCCATAGGAGACACAAATCCCCTCTACTGGGTCGTATATCTCTATCTACAAGAGAACTCCTCCTTTGCTTTGGTTGGTGATCCTCTAGAAGACTACTACCTCCACTACTCTAGCTTGTGTATCTCTCTCCACTGAAGACCTCTTTTCTCACTCAAAAGACTTATCCTCACTGTCCTGGCTTATGGAACTCTATCCACTGGAGACTACTATCATCTACTCTGTCACCTCCAAAGCTTACTCTCAACTCTGTCTCAAATCTGCACTAAACATAGTCCTTTGGTCTAGCATAAATTTTCTCAATATCTATTGCAAATCTATACTAAACACAGTCATTCGGTCTAGTAAAATTCTAATCAATATCTATCTCAAATCTATACTAAACATAGTCCTTCAATCTAGCACAAATCTATCCTCAAATCTATCTCTGGTTTGGTACAAAGTTATCCTTAAGTCTGCACAAAACTCTATCCTCAAACTATCTTCAAGATTTAACACAAAGCTTGATCCAATCACAAATCACAAGTCCTTCCAAGAACTTGCCCAATCTTCTCAACATGTCTTCACCAAGACTTACCTCAAATCTGCTCAACAAGTCCTCACTAGAACTTGTTCAATTTTCCCAACAAGTCTTCATAAGGAGTATAAAATATATTTTGACCTTGCTTTCTATGATATGTTCCTCTTTCTAGCTTATTCATGATTGATTTTTCTAATATGGCAAACCTTGAAGTAGACTTCCTTATGACTCCCTAGTTAAGCTAAAAACTAACCACCAAAGTCTAAAATACATATTTATGCAATCTTTGTTGAATGCAAGGCAACATTAATGGATGCAATTCTTGGCAGAATATAATTTTGGTATTGAATATATGAAGGGCAAGGAAACAATATAGTGAATGCCTTGAGTAGAAGAGGGCACATAACTGCTATGTCTCAATATCGTTATAATTTAGTTGATCAAATCAAAAGGCATCAATAGAGGGATGACTACTGCAGTAAGTATTGAGCATAGGTTGAGTAAGAACCTAATAAGGATAAGGAATTTATAATCAAGGATGATTTGTTATATTTCAAATATAGGTTAGTTATTCCAAATGAAGGTGGATTGATGGATACTATTCTAAAAGAAGCACATTTTACTCCTTATTACGCACACCCAACTAGGGTAAAAATGCGTGAGAATTTAAGGAAAACCATATTTTGGACATAAATAAAAAAGTATATCAATAATTATGTGGTGAGGTGTTTAGAATGTCAAAAGATAAAGGTAGAAAATTTACATCCAATAATATGATTGTACCCACATGCTATTCCCACACAAATGACAAGTTGTCTCTATGGACTTTGTGGTTGGTTTACCCAAAACTAGATTTCATCATGATGCTATACTTGTGGTGGTAGATAAATTGACTAAAGTTACACATTTCATACCTAAAAATATACAAGATGATGTAACTTCCATTATAAATAAATTTTCTAAAGAAATAATTTGCTTACATGAGTTTTTAGAAATCATTATCTTAGACAGAGATTCTCAATTTACACAAAATTTTGGTAAGCATTGCATCCAGCCTTGGGTACAAAACTCGATATTAGTTATACATACCATCCAAACATATATGGCTAGACTCAAAGTTTCAATTAGGTTCATGAAGATATATTATGCATGTACTTTATAGACCATAAAACCAAGTGGTAAGACTATCTTTATCTAGTTGAATAATAGCCATCAAGCTTCTCTAGGTATGGCTCCATTTGAGGCCCTATATGGTATGTAAAAAACTTCTATCTTGAGATAATCTAAAGGATAGAGTAGTGATCAGGATAGATATTTTAAAGGATATGGAGGAACAACTAAAAAGAATACGTCAAAGTCTCAAAGAAGCCTCATATTACCAAAATAGCTATACAAACCTAATGAGGATACTGGGGAAATTATTTGTGGAAGACAAAGTCTTCTTAAGGGTGAAACCTAGAAAAAGCTCCATTAAGTCCTCTAAGATTAACCCTAGATTTGTGGGACCTCTTGAGGTTATAATCAAGATCATTCATATCGCCTATAGGCTTGCTTTGCCACCCAACTTGTCAAAGATCTATGATACCTTCCATTTGTACCTCCTTAGAAAGTACATTATTGTTCCATCTGATATGTGGAATGTTTTAAATTTACATATGTCTTATCCCCTTCACATAAAATTTCATCTTGTTTGAATATTGGATTTTAGGATAAAAAGTTAAAGAAAAAAAAATCTAGAGCAATTTAAGGTCCAATGGGACCAATACCCTGATAAAAGTGCTACATGGAAAAATATAGATGATATGAAGAAATGATTTTCTTTTCTTTTTGAATAAGTATGAATATATATATATATATATATATATGTTGAACATTGTATGGATTTGTATTAAAACATAGGGATTGTGTTTATTTCAAGTGGGGGAGAGTGTAATGACCTACTCCAGAATGAGTCGTTTGTTTACAATTATAAATAATTTTAAATTTAATTATTATTATATGCTTCTTGGATGAGGTACTGCTGATGGCTTTTGTTTTGCAGGTATAGGTCCTCGAAGAGTTAAATGGGAAATGATGGCAATTTGAAATACCACTATGGTGGGGTATTCACATTAATAGGAATGAAAAAAGCCATACGAGTGAAACACTCACCAACGACTCATGGGTACATAGAAGCCCAAGTAGATGCATTCATTTAGCTACATTATGCATATTTCATATCATTGAAAATAATGAATACTTGTTTTGATAATCCTCCAATGACAAGGAAAGTGTTGTAAATCATGGGAGCTATTCTCCTCTAGAAAATGGTAACATCAGATTGCCAGTATGAGGAGTGTTGGAGGTATAAATTTATATAGTAATTTTAATAATTATTTACTGTTTGATTTCAAAATTATTATAATTATTTATAAATGAATTAGAATAAAATAAAATTTATAAAAATGATTATTAAATAAAATAAATAATAATTTTTAACTTAAATATGCATATTGTTTTAATATATTTAAACTTTATTTTAATATATGCATGTGTATACGGTGCATCTCCCATAGTCTTGAATTTAATCAAACACCACCTAGGGGAGAAATTTGTTGGTTTGAGGTGCATGTATGCATGTAGTTCCATCTATTTAGGAAAATTTCTCTCTCGCTCTCTATAAATAAAATAATAAAGAGACTAATATCATCATACATGATACACGTTTGGAGGAGATAGATTGACAAGGTAGGAAGAGAAGTTGATAAAATTCGATCAAAGAAATCACAGGTCAAACATTTTTTGGTTGTATTGATGTTAGAGTAAAATTAAATAATTTTAATTTCATGTTGCATATATCTCTGTTAATGTTAATTATTTGTGTTGTTTACTTAACTAAATTTATAATGGAATTTTTAAGTACTCATACTGACTCATGATGTGGCCTGTGTCTATCCCTTTTGGTTTAAATATTCTCATAGTATATAATTCTCCACTCTCAATTTCTACAATATGTTTATGTCTAGAGTGTCTCCTATATCTTGCCTTGCTATTTAGAGGCCATATACCTTTTGCAAGACTAATTAAGTGGGCTCGTGTTTTTCAAATTTAGGTTGATCAATACACTGCATAAATAAAATAAATTGAGTTTATGCCGACTAAGAATAGGTGAAACTCTGTCATCCAGTTAAAACATTCTATAGTTTTTCATTCCATTATTGTATTTTGTAACCTTAGCTAAAGGTCTACCAGGTTTTATATTTGAAGCTAGATGAAGTTTTGGGTCACCTCCTTTTTTATTTTAAACCCACATAGGATAATTATGTTGCATACATTGTTTATATATCCACATTGTGTTGTTTGTTTCTTGAAAAGGAGTAGTTGGTCATGTCATAAACTTTGGTAGATTAATATTTTCCAAAGTGAGAAACATCATGTCATATTTATCATTTATTCCTTGTCTACGTCAGTTTGTGTATGGTTGAATTCTTTTTGTTGAGGATAATGTATGGTGGAGAGGCTATTCTGCTAAGCAAAACTCTACCTAAACCTATTAATCAGATTGGCTTTCTATCAAATCTACCTTTGATATTATGAATACCCATATTTTTCTTATTAACTCAGTGCCTCATAGAATATGCATACTATTTTCATTGACTGTAAACTCTCATCGACTATGCTATGCATATATTATTTCATTTTTTTTTTATAAGAAAATTTTAAAATAAATAATAATGTTGCTGAATTATTAATATTGTTGTTTGGGTGATCAATTAAGATGCTAAAATTATAGTTGCATGTCATAATTAGATTGCATCCATGTAAGGGGCCATTCTGATCCTGGAGACTTTTTGATGTGCTAGATAATATGGAGAAATATCGGGTTGGATCAATAAATAATTCAGCTATTTTTATAGCCATAACGTTGAAGTATCATCTCCAAATTCTCTTCAACATCACAGAAAGAAGAAAAATATTGATTGCAAAGCTTTAGGGGCTTATAGATTATTAGTTTTATGGTGAAATGATATTGTTAAACTGGACCTTGATAAAAGTGTGATATCCATTACACAGAGCATAGTTTAAATTATTTGTAATTAACTTTATCTATATAATGATTTATTTCTCTTAATATTATTGCTTTACTTAGCAATGTTCTTTTAGGTTTAAAGCTTTTATTCTGTATTTTCACTTTATTATCTTTCTTTAATATTAGTCATTATTTTATGCTTAGTAATAAGGAAATATGTATTTAATTTATTTGTATTATAGGTATTCTCTTAAATGGGAGTGATTGAGTTTTCTTTATGCCAATCAATAATGATAGTCATCCATTTATAGAAAGAATGAAAAATATATTTAAGACTAATCTATGTATTTTATATATTCTGTTTTAAATAGGAATGATTGAAATTTTTTTATGCTAAGCATGAATGATAGAAACTTAATGGAACTTATATTTAAAAAATATATTTATGGTCCCATAACGAATACCTTGAGTAGAAGAGGGCACATTGTTGCTATGTCTCAATGTTATTATAATTTAACTGATCATGTCAAAAGGTATCAATGGAGGGATGACTACTGCAATAAGTGTCGAGCACAAGTTGACAAAGAACTTGATAAGGACAAGGACTTTATAATCAATAAATATAGGTTAGTTATTCCAAATTAAGGTGGATTTATGGATACTATTTTAAAAGAAGCACATTGTACTCCTTATTAGGCACACCCAAGGGGGTAAAATTGCATGAAAATGTAAGGAAACCCATCTTTTGGCCATGAATTAAAAAGGATATCAATAATTATGTAGCTAGGTATTTAAAATATCAAAATATGAAAGTAGGACATTTACACCCAATATGACGATTGTACCCACATGTTATTCCCACACAAAAGTGACAATTTTTCTTCATGGACTTTGTGGTTGGTTTACCCAAAACTAGATTTCAACATGATGCTATACTTGTGGTGGTAGATAAATTGACTAAAGTTACACATTTCATACCTAGAAATATATAGGATGATGCACCTTCCATTATAAATAAATTTTCTAGAGATATAATTTGCTTACATGGGTTTTTAAAAATCATTATCTCAGACAGATATTCTCAATTTACATAAAAATTTGGTAAGTATTGCATCAAGTCTTGGGTACAAAACTCAATATTATATACCATACAAAAATAGATGGCTAGACTCAAAGTATCAATCATGTCCATGAAGAGATATTATGCATGTATTGTATAGACCATAAAACTAAGTGGGAAGACTATATTTATTAGGTTGAATTTACTTATAATAATAACCATCATGCTTCTCTAGGTATGGCTCCATTTGAGGCCCTATACGGTAGAATGTGTAAAACTTCTTTGTCTTGAGATAATATGAAGGATCGAGTAGTGATCGAACCAGATATTGTAAAGGAGATGGAGGAATAACTAAAAATAATATGCCAAAGTCTCAAAGAAGCCTCAGATTTTCAAAAGATCTATGCAAACCTAAAAATGACACTAAGAAAATTCTTTGTAGAAGATAAAGTCTTCTTAAAGGTAAAACCTATAAAAAGCTCCATTAAGTCCTCTAAGCTTGATCCTAGATTTGTGAAACCTCTTGAGGTTATAGGCAAGATCAGTCATGTCGCCTATAGGCTTGTTTTACCACCTAGCTTATCAAAGATCCATGACACCTTCCAATTGTCCCTCCTTAGGAAGTACATTGTTGATCTATCTCATGTGGAATATTTTAAATTTACAAATGTCTGATACCCTTCACATCAAAGTTTGTCCTATTTGAATATTGGATTTTAGGACGAAAAGGTAAATAAAAAGAATTCTAGAGCAATTTAAGGTCCAATGGGACCAATACTCTAATAAAAGTGCTACATGGGAAAATATAGATGATATGAAGAAACAATTTCCTTTTATTTTTGAATAAATAAATAAATATATATATATATATATATATATATATATATATATATATATATATATATATATATATATATATATATATATTGAAAATGTATGGATTTGTATTAAAATATAGGGATTGTGTTTATTTCATGTGGGGGAGAGTGCAATGACCTACTCCATAATGAGTCCTTTAATTACAATTATAAATATATTTTATTTAAATTATTATTATATGCTTCTTGGATGAGGTGCTTCTGATGGCTTTTGTTTTGCAAGGATAGGTACTCAAAGAGTTAGATGGGATTTTATGGCAACGTGAAATACCACTATGGTGGGGTATTCACATTAATAGGGATGAAAAAAACCATACAAGTTAACACTCACCAACAACTCATGGGTACATGGAAGCCCAAGTAGATGCATCCATTTAGCTACATTATGCATATTTCATATCATTGAAAATAATGAATACTTGTTTTGATAATCCTCCAACAAAAAGGAAAGTGTTGCAAAGCATGGGAGCTATTCTCCTCTAGAAAATGGTAACATCGGATTGTCAGTATGAGGAGTGTTGGAGGTATAAATTTATATGGTAATTTAAATAATTATTTAGTGTTTGATTTCAAAATTATTAATAATTATTTATAAATAAATTAGTATAAAATAAAATTTATAAAAATGATTATTAAATAAAATAAATAATAATAAATTTTAACATAAATATGAAAATTGTTTTAATATATTTAAATTTTATTTTAATAAATGCCTATGCATATGGTGCATCTCCCATAGTCTTGAATGTAATCAAACACCACCTGGCAAAGAAAGTTTTTGGTTTGAGGTGGATGTATGCATGTAGTTCCATTTATTTAGGAAAATTTCCCTCTCGCTCTCTATAAATAAAATAATAAAGAAACTAAGATCACCATACATGATTCATGCTTGGGGGAGATATATTGGCAAGGCAGGAAGAGAAGTTGATAAAATTCGATCAGAGAAATCACAGGTCAAAATTTTTTGTTGTATTGATGTTAGAGTAAAAGTAAATAATTTTAATTTGGTGTCGCATGTTATCTTTGTTAATGTTAATTATTTTTTTTGTTTACTTAACTAAATTTATAGTGGAATTTTTAAGTACTGATACCGACTCATGATGTGGCCTGTGTCTATCCCTTTTGGTTTAAATATTCTTATATTAGATAATTCTCCACTCTCAATTTCTACAATATGTTTACATCTAGAGTGTCTCTTCTATCTTGCCTTGCTATTTAGAGACCATATACCTTTTGCAAGATCGATTAAGTGGGCTTGTATTTATCAAAGTTGGGTTGATCAATACATTGCATAAATAAAATAGATTGAGTTGACTAAGAATATGTGAAAATCTGTCATTCGGTAAAAATTCTATAATTTATCATTCCATTATTGTATTTTGTAACCTTAGCTAAAGGTCTACCAGGTTGTATATTTGAAGCTAGATGAATTTTTGAGTCACATCCTTTTTATTTTAAACCCACCTAGGATAATTATGTTGCATACATTGTTTATATCTCTCCATTGTGTTGTTTGTTGCTTTAAAAAAGGTAGTTGGTCATGTCATAAAATTTGGTAGATTAATATCTTACAAAGTGATAAACATCATGTCATATTTATTATTTATTCCTTGTCTGTATTATCTTGTGTATGGTTGAATTCTTTCTATTGAGGGTAATGTATGATGGAGAGGCTATTATGCTAAACAAAACTCTACCTAAAACTATTAATCGGTTTGGCTTTCTATCAAAGCTACCTTTGATATTATGAATGGCCATATTTTCCTTATTAAATCAATGCCTTGTAGAATATGCATACTATTTTCATTAACTGTAAACTCTCATCGACTATGCTATGCATATATTATTTCAAGTTTGCTTTATAAGAAATTTTTGAAATAAGTTTAAATGGAGGCTAGTGAAGCAGGGTCATTCTTTATGTGTAATAATTATAAGAGATAAATACCTTGACAACCAATAGGATATTAGGTTTTTGACCACTCTAGACACCTATAAATATCTTTATTATGGAATCATATATTGAAGGGTAGAGAAATGCTATGGTAAGGCATCCAATGGAAGGTATAGAATGATAGGTCTACCCACTTCTAGGAAGATGTTGGCTATAGAAGTTCCTATTAGTGAAGGATGAGGAGTTAGCAAGTATCATAATAGATATGGAATAAAATTATGGGAATATATGAATTATTATTTGGAAATAGAAGAAGAGGTAATATGGAAGGAGCTAAATATTCATAATAAATATGAGGGTGAGCTCCAAAATCTAACAACTAAACTAAGAAAATATTATGTAAGACCCAATCTGGTTGTGGATACAATTGTATGGGGAACTACTCAAGAAGGATCATTCACTATTAAATTAGTCTATGATCTTTCACATGTAGTTCTTGAGGGGGGCTTTCAATGGGATTGATTATAGAGAAGGAAAGCCATTCCAAATTTAGCAAAAAAAAAAATTATGATAATCCCATACAAGGTTTTAACAATAGATAACCTTCATATGAGAGGTTTTATCATTTTGTCCATGTGTGATAATCAATAATTGTTTTTGTAAAAACTTAGCTTGTGCCTCCTTATCTTCCTTGGTATTTGACAAAATATTTTTTATATAATTAATTGTTTCCTCTCTTATATTTTCTTATTCTTTAATATTTCTTCCATTTAGAGTAAAACTATTTTTGATGTGATAAAAATGATGTTTTTATTGTAGTGTATATGTTTTGTTTGTATTTATATATCCTTCCTTGATCAATTTATCCATAATTTTATTTATCCAATATTACTCATCTTTCAATGATAATTAGAAATTATTTGCTTTTTCACATAAGAATCCTAGTCTAATCCATTGATGTCTACTATCTATTTTAAATTTTATTCTCTTATTAAGAATGTTACCAGAATATTTGGTATTCCAAATATTCATTTGCTCCTTTAAATATTTTATTGTTTGAACAAACCTGTACATATACAATCCTTCAAAATTTACTTCATCCTACCATAACATAATCATCTAGAAGAAATCAATGTCTTGCAACCACATAGATTACAAGCTAAATGGATTTAGATGATTATTATTGGGTAAATTATAATTCAATATAATGGTTTTGTGATTCAATTTTACTCGTAATAAGATATCTAAATATAAAGTATACTTTGTTTATAACCATGTTTAGGATAATAAGAATATATACAGCATTCTTTTTTCTATATGAGCTTTTCCAATGCATGTATTATCCCATGCATATTGAAAACGTGAAGGAATAACATACCAAAGGCAATTTGAATTGATAAATAAAGTAAAATATTACATTCATTTACACCATATTAGTGTACAACCCTTATTTTTTGAGGGTGATAGAACTATGTTGAAATAACCCCCAAGAATCCATAGATCTCAATTATGAATCATCACTATTTTTGACAAAAGTATGCTAAGGTTCTTCCAAAAAAGTTTACAAAGAGTAACTATAGTTAGAGCATATTAAGTTTTAACCCCAATATTAATATTTTATAATTACATAATTTCTTCTAATAACTTATCATATCATTTCTATTTGTTTGAATATTTTTGTTATAAATACGACACTCTACCCGAGCAAGCTCGGCAGGAGCTAAAGAAGAGGAATAGTGTTGGGTTTGTAAAATGGGAGTCTGATCAAGAGCGAAAAGCTAAGAACCCCCAAAACCCTGAGAAGAAACCTAATGGAAATCAGAATATGTTCAAGAAGAACTTTCGTAAGAAGGATAAAAAACCCAATAACACAAAACCTCAACTACAGAAACCTCAACTACAGAAGTCGTAAGCTCCAACTCTAGCAGTTAAAAGTGAGAATGAGAAACTTGAAAAATAGAAAGGACCCAATGAAGGGTGCTAAAATTGTCGGGGATCTCAGTACTACAATCAGTATCCATATCAAGCAGGGACTAGCACAGCTAATGCAAAAGGAAAGGAACTGAAACATTGGATTTATGCCACAACCGGGAAGCAGAATCTAGACGGACAAGCCACCCCATTACTTATGAAAGATAATATTTTCAATAAGCAAGTAAACATTTTGATAGATAGTGGATCCACTGACAATTTTATTTTGTCTAGTCTAGTAAGGACTATGTTGAAAAGGCCTGGATATTTGACTCAAGGTTGAAAGGTTGAGTATGGTTCTGGGTAGACCTAGTTGGTGAACTAGTGTTATCCTATGTTAGAAATAACTCTATCTAGTTGAACTACAGAATTTTGTTTATATGTAGCTCCCTTACATGCCTTTAATGTGATCCTAGGGATGGATTGGCTACAGGATCATAAAGCCTTAGTCAATTTTCAAGATCGATGGATTGAGTATTTGGAAGAAGGTAGGAGACTAAGAATTCATAGTGAGCAAGGGGCATTTGAATCGCATATGTTTTCTACTATGCAATTGAAAAAGACCCTAAATAAGGGAGGAATAGTGTATGTAGTAAAACTTAATGAAGTGGAAGACTACGAGAAAGGAGAAATACTAAGACAACATTCGATTGTATAGGATTTCGAGTATGTATTTCCAGAGGACTTACCTGGGTTGCATCCTGTACGGGAATTTGACTTCACAATTGAACTAATGATGGGAGTCAAGCCTATTCATAGATCCTCATATAGTATGAACCCTATTGAAATGCAAGAACTAAAGGTTCAATTGCAAGGATTATTTTAGAAGGGTTTGATAAAACCAAGTGTGTCACCGTGGGGTGTACCAATTTTATTTGTGAAAAAGAATGGTTCGTGAAGATTGTGTATTAATTATAGGATGCTAAATAAAGCTACAATCAAGAATCAATATCCTTTACCTAGGATTGAAGATTTATTTGATCAACTAAAATATGTCAAGGTATTTACTAAGATCAATTTGAGGTCAAGGTATCACCAGTTAAGGATTCGTGAGGAAGACACTCACAAGATGGCATTTAATACTAGGTATGGGCATTATGAGTTTATGATTCTACCCTTTGGACTGACTAATGCCCCAACTACTTTCATGAACTTAATGAACAGTGTGTTCAGAAGGAACTTGGACCAATTTGTCTTGGTATTTCTAGATTATATCCTTATATACTCTCGAGATAAAGAAGAACACAATAAACATATTAGGATCGTATTAGAATTGTTAAGGAAGAATCAACTTTATGGGAATATGGCTAAGAGTGAATTCTATGTTCCAGAGGTACGATATCTTGGGTACATAATATTAGCAAAGGGGATTGATGTGGATCCAGAGAATATAGAGGCTATTCTAAATTGGTCACCCCTTACTAATGTGACTGAAGTGCAAAGTTTCATGGGATTAACGGGCTACTATAGATGTTATATAGAGGACTACTCCAAGATTGTTGGACCCATAACTAACCTTTAGAAGAAGGAAAAGGAATTAAAGTGTTCAAAAAAGTGTGAGGTTGCCTTTGCACTACTAAAGCTTAAGCCTACTACGGTACCAATACTAAAGGTTCCCAATCCTCAAGGGGACTTTTCAGTATGCACTGATGCATCAATAGAGGGGTTAGATGGGATACTCTCACAAGAGGATTTAGTAGTGGCATATACTTCAAGGAAGCTCAAGAAGCATGAAGTTAATTATACTACGCATGATTTAGAGCTAGCTACAGTGGTGCATGCTTTAAAGGTTTGGTATCACTACTTGGTGGGAATACCCTTTGAATTATAGATAGACCATAAAATTCTGATATATATTCACCCAACCAATACTCAATGCAAGACAGAGAATATGGGTGGAATTTCTCACTGAGTATGATTTTGAGATTGAATACATAAAAGGAAAAGAGAATAAAGTGGTTGATGCTTTAAGTAGAAGAAGATATATAGCAGCCATAACTAAAATCCACATGGACCTAATGGATCGAGTAAGACAGGAGCAATCTCAAGATGAGTATTGCCAAGGAATTCGAGTTAATATGAACAAATATCCTGAAGGAAATAAGGAATTTAGTGTAAAGGATGACTTTATGTGTTATAATTGAAGGGTCATCATACCAAATATGGGCAATTTAAGGAACTTTATAATGTAATAAGCCCATAGATCTTCTTATTCTACTCATCCGATAGGAGCCAAAATGTGAGAAAACATGAAAAGAACCTTCTTTTGGGTAGGAATGAAGAAGGACATCACATATTTTGTTGCTCGATGCCTCAAATGTCAAAAAGTTAAGGTAGAACACCAGCATCCCACAAGAAAACTATATCTACATGATATACCTACGTAAAAATGGTAGGTTATATCCATGGATTTTATAGTAGGTTTACCCAAGACTCAATACCAACATGATGCCATATTTGTAGTGGTCAACAAATTGACTAAGGTTGTTCATTTCATACCAAGGAATACTAAGGACGATGCTTAGGTAGTGGTTATCATATTCATCAAATAGGTATTCTGATTGCATGGATTTCCTAAGATAATTATCTCATATAGAGACTCCAAATTCACTTCTGAATTTTGGAAATCACTTCATAATGTGGTTGGTATGAAATCGAATATGAGTTCAGAATGCCACCATAAAACTTATGGCCAAACGGAGCGGGTAAACCAAGTTTTGGAAGACATGCTCTGCATGTACTACATGGATCACAAATCTCAATGGGAATATTATCTACCTTTGGTAGAGTTTGCCTATAATAATGGACATCATTCCTCGCTAGGAATGGCACCTTTTGATGCCTTGTATGGGCGAAAGTATAGAACACCATTGTCTTGGGACAACCTAGAATATCGAGTTGTGATTGTGCCAGAAATAGTTAGGATAATTGAATATCAGCTAAAGGAAATTAGGCAAAGTCTTAAAGAAGCTACGGATAGGAAGAAGAGTTATGCAAATCTAAAAAGGACTCCAAGAGAGTATTATGTTGGAGATAAGGTGTTCTTAAGGGTTAAGCCAAAGAAGAGTGCTATCAAATCCACGAAGTTGGATCCAAATTTTTTGGGACCCTTTGATATCACAAAAAATATTAGTTCGATTGCATACCGACTTGCATTACCACCTAATCTGTCCAAAATCCATGAAACCTTCCACATATCCTTGCTTAGGAAATATGTTGCTGACCTTTAACATGTGGTGGATGTTTCTAATTTGTATATGGAAAATCTGGAGGCCATTGAAGTACTACCAGTGAATATTCTTCAGTTTCATTCTAAAACTCTTCGAAATTGAACTCTTGAATAGTGTAAGGTCTAGTGGGACCAGTTCTCTGATAAAAATTCCACTTGGGAGAAAGTGGAGGTTGTGCAAAAATATTTTCCCTTTTTTTGAAGCTATATGTTGTAATAATTTTTTTTACTTTTTGTTAAAAACAAAGGAAACTGGAAACACCGAGGACGATGTTTAATTCTAGTGGGGGAGGATGTCATGACCCTCCCTAGTTGACATTATTGCACAAAGAAACAATTTATTAACCTATGGTGTGGTGATACTTAGTTTGAACAATTGAACCAACTATATGATGTTTAGTTGATTTAGAAGAGCATGTTATCGCTAACATATTTCCAAGTGTGTAGGATCAGGTACACTCATAGGTGGAGAAGGCAAAAGCACCCACAAGAAATGAGGGTACCTAAGATCAGGGGAAATGATGATTAAGGTACTCGAAGGTAACATGGATAGATACCTTCATATAGGCATGCATTGTCGGAAGGGATAATCATCGATGACTGATCGCCTTGAGCCTTAGTTGATAGCCTAGTAGCTATTGTAAAATCTTTGGCTAAGATAGGTGATTGGGTTGATGGAAAGATTCCCTCTTTGTTGTTTTATAAATTTTTTTTCTCTATGTTTGAATAGCCTAGTAGCTATTGCAAAAATGTATGTGGATGCATAAAGCAAACTGTTTTGTTGAAGTAAAGATAGAGCATCATTTTTATGAAGAAAAGCAAATTAATATATATGCTAAGTGAAGATTCATTTTAAATAATTAATGAAGTTTTGATTAAATAATGATTGATTTAATTGAGCTTATTAGTAAACTTCATTTTATTTAATAAATGAGAGTTCATTTAAATTAATTAAAGGTGTTCATTTTAATGATAATGGAAAAAGTCATTAAAAGACTTTAATTAATTGAAAAAAAAAATCCATTTAAGAAATAGATGTCTTTTATTTCAAAGAAAGATCAATTATGAAATTGATTAAATAAAGGAAGTGTATTTTAATGGTGATAAATATCACATAAATGATATTTGTTTGAAAGGGTACCGTGCTTATTTTAAAAAGAAATGGGATAATATAAAATATATAAATATCCCATTCCCCTATAGAATGTAAGCTACAAAAATAATCTAGGGTGGTTACTAGGTTTTCAAAGATGGAAATTATAGGAAAAAGGATTCCTTACCGAAATAGAAAGGGATAAAGCATTGAAGGGAGAGGGGGCTCGAGGTAGGGCTCAAGGTTCGAGGAAGAACGGTGGATGGGCCACCTGGAGCAAGGAAGCACGTAAGGTGCTAGAGAGGAAAAGGAAGGAAGGGGAAGGAAGAAAGGAGGATGCTGAGAGGACAAAGGAAGACGAAGGAGGACGTAGACCAGGGACCGAGAAAGGGAGAAAGAAGCACCGCAAGCAAGGGAGAGGCAACCGAGATGCCACCAAATTCTAGTCCGTAGGAGGATTAAGGTTGGGGTATTTTATGCTTTAAACTATTTAATTGCATGCATTGGTATGATGAAAATCATAGTTCAAAGCCTGGTTATACTCCCTATAGCATGAGAAGCCATTGGTAAGGGTTGAAACCACCTACGTCTAGGTTTTTAGAGCACTATTGGTGTTTTGAAAGAGACTGCATGTGTTTTGAGAACGCCATGCTTTGTAGAACCTGTTGGTGTTTTGAAAGAGACTGCGTGTGTTTTGAGAATGCCATGCTTTGTAGAACTTATTGGTATTTTGAAAGAGACTATGTGTGTTTTGAGAACGCCATGCTTTGTAGAACCTGTTGGTATTTTGAAAGAGACTGTGTGTGTTTTGAGAACACTATGCTTTGTAGAACCTATTGGTGTTTTGAAAGAGATTGTGTGTGTTTTGAGAATGCCATGCTTTGTAGAACCTATTGGTGTTTTGAAAGAGCCTGCATGTGTCTTGAGAACGCTATGCTCTATAGATCTGGTTAAATTTTCCAAGAGCCTAAGAGTGTAGAGGACGTTGCATTTAGAGAAACCCTATAAGTTCTTGAAACTAGTGTAAGTTCGAGAGCGTGGGTGTGTCTAAAGAACGTTGTGGGAATTTGAATGCACTGTGTGCCAAAGACTTTCACATCCAAAAAGGAAAGAGAGCACCCTATTTAAAAATTTCTACTATACTAGGAAAGTCATCGGAGTTTCAAGAGGAAGTGTCGCGATTGGGAGCACCACCAGTAGGGAAAACCACCCGTAGGGTTTAAGATATGGTTGTGTGTAAAAAGTGTTGCTTAGTGTAACTCCATATGCGTGTGTGGGGAACTTTGATGTTACGTGAGTTCGGTCCCACTGGGGATAGTTAGTGGTGATAATGGTGAAAGCCTAGCACCTGTTTACCCTATATTACCTTGTAGATCTCTCAGCTCGATAGTCCCTTAATCACTCTGTAGAGGTCATCAATATCCACCATGAAGGGCGTTAGCCTTTGGTTATAAATTATGTATTAGAAAGGTTCACTATGCAATTTTAATTAAATATAGACCTTTGGTTTATGTGGAATACATTGAAGGATTTAAATTAAATAGACCTTTGATTTATGTGGAATACATTGAAGGATTTAAATTAAATATAGACCTTTTATTTATGTGGAATACATTGAAGGATTTAAATTAAATATAGACCTTTGATTTATGTGGAATACATTGAAGGATTTAATTAAATAGAGACCTTTGATTATGTGGAATACATTGAAGGATTTTAATTAAATAGAGACCTTTGATTATGTGGAATACATTGAAGGATTTTAATTAAATAGAGAACCTTTGATTTATGATTAATTATATTAGGGTTTTTAATTAAAAGGAGAACCTTTGATTTATGATTAATTATATTAGGGTTTTTAATTAAAAGGAGAACCTTTGATTTATGATTAATTATATTAGGGTTTTTAATTAAAAGGAGAACCTTTGATTTATGATTAATTATCTTAGGGATTTTTTTGATAAGTAGCTATTGTATTTACAGCAGGTTTTAACTAGGATCCCAAAACCTGATTACATAAGAGTTGGAAATAACATGTCGATAATAAGCCATTACAACAAAATTTTGGGCCCAAGGCACCAATACCCTAAAAATGAAAAACAAACAGAAATCCCGCCCAACGGGAATAGGTAAATTTGAACAATCCCGCCCAGCGGGAAACCACCAATTTTGAAGGAAGGTAATTTTGAAGATCCCGCCCAGTGGGGAGCAGCTGAAAATTGCCATCGTGTAAATCCCGCCCAGCAGGAAGCAGCAAAAAACCATTATAATATAAATCCCGCCTAGCGGGAAGCAGTCGAAAAACCACCAAAGAGTGAATCTCGCCCAACAGGAAGTAGCTAAAATCCATCCCAGTGTAGATCCCCCCCAGTGGGAAGCAGCAAAAACCTCTACCAAGTGAATCCTACCTCCCGAGAAAACCAGCAGGAAATGAGAAAAACCCGCCCAGCGGGAAACCCAACGGTTCTAGAGAATCCCGCCTCGCGGGAAACCATCCCGCCCAACGAGAAACCATCCCGCCCAGCAGGAAACCATCATGCCCAAAAAAAAGGGGAAATCCCGCCCAGTAGGAAGTAGCTGAAAACCAGCAAATAGGAGATCCCACCCATCGAGAAGTAGCCAGAAAGAACCACCAATATAATCCCACCCCCAGGACAACCAGCAGGAAAAGACAATAGGTTAAGGGACCAGGGATACAGGGACTGGGGATCCCAGGCGGGAAGAGGTAACAGCCACAAATATGGGAGCCTAGCCTGGGGGATCTAGGTTCTGCATGCATAGATCATATCCCCCCATGATTTGAAAAATGCAGCAGAACCCAGAGAACCCCAACAACAGGGGCCAAGAATCCCATCCTTGCACAGGAGAAACTTCAAGGAACTGGGACTGAGGCTGGGAACAACCCAGGCAGAGAAAAACCCCCCCCAAGGCCAAAAAAATGCCCAGGGTGTCCACCAAGGAGCAGAACCAACACGAAGAAGCCTCCAAGTGGGAAATCAAAGAGGGCCCTCCCCACAGGGACGGGACCAACAATAGCCACAGGATCCCAGAGAGGATTCACTAGCAAAAGGGGGAAAGAGGCCCCCCCAGACCACCCCCAAAGCAGTAAGGACCTCAAAGGAAACCCCAGGAAGCCGTAAAAAACCCAACCAATCACCCCCACCACCCAGAGAATCGTAGGGAACCATATCCATGCCAAAAACCTGTAGAAAACCCCAGGGGGAAGCCTGAGGGAAAAAAAAGGGAAGGGATCCCGAAAACAGGAAGGAACCCTGGGAAGCACCATGCCAAAAACTCAAACAAGGGAACCCTGACTGACTTGGAGAGGTGCAGAAAGAGGAGAAGGATCTCCCTCAAGGAGATCATCTGCAACAAACAATCCCAGGGATGGATGACCTGGGATGAGCCAGGAACTCGACAGGAACCAGGGGAGGGGGAGCAGGGAAGGGATCGGGACCCTACCCTCTCTACTTTTTTCCCTCATTATCTTAGGGCTTTTAATTAAAAGAAGAACCTTTGATTTATGAGTAATTATCTTAGGGGTTTTAATTAAAAGGAGAACCTTTGATTAATGTGGATTATCTTAGGATTTTTAATTAAAAGGAGAACCTTTGATTTATGATTAATTATCTTAGGGGTTTTAATTAAAATGAGAACCTTTGATTATTGTTGATTATCTTAGGGGATTTTAATTGAAAAGGATGTAGATTTATTCTTTGAATTAAATTTATGGGGCTTTGATTTCGGGAATGAATGAATGATTGGTTTAAAGGTTAAAGGTATGGGACTTTAATGCTTTAAATAGTAATTGATTTGATTGGAATTTGTGAATTGAAAAGGATGTAGATTTATTCTTTGAATTGAAGTTATGGGGCTTTGATTTAGGGAATGAAAGGAAAGGAATGTTTTAGAGGTTAAAGGTATGGGACTTTAATGCTTTAAGACATGAATGGATTTGATTAAAGTTAGACCTCGATCTAAGTAGTACATGTTGGATGACTCTCTAAGAGAACTTGAGAGGTGAAGATAAAAGTAAAATATCTTTTATAATATCCATTATGCATTAGATGGTTAGAAAATTAATTGAATTTTGTATAGTTGCAATTTGGAAAAGTAAATGAATAGATGCATTTAGAGGTATGTCTATCCTGAACCATGAGTATCTTAATGCTCTACTACCCTCAAAGAATCAATGGGAAGCGAGGAGAAGAAAGGAGTTCAAAGGAAGTAAAGTATAGGTAATTGTACTTTATGTTGCTTCACTTATGCTCAAATAGACTAGAATTATGGGGAGATATCCCCAATACAGTTACTAAAATATTTTTTAAAGTAAGAAGGATCTAATGCATTAACTATTTATTGGTTTAGAGAAAGTATTTTTACTTTATTTCTGTATTTGGTTATATCATGTAGTTGATTCTCTTCTAGTGTTAATATTTCTTCATTTTCTGGATGTTTAGTGATTGCTTTCTGGTGTTGTAATATCTAGATGTATTTTTGTTTGGTTGCTTGATGATAGAGATCTAAGTGTAGAGTTCTAGGGTGAACTCAGAGGTGACCTAAGGAATTGAGAACCCTCTTAGGGTGAACATAGGAGACCTAAGGGAATTAAGACCCCCTTACGGAGATAAAGGACTAAGTTATGAAGAGATTACATCTAAGTTAAGATAGCTCATCATGGAGACGAGATAGATAGCTTAACTCGCAATACTCGTAGCATATCTACACATAATGATTTTTGTATGGTATGGAGATGCATGTATATCTTTGATGTACGAAGGGTGATAAATATAGCTCATCAAGAGTGATGGGATAGATGGGCTTATTTACAGTAACATATGATACGCCCACACAGACAAACTTGTGTTAGAGTACCTCGTGAGATGTAACTTCCAGGAAAACTTAG
Source organism: Wollemia nobilis (assembly GCA_028583015.1). Taxonomy (NCBI): domain Eukaryota; kingdom Viridiplantae; phylum Streptophyta; class Pinopsida; order Araucariales; family Araucariaceae; genus Wollemia; species Wollemia nobilis. The sequence goes on from JAQPPZ010000232.1 coordinate 2,131,383, forward strand.
GGAATCAAAAATTTAGGCAAATAGTAGTTTGGTTAGGGATCCATGAAGGGTTCATGTACCTCTCTCCATAGTAAAAAAAAAAAAAAAACTTGTTCTATTTTTGTATTTTTTTGTTTTTGTGTTTGTGGATCGTTACACTACCTATTTAGCTACTTGGCAATCTATGAAGTTATGGGTGTTATTTGTATCAAGAATAGTTAGTGAATGGTTTTTGAAGTATCCTCTTACCTTTATAGTTTGGGTTGTGGTAAGTCTTGTTAAATTATGTATAAAAAAATTATGGTAGATTCATCCTTTGTATTTGTCTCTTCTCATTTTCCCTCATCTTGACTACCCTTAGGGATATCCAAATATTTAAAAATAGACAGTGACTATACATCTAGTAGGTATAATTTCTATTTTTTGTATTTATAATCTAGTATGTACATTTTATCACAATTGTAGCACAACCTTATATTTTTATGAGATTTTATCTCTATCTCGCTTAGGCACTTGATTGGTATCAATGGTGTATCATAATTTGTTGGTGTTTGTAAAGATTATATATTTTTAAATTATGAAAGCTTATATATATATATGACATTGGGATACAAATTTATCCTCATCTAACTTATATAACCCAATGACTTCCATCATGTTTGTGTGGTTGAACATTTTTTCTTTAGCCCTTATCTCATCCTTTAAGTCATGATGAAATAAATTTAAAAAATGCATTCTCTAATCCTTCCATAATATGCGATGATTTATTAAACAATATATGGTACTCATAGATAAAATGGATTTATCTCAATTTAGCTAATGCTTCTATGGAGTCTTCATATGCATTGGGGCTAAATTAAACTAGTAATATCCCATATAATTTTTTCTAGATAGGTGTGCTACCAAATTTTTTCTCAAACCATTAGTCTTCAATAAATATATTTATGTTTAAGGTTGAATGAATCTATGGACACTCTAATTATTAGGGGTTTTATTTAGGAAAAATTGTTATTCTATCCATATATCTAGTTGTTGGGTTCATAACCATTAAATTTTAGAAAATCAAGCTTAGGCTTGCATTATGGCATTACCAAAGTATGACATCCTCCCACCGTCTACTATCTTGAGCTAAAATTAGATCCTATGGATCTATGCTAGGTGATGTTACATTGCCCACTATGTTGCCTAACTTGTTGGACTTGAGTTAGGGTACTTGTGATTGAAGTATTTTTGCTATAAAGCTTGATTGTTTTGGCTTTAAGTTCATCATTTTTGTAGGTCTTGTCCAATTTGGATAATGTATATAGGTCTATGGACTAGTATAAAGTGGATCATATATGCTCATTATATCATCTATATAAATCTTGTCCAATTTGGATAATGTATATAGTTCTATGGACCACTTTGAAAGTGTATCATGTATGTTCATTATATATTCATCTAGATTTTTTATGGAGAGGTTTTGTGATCTATGACATATGTCTAGCTTGAACAACTAATCATTTAATTTATCAATCCAGGTCTTAATCGATTTAAAGAACAAATATCCAATATAGATATTCCATGACATTAACCAGCTTACTTAGTTCAATTTCTTAAGATCAGGTTACAAGAAAAGGTAAAATATTTTAAATGCAATTCTTTTAATATGAAATTAACCTAATGAATGTGGATCCACGTGCAACTAATGATGCTTTGACTATTTTACTTTTGAAATAAATAATGTAGTTTAATTTATATTAATTCTATTTTATACTAACTAATCCTATTTTATTGTAGGAGCGAGAGAGTAGGGACTGGTCTTGATGAAGTGGGCCCTACCTTCAAAAAGGTCAGTATATTTCTCTTCTCCTCTACGCTAATTTATCTTAGTAACTATTATTTCATTTAACCTATTCTAACATCTTAACTATTCATTGATGTAGGAAAAATAAAGATTCTACAAAAGAAAATAAATCATTGCGAAAGATAAAATAACATTGCAAAATATATGGAAAGAAAATACTATTTTATTTTTGAACTTCAATCATGTACATTGCTGGAAATTGTAATCATTCCTCAGAATACTATGAGAGACTTCTTCAACTTCTTGTTTTCGAGGACCTTTTCAAAGGCCTCATCACTGTAATTTATACAATTATTTTCAATGAAGTCTTCCGTAATATTCTTTGTCTCTTTCTAACTAATCAAATCTAAATCCTAACCTACGTACTGACAACTTTTCTAAACAAATACAATTTCATAACAAGACGGATCTTGGACTAATCAACGCAAGCCCAAGTGCTAAACGACTTTTTCTAAACAAATACAACTTCATAACAAATGGGACTTGGACTAATCAATGCAAGCCCAAGTGGCAACCACTTTAACAACTTATTAATTTAAGAAATAAATAATAACCTATTGTCCTATTCTTAAGGAAAGAGAATATAAGTTGGTGGAATAATTTAACAACTTTGATCCTCTCCAACTTTAATAACAACTTTACAACTTTTATTTAATAATAATCAAAATGCCAAATATGCTTTTGCCAACATTGATAGTCAAATGGTTGACTGTGTATAATATGCTCGTGCTGGATGTGACATGGCAACAAGGTTTGGTCAACTTTGACTTGCTCTTTTCGTAGCACCTTTCAATAGATGCTTTTTCGTAGTGCCCTTTCTGTAGCACCTATCCACAGATCCCGCAAGTGCACCATACGTTCAGCCAATCTAAGTATGCCTACCTCCTGGTTCATCAGCCACGACCTCTGCCCAACTCCATACACATATCTGCCTAACAACACAACATCTTGCACACAATTTGTGTAAAATATATGCATAAATAACTTTTATAACAATTAATCATATTAATGCATAAATAATGATATTAAGATGAAACAACAATTAAAAACCATTCATATCCATTCATTTATAAGAAATATATAAGTAAACCAGATCCATATATTGTAACACTTTGACACTCATCATTCCCCCAAACTGAAGGTGATGCATGTCCTCATGCATATAATTTCATAGTTTCACAAAAACCTATACAACATTTTCTTGATTTACTCAATTTTTACAAACATAAATCAATCTGAAATTGTAACAGTCCATCTGAATGGATAATCCATATATAACTGATTTCACAAAATACAATTTTCTCTTTTTGAATGCTGTGAATAATAGTAAAAAAAGTTTACAAACAACAATATTTGCAAATTTAAACAACTGTGCAGACATACATCTGTTTCTAAAAGTATCACAGTTTTTGGTTCATAATTATGAAAAATAATAATACTACAATTTTTAGAAATAATCGATATCACATTTAAAATGAGAACAATTTTTGCAAAATCAAAATATTGATAATGAACTACAGAACTATGTTAATCTTTTCATCATATGCATCTTTTAAAAATGAAAATTTATGTAGTGATCAGAACATATTAAATAAATCATGTCTGCAAAATATCTAAAAGAAACTCACAACATACATATATATATACATACATTATGAAAGTCATAATAATAATAATAAATAAATTTTGTGAACCAGATAAAAAGATAAATGTTTTTTTTATCATCTTCCTATAATTTTGTTGATGTCCAGACCAATTTTAGCCTTTAGACGAGATGAAACCCATGTAGGCTTTGGCCTGGTTGGGAGATTTCTCTCTTTCTTTACCTTCTACACCTGTGCCCTTCCTGCTTCTGGATCTAGTGGTATCTCTACGGCTATGGTTTTTATATGCTCTACATCCATGGATCCACTGTTATGAGACTCACTCTACATTCCCTACATATTTGGAGGTGAACCTACTATTCCCACAACATGGTTAAAGATTTCATCGATGTTGAGAGGTATGCCTACCTTAAGTGCTAAACCTTCTGGCAATATCCCTATATCCTTGGAGGGTTTCAGTTTTGATGGATGACTTGGTTGAGGTAGTTCGGATTGTGGAGTTGAGTTGTCTTCCTCTAGCACCTTAGAGAAGTCAATGACTTTGGCAAAGTTGATCGACTTTCATAGTTTCTTGCCATATGTAGCACTCTTCTAAGGAGATGGACTGACAATCATAGGTGCAACGACTAAGTCAACTAGTTTCACCACCTTTCTCTCCATCAATTTTCTAAGGATATCACTCTGAACATAAAGGGATTTTGTTACCATCGCAACATGTTTTTCAACCAGATTTGTGAGTCTATCAATTTTGATATGCAGTAGGGTTTGCTGTATTTTGAGGAATTCAATGGCATCATATTGTCCTATGATAGGTGAGTTTAAGGTAGGTCTAGGTGCTTCTTCTTCTATAGGTGTTTCTTCTCTGAGATATTCTTCCCGAGATGACTCTTCTATAGGGGATGACTCTCTACTATTATTTCTAGGGATAAACTTCTCATACTTTGTTTTTCTTGCAGACTTAGAGGTTTTGGCTATTTTGGAAGTGGTTGGGCATTTTCAAATGGGAAATTCTTCTAAGCTCTATTAGAGCTTTCCTCAGATGCAGATTCTTGGACTGGTTCGGACTCACTTGGTTCAGACATCAGAGAAATATTAGCCCCATCAACCAAGGTATTCCATGAGATCTTTGCCTTAGTAGCTTCATGTAGAACTAACAACTTAATTAATCCATGATAGGAAATGAGATGTAATTTAGGATCTTCATTGGCATTCAATGGTTGCACATGGGTGATGTTAGCTTTTAAAGAGTAAAACAGGAAATAGGGTAGGTTAATTATACAATCTTCCCTCTTAGGAAACTTAAGGTTCAAAAGCATTTTTAGGTGGTAACCCCCACAAGTAGACAACCTACCCTCAAGAGTGAAGAACTTCATTAAGATTGTAACTACCTCCTACCATTTTATCGGTAGCAAGGAGGTGACTACTCCCTTTATCCAACCATTTCTATCCCGGTTAACTGAGCATTTTTCCTCGAATTTGACAACCATCTGACTCACTCCCTTATACATGGATTTAAAATACCTCTGACCAACTTCTGGTAGTTTTAGAATTTCTGCAATTAAACTGGGGGTAATCTAAATTTTGACGTCCCCGATGTGGGTTATCAAGGTGTTGTGATTACAGTTCAGAATAAACTATTTCATGACACCCAGGTCATGGCCTTGATATTTTGTCAAGGCATCCCACCATCGGGCTTCCTGAAACAGTTTCTTCACTGCATCGCTCGGGTTTTGGGTTGCAATAGTCGAGGGTTCACTCTTTTTATGGAATGTAGTCCTAGGCATGGTGATGGTTTTAAGGAATGGTAGGATTTAGCAGAAGGACACAGTTAGAAGGAACCCTGCATCATCAAAAAAATAATAAATGCATTGCATGAAAACATAAAAATCTTTTTTCAATTTCTTTTCAAAATGAAATCATAAAATTACCCTAAATTTTTGCAGTCTATTTTTTTCTAAAAAACACAGAGATGTTTTTCTAATTATATATATATTTTTCAGAAAAGAACATGAAATATTCGAAGTCTCCATAAAACGATATATATATATTTTTACACTTTTTGTAGGAGAAAATAGGAGAACTTCAAAATTCTTCAAAAATTTTAATGAGAATTAAGAACGAAAACAAATTCTTTTCCAAATTTCTTTTCGAATCACAATATATATATATATATATTAGAAAAATTTAGGAGAAATTTCACAAATTTTAGTAAAAATAGAGAAGTCCTCAACATTTCAATTTTTCTAAAATCGATTCGAGGAGAATTCTCAGTTCTACATTACATTCCTGACTACGACTGCAAAATTTTTACAAAAAACGGATTTCCTTTTTAAAAAAATATTCTCATAATTCCACAAAATTTCTAGAGGGTTTTCAGAATTCCTCTTTAAAAATAAAATTTCTTGCAATTTTCAAGAAAAAGGGTTCCTAAATTCTTCTAGTTTTGAAAGACAAATTTCCAAAAAATTTTAAAAAAAATTCCTAATTCTTCCAAAATTACTCAAAAGAAAGAAAATTTCTAGATTTTTAGTCCTGGTCTGAGCGAATCTCCTAAAAAATTTAGCAAGGTGAATTTTTACCTTGAAAATGATGGCCACTTCTTGTTTTACCTTGGCCTCCGCTTTTGGCATCACCTGCAACTGATTTCTTAACCTTTCCACAACTATGCAACTTCCTTCAATAGACTACGTCGTTTACGGTCGGAGACTACGTGTGAGGTGGTAGATTAGGGTTTTTATCCTAAATTAACTTTCTAATTTCCTCATTAAACCCTCATCGAAGATTATTTCCAATCCGATGGAGGAGATCTCATGCTAGGTTGACATTTTCATGCATGCAACATCGTCCACACATGTTGAGATTCACGACCTTCAATTTATTTTCTAATCAACGGTTGAAGTTTTTAATCTGTGGCTCTACTTTGTATAGGGTGCATGGGTATGGTGATGATGTTCAAGGTGCCTCCCCTTTCACCATTCCTTGGCACCTTCCATGCAGGTTGATTTACCACTGTATTAACCAATGGGGGTCCACATGTTGTCACCCAAAATTAGCTTCCTTGCCACATCATCGTGTTTTCCCATACTACGTTGCTCACTTGTGACCCTGACGTGGCATCCTAGGGTTTTTAACCCTTTATTTAGGTTTTTAATTTCCAATTAAACCTCCATCATGGATCACCTTTAATCGATGGTGGAAAGCGATGGATCTAAAAGTTATTTCATGCGGCTTGACGTTCCTACATATGGTGGTCACATCATCCAATCACAATGGTTCTTGGCAGTAGATCAAGGGAATTATAACCCTTGATTATTTTTTTAATCAATGGCTAGGAGCCTTTATCCGTGTCATTCCCTCCCATTGATTACATGGGTACAAATGGTGATGTTCAAAATGCCTTCTCATGTGACGTACCTTGCCACCTTAGTGATGGTTTAATCGCATCCTTGGCCCGCTCATCGATGATTGGGTTCTCTGGCCATGAGGCGTTGAGTTGTCCTTCGTATTTCCATGCCACCGTGCCTTTGTTGGGTGTGCTAACCAATGGAGTATCTCCAAATCATTACCTAGGGTTGACTTTTTGCCGTGTCATTTCATCATTTTCTACTTTCGTGTTACTTGCTCATGAACTTGTTAATTTCCATGTGGTCGAGGTTTTAATTAACCCGTGGCTATTTTAACTCATACAACATGGTTTCCAATGCTTTCATGGCCACGACATGGCAATGAGGTATACCTTGTGTTCTTCACTCGATGCTTTCATGGTGGTATAGAACCCTATCCTTATTGTGTCAGCTAATTGAAACAAACCTCCATCTATATTCTACCTAACACGCCAATGTCAAAATTAACTCATGTTTCAATACGAACTCTTGTTGGAACATCGTCTTTGCATCGGTAAAAAAATTTCATGGTAAATATTAAATAATGCCAATCGTGCCATAAAAAATATCGTCAAAACCCCTTTTTATCTTTTTAATTAAAATAAATATTAATTTTTTCCTAAACTTCTGCCAACAAGATGAATTTAAAACATTCTTGAAGTTCGACGAAGGGGTTTTTTCATTATGGCAAATTTAAAAATTATTTGAAGTCCAGTGTATAGCTCACATCATTAAAGCAAGTTTAAAAATCATTTGGAGTCCGACACTCATTTGTTTAAAATTTTCCCACCAAAATGGTGCTTCCCCTTAAATTTGATTTTCCCGCCAAAACACTTAGGATTTTTTTCAAGTGTAGGTCTACGGAAATATTTTTATGGAAAGCTTGCTACTGAAATTCTGCTACGGAAAATTGTGCTACTGAAACATTACTAAGGAAAGTTTCATTTTATTGCAAAAATTTTCTCCCCCCAAACTATATTATGGACTTTATTGTATTAGCCTTATACCTCCCCCCAAACTGTAATTTTGGCTATATAGCCAAAACAAAAATAGAGGGAAATATTTTTATTTAAAGATGCTTATATTTATAGGAAATTTATATATATTATTTTATTTATTTTAATGGTATGGGGGTAAAAATATAGATATATACTTTTATTTATGGAATATTTTCTTCTTTTAATTTCATAAGGAGTTCCATGTGAGAAAAATAATGGATGCAAATCTAATATCAGTCATCAATATATAAAATAGATCTTTTATCAAAGGCTTGGATGATTTCAACAGAAAAATAGGATAGTTGTTTTGATGTCATCTTGATGGCCTTTCTTTCCTTTGGAAGTATACTTGTTTTTGTTGTTCTTATAGGGGTGCAAAGCTTTGGGGAATTGGATTCCCAACCACTCTATCAGAGTCCTGATGGGAATTGTAACCCTATCCTTATTGCTTTATCCCTATAAGTAAATATTAAGGTTCTTGGGAAATACAAACCATATTTTTGTAGGATGGGATGAACTATAGTACCTACATATGGAATAGAAATTTGCTCATGACTTTTGCTTGCTTATGATATTCTAGAGTTGTTTCACAAAGACTCAAACATCCTAGTGACCTTAAACAAATTCATCTATTCATCTCACAAATCGATATGATGCTAAGGTTGTCCTAATATTTTCAAGCCTCTCAAGGACCAACTGTGTGTGCAGTGAATGTTCATTTCTCATCATGAGTAAGGATTGAGTAAACCAATGGTCACTTATGCCAACAAGTTAGCTTATCTATGAGCATCCATAGGTCTTGTCCAGACTTAGCGCTACTACGTAAGGATACCTTATTGCCAGGTGGGTTTCATTCAACCCATTGTTGTAATGAGGATCACCCCATGGTTTTTGAAATACTAAGAATTCCAAGGATTCAAGCTCTTCATCCTTATTTTATTGAATTTTATTTGGGATACTTGCTCATTTTGAGAGAGAGCAAGGGATTTTTATTGCTTTTTGGGATTCTTGCTCATTTTAAGGGGGAGCAAGAAGATAATTTTTTGGGATACTTGCTCATTTAGAGAGAGAGCAAGGGATTTTTTTTTCAAGGATGAAGGGGGAGCTTGTCCTTTTGCCAATTCATTAGCTTTCTAGACCATGCGCATAATTGGATAAGCAGGGAAAACCATTCACTTTATGGCAATAGTAACTCATGAGTTATTCTTTCCAAACTTCACAATGTTTTTATTTGTTATAATGTGCATAGTCCAAGAGGAAACTTGATTGACTAGGAGCAACTTATAACACCCAAATATTATTTGATTTTCAATGAAGATTTTCTCAAAACACTAGTGGTGGTTGAGTAATTGAAAACACCTAGATTTTGTTTTAGTAAACAAAGTGTTATGCAAGATGTGGTAGTAATTTTCCTACAAGTTCTCAAGCTATTACAAATAAAAGAAGTGTCTTTTTAGGATATTTTTGAAATAATATTGAGATTGAAAATTGATGAAGAATAAGATGAGAGTATTGCAAATATTGGAACTCCATTATGGAACAAAAGAAGCATTATTTTTTATGTATTTGTATATGTATATATATATATATATATTTATATATAAAGCAACAACTTATTTAATAGGTAATGTATTTGTTGCTTGTTAAAGAGAAGTGTTTATTCAATAGTAGTGATTTGCAGTTTAGATATACACTGCAAATCAGTTCATTGCTTGAGATGGTGTATGAAATCTTCTTTAGAAAGTGGCTTTTTATATAATTTAAGCCTATGTCCATTAACTAGTAATTTTCTGGTTGAGTCATCAATAGGCTTGAGTTTTACTATACCATTTCTAAATATCTCTTCAATTTCATAGGGCCCAAGCCATCTTGTCCTTAACTTCCCTTGAAAATCTTGGTAGCGGGAGTCAAATAGCAAAGCCCAATCTCCTAGTTGAAACATTCTAGGTACAATGTGTTTATCATGCCATTTATTTCTTTGTTGTTGTGTTAATTCAGTTCTATGTAGTGCCTCAAGTCTCTTTTCATCAAGAATATTTAATTTCTCTAACCTAGCTCTTTGTGCTTGATCTAAGTTCATATCAAGTTGTATTGTTGTGCGAAGAGTCTCTATTTCAAACTCAATGGGCATGATAGCTTGCTTACCATAAACCATCTCATAAGGTGTTAAACCAGTGGTAGTCTTCCAGGTTGTGTTATAAGCCCATACAACTTCTTTTAATATTTCTGCCCAATCTACTCTACTAGTGGCCATAGTTTTGGTTATTATCTTTTCAAGCTCTCTATTGGTTACTTCCACTTGTCCATTGGCTTGAGGATGATATGGTGAAGTTTTTCTATGTTTTATTTGATAGATCGTGGTGAAATGTTCTATTACTTTAGAGAGAAATTGAGTTCCTTGATCTGAAACTAGTTCTCTAGGTGCTCCAAAGCGCAACATAATGTGTGAATAGAGAAAATCAGCAATGGGTTCAGCTTGTGCTCATGGAAAAGCTTCTACTTCCACCCATTTTGTAACATAATCTATGCACACAAGTATATGTTTATTATTTGCACTTGGAGGATCTATTGGTCCAACAAAATCAATTCCCCATTTCTCAAATGGTTCAAACATAATTTGGGGTACCAAGGGCATCTCCATTGTAGGGGTTGGTTTACTAGCCCTTTGGCATGCATCACATCTATCAACAAATTGATGAACATCCTTATTTATAGTAGGCCAAAAGTATCCAGTTTGGAGTATTTTACTAACCATTCTTTGGGCTGCATAATGACCTCCACAAGGTTCTTCATGTGCTGCTCTAATAATATCATACACATCTTCTTCCTGCACACATCTCCTAACTACATGGTCTAGGCAAGACTTGAATAAAATCCCATTAATCCACATGTAAGGGGCACTTTGATGTACTAACTTTCTTCGCTCATAAGGTGTAAAATTTTGAGGCATATTTCCTATTACTAAGTAATTTGCAATATCAGCGTACCAAGGAGTGAAAATAGAGAGAGCAAACAAATGTTCATCCAGGAAATTATCAGGAATTAACTCGTCATCATCAAATATTTGCATACGAGATAAATGATCTGCAATAACATTATCCTTGTCTGCTTTGTCTATAATTGTGACATTAAATTCTTGCAATAAGAGAAGCCATCTAACCACTCTACCTCCTACTGTGGCTTTGTTCATTAAGTATCTTATGGCAGAGTGATCAGTGTGAACAAATACTTCATACCCTATTATGTAATGTTTGAATTTATTAATAGCATGGACTACAACTAAGAACTCTTTTTCAGTAACCGTGTAATTCAGTTTAGCTCCATGCAAATTTTTACTTACATAATAGATAGCATAAGGTATTTTGTTTTCTATTTGTTGCAGTACTACCCCTATTGCATATCCTGAAGCATCACAATGTATATGGAAGGGTAATTCCCAATTTGGTCCCCTCAGGATTGGAGCAGTAATCAATTTATTCTTTATAATTTTGAAGGCTTCCTGACATGCTTCAGTCCAACTAAATTCACTTTCTTTGGTTAGGAGCTTAAGCATAGGAGCAACAATTTTTTTGAAATATTTAATGAATCTATGGTAGTATCTTGCATGTCCTAAGAAACTTCTTACCTCTGTTTGTGTTTTTGGAGGTTGGAGGGATTGGATAACTTGAATTTTTGTAGGGTCTACTTTAACACCTTCCTCTGATATGTAATGTCCTAAAACAATACCTCCTCTCATCATCATGAAACACTTCTCATGACTCAGAGAGAGGTTTTGTTCTTGGCATCTAATCAAAACCTTTTGTAAGCTTGATAAAGTTTCTTCAAAGGTGTTACCATAGACTGTGAAGTCGTCCATATAGACTTCTACACATTCATTAATCAAATCAGAAAAAATGGCTAAGACAACCCTTTGAAAAGTGGTTGGTGCATTGCATAGTCCAAAAGGTAAGACTTTATAAGCATAGGTGCCTACAGGACATGTGAAAGTTATCTTTTCCTGATCTTCTTCAGCTATGGAAACCTGATTATACCCACTAAAGCCATCCAAAAAAAAAAAGTATTTCTTCCTAGCCAAGGTATCAAGAACTTGATCAATGAATGGTAAGGGGAAATAGTCCTTCTTTGTTACTTTATTCAGTTCCCTGTAATCCACACAAATCCTCCATTTACCATTTTTTTAGGGACTATTACTAATGGTGATACCCATTGACTATCAAAAATCGGATATATAAATCCTGCATTCAAGAGTTTAATGATTTCTTCCTGAACTACATCTTTCATAGCTGGATTCAATCTTCTTTGGGGTTGTCTTACTGGGTGGCAACCTTCTTGAATAAATATGCGATGGGTACAAATGTTTGGGTGTATTCCTTTCATGTCCTCATAGTTCCATGCAAATGCAAATCGATGCTTTTTAAGCACATCAATCAGTTGTGATTCTTGTATGCTCGTAAGCTCATTACTAATGTTCAAAGTTCTTCCCGATGTAATATCTATCTATTTGCAATTTTTTGTATTCGCATCTATTCCCATAATTTCAGGTTTAAGTACATTTAGGTGATAGTCGTAAGGTATCAATTGTTGAGTTTGACTTGTGCTAGCCTCATTAATGAACATAGTAGATTCAGATAAACAACTATTATCTTGACCTTGATCTTCCTGTTGATCTCCTAGTAACAATGATAAGGGTCCCTCAACTTCTTGTTGTAGGTGTTCACTCAGAACATTGATCGATAAGGTTTGGATATCATCCAAATCATGAGGGAAATCATACCATAGTTGTTTCAAAAAATCTCTATCTAACATTGATTCAAGAAATAGGCTAAGATCTTTAGTGTTCTTGCCATTGGAGATAGTCATGTTTTCGGATCTGCAACTGATGTAGGCATCAGTTGTTGCAAGCCATGGGCATCCTAAAATTAAGGGATGTCCCCCTAACTTTTTCTTGGGTTGTAAGACTATAAAGTCTATAGGGTATTCCCATGAACTTACAGAAACTATAACATCCTCCAATTTTCCTTTTGGTCTAACAGTAGATCTATCTGCAAGTTGGAGTACTATAGAAGTTGGTTGTAATTTATGTACTCCTAAGGATTCTATTATTTCCTTGGTCATGACATTAATAGCAGCTCCTAAATCGACCAAAATATTGTGCAAGGCTATTTTACCAATGTGAACTGTAAGGATAGGTATTCCAAGATCGGTATATTTTGGTAATAACCTACCTTCAGTCATTATCTCAGACAACTATCCAATGACTTGAATGGTTTGAGTTTCATTCTTCTTTTTCCTTCCAAAATTTGTGCATATGTTCTTGATTAACTTGGAATAGATAGGAATGTCCTTGATGGCTTGTAACAAAGGAATTTTAATGGTGATATTTTCTAACTCTTGAAGAAAATTGAAAGTTGGTTTAGATGGTTCCTTTGGTATTTCCAGCCTTTCAGGAAATGGTATCTCCACTTCTTTCCTTTGAATTTGGATCTCTTTTTGTTTTGCTAGAATGTTTTCTGGTAAAGCTACCACCTCTTCTTCAGGATTTTCATCTTCGTTTACTTTTTCAGATAGAGTCTTTGGGGGTTCTTCAATCTCTGTGAGAGTAGCTCTAGTATTATCCAATATTTTTCTAGATCTTAATTGAATCTGTTGGCAAGGTACCATAGATATTGAGCATGTCTCATTTATTTCATAGACCTATTGAACATTTTTGTTATTATTAGGGTTAGGCACCGGTTGAGTTGGTAAAGGTGGCTACTTAGGAGGATTATTTACATTATTCGAAGGTGGAAGGAGTCTATTTTGGGGCTGGTTTTGAGGTACTTGCCCCCTAAATTGATTTTGAAAGTTTTGTTGTTGGGGCTGCCCTTGAGACCAACTAGGTCCTGTTTGATTGTATTGGCCACTCGTATTCCAATTAGATGCATTCTGATTTTGGCCTACCATCCATGGAGGTGAATTTCCATATGAATTGGACATGAATTGTGCCCAAGGAGGCATGTTCCAATCTTGATTGAATTGATTCCAGTTCAACCAATTTGGAGCATTTGACCAATAATTAGGTCTTTGTTGGTTGGAATAGTTAGAGTTTGACCAATTGGGTGGACCATTAAATGGACCATTCCTTATTTGAGCTATGAAATAAACATCTTCTACTTCTTCGACCTCAAGTTCTTTTATAGCAGTCTTGATAGCAGAAATATATTTACAATTTTTGGTACTATGGTTCTTGTCATAGATTTTACAACAAGTAGAGATGTTGGAAATGTTTGTAATGTTGAGAGGACATTCTCTCAAGTTGTGTTTCTTCCTACATCTATGACAATATATTTCTTCAATATTTTGATCCTTTGATTTCTTATCCATGAGGTCGAGGGATGATGTTAATGTGCTCAATAAATCAGTTTTAAGACTCTCTAGCATGTTTCCAATTTTAGCTCGTGTTACTCCTCCTCCTGATGATGGGTACTTATTACTTCTTAATGGCTTATTTCTTGAATAATTTTTGTAGAGATTTACAATTTCTCCTAATCCCATCTGATGGATATCCCCTTTTTCCATAAGGTTTAGTATGTCTAGGACATCTTCCTTTAGCCCTTTAAGAAAAAGTTCTTTTTGAACCTCCTCATCCAACTCAATGTTTACCCTTGATCCCACAAACCAGAAATCTCTCGATATAATCCTCAAGGGATTCATCATATTTTTTATTCATGCAAAACAACTCAGCTTTCTTATCCTAAACTCTACAATAATCTTGGTATCTCTCAAGGAATATGTCTTTTAATCCATGTTCTCCATCCCATCGATTGCAAATGCTTTCTCCTAGACCCATGAACCATCTTAAGGCTGCATCTTTAAGCGTAGAGGGGAATAGTCTTAATTTTTTCTCATCAATGGTGTAAAAGTAAGCTTGGCACACCACTTCAAATTCAAAGAGAAAGGCATCGGGATCCTCATGTGGTTTCCCATGAAAGGTAGGTAAAATAGCAATAGAGACCGGTTTTGGTTCTCTTGTTAGCCTTTCTTCAGAAGAAGGAATTGGGAAGGCAAAAGTCTTTCTCTATCCACCTCCCCTTTGGTTTTCTACTTCTCCTTGATCATTAGTCCTTTGCCTATGTTCCCTTTGGTTTCCATTTACTTCCCCATGTTCACTAGCCTGATCAACCATGATTGAATATAATATTTCAAGAATTGGCTCAGGTATAGGTTCAGAAAAGAGTGTTGAGGGATCTATATGATCGTCAAATTCTAGTTTGGGTAGTAGATATGTTTTGGGATCTTGTTCTAGAAATTCAATCTGCTTTGATGATGCAGAATCTATAGATGTTTGGATTGCAGTTTCAATTTCTTTTAACTCAGAAGTTTCAGATTTCTTACTAAGGTCTCTTTGGCAATCTGCTTCTAGTTTACTAACTTTAATAAATCTTCCCTTCGAGTCTCTAGGTCTGTTCATGAAATTTTCAAGTTCTTTGGTTCTTGCAACAAATTTTTACCTTTTTAATATTCCTTGAACAACCTATGGATATCATTAATTGGATCAAGTTTCTCAAGAGTCATATAATGCTCTTCATTAAATCCAAAATCTTTGTTACTAGAGTAATCAATTGGACAATAAAATCCTATTTTAGAATTGGATTAGGGCTCTCAAACTATAATTCATAACACAAGTCTTGACACAGTTCTTAAAAGAAACTACTCTAGGTACCCTATGATATCTCTTGCTATATTCTAGGTTTACTTCCTTATCCTCTATTTTTCTAGGAAACTATGGATGGTAAGGGAATCTTCAAAATACTGATCCCACGGGTAGGTGATCGAATTTACTATTGCTCTCCTATCCCTAGCCATCACTCACAACTCCTTATAAGGTCAAGGTAGGGTGAGTGAAATTTTAGCCCTAGAATTTTAGCTATGTTTACTCTCTAAATTTTACCCAATTCATCTGATTTATCATTTATGATATCAAGATGTTTGCACAAGTGTTTGGTATCTTTTTCAAAAATAAGGTTAACTTCTTGTTCTATCGGTAATTTTTTTGAGGTCAATCACAGACTGATTAAGACAATTTTCCACCATCTAGCAACTTTTACTTCTCTATTTATATAGATATATATTCTCTTATTTTTTATTTATTTTTTTTTTTTTTTTTTTTTTTGATATTTAAAGCAATCCTACTATAACTAAAATCAGGTGCAACCCATGGTCAATGAATTCATACAACCAATTTTAGCACAATAAGAAAAATAAAGTATTGTTGTTACCGTTTTACTTCTAAGGGATGTTTTCACTATGGTTGTGTCACTCAGTCACACCTACTTCCTATACTACCTTGTGTTTCTACAGGCCAAAGAGTCTTAGATTTAAACTAGCAACAACCACACTATGCAAGAAAATAAATTGCTTGAAAAATAAATTGTTGAAAAGTAAATTTTAGAAAATAAATGACTTGGAAAATAAATTGTTGAAAAGGGAAATTGCTGAAAAGTAAATGCTGGAAAATAAATGACTGGAAAATAAATTGCTAACTCTAGGAAAGCAATAAAAGTTGATTTAAGAAAATAGAACCTAGTCCACCTAAGGTGGGGGATGCTTGGTGTGCATGTGCATTGATCACTACTTGTGCCACCCTCCACACGCAACTCTATACATGTATTGATCACTACTTGTGCCACCCTCCACATATAGGTAAGCTTCCTTCCTTACATGGTCCAATAATATTCAGATTAATGCAATGGCATTGTTCTCCCTAGAAATGATGCCAAAAATGTCTAGCTTGAACAACTAATCATTTAATTTATCAATCCAGGTCTTAATCGATTTAAAGAATAGATATCCAGTATAGATATTCCATGACATTAACCAACTTACTTAGTTCAATTTCTTAAGATCAGGTTACAGGAAAATAAAATATTTAAATGCAATTCTTTTTAATATGAAATTAACCTAATGAATGTGGATCCACGTGCAACTAATGATGCTTTGACTATTTTACTTTTGAAATAAATAATGCAGTTTAATTTATATTAATTCTATTTTATACTAACTAATCCTATTTTATTGCAGGAGCGAGAGAGTAGGGACTGGTCTTATGGAAGTGGGCCCTACCTTCTAAAAGGTCAGTATATTTCTCTTCTCCTCTATGCTAATTTATCTCAGTAACTACTATTTCATTTAACCTATTCTAACATCTAACTATTCATTGATGCAGGAAAAATAAAGATTCTATAGAAGAAAATAAATCATTGTGAAAGACAAAATAACATTGCAAAAGATATGGAAAGAAAATACTATTTTATTGCTGAACTTCAATCATGTACATTGCTGGAAATTGTAATCTTTCTCAGAATACTACGAGAGACTTCTTCAACTTCTTGTTTTGAGGACCTTTTCAAAGGCCTCTTCACTGTAATTTATACAATTATTCTCAATGAAGTCTTCCGTAATATTCTTTGTCTCTTTCTAACTAATCAAATCTAAATCCTAACCTACGTACTAACAACTTTTCTAAACAAATACAATTTCACAACAAGATGGGACTTGGACTAATCAATGCAAGCCCATGTGCTAAGACTTTTCTAAACAAATACAATTTCATAACAAATGGGACTTGGACTAATCAATGCAAGCCCAAGTGGCAACCACTTTAACAACTATTTAATTTAAGGAATAACAATAATAACCTATTTGTCCTATTCTCAAGGAAAGAGAATATAAGTTGGTGGAATAATTTAACAACTTTGATCCTCTCCAACTTTAATAACAACTTTACAACTTTTATTTAATAATAATCAAAATGCCAAATATGTATTTGCCAACGTTGATAGTCAAATGGCTGATTGTGTATAATATGCTCCTACTGGATGTGACGTGGCAACAAGGTTTGGTCAACTTTGACTTGCTCTTTTCGTAGCACCTTTTAGTAGATGCTTTTTCGTAGCACCCTTTCTATAGCACCTATCCATAGATCCCGCAAGTGCACCATACGTTCAGCCAATCTAAGTATGCCTACCTCCTGGTTCATCAGCCATGGCCTCTACCTAGCTTCATACACATATTTGCCTAACAACACAACATCTTGCACATAATTTGTGTAAAATATATGCATAAATCATTTTTATAACAATTAATCATTTTGATGCATAAATAATGATATTAAGATGAAACAATAATTAAAAACCATTCATATCCATTCATTTGTAAGAAATATATAAGTAAACCAGATCCATATATTGTAACACTTTGACACTCATCAACCTATGATCATTTTGGGTTCAATTGGGTCTATTGGAAGTGTTACTAGAGTATTATATAAAAATGATCAACTTAAAAATATCATAATAAAATATCTTAGAATCATAATTTTCATAATTCTAAACTATTTTATTAGTTTAGATACTATATTCTCTTAAAGGACTGTGTTGTAAGAATTGGTAGATTCTTCATGGATTTTGAGTATTTTAAAATTTTCTATGTTGGGTAGGACCTGAATCCTCTTACTATATATATACATAGAAAACACTATCTAAAATTCTAAAAAAATTCCTATTCTTCCCATGCTTCTCTAAGATTTTGTAATCCTACTATGTTCTCCTTAATTATGAAGTGCTAGATTTTATCAAATTTATGCTTAGATCAATTTAGAATTCTATAGTATATCTAGATTAGTCATGACTAAGGTGATTTTGAGTTTTCTAGGCTAGGGTGTGTCTGGTTATTGGAATCATAATATATTGATCTCATTCATAAATAATGTTCGACTCAATATTGTAGAGCTTTGACTATGGAGGGTTCCATTGTTTCCATAACCACATTATTCTACTTCAAGGTATGGTCCAAGTATCTTCCTCATCCTAACCCCTTATTGGTGTACCACACATTATAGAATATGCATGGTTCCCTATATCTAGGAACTTATCCTAATCCTAGGGGATATATCCATATACTTGAAGGTACATGGGAGCTCATAATTCTTGGTCCAAAATCTGCCTAGTGTATGGATGGTGCCCTAGAATTTGGCTAAGATTGGATGACTCAAATTTCTTCTAAGTTTAACCTTTTGAGAAGACTAGATCTTTGTAATACTTTGCAAGATTAAAACATGTTATGATACTAAAGAAAGAGATGTAAGGGTTATAAGAAAATAAGGGTTTATAGAAATGCTTAAATACAAATGAAATATAGCATAACAACAATGAAATACACTATATAAGAGTCTTAAAAAGTCAAATTCAATGGATCTTAAAAAACCAACCACCAATAAGAGTATTATAGAGTTTATTAGGTTCCAATTATTTACCTTAAATTTTCCAAATACCCTATGAAAAATAATTCAATTATGCAAAATTCGCTTTAGCAAAATTCACTATTCATAAAGTGCAAACAAAAATGCATTAAAGTATAAAATTCATTCATAAAAACCTAAGAATGCTATCACAATGGAGGCCAAACAACTTTCACTTTTCATTGATTGATAGCAGTCATCATACAATATATAACAAGCAAATGCTACAAAGTTGACCCTCATTATGAAGTGAATTGAGCTATTTATAAGCATATGATGAATTTTATAGCCCAAGATTTATAATATTTTGGTATAGGTCTATCATAAATAGCCTAGATAGAATGCTCATGGGTGGGTATATTTTTCATGCTATGTGCTAATCAACTATTTACATTTTGGTTTTGTTGATGTGACAAGTCTATTTCTTCTTATAGATTTGGCTCATCTGTATCTTAGTAGGTCCATAGATATTCAATTGGTATCCTCTATAATCAAGTTTAGCTACTATAACTATTTGTTAGAGATGTCATTTATAGCTCAACAAACTTATTTTGAGCATCTGAGGAGCATTTGGGCATTTACAACTTCTAACAAGTATGTTCTAGATGAAAATGATATATTTGGATGATTTTTGCTTTTTTCTAGAACTTACAATAATGTTGGGCTCTTTTAATTGTTTTGGAGATCTTTTGACACAAACCTAGGGTTTTGGGAAGGTTTGGTTGATGTCATCCCTTAGAAAGCATATATTCATGCTTTTTTGGGTAGTGCTTTCCTCCTTCATATTTGTGCATCCTTTTTATGGAGCTTATACTAATGTAATTATTTGGAAATTTTGGATTTGCTCCATCTTGACATATGGCCATTTTTGGTATTTTACAACACTTTAGCTGATGTAAGCGATTAGAAATCCTAGCTTTGTGTTCATCTCGGACTCAAGCTTAAGGAATGCTTTAACTAGTCAGTGTTGGGATCACATCATTCTAATTTCCTTATTCCTAGACTTTTTTGGAGTTTTGTGTGACGTCATTGAAAATATAAAATTGATTGATCTTGGGTTTGCATGCTATCAGAGCCCTTTAGGACTTAGCCATTTTTTCACTTTGGTAAAATCAAATATGCTTCACTGCTTTTCCTTGATTCTAGGTCTTCTATAAATACTTGAACACCTTGGAATATACCTCCAAATTGATGCATTTAAGCCTTTGATAGCTTTATTGTGCAACTATGATGCTTAGGCCCCTTTGGGTTATTTTTCTTAGCAAAATTTTAGACAAATTCTTGGTAAAATAGCAAGCTGACTTGATTTGCAAGGACTTGAAAATATGGATAATCACATTGAATTACAATAACCATATATAAATATTCTCGAAGGCTTAGATATTATAATATAAACATGCCTAACTTCACTAGTTATTTTATGATCAATCTAATAAAATATAATAATTGTTTACAAATTTTTAAAACCCCTGACATAGGATTTTTAACCTAAAAATATTATTAGCGAATAAATTAGTTGTTACATGAAACAAAATGATACTAGAAACTCTCCTTACTACAATAATTGACTATGGAAAGTGCTTTGATACCAGATGGTATGGTTCTCAATGCAAATAAATTAGACAAAAATAGAAAGACATAATACACAAAAAATAATAACTAAATAAAATAAAATAATGAATGGTCTATTAATAATTATCAAACAAATTACAATGTATTATGGATCGCTTCAAGGGGAAACCTTCTTCAAAGCAACACTCAATACTTAGATAATTATTTAGAATAATGGTCCTCTTTATTATAATGCAATATAATAAATCAAACCCTAACCCTTGTACTCTACAATTTGCCAAAAGTCTTAAAATAAACATATGAGAAAACTAACCCCAATATTAGTACTCAAAGATCAATCCCACATATAAAATATGGTTCTCAAGCAATCCTACCATAACTAAAATCAGGTGCAACCCATAGTCAATGAACTCATACAACCAATTTTAGTACAATAGGAAAAAATAAAGTGTTGTTGTTACCGTTTTACTTCTAAGGGATGTTTTCATTGTGCTTGTGTCACTCAGTCACACCTACTTCTTGTACTACCTTGTGTTTCTACAGGCCAAAGAGTCTTAGATTTAAACTAGCAACAACCACACTATGCAAGAAAACAAATTGCTTGAAAAATAAATTACTAAAAGGGAAATTGTTGAAAAGTAAAAATTGGAAAATAAATGACTTGGAAAATAAATTGCTGAAAAGTAAATTCTAGAAAATAAATGATTGAAAAATAAATTGTTGACTCTAAGAAAGCAATAAAAGTTGATTTAATAAAGTATAACCTAGTCCACCTAAGATGGGGGATGCTTGGTGTGTGTGTGCATTGATCACTACTTGTGCCACCCTCCACACATAACTCTATACATGTGTTGATCACTACTTGTGCCACCCTCCACGTATAGGTAAGCTTCCTTACTTACATGGTCCAACAGTCTTCAGATTAATGCAATGGTATTGTTCTCCTTGGCAATGATACCAAAAATATCTAGCTTGAACAGCTAATAATTTAATTTATCAATCAAGGTCTTAATCGATTTAAATAATAGATATCCAGTATAGATATTCCATGATACTAACCATCTTACTTAGTTTGATTTCTTAATATTAGGTTACAGGAAAATGAAATATTTAAATGCAATTATTTTTAATATGAAATTAACCTAATGAATGTGGATCCACATGCAACTAATGATGCTTTGACTATTTTACGTTTGAAATAAATAATGCAATTAATTTATATTAATTCTATTTTTATATTAACTAATCTTATTTTATTGTAGGAGCGAGAGAGTAGGGACTGGTCTTATGGAAGTGGGCCCTTCCTTCTAAAATCTCTGTATATTTCTCTTCTTATCTATTCTAATTTATCTTAGTAATTACTATTTAATTTAACCTATTCTAATATCTAACTATTCATTGATGCAGGAAAATTAAATATTTTATAGAAGAAAATAAATCATTGCAAAAGATATGGAAAGATAATACTATTTTATTGCTAAACTTCAATCATGTACATTGTTGGAAATTATAATCTTCCTCAGAATACTACGAGAGACTTCTTCGAATTCTTGTTTTTGAGGACCTTTTCAAAGGCCTCTTTACTATAATTTATACAATTATGCTCAATGGAGTCTTTGGAATATTATTTGTCTCTTTCTAATTAATAAAATCTAAATCCTAACCTATGTACTGATAACTTTTCTAAACAAATATAATTTCATAACAAGATGGGACTTGGACTAATCAACGCAAGCCCGTGTACTAATGATCTTGCTAAAAAAATACAATTTCTTAACAAATGAAACTTGGACTAATCAATGCAAGCCCAAGTGGTAATCACTTTGACAACTATTTAATTTAAAAAATAATAATAACCTATTTGTCCTATTCTCAAGGAAAGAGAATATAAATTGGGGGAATAATTTAACAAATTTGATCCTTTTCAACTTTAATAACCACTTTACAAATTTTATTTAATAAAAAAAAAATGCAACATATGTATTTGCCAACGTTGACAGTCAAATGGATGATTGTGTATAATATGCTCCTACTGGATGTGACGTGGCAATAAGGTTTGGTCAACTTTGACTTGCTCATTTCATAGTGCCTTTCAGTAGATGCTTTTTCATAGCACCCTTTCTATAGAACCTATCCACAGATCTTGTAAGTGCACCATATGTTCATCCAATCTAAGTATACCTGCCTTCTAGTTTATTAGGCACGGGCTCTACCCAACTTCATACACATATCTGCCTAACAACACAACATCTTGCACGTAATTTATGTAAAATGTATGCATAAATCGTTTTTATAACAATTAATCATTTTGATGCATAAATAATTATTTTAATGTGAAACTTTAGTTAAAAACCATCCATATCCATTCATTTGTAAGAAATATATAAGTAAACTAGATCCATATAATGTAACACTTTGACACTCGTCAACCTATGATCATTTTGGTTTCAATTGGGGTCTATTGGAAGTGTTACTAGAGTATTATATCAAAATGGTCAACTCAACAAGATCGTAATAAAATATCTTAGAATCATAATTTTTATAATTCTAAACTATTTTATTAGTTTAGATACTATATTCTCTAAAGGACTTTGTGTTGTAAGAATTGGCAGATTCTTCATGGATTGTGAATATTTTAAAATTTTCTATGTTAGGTAGGACCTGAATACTCTTACTATATATATACATAGAAAACACTATCTAAAATTCTAAAAAAAATTCCTATCCTTCCCATGCTTCTCTAATATTTTGTAATCCTACTATGTTCTCCTTGATTATGAAGTGCTAGAGTTTATCAAATTTATGCTTAGATCAATTTAGAATTCTATAGTATACTCAAATTAGTCATGACTAAGGTTATTTTGAGTTTTCTAGGCTAGGGTGTGTCTGGTTATTGGAATCACAATATATTGATCTCATTCATAAATAATGTTTGACTCAATATTGTAGAGCTTTGACTATGGAGGATTCCATTGTTTCCATAACCACATTATTCTACTTTAGGGTATGGTCCAAGTATCTTCCTCATCCCAACCCCTTATTGGTGTACCACACATTATAGAATATGCATGGTTCCCTATATCTAGGAACTTATCCTAAACCTAGGGGATATATCCATATACTTGAAGGTACATGGGAGCTCATAATTCTTGGTCCAAAATCTGCCTAGTGTATGAATGATTCCCTAGAATTTGGCTAAGATTGGATGACTCGGATATCTTCTAAGTTCAACCTTTTGAGAAGACTAGATCTTTGTAATACTTTGCAATATTAAAACATGTTATGAGACTAAAGAAAGAGATGTAAGGGTTGTAAGGAAATAAGGGCTTATAGAAATTCTTAAATACAAATGAAATATAGTGTAACAACAATGAAATACACTATATAAGAGTATTAAAAAGTCAAATTCAAATGGAGCTTAACAAACCAACCACTAATAAGAGCATTATAGAGTTTATTAGGTTCCAATTATATACCTTAAATTTTCCAAATACCTATGAAAAAAAATCCAATTATGCATCATTTGCTTTAGCAGAATTCACTATTCATAAAGTGCAAACAGAAATGCATTAAAGCATAGGATTCGTTCATAAAAACCTAATAATACTATCACAATGGAGGCCAAAAAACTTTCACTTTTCATTGATTGGTAGTTGTCATCATACAATATTTAACAAGTAAATGCTACAAATTTGACCCTCATTATGAAGTGAATTGAGCTATTTATAAGTATATGATGAATTTTATAGCCCAATATTTACAATGGTTTGGTATAGGTCTATTATAAATAGCCTAGAGAGAATGCTCATGGGTGGGTATATTTTTCATGCTATGTGCTAATCAACTATTTAAATTTTGGTTGTGTTGATATGACTAGTCTATATTTCTTCTTCTAGATTTGGCTCATGTGTATCTCTAGTATGTTCATAGATATTCAATTGGTATCCTCTATAATCAAGTTTAGATACTATAACTATTTGTTAGAGATGTCATTTACAACTCAACAAATTTATTTTGAGCATCTGAGGAGCATTTGGGCAGTTACAACTTCTAACAAGTATGGTCTGGATGAAAAGGACATATTTGGATGATTTTTTCTTGTTGCTAGAACTTACATTAATGTTGGGCTCTTTTAATTGTTTTGGAGACTTTTTGATACAAATCTAGGTTTTTGGGAAGGTTTGGTTGATGTCATCCCTTAGAAAGCATATGTTCATAGTTTTTTGGGTAGTGCTTTGCTCCTTCATATTTGTGCATCCTTGGAATTTCATGGAGCTTATACTAATGTAATTATTTGGAAATTTTGGATTTGCTCCATCTTGACGTATGGCCTTTTTGGGAATTTTACAACACTTTAGTTGATGTAAGCGATTAGAAATCCTAGCTTTGGGTTCATATTAGACTCAAGCTTAAGGAATACTTCAACTAGTCAGTGTTGAGATCACATCATTCTAATTTTCTTATTCCTAGACTTTTTTGGCGTTTTGTGTGACGTAATTGAAAATATAAAATTTATTGATCTTGGGTTTGCATGCTATTAGAGCCTTTTAGGACTTAGCCATTTTTTCACTTTGGTAAAATCAATTATGCTTCACTGCTTTTCCTTGATTCTAGGTCTTCTATAAATGCTTGACCACCTTGGAAACTACCTCCAAATTGATGCATTTAAGTCTTTGATAGCTTGATTGTGCTACTATGATGCTTAGGCCCCTTTGGGTTATTTTCCTTAGCAAAATTTTAGACAAATTCTTGGTAAAATAGCAAGCTGACTTGATTGGCAAGGACTTGAAAATATGGATAATCACATTGACTTACAAGAACTATATATAAATGTTATCTAAGTCTTAGATATTATAATATAAACATGCCTCACTTCACTAGTTATTTTATGATCAATCTAATAAAATATAATAATTGTTTACAAAAAACCCCTAACATAGGGTTTTTAACCTAAAAATAAAAATATCAAATAAATTAGTTGTTACATGAAATAAAATGATACTAGAAACTCTCCTTACTACAATAATTGACTATGGAAAGTTCTTTGATACCAGATGGTATGGTTATCAATGCAAATAAATTAGACAAAAATAGAAAGACATAATACACAAAAAATAATAACTAAATAAAATAAAATTATGAATGGTCTATTAATAATTCTCAAACAAATTACAATGTATTATGGATCGCTTCAAGGGGAAACCTTCTTCAAAGCAACACTCAATAATTAGATAATTATTTAGAATAATGGTCCTCTTTATTATAATGCAATATAACAAATCAAACCCTAACCCTTGTACTCTACAACTAGCCAAAAGTCCTAAAATAAATATATGAGAAAACTAACCCCAATATTAGTACTCAAAGATCAATCCCACATATAAAATATGGTTCTCAAGCAATCCTACTATAACTAAAATTAGGTGCAACCCACAGTCAATGAATTCATACAGCCAATTTTAGTACAATAAGAAAAAATAAAGTGTTGTTATTACCGTTTTACTTCTAAGGGATGTTTTCATTGTGCTTGTGTCACTCAGTCACACCTACTTCTTGTACTACCTTGTGTTTATACAGGCCAAAGAGTCTTAGATTTAAACTAGCAACAACCACACTATGCAAGAAAACAAATTGCTTGAAAAATAAATTGTTGAAAGGGAAATTGCTGAAAAGTAAATGCTGGAAAATAAATGACTTGGAAAATAAATTGCTGAAAAGATAAATTTCTGAAAAGTAAATGCTAGAAAATAAATGATTGAAAAATAAATTTATGACTCTAAGAAAGCAATAAAAGTTGATTTAATAAAGTAGAACCTGGTCCACCTAATATGGAGGATGCTTGGTGTGCGTGTGCATTGATCACTATTTGTGCCACCCTCCACACGTAACTCTATACATGTGTTGATCACTACTGGTGCCACCCTCCACATATAGGTAAGCTTCCTTTCTTGCGTGGTCTAAAAGTTTTTAGATTAATGCAATGGTACTATTCTCCCTGGCAACGATACCAAAAATGTCTAGCTTGAACAACTAATCATTTAATTTATCAATCAAGGTATTAATCGATTTAAATAATAGATATCCAGTATAGATATTCCATGATATTAACCATCTTACTTAGTTTAATTTCTTAATATCAAGTTACTATAAAATGAAATATTTAAATGCAATCATTTTTAATATGAAATTAACCTAATGAATGTGGATCCACATGCAACTAATGATGCTTTGACTATTTTACTTTTGAAATTAATAATGCAGTTAATTTATATTAATTCTATTTCTATATTAACTAATCCTATTTTATTACAGGAGCGAGAGAGTAGGGACTGGTCTTATGGAAGTGGGCCCTTCTAAAAGTTAAATATATTTCTCTTCTTCTCTATGCTAATTTATCTCAGTAATTACTATTTAATTTAACCTATTCTAATATCTAAATATTCATTGATGTAGGAAAAAGAAATATTTTATAGAAAAAAATAAATCATTATGAAAAAGAAAATAACATTGCAAAATATATGGAAAGATAATACTATTTTATTGCTAAACTTCAATCATGTACATTGCTGGAAATTATAATCTTCCTCAGAATACTATGAGAGACTTCTTCAACTTCTTGTTTTTGAGGGCCTTTTCAAATGCCTCTTTACTGTAACTTATACAATTATGCTCAATGGAGTCTTTGTAATATTCTTTGTCTCTTTCTAACTAATCAAATCTAAATCCTAACCTACGTACTGACAACTTTTCTAAACAAATATAATTTCATAACAAGATGGGACTTGGACTAATCAACACAAGCCAATGTACTAATGACTTATGCTAAACAAATACAATTTCTTAACAAATGGAACTTGGACTAATCAATGCAAGCCCAAGTGGCAACCACTTTAACAACTATTTAATTTAAGAAATAATAATAACCTATTTGTCCTATTCTCAAGGAAAAAGAATATAAGTTGGTGGAATAATTTAACAACTTTGATCTTTATCAACTTTAATAATAACTTACAATTTTTATTTAATAATAATCAAAATCCAACATATGTTTTTGCCAACATTGATAGTCAAATGGATGATTGTGTATAATATGCTCCTACTGGATGTGACGTGGCAATAAGGTTTGGTCAACTTTGACTTGCTCTTTTCGTAGTGCCTTTCAGTAGATGCTTTTCCATAGCACCCTTTCTATAGCACCTATCCACAGATCTTGCAAGTGCACCATATGTTCAGCCAATCTAAGTATACCTACCTCCTGGTTTATTAGCCACATCCTCTACCCAGCTTCATACACATATCTACTTAATAACACAACATCTTGCACGTGATTTGTGTAAAATATATGAATAAATTATTTTTATAACAATTAATCATTTTGATGCATAAATAATGATTTTAAGGTGAAACAGTAGTTAAAAACCATCCATATCCATTCATTTGTAAGAAATATATAAGTAAACTAGATCCATATACTATAACACTTTGACACTCATCAACCTATGATCATTTTGGGTTCAATTGGGGTCTATTGGAATTGTTACTAGAGTATTATATCAAAACGATCAACTCAACAAGAAGATCGTAATAAAATATCTTAGAATCATCATTTTTATAATTCTAAACTATTTTATTAGTTTAGATACTATATTCTCTTAAAGGACTTTGTGTTGTAAGAATTGGCATATTCTTCATGGATTGTGAGTATTTT
The DNA here is from genome assembly GCA_028583015.1 of Wollemia nobilis. NCBI lineage: Eukaryota > Viridiplantae > Streptophyta > Pinopsida > Araucariales > Araucariaceae > Wollemia > Wollemia nobilis. The sequence continues at coordinate 2,159,751 of JAQPPZ010000232.1, forward strand.
AAAATTTTCTATGTTGGGTAGGACCTGAATCCTCTTACTATATATATACATAGAAAACACTATCTAAAATTCTAAAAAAAATTCCTATCCTTCCCATGCTTCTCTAATATTTTTTAATCCTACTATGTTCTCCTTGATTATGAAGTGCTAGAGTTTATCAAATTTATGCTTAGATCAATTTAGAATTCTACAATATACCCAAATTAGTCATGACTAAGGTGATTTTGAGTTTTCTAGGCTAGGGTGTGTCTGGTTATTGGAATCATAATATATTGATCTCATTCATAAATAATGTTTGACTCAATATTGTAGAGCTTTGACTATGGAGGATTCCATTGTTTCCATAACCACATTATTCTACTTCAAGGTATGGTCCAAGTATCTTCCTCATCCTAACCCCTTATTGGTGTACCACACATTATAGAATATGCATGGTTCCCTATATCTAGGAACTTATCCTAATCCTAGGGGATATATCCATATACTTGAAGGTACATGGGAGCTCATAATTCTTGGTCCAAAATCTGCCTAGTGTATGAATTGTGCCCTAGAATTTGGCTAAGATTGGATGACTCGGATATCTTCTAAGTTCAACCTTTTAATAAGACTAGATCTTTGTAATACTTTGCAATATTAAAACATGTTATGAGTCTAAAGAAAGATATGTAAGGGTTATAATGAAATAAGGGCTTATAGAAATGCTTAAATATAAATGAAATATAGTGTAACAACAATGAAATGCACAATATAAGAGTTAAAAAGTCAATTTCAAATGGAGCTTAACAAACCAACCACCAATAAGAGTATTATAGATTTTATTAGGTTCCAATTATATACCTTAAATTTTCCAAATACCCTATGAAAAAAAAATCCAAAAATGCAAAATTCGCTTTAGCAAAATTCACTATTCATAGTGCAAATAGAAATACATTAAAGCATAGGATTCATTCATAAAAACCTAATAATACTATCACAATGGAGGCCAAAAAACTTTCACTTTCATGGATTGGTAGCAGTCATCATTCAATATATAACAAGCAAATGCTACAAAGTTGACCCTCATTATGAAGTGAATTGAGCTATTTATAAGCATATGATGAATTTTATATCCCAATATTTACAATAGTTTGGTATAGGTCTATTAGAAATAGCCTAGAGAGAATGTTCGTGGGTAGGTATATTTTTCATGCTATGTGCTAATCAACTATTTACATTTTTGTTGTGTTGATGTGACTAGTCTATATTTCTTCTTCTAGCTTTGGCTCATGTGTATCTCTAGTAGGTCCATAGATATTCAATTGGTATCCTCTATAATCAAGTTTAACTACTATAACTATTTGTTAGATATGTCATTTACAACTCAACAAACTTTTTTTGAGCATCTGAAGAGCATTTGGGTAGTTACAACTTCTAACAAGTATGTTCTGGATGAAAAGGACATAATTGGATGATTTTTGCTTGTTGCTATAACTTACAATAATTTTGGGCTCTTTTAATTTTTTTGGAGACCTTTTGAGACAAATCTAGGGTTTTGGGAAGGTTTGGTTGATGTCATCACTTAGAAAGCATAAATTCATGCTTTTTTGGGTATTGCTTTGCTCCTTCATATTTGTGCATCCTTGGAATTTTATGGAGCTTATACTAATGTAATTATTTGAAAATTTTAGATTTTCTCCATCTTGACATCTGGCGTTTTTTGGTATTTTACAACACTTATTGACGTAAGCGATTAGAAATCCTAGTTGTGTGTTCATCTCGGACTCAATCTTAATGAATGCTTCAACTAGTCAGTATTGGGATCACACCATTGTAATTTCCTTATCCCTAGACTTTTTTGGAGTTTTGTGTCACGTCATTGAAAATATAAAATTTATTGATCTTGGGTTTGCATGCTATCGGAGCCCTTTAGGACTTAGCTATTTTTTCACTTTGGTAAAATCAATTATGCTTCACTGCTTTTCCTTGATTCTAGATCTTCTATAAATGCTTTACCACCTTGGAATCTACCTCCAAATTGATGAATTTAAGTCTTTGATAGCTTGATTGTGCTACTATGATGATTAGGCCCCTTTGGGTTATTTTTCTTAGCAAACTTTTAGACAAATTCTTGGTAAAATAGCAAGTCGACTTGATTTGCAATGACTTGAAAATATGGATAATCGCATTGACTTACAATAACCATATATAAATGTTATCTAAGGCTTAGATATTATAATATAAACATGCCTCACTTCACTAGTTATTTTATGATCAATCTAATAAAATATAATAATTGTTTACAAATTTTTAAAATCCCTAACATAGGGTTTTTAACCTAAAACTATTATTAGCGAATAAATTAGTTGTTACATGAAACAAAAATGATACTAGAAACTCTCCTTACTACAATAATTGACTATGGAAAGTGCTTTGATACCATATGGTATAGTTCTCAATGCAAATAAATTAGACAAAAATAGAAATACATAATACACAAATAATAATAACTAAATAAAATAAAATAATGAATGGTCTATTAATAATTATCAAACAAATTACATTGTATTATGGATCGCTTCAAGGGGAAACCTTATTCAAAGCAACACTCAATACTTAGATAATTATTTAGAATATTGGTCCTCTTTCTTATAATGCAATATAATAAATCAAACCCTAACCCTTGTACTCTACAATTAGCCAAAAGTCTTAAATAAACATATGAGAAAACTAACCCCAATATTAACACTCAAAGATCAATCCCACATATAAAATATGTGTGCAAGCTAATCAACTAACTCTTGGTCTAAAATCCACCCAAGTTAATGAGATGCACCCTCAAGACCTCAACCAAGAGATTGAATGGCTCATAAATAGGGGTCTCTAAGTCAACATTCTAAGAATACCAATTTCTATGTGCCTAGATAATCTAACTAATGGGGGGTTGTAGACTAGAGTAAGAAATCTAAAGGATTAGAGAACTAAGTTGAAAGTGATGCAGATTTTGCAACATCGAGAGACATAATGAAGATAGTCTCACAATTCAAATTTAGATAAAATTACCTAACATAATAGTCTACTTTCATTATGCTTTAGAATAATTAAACTTGAAGTACTCTTAGTATTTATAAATCATTCTAAAACTATAATGGTAAATCTAGGTAGAAATATAGAATGTAGAATAACTGTAGTAGAATTATTTATTCCTAGCTTTAATAGAAATGCATAACTACTCAGTAAGACATACATATATGTTCAGCACAAAAAAATGAGCAAGAGTCTAGAAAAAAATCCAATATTCATTGAAAAGGCATATAGCCTTAATCAGTATAATTATGCCAACTATAAACACCAAAGAGTCAACCACTAGAATGACATACATTCTAGTATATAGAGAGAGATTTACAATGTATTCAATTATATAATAATAATGGTTGTCACAGTTTGTTGTAGACTTTAGAGCAGGTGCAAATATTGGTTGTCACACTCAGCTCAACTAAGCTTAATTGCTATAGGTATGCTTTGTTTATGTGTATGATGTGATTTTATCATGAGGTAGGCTTGCATGTTACATTGTTGGATTATAACCATCAAGTGATGGTCCACTCCTTTCTGTTACACAACCAAGTGAGCAGGGGTGGACATGTGATGAAAAAGGCTTTGTCCATTGTGATTTTCTAACAATAATATTACTTGATCAATATGTGCACATATCTTGATGTGGACTATTCTGGATCACTTATGTGATGATTAGTCGTATGAAATTATATTGCTTGTTTTTAGGCAGTTGTCATGACCAAGTATAGCTTCCTTTGGCAGTGCTCTTTTAGTTGTCTTTTGAACTACTGCATACAATCTACTACACTATTGCTTTGGAAAAATAACTATGTCATAGATTGAACCACATAGTGGATGTAGGACCTAGATGATGAAATTTACCTACAATATTAAGAACTTCTAGGGATTTTTGCTTTCAAAATTGAGAACCTAGAATGCCTTATCTATGGAATAACAGAGCTTTGATAGGACATGGATCTTGAATATAATATGATTGAGAACAATGGTTATGAGTGTGAATTAGGGCTATGGTTATTAGAAATAAATGAGTTTCAAAATAGAGATGGAAATTGATGTAGAGAATGAGAGAGGTGAAGGTTGCAAGAGGCAAGAAAGATAGTTTAAGTGAAGGATGTGAATGCTAGAGTTTGGTGGAGAGAAATTTAGGCAAATAAGGTGAGAAATTGACTATGGAGGTGAATGATGCAAAGATACATAAATAATATGTAGGAAGAGGAAAATATTAGTAAGGGAAAAGAGAGTAAAGGAATCGTAGATACCTAAAAGCAGACATCTCCTGAACTAAAAAATTTATGAGCATATTTTTCTACAACTGAACATTATTTTAGGTCAATATCTTTAGCTTTAGGTGAATTTTCAATATTGTAGGTATAATTAGGTAAATCGTACAAGTTATCAAAATCTTGATCTCTTTTTTGCTTTCTTCTTTGCAAATTTGTTAAAGTAGACCCCCTTTGTACTAGTGAACTCCATTTGACTCTTCGCTATCTCAACAAAATGTATGGATTCCCAAAATGATCATGAAACTATATGCAATAGGTGGTTTCATACATCCTTTTATAGCTACTTGTTAGAGTTGATGATAGCTAGATCTCTAATCAAACTGACTTTTGTTAGATCTGGTAGTGATTTCTCAGATCTCATTTCCCATGTGATAATTCAAGTCACTTTACTTGCCCTTTTATTCAACTAATCAGAGCTTGAAGTTGTGGAATTTTAATTAATGCTACATGCATTTAATTTCATCACTTGTCATCATAGTTCATAGGTCTCAGTTTAGCATAATGTTTACCTTTTCAAATTTTATATCAAGTGCTACATATATTTGACGTACACATGCCAACTTGCTTTTTGACATCATCATGTGGATCCTAGGAGCATTAATTCCACACATTACCACAATCGTGTGAAATAAATATAGATAGCTATTAAGGATGACTTAAGCCAACTTTTCCATTGGGCTATGGAGTTAAAATGATGGAAGGAAGAAAAGGGAAAGGAATTTATGGAGGAAAGGATGTAATGAGAAGGATATAGATAATTGAAAGATAAATATGACAAGAAGTGAATAAGAAAAGAAAGAAAATAAATTCATACCTGAGGGAAGAGAGGCTTCTCCTCCTAGATTCCTTTGTGATTTTGTTTTCTTACCTTCCTATTTTTTTATCAATATCTTTGAGTTTGCATTTTCTCAAAGATCAAGATGTAAAAAAAAAGCAAAGGAAAAACAATGCAATGCATGTTTCAGCCATTTTGATCTATGTCCTATATTTTGTCCTTTCCCTTTCCAAATTCAAATAGCTTTGCATAGAAATAGGATATGAAATCAAAGGATTTGCACCCTTATATAGGATTTTTGCTTATAGAGAAGTCATCCTTTGGCTCAGATTATCAACCCTCTTAATCTTCTATTTGAAATCATGTGACATGCTCTTTCCTGATTCCAAGCCTCTCTCAATATTCCTCCATTACTATTTTTTGCTATTGTAGAGATTTTATTTGATAGCCAACCTATATACACAATATTGTGGTATACCCATGTACATTATTTGTACTTGCTTCTTCATCCTTTGCATTTTAATATAAAGTGATCAGATCATATGATGATAAAATTACATTTATCTCTATGGTATTCATCTTAGGAAGCATGACTAGTCCGGTCAGGAATTTTCCATAATTTTGAATTTGTACTTGGCTTTGTTTTTTAACTTTCTTGAAAAGTGGCATGTAGAACCAGTGGCAGAGCTTGTTTTTTATCATGTGAGGTATCAAAGGCTATTTTTATGAATATTTTTCTATGCACCAACTCATTGATTAGAAATTAAATATGGTTGTTGAACTCAAAGCTCCTTGATTGGTTATATAGTGCAAATTTTTTCTTTTCCACTAGCCACTCTTCTACATTATTTCCCAAAAGTTTTAGAAATATCTATTGAAATTTTCTCCTAGCCTAAAATTGTATAGCTTCATAACTGACTACCAAGCCATATTTATTTTTTAAATTCAACTGTAGCATGCAATAACAATCTAGGGAAGTTGAGGCATTACAAATTGACCTTTGCACAACCTTTGTCTAGTCAATTATCTCTATTTTGGCCAACTTATGAATCTCTTGAGATATATTTACCTTGTATTCTTCATATCTCTATATATGAAATGGTCTAATTTCTTTAAAGTGAATCAAGACCAGTTTCTTAAGATACGACACAACTATATGCACACCATCATGCCCCATGTGACCACCTATTTACATCAAGAAATATTTTGGTATACCCATTGCAAATGTTGGAGGCACCTCCACCACCATGATATCCTAAATTGTCGCTAAGTTTGGCATCCTTTGCAATATCACTAGTATTTTTTAGCTATCCCTATGGCTTTGAATTGTATCTTATTAAATTGGATGACCCAAGATCCTATGTTGGTATATTTCAGACTCATAACATCACATATTGCCTTTGGAATGATAGCAGATTCACCTTCATGATCTATTAAGAAGTTATGTAATATACATCCTTCCAAACATACTAACAAATAATATAGAGTATAATTGACCTTCATCATACTCTAGGATGGTTGCCCATGTACTAATTTGGATTCTAGTGAGGCTATGGTACCTGCCATTGAACTGTGTAGGGCTACTTTGACCAAATCAACTTTTGCAAAAACTATAAGATCTTTCTTCATATTTCCTTCTTTTAGAGTGTTCTTTTTGGAATTGTACCCCATTTCTATTGTTCTGTACTTGGATTTATTATAGACCTTTACTACATCTTCCTATTGTTCTTTTAATATGACTAGGTAATATAATGCTTTATGAGCTAGTCTTCTTTTGCAATGTCAACATAAAGCTTTTGGTTGACATATCTTTGGGCCTATATTTTCCTCAAAATCCCCTTGTAGATTTAAGTTTCTCTCTACTTTATGTTAATCCAATTCATCCTCCTTCTACTTTGCTTCATTCAATATTATATATGGGATGATCGGATCAATTATAGAGTGCATATCCATGGTTGGAAAATGGTTTTGACCCATGGTGAGGGTTGTAACATCCTATGATTGATGATTTGTCCTTGTAAAATTACTCAATTATTTGTTATATACATTAGGTATTGAATCCTTAAGCCAATATGGGAAGAGGTTTTCCTTTTACCTTTCAATTTTTGCAATCTCATTGGTAAGATGTTGGATGATATATTTTATCTCTCGATTTGTACAAGGGTTCAATATAATATGCAGCTTGTCATTCAAGTATTGAATTGAGGGCATTGTGTCTATCATATAACCAACTAAGGCAATGACGGGTGAGGGGCTTGTAAACCTATTTTATAGAATAATGGATTATCAAACTTATTAGTCGTGGGGGGAAGTTTTCCTACTAAAATCTAAATATTTTCAAACTTCATAGCCATATGAAACACTCATGGAAATATTTTTTCTTGATAATATTGTATTTGGAGGGTCAATTCTGAATTTAGAGCTCGAACATAGTAGATATAGACCTATGCTTATGATGACTTAAACTCCAAAGGTATTCTATGTCATAATTTTTTAAATCTAATGTTAAAGTCTAGGAAAGTTTCATGAGGACCTTTTTTTAGATAGTAAAACTGCATGAGTAATGCAAAAAAATCCCTTGGGTCATCAAAAACTAGGACTAATGGTTTAGCCAGGTTATCCCAAGTCCTAATGCTTTTGTCTTCTAAATATATATACCATTACAATACCTTACCTCACAAGGATTGAGCATGTGGTCTTATCATGATATATTTAAAGACAATATTGCAAAATATGGCTAGGGATGAGATATATTGACAATCTCATAGGTAGTTTTCTCACTGCCATCATAAATGGGCAACAACTTCAATATAGTCTAGGGAATTTCATGAATAATTGGTAGGTTAAGTGACTCGATATTATTCTAGGTCAAAAAAATTTATCCAACCATAGCTCTAAGACTTTTTTAATGTATTTGTTGAGCCATATGATGGGTACTTATTGTGCTATCTAGGATTTTTGGCATTTTTATCTCTTTTTATGAGACATCTTTCCAACAAAGTTTCCAATTATTTTGGATTCTTATTTTCAATGGAGTCACTAGGTAAACATGCAATCTTTATAAGTGAGGTCAATACTATTCACCAAAATTGTGAGTCCTCTAGGCATTTAAAACAACCTTTGTAGGATTATGCTAGCTTCTAAGATAAATATTCAATATTTGCTATTAGATGGATGCCACCTAATCAAACAATGTTGGGATTAGGGTCCCATCAGGTATACCAAAAATACTCTTGGCCCAAAATTTGCCTAAGTGAATGAGATGCACCCTCAAGAGATTGACCAAGAGATTGAATGGATTAAAAAAAGGGGTCTTTAAGTCAACCTCCAAATAAGGTCAATTTCTATGTGCCTAGCTAATCTAATGGGAGTTATAGACTAGAGTAATAAATGCAAAGGGTTAGAGAACTAAGCTAAAAGTGGTGCATATTTGGCAACATCAAGAGACATGATGCAGAGAGTATCACAATTCAAATTTAGATTAAATTACCTAACATAACAATCTACTTTATTTATGATTTAGAACAATTAAAAATGAATAAATCTAAGCATTTCTAAGTCATTCCAAAACTATAATGGTAAATCTAAGTAAAAATCTAGAATGCAAAATTTTTGTAGCAAAATTATCCATTCTTAGATTTAATAGATATATTTAACTACTCAAAAGGCATACATACATGTTCAACACAAGAAATGATCAAGAGTCTATATAATAATCCAGTCATCATTCAAAATGTGTATAGCCTCAATCAATATAGCTATGCCAATTGTAAATGCCAAAGAGCTAACCATTAGAATGACTTACATTCTAGTATATATATATATATATATATTATCAATATATTGAGTTATCTAAGAATGATTGTTGTCAGAGCTTTTTTTAGGCTTCAAAGTAGGCATAGAGAATGGCTATCACACTTAGCTAAACCAAGATTAACTACTTTGGGTATGCTTTATTGACATATATGATGCAAATTTTATCATGGGATAGGCTTGCATGTTGCACCATTGGATTGTAACCATAAAGTGACCATCCACTCATTTATGTTACATATAACCAACTAAGCAAGGGTGGATGTGTGATGAAGAAGTCTTCGGTCGTTGAGATCTTTTGATAGCAATGATACCTAAAGGCTTATCGACACATGCACTCTTGCTGATGTGGACTATTTTAGATCACTTATACAGTGATTAGTGGTGTAAAAGTGTATTGCTTGCTACTAGGTAGTTGTCATGACCAAGTATAGCTTCCTTTGGCTTTCTCCTCATGTCAAGTTTTTTAACTTCTTATCAAATATTAGGTAACTTATTCATTTCTGATGATGTTAGTCTAAATATATTGATAATTGTATTTTCTCATGTAGGATGTTGAATGTCAAGTTTATTTTCTCTGAGTATTGATTATTTATTTTTGGATCCCTTAGATCTATTTTTATTTTACATCCAACATTCTATTTGGTTTATCGGGTATTTGAGCTTTTGATTATGACATCATTACATTTTGAATTTTGATACCTCTGAGAGCTATGCAAGTTATAACACTAGATGTTGGGTACCAGGATCAATACCTTGGAATATTTCTTGCTTGAAATTGTTTTATACTATGTCAAACTTTTTTTTTTTGTCTTGCTGACATCAACATTGTAGTTCGTTTAACTAGATTTCTTTATCTATCTTCAATGCTTGACTGTTAGATGTTAGGTCTCATGCCTTTGATTTTCTTTCTAAAGAATACAAGATGTTAGAATTTTGCTATCTTGTTGTTGAAATCAGCTTCTTGGATATCTAACTAGCTTTCCATACTTAGCAAAATCTACTTTCTTTCTCTAAATGGTCGGATGTTGGGTTTCATACCTTAGCATCAAAATTTTATTTGATAGTTGTTTGCTTGTTGCTCTATCATCTACATCAGCCTATTTTGCATCCAACCACATGTTTTTTGCTTTTTGTATCTCTCTACAATATTTCAACCTATTTTGAACCAACCTTTCATCTTTAAATATGCTATAGTAGCCTCCTCTAGTGCTCTTTTAGTTTTATTTTGAACTGTTGCATACAATCTATTGCACTATTACCTTGGCAAAATGACTATGTGGCATAGATTGAATTTACATTGTGGATGTAGGTGATGAAATATACCTACACTAGCTATAACTATTTCAATAAATATACAAAATAATATAGGACATGTCGTTCTTAACTCTTATTATTTAGTCTTAATGTAATAAAAATTAACAAAATAAATTATTTTAATATTGATTCTATAATTGTCTTAACAAGGACATTGCAATGGTAAAAGGCATTTGGCTCTCCTAGTGGAGACCCAAGTTCAATTCACGGGGAGGGTGGCCCCCAATGTGCTGCCAACTTTTCAACTTACTAAAAAAATATTGATTCTATAAATTAGATGTAAATTATTAATTAATACAATATTTTTTAATAGAATTTAGATAATAGAATGACATAAATATTGTAATAATTTAAAATATACCATAATATAAAATAGACTGAGGTAAACAAAGCTAAATTGAAATTTTCTTTCCCATTTACAAAAATATCACACTAATAGAAATTTACAATTAAAGAAGTAACAAATAAAAAACTATTTGTAAATAAAATAATAAACTATAATGTTAAAAATCATGAGAAAAACTATTTGAGACTGATGGATTTTTAAGCCTTGATACTAATATAAAACTCACGAAATAAATTCCATATGATCAAATATAATATAGCCACAATAAAATAAGATCATGATAATAATGTAAGTAGAATAATATGAGATTATTAATATGTAAATTTAGGATTATAATATATCATATAACATTCATATTTTTCCATTTCAGTAGTTCTTTGTTTATCTCTAGGAAATAGTCTCTTTTGTTGTGCCTTTAATGTACAGATTTGGGGATCCTATCAAAACCCCTTCTTCCAATCAATAAAAAATATATATCAAATAACATTCATTAATAAGCAAAAATATGAATGTAAAGAGCCTAAATAATACATGTAAAAAGCATGTATCAAGACTTACAATATTAATTTTTCAAATGTATCTAATCTTTATTACTCCTATTTATCTTACAAATATAGCACTTGACTCTCTACTCTTGATGAATATATGATTGAATACTCTTTCTAATATGTTTCTATGGAGTATTATATAGCTATAGTAGAATGACTATTTGGGTACTTGACTATTATTTTCCATATGCCAAGTCTTATGACTCTTGGCTTCCCTTCTTGACACTTGCATACACATGACTCTATCTTATATGCACACCTAAACATGAATATTCACTTAGCACACTCTAACCTAAAGACACTTGTGCACACTTATATATAAGACAATTATGCACATAAACTCATATTACACTTGCACACTCACTCACATGATACTTGTGCATTTCCTACACATTACTACATTACATAAAATATTACTCACTCTAAACTAAGACTCAACCCTAATATAATATTTACAAGATGTACCATGAAGGTACCATGGGGGTACATTATCTTATAATGTAATATACTCCAACAGAGACTCCTTCTTAGTTTGACATATGATGAATATTTTAAAAAAAGGTGAAGTTATCACGTCAAATATTTAAAATCTGAAAATGAATTTATTGTGATTTAAAATAGCTCACCCTTGAGCCTAGGTGATGTTGCTGACCACTTCCACATGAAATACATTTTCAAAATTGTATATATTAAGCACTTTTTCTATGGACATTATGTTGTAAAGTGGGAATCCTATAAAAATCAAAAGCAATATCATTCGGATTAGACCTGGTGTAATTTTCTCAAAGTTTACTTTCATAAAAATTTTATTTTTATGTGTAGAGAACCTCTATAATAAAGAGATTGATAAACCTATTATAGAGATATTAATTCAAACAAAATCATAAAATAGAAGGAAAAATAACATGCATTCACAATAAACATGAATATTTATCCTAGAAACCCTTTTTTTTTGCAAAACAAGGAGTTGTACTCGGGTCCCCCACCCTTGAAAGATCATAAATATATTTTTTAGAGAATGTAAGTTTACAAATATATTCAATTCTTATCTCATTTGAGTTGCTATAGCTAGAAACCTACATCATTTTACATTAAATGTCTAAATTATTGATATTGTTTTTCCAAAAACTTTTTCAATTTTCTATGTGAATACAAATATTCTAGAGTTCAACATCCTTCTTGATATTTTCCTAAAACAACCTTCATAATACCAAAACTTCACCTCTACTATATATGTATTGCATATTAGTAGAGTAGTATTTCCAAAACATTGCACTATCATAGCCTGCTTTACCAATTTTGGATTGCTAGTTTTCTTCTTGAAGCACAATTGCAACCATAATTTTTTAATAAATAGTAAATATGAAAGCACATTAATACTATAAAATAAATTAGATATACCAATGGAAAACATTAAAGTAAATCTTAATCATTATTTTATTCAGGTAGCCAGCATTTTCTTGTCAGCTTCAGCTAAACTTACTACTTTCTCAAACCAAGGAAAAGAAAATTTAACTTCACAATCCTCAATTAAAACCTCTCTACTGGCTAGCCTATATGCACATTTTTTCCTTCCCTTAAAGTATGTGTAAACCTTATTACTTAAAATTTTATAGCAAGGTCTTCAATTTCCATAATTATATGTTCTAGCCCTTCCAAAGTTGCCCAAGCTTCGACTTCATTATTTATCTAAATTTCATTATTGAAAGCATAATGAGACAAAATATCTCCTCTATTATTTTAAATTATTCCTCCTTCTCATGCTAGTCTTGGATTCACTTTAGATTCTCCATAAAAATTCAATTTTATCAACTCCACATATGGTGGTTTTCACTTTATATTCTTTGATTTCTTTTTATTTATCATATCCCCAACATCATAATTTCATTCGATGACTTGACTCCATCTATCAAGACTCTCTACTTCCAGATTAGGAATTGGGTGAGTTGATAGGGTTGGCTTAGACTCCTCTATGGTTAAACAAATATTCCTTTTCATTACCTCTAAATTTATTTTATTTCCTCTAAATATTCTTCTATTCATTTCTTTCCAAACAACCCAAAGTATTGAATATTTTGATATATCCTAGATTACCTATAAAGCATAACTTTTAAAAGTGCTCTGCCATTTCTTTAACCATTCCTTAATTTTTCCATTCATCACCATGCATTTACCACACTTATTAAGAATCCATTGGCATAATTTCCATACTATTGAGCAATGTCCCAAGAGATGGTTTATACTCTCCTCCATTTTACAAAGAATACATTTTAAATGGCCATGAAAACCCCTTTTCATAAGGTTATTCTAGTAAATTCTTCTATGACCTACTAGCCAAACAAACATTTTGATTTTAGGAATACCCAAGCTATCCAAAATATCTCTCCATATTATTTTTGTAACAACCCAAAAAGAAACTAAACTAATCTAAACAACTCGAGGGAGAGAATTATTTTTTTACTCAAAAGATATCTGCAACTACCCACCTTACATAAGTCATTCTATGAAGGTGTCTATTGATATAATACCTTATGATAATTTTTTTTCTCATATTTGTGATGATCCAACTTATCTCTTTTTGTCTATCAAAAGGGTATGCACATCCTTATACCATATATAAGACTGTCTGATCACTAGAGTATCGGTGAGGCCAATAGATTCTTATTGCTCTCAAGGTAACTAATGATTATACAATCATGGAATATTAGGGGTTTAAACAGTAGAACCCATCAATCTGTTGTTCGAAGACTCTTAGAAAACTATAGAACAGACTTTTTGCTTATTTAGGAGACAAAAATATCGTTAGATCTTATGTGTAAAATAGTTAACAGAATTTGGAGGGGTGCTGGTCATATGGATGTGGCTGCCCAAGGGGCCTCAGGGGGGATTGTTACTCTCTGGAACTCTCTTGATTGGACTGCAATAGAACATCTAGCCTGGAGGGGTGTTCTCACATCACATTTTAGGAATAATGTCATAGTTGAACATGTTTTAATCACAAATTTTTATGGGGCTCAAAACCTTGATGGTCAGCGGCTTCAATGGAAAGTTGTGCATAACATGAGAATCTCAAGGGAAGATTTAGACTGGATTATTGTTGGGGACTTTAATGCTAAATTATCCTCTAGATATCAGGAAGGGGGAACGCCAATTTTGGACCCAGGGGATCGACATATGATTGCTCAAGTCCAGGCTTTACACTTAGTGGATATCAAAGGCCCTGGTATCAACTATACTTGGACTAATAAGAGGAGGGAGCCACATAGCAGGAAGGTAAAGTTAGACCGTTTTTTGGTTTTAGAGGAGGCATTTGTAAAATGGAATACAAATTTTTAGATTTTGGAGGGTCCTGTTTCAGATCATTTTCCCATTTTTTTGGAAGGAGGGACTAAGACAGGGCAGCATCACAAACCATTTAAATTTGAGAATTTTTTGTTACAAAAAGAGGAACTTCGAGAGAAAATTCCTCAGTGGTGGGAAGAGGGTCGCCCAGTCTATGGGACAGCAATGTTTAGATTCCACAAACAACTTCATCATGTCAAATCTCAACTGAAACTGTGGAGGCGAGCTAACAAAACAGACTTCCAAGTCCAAAAAACTCCTTTGGTGGCCAGATGGGATGAGGTTCAAAGACAATTTAGGGAAGGAACAATTACTGAGCAGCTCAAAGCCGAGGATGATGCCTTGCGTAAAGCGGTTGAGGACATTGAAAACCAAGAGGAGACCTTCTGGAAACAGAGAGCAAGAACCACTTGGTTATTAGAAGGTGATAGAAATACCAATTTTTTCCATCGGACAACATGTGCTAGGAGACAGATGAATAACATGGAAGCCCTTCAAGATGTGAATGGACACTCCTTTGATACTCTTCTAGGTATGCAGTCCCATGCAATGGATTATTTTTCTGAACTTTTTAAGGAAAGTAAGGTGCAAGATGAAGAGGCGCAAAACGACGTTCTTGATGCCATACCTTCTGTTATCTCTAAAGAATAAAATCAGTCCCTTCTCAAACCCATTGAAAGAGAGGAACTGAAGGATGTGGTCTTTGGAATGAGCACCAAAAAAACTCTAGGTCCAGATGGCTTTCCAATTGAGTTTTTTCAGGCCTTTTGGGATAACTTGGAGGAGGATGTACTGGCTGTTATAGAGGAGTCCAGAGGTAATAAAAGAATGCTTAAAGCATTAAATCATACTTTCATCACCTTAATTCCAAAAGGGGAGAAGGGGGTTCATATTTCAGATTATAGACCTATTGCATTATGCAATGTGATATATAAAATAATCACAAAGGTAATTGTTGAGCGTCTAAAACCTCTTTTACATAACATTATCTCCTCAGAGCAAGGGGGTTTTGTTGAGGGTAGACAGATCCTGGATGGGGTGGTTCTAGCTCAGGAGGTAATCTATTCAATGCAAACTTCTGGTAATAAAGGAATGTTCATAAAATTAGATATGTCAAAGGCCTATGATAGGGTGGAGTGGAGCTTCTTGGAAAATATGATGGCAGCCTTTGGTTTCTCTCAGGATTGGATAGAATGGGTCATGAGCTATGTCTCTACTCCGACATACTCAGTGTTAATCAAGGGCCTCCCCTCACAACCATTTGGAGCCACCCATGGCCTTCGTCAAGGGGATCCCTGCTCTCCCTATTTGTTTCTCATATTGGCTGAAGGACTAGGTAGACTTTTCTTGAGAAGAAGACAGCAAGGTTTGCTAACAGGTATCAAGGTAGGTGAGGAAGTTTTGACTCACCTACAGTTTGTGGATGATACTGGATTGGTGGGAGTTGCCAGCTTCAGGGAAGCTAGAATGATCAGATATTCTCTCAGTGTCTTCCTTAGGGCTACAAACCAAGTCATCAATGATAAAAAATCCAAAGTGGTCTTTTTCAATCTTGATCAGAGGCTTTAGGGCAGAATTTTAGAGATCTTGGGATTCAGAAGGACTTCTCTCCCAGTGGTTTACTTGGGGGTCCCTTTGCACTTCAGAAAACTAAAAATAGAGATCTGAAGGAATATTTTGGATTTTATCAAGGATAGAATCAATCATTGGTCTCACAAATGGTTAAGCTATGGGGGTAGATTAACTTTTCTATAGTCAGTCATTCAGGCCATGCCAATTTATAAATTCTCTATCCTAGCTGCCCCGAATTCTATATGGAAAGAGTTGGACAAGATGGAAAAAAAAATTCTATGGGAAGGAGTAAAAGGCGAGAGGAAATGGGCCTTAGTTGTTTGGGACAAAGTGACCCAGCCCAAGGTAAAAGGAGGTTTGGGTCTGAGAAGATCTAAGATAAATAATAAAGCTTTGGTTGGAAAGCTCTACTAGAGGTGGATTTCCTAGCCAACTTCCTTATTCAGCAGAATCCTTACCAGTAAATATTTGGGACATGTTAACCCAAATGAGGTGGGTCATTTCCCTTTGGAGGGTATTGGATCCTTAGTGTGGCAGGATCTCAAGTTAGGATCTCAGGTTGTAAAAGAGCGATTATTTTGGAAAGTGGGGAGAGGGGAGAAGGCACGTTTTTGGTCAGATTCTTGGGATCAATACCCACCTATCATTGTCAAATTTCCTAAATTGCAACCTTTAAAATCAGCCATTGAAACCAAGGTATGGGTTCAAATTGAAAGTTATTTCACCACTAGTCATCTGGGGGATTACAAGTTTAAGCAGTTTAAGAAGTTGGATGAGTGGCCAATCTCAATCCCTCCGAATTTGGCATCCATCATGACTAAAATATTGATAGAAATATTCCTCACAGGTAGAGACGAGGAATATGAATTAGCATGGGGCTATGGGAGCCTTGGTGTCTACACGGTGAAGGACGG
The DNA here is from genome assembly GCA_028583015.1 of Wollemia nobilis. Taxonomy (NCBI): domain Eukaryota; kingdom Viridiplantae; phylum Streptophyta; class Pinopsida; order Araucariales; family Araucariaceae; genus Wollemia; species Wollemia nobilis. The sequence goes on from JAQPPZ010000232.1 coordinate 2,176,715, forward strand.
ATATGACAAGATCCTTCCAGAGCCTCCCCCGCATACTTTTCTGGTTGAGGATTGGAGAAAGATCTGGCATTCCAAAGGGTGGCTGAAAGTTAACTTTTTTGCCTGGTAGTTCATGCACAATGGAATTCTCACTTTTGATAATCTCAGATGTAAAGGAATCATCGGCCCTTCCCAATGTGTTTTATGCTACAAGAGCGAGGAAACAGCTGACCACTTGATGTTTGAGTGCTCTTTCACGTGCCAGATCTGGAAGAGATGGTTTTCATGTTTTAAAACTCAAGTAAATAGTGACTTGAACCGAATCAATATCTGGGAAAGATGGAAGAGGGGTAGATTTAAATCTAAAGCTCTTCATCTTGGTTGGGAGCTTGGATTAAACTTCATTTGGTGGTAAGTGTGGTTGGAGAGAAATGCTAGAATCTTTAGAGAAACTTTTTCTTCGTTAGATGGAGTTTGGCAGGTCATTTGGAGAAAAGTCACTAAAACTGTGGCCGTCTATGCTAAAGAGGAAACTCAGGTGGCTGTCGGGGCAATGGAAGGACTTGAAGTGCAAGAGGAATAGATCAGAGCTAGTTGGAAACCACCCCCAGCAGGTTGGATTAAAATTAATACTAATGGTGCTGCAAAAGGCAACCCGGGTAGAGCTGGAATTGGAGTGGTTTGTCGTAATCATGTTGGAGCAGTGCTCTATTGGGAACTGCAAGGCTTGGGAAGAGCTACAAACAATGAAGCAAAAGTCATAGCTATCAAATCTACTTCTATTTGGGCAGTTAAATAGGGCCATAGGAGGATAATACTCGAATCAGATTCTCAAATAATGGTTGGAGCTCTAGATTGCATGAGGAACTTTGCCTTGAAATCTTGGAGGTTGAGAATTCTTGTCAATCAAATTAAGGAACTATGGAGACAATTAGATGATGTGGTTCCAGTCTACATGAGTAGAGATTTAAACAAAGTGGCCGATTTCCTGGCTAATATTGGTTGGGGTTCAGTTGCACAGTGACATGGCTACTGAGGAAGAGGCGATTAGGCAGGGTCTTGAAAGGTCCCTGAGCTAATGATCAAGGAAAAAGCAAAGGGTGGAATGGTGTCGCGATTTTGTGACATGTTGCTACGTCGTGGCCGAGGAAAGTTGTCGCAATATTGTAACATTTTGTTTCATCGCAGCTAAGGGAGGTTAGTTGTCGCGATATCGCGACATGTTGTTTTGTCATAGTCACTGGAGGAAAGGTGTCACGATTTCATGACTTTTTGTTTCGTCGCAGCCAAGGGAGGATAGTTGTCGCGATTTCGAGACATGTTGCTTGGTCGCGGCCATGGGAGGAAAGGATAGTTGTCACGATTTTATGACTTGGTGCTTGGTCACGGCCAAGGGAGGAAGGGTGTTGCGATATCGTGACATGTTGCTTGGTCGCAGCCAAGGAAGGAAAGGCGTCATGATATCGCGACATGTTGCTTGGTCACGGCCAAGGGAGGAAAGATGTCACGATTTTGTGACTTGTTGCTTGGTCGCGGTCAATGGAGGAAAGATGTCACGATTTTGTGACATGTTGCTTGATCACGGACAAAAGAAATAAAGTGTCGCGATATCACGACATGCTTGCTTCGTTGTGGTTGAGAATGAAAAAGTGTCGCGATATCGCGACATGTTGCTTCGTCGCGACCGAAAGAGAAAAAGTGTCACGATATCGCGACATGTTGCTTTGTTGCGAAAGAGAAAGAAAAAGTGTCGCGATATCGCGACATGTTGCTTCGTCGCGATCGAGAAAGAAAAAGTGTCACGATATCGCGACATGTAAAAAGTGTCGCGATATCACGACATGTAAAAGGTGTCGCGATATCGTGACATGTAAAAGGTGTCGCGATATCACGACATGTTGCTTCGTTGCAGCCGAAAGAGAAAAAGTGTCACGATATCGCGACATGTTGCTTCGTTGCGACCGAAAGAGAAAAAGTGTCACGATATCACGACATGTTGCTTCGTTGCGGCTGAAAGAGAAAAAGTGTCACGATATCGCGACATGTTGTTTTTTCGTGGCAGAGAAAGAAAAAGTGTCGCAATATCATGACATGTTGCTTCGTTGCGGCCGAAAGAGAAAAAGTGTCACGATATCGCGACATGTTGCTTTGTCGCGACAGAGAAAGAAAAAGTGTCGCGATATCGCGACAGGTTGCTTCGTTGCGGCCGAGAAAGAAAAAGTGTCGTGATATCGTGACATGTTGCTTTGTCACGGCAAAAGGAGGAAAAGGTGTCACGATTTCGTGACATGTTGCAATGCTGCTGCCCAAGGAGAAAAAGTGTCACGATATCGCGACATGTCGCTTTGTCGTGGCCAAAGGACAAAAAAGTGTCGCGATATCATGACATGTTGCAATGTCATAGATAGAAGAGGAAAAAGTGTCACGATTTTGTGACATGTTGCATTGTCGCGCCCAAAGGAAAAAGTGTCGCGATATCGCGACATGTTGCATTTTCACGGCCAAAGGAGAAGAGGGCAAGTGTGTCGCGATTTCGCAACAAGTGGCATCTATAGACTAATCTGAATGGTTTAGGAGATTTGGCCCCATTGCAAATCTTCCTTCCTTTTGTAAGCTGGTGTTCTCTTTGATGTCGGATGGGAAAATTCCCTTCCCAATTTGTAATTGATCTCTGTTTTAATACAAGTTTTTTCAAATTTTTCAAAAAAAAAAAGTATGTGTAAACCTTATTACTTAAAATTTTATAGCAAGATCTTCAATTTCCATAATTATATGTTCCAGCCCTTCCAAAGTTGCCCAAGCTTCGACTTCATTATTTATCTAAATTTCATTATTGAAAGCATAATGATACAAAATCTCTCCTCTATTATTTTAAATTATTCCTCCTTCTCATGCTAGTCTTGGATTTACTTTAGATTCTCCATAAAAATTCAATTTTATCAACTCCACATATGGTGGTTTTCACTTTATATTCTTTGATTTCTTTTTATTTATCATATCCCCAACATCATAATTTCATTCGATGACTTGACCCCATCTATCAAGACTCTCTACTTCCAGATTAGGAATTGGGTGAGTTGATAGGGTTGGCTTAGACTCCTCTATGGTTAAACAAATATTCCTTGTCATTACCTCTAAATTTATTTTATTTCCTCTAAATATTATTCTATTCATTTCTTTCCAAACAACCCAAAGTATTGAATATTTTGATATATCCTAGATTACCTATAAAGCATAACTTTTAAAAGTGCTCTGCCATTTCTTTAACCATTCCTTAATTTTTCCATTCATCACCATGCATTTACCATACTTATTAAGAATCCATTGCCATAATTTCTATACTATTGAGCAATGTCCCAAGAGATGGTTTATACTCTCCTCCATTTTACAAAGAATACATTTTAAAGGGCCATGAAAACCCCTTTTCATAAGGTTATTCTAGTAAATTCTTCTATGACCTACTATCCAAACAAACATTTTGATTTTAGGAATACCCAAGCTATCCAAAATATCTCTCCATATTCTTTTTGTAACAACCCAAAAAGAAACTAAACTAATCTAAACAACTCGAGAGAGAGAATTATTTTTTTACTCAAAAGATATCTGCAACTACCCACCTTACATAAGTCATTCTATGAAGGTGTCTATTGATATAATACCTTATGATAAAAAAAAATTTCTCATATTTGTGATGATCCAACTTATCTTTTTTTGTCTATCAAAAGGGTATGCACATCCTTATACCATATATAAGACTGTCTATGTAGGTGTACTAAGCGCAATGGCATAAGGTTCCTATTCTTCCTTTACCATACATAATTCAATATATGTAGGTAAAGTTTTAGTTATCCATCTCATCTATGTGATGAGCCAACCAAAGCATCTATCACTTTGTGTGATAGTCCATTCATTGATACAACAACCTAATTATTGTCGTCCTACAAGTACCTAAGTTTAGGTCAAAATGAGAATATGTGAAACAAGGTTACCTAAAATTTCCTTCTAAAAGGGACCTCATAATCCCTTATTAACTCTCTATTACTTAAAAAGGGAGGTAATTAAGTTCATCTACTTAACTAAACATTAAACAACATCTACAACTTCATCAAATAAGAAGTCACATGAATAAGATATAATTCCTATTTAATTCCATTATCAAAATATGATATATTTATAAAACCATAGTATCATAGATATTTTATCAATAACTAAGAAAAAAAAACATTTTCCATTCATAACCCCAACCATTACATATTCCATGTAGGGTAAAAGTTCTACACAATATAAAAGCGTAGAGCATTACATCATTATCTAAACTAGGATAATATTCATGCTAGAAACTACTTTACAATAAGCTTTCCATAATGAGAGCTTTACTACAATATATGCCAAATTTCAATGTCTCAAATATACAAGTCTACACTGGTCCTTCTTGCTTCTCCATTACTTGGTTGATGGTAGTAAGGGATCAATACAACTCATAGATATCATGTAGTGTGCAACTAAATGTATTTGCTAGATGATCTAACATTGTGCAACATTTGAATTTATAAAATTGAAATCCATAACACAACTGTACATTCTCCATAATGTAACCATGCATAAATTATTCAATCAATCATAAAGAGAAAATTCCATAATTTCCCCACATCTATTCTTTCATCTAATATCCCATTTTCCATACAAGAATATTTCTTTCATCAAGCTCACAAAAGTGCATTCATTATTCAATAATTAAAGTTATTTATCCTTCAATCCAACATAGAATGAATCTTATTTATCATTTTTATGAACATAGAATTAAATTCATTTATCATAATACAAAACATAGAATAATCTAATATTTACTTCTATTTAGTTTTCATAAAGGCATACCAAGAGAATCCCATACTTCTCTTAAGAATAGTTAACCTATCTATTCTTAGCCATAAATTCAAAGCTTAAATATAAACTCTATGCATTCAAATATCATCATTTGAAAGTATAAACTTATCAATCTAAATTATTCATAGATAAAAATAAGTTTAATTCCATTAATATTATCCACTATGTTCCTTTATAAAAACAAGTTCTTCTCTTGTATAAATAAAACTAAGCTTTAGTCTTTAAGCTCTATTACCTATAATCCAAAAGATACCTAATATCCATTCTTTCATTTAATCAAAATATCTATTCTTCTATTTAATCAAAATATCCATTCCTTCAATTAATCAAAATTTTCATTATTTCATTTAATCAAAATATTCATTCTTTCAATTAATAAAAATAACCATTCTTTCATTTAATTAGTATATACATTCTTTCAATTAGTAAAAATAGTTATCACTATAATATTAAAAGGCTTGTTTAACCATAAACCCAAAAAGGTTTGCTAATCATAATAAAACAAACAACTGAGTCAACGTAGTCAAACCAAGGTGTCAATCAATGATCAAAATTCAAGGTGGATTAATGTCAACAAACATAATTTCCATAGATAATCAGGCCAACACAATCTCCACAATCAAGCTATGAGCTCAAACTGATCAATAGCCTTATCAACAATAATAGGTTACCCCATGTGGAAACCACCTGGCACCTCCAACTAGTGTGAAAGAGTAGCCCACGTAGAGTTGCCCTGACCATTGAACATGGTTAGTAATAAGTTGCATAGATGCCCCCACACTTAATATATGGGATTAATACACAATAAACTATTAAAATATGCTAAAATGTCTCATTGAGTGTTACAACAAGAACAACTCAATACCATGTGGTAGCCAATATCGTGTTTCAATCAACGTTCAATAGGAGTCAATAGATTATTAGCCAGACACCTTGGTCTACATAAAGTACATCAAGGCTCTCCCTTAGCATATGAGGGATAAATCCCATAGAGCTAAAAAAAAAACTAGGCTAAAATTTTTGCCCAAACAATCGAGTGACAACACAAACCACTCACTCCAAGCCACATGTCACCAATGAGCAAAGGGTAGTTAGCAAGTCAAAAACAAATCAAATGGAAAAACAAGGGTCCACATGTCCAAAAGAGTACCTCCAACTAGTATTGGGAAGCTCCACAAGGAGTGGCCTCTAACCACCACCTATGGTCAATTCTAATAGAGAGGGTTTCCCATCTTAATGGCACAATCACGCCCCCACATCCTCAATGTGGTATAATGTTTAGGGAAGTCCTAAAATGGTCTTCCTACCTATGCTTGTTCAAGCACAAATGTTCCATCAATTATGAGGTACAAAAAAACATCTTTAAACCAGGTACAAGTAGATAACTAAAGTAGGGGGATTTGATTAATTAAACCTGCAACGAACAAGGACTAACTAAATATAATGTTCAAGAAAGTTGCAAATATGAATGCCAAGACCAAAATTTACACAAGCAGCAAGCAGGTATTTGAGAAAACGATTCTCAAATACTGAAAATAGGGTCTACAATTCAAGGGCAAAAGGTTTTTCTAAAATATGGATTAAATTCAAACAAACTCTTCAAGAAACATCCAAGGGATATTTTTTAAAAACAAAAACACATACAAATACATTATTTTTTTTTGCTAAGAACTAAGTGCTTAATGGAGGATAAATTTAATGAAAAATAAAAATAAGTGTCTCCTAATTTTTCTTTAACAAAAGAAACAAGAAACCGAATGAATCTTGAACAAAAAAAGGAAGTATACATGTACGATTTAAATCAACACTAGAGATCTTCGACCTCATACTCTAGATAAGTATGGATTTAGGTGCATCCTTCAAACATGCAATGTTTCCCTCCATTTTCCTTCGACTAGCCTCCAAGGTTCCCCATCCTGCATCTCCAATTACCTCTGATATTTTTACTACATTTCAAGCCTTTTTTCCTCCATTTCTCGTCCTCTTCCCCAAAAAGGAAAAGATCTACCAAGAAACTTAAATGCCAACTACCAAAAAAATAATAAACCCATCTACTAGAAATGAATGCCCATCTATGCAAAGGAAGATATTTATCTTTATGAATATAATATGATTTTTTTAAATAAATCTCATATTAATATATTCATTCTTTTCTTATTTTACTAGAAAAGACAACAGGGAGATTAATTTAAAAAATCATTAGTAACTCATGATATTAATCACTTTAATTAAAACTAACACAAGCATAGAAAAATATTAATCATCTCCATAATTAATTAAATTGCTTTTCTTTTACAAAATATATTTTCCAAAATACATTTTCACAAAAGCATCATTTTTTCACCAAACATAAATATATTCCAAAATACCAAAACAAGCAATATACTTTCACAAAACAGCAATCACATGCATCAAAAGCATAAAACCAAACAAGCATTTATCAATTGCATTCTTGGAATATTTTTTAACAATAACTTATACGTTATCAACTTTCGCTTCACCGACTCCATTTCTTGTAGCAACTTCCCTAGCAGTGGTATATTATTCAACAAGAAGATATGAAATGCAACTACATGATGGGTATAAATGCATGTTATATTAAGTCATTTATGAATTAATCATCATTATCATTTCCCTTTTCCAGTATCTCATTCTCTATGGTCGATAACTTCTTCAAACCATAAGAGTACCTAGTCCTATAATCAAATAATACATCAGCAGTACCATATTCCTTTAAAGTAATAAATCACCATTAATATTTCACAATCATTCAAACACATCAAAACTAAGCATCAGATCATTATTTATCAATACATAGTCTATCATGTAGGATTTCTACCAAGGTGGGTTATGGCATACTACCTCCCATGGACTATACACAACCCTCTATGTTTTTTTGCATTACAATTTATTTTCATTCAAATCAAAAAAGAAAAATATATTTTCATGTTGTCCACTTTTTCCCAAGTGGCACTTCTCTTAGAATATTGGTCCCTCATCATTTTGGAATGAAACTCTAAAATATTCACTAGCATCACTTCAATGACCACAAGGTCTGCCATCTATAATTTAAAAACATCCCACACATGATTAAGATCAGTAATGTACTTCCTAAGTAGGGATACATGGAAATTTTCATGGATTTTTGATAGGTTGGCCAGTTAGGTGAGTCTATACACTACTGGACTAATCTTCTTAGTGATCACAAAAGGTCCAACATATTGAGGATTCAATTTTGTGGACTTAATGGTACTTTTCATAGGGGTAACCCTTAAGAATGCTCTATCTCCCATAGAGAATTTTCTTGGTGATTTTTTAGATCAGAATAGCTCTTCTGACAATCAATGACTTCCTTAAGTCTTTGTTTGATCATATTAATTTGTTCTTCCATATCTCTAACCATGTCTGGTTTGAACATAAATTGATCCTCTAGGTTATCCTAAGATAAAAGTGGTCTACATCTCTTGCCATACAATATATCAAACGAAGCCATACCCAAGGAATAACGATTACCATTGGTATACTTGTCTGAAAGGAACAAAGGAGATCCAACTATTAGAACCTCATAAAAAATTAGAAAGTACTTCAATTGAATAGGATAAATAAGGTGTAAAAGAAGTTGATTTTTGTTATTCACAAAAATTTACAAAATCAACCCAAAATTGAACTACTATTCTCAAAAGCACTTTATCCATCATTCAATATATCCAAAATTACTAGGAAGACATAAGGCATTCTACAAAACCTAGAATTTCATCATGGCATCAAATAGATTCTTTCTTGTAGAATCCTAATTACTTAAGGGACCAAAATATTTCTCCTAGAAAAATAAGGTTAAAGTAATCTTAGTATATAAAAAACTTTAGGAGATAACTCAAGGAACATCAAAAATACCAAACACAGGTGATACTGAAATTTAGAAATTTGATGAAAATGATGCAAAAGCCTAATGATAATAACCTTTGCTATCACTGATGAAATACAATCTTATATCAGTTCAACAAAGACATCTACAGAAGCATGGAAAAGCTTAGAAAACATATTTGAAGGAAAAAATAAAGCCACTATCCTTCATATTCAAACTCAACTACATTCTCTAAAAATGAATAGTGGCGAGATCATAGTACTATTTCTAAGTAGCAGATATTAAAAGGAAATTGTTAACCTTAGGAGAAGAAATTAAAGATGAACTTCTTACTCAAGTAACCATGAGATAACTTCTAGATAGTTACAAATATTTGGTAACATATTTACAAGTCCTAAGTAAAGATACTTTTTTTGAAGACCTAATAAATATTCTTCAAGAACATGAGGTATAGAATACAGTTAAAGATGAAATAACTAACACTACATTGGCATCAAAAGACAATCCATAAGGAAATATTGCTTCATCATCAAGAGGACGAAGACCATGGTATAACAAGTATTTTCATATATGCAAGAGTAAATTTCATAATACTAACTATTGCAGATTCAATCCTAGAAATAAGAATCAAGGAATCAAATGAAAAATAGAAGTATATTTTAACCACAATAATATCAAAATCGGTAGTAAGCTCAGCGTCCAAATAATTATCCCCAATTGGAGTATTTAAAAGAGAATCATAAAGGAAACCTAGCTCAAAGGATAGAAGAAATTGAATAACTGGAAGAATCTACAGATGATTTTGAAGTCAAAGCTTTTTCAACAAGAACAGGTTATGAAGACACTAACTACTTGCTTGAATAGGTTACAGAAAACAAATAAGAAGAATACAAGCTCCAAGACAAAGGAAGAACCATATTGAATATTGAAATCTTCAATACCCAAATAATGTAATACAGGTGTTAGAGTATATTACATCACTTGGGGCATGTAAATGTACCACATTTAGTATGTAGTTAGAGTAGGAGATTACTTTAGGGGGAAGTTAGCTAGTTACTTCAAGCAATGTAATAAATGTACAACTGGAAATGTGCAAGTTGTAATGTGCAAGGTGTCCCCTTGTACAACTAGGTAGAGTGTTGGCCAAGAAATCTATCTTCCTATATAAAGGACCTCATAGTGGTATATCAAGTTCATATCAAGTTCTTATCAAGTGCATTGTAGTAGATAGTAGTAGTGCTCCTGTATGGAGTATAATGTAGCTCTTTAAGTCCTATTAATGGAGTGACCATCTCCTCCATATTGCATTGTATTTCTCTTATTTCTATTTATAGTATATTTCAGTCATATTGCAGACCCATTTGTCTTAATTTATATTGCATCTTATTAGGACCTGTGTTAGATATCTTCAACTGCATATTCTCAAAATCTAACAATAAGTCTATGAAATACCTCCAAAAAATACTTATAATACCGGATCAATTTGGTATCCCATAATAGTTTTTATTAGTCCATTGTGATAATTATAGCTCCATCAATCTTATTCATGATCCAATATTTTATTAGTACACTAAACACAACAAATATTGGGCACACTATATCCAATGGCTTCATCCTTATAGGATGTTTGATATAGTCTTTATATCATCAATATAGTAGAAAACATATATCCTAAGATCATGTCCAATTTGCCTTTGTACAATTATGGGAGTGGCTTGGAGTAGGAGAGTACCCCTTAAGGGGAGATCATCACTAAGGGTATCTCTCCATGTTCCTTATTCTACTTAAGGAAGGATGCTAAAATATGTGGTGTTAAGCTTCACTTAAGGCCATAACTAACTTTTGTATTGTCTTTGTTATATGTCCCTATGGGATTCTATTTATCTTGTATAGGTGGGTTTACTATAATATTTTAATAATAAATATTAAGGTTAGTTATTTAACCTTGACCCAACATCATATGTAATTTGGGTATTTATATCCCTTTTATAACAACCATTTTATTAATTATTGGAGTTCTTATCCTTTATTTAATAAGATTACTTTGGTTTCTATAGACATCCTTCATGTGTCATTATGTCCGTCTATGAGCTATTCTCTATTTTTAAGTAATGTGCTAATTCTTTCATTTTTAAAAAGTATTGCTAAATCTAACATGTGTTCGTTCTCTTCTTGCACTAGTACTAAATTTTACTAAATTTAAATAAAATCATGGATATTTTATTATAGTATATTGACTACTACCATTGACTTATAGTAAGAAAATAACCATGGAGAATAATGGAAAATATTTTTTTTAGTCCTATAAACAACAATGGAGATAGGAAAATTGGTCAAAATTGTAACATTTTAGCTAAGTGTCCAATGTGCAACCTATTCAAATGGGTGATTTACTTAAACCAAAAGATCATATCACAATTTTAAGGAAAGCAAAAATTGTTTTTCAAAATAGAAACTCTTTTCAAGGCTTAAAATCAAACGGTATTGGAATAAGATCCAAGGAAACATCTTGGAAAGTGATATTTTATCCTCATATGGTATCAATGAAGAATTACAAGGTTGTTAAAGATATTTAGGGTCAATTTGAAGGCATGTAACTTTAGTGATACATCAACTTTGCTAAAGATGCCACTAAACTAGGAGATTTACAAGGAGTAGAGTAGATTTACCTCTAATTACTCATAGGTAAGTCAATGAATAAAAATATGAGCTATAGGGTACATTGTAAACATTATTTTATTGTTTGTGATAATTAAAGATACACTTTATGAAATCTAATAGTACTTATGAGATAATTTTGCCATTAATAGAAATATTATGTATGACATTTATGAATTAATTGTGTCATTTGAACTTTCAATTTATGGATGAATAATGATTATGGCATGGACCTCTCATTTTATGTTAGTTATTTCTTCTATTATGGTGGATTATTTGTATATTGGTGTAACAACCCAGGTCTAACTCACTTGATTGTACAATCCAGTCTAGCTCACTGGTTCATTAAGATGAAATTTTTTACTGGTTTCAAAGACTAGTCATGACCTAAGAAAAAAAAAATGAGTTAATTTAATTCTAGTTATCACCCAAGTGAAATTTAGTACAAGTTATAGTCAATCACTTTTGGTTTAGGTCACTTCAGAAGACCACTAAGTGGATGAGATTGGCCAAATCCCATAAATGGCACCGTTTAGTGGATCTATCTTCTCATCCTCTTGTTCCGGTATGAGAGTATAGATCCATGGCTAGGGTTATCCTCTAGGGCCCATAACACCTAAAAGGTGGACGCATAACTCCCCTTCCCTTAACATGTAGATCATGAGCTTAATTATACTTGCATATTTTGAATTGATCATGTAAGGGTGTTTAGAATATATGCTTGGTGCCTAGTTGATCATCCACTTTCTCTGGAGTCAACTAGGGACATGAATTTCTGTGGATCTAGACTTGGTCTCACTTACCAAGTTATGATTAACAATGATTTATCTCATACCAATTCTTGTAGATTAGTATAGCTTCTTTTTTCATGCTATACTTCTTCTAATCATAAAATGTGCAAGGTTCCATCACCACATACTACTCACACAACTACCTAGAGGAGACATCCCATACCGCCTCTCATCAGCTTCTTGTCTTGACCTATCTTGTTAGAAAGTGATCATTCTCGAGTCATAGTGTTTTCCTACTCAAAACCATCGGTATTGGGTATCTTTAAGATCATTCACCCTTCTTGGCAAATAATTTTAAGGTTTAGGGGGGTGAGATATAATCCAAGACTAGTGCCTTGGCTCTCTAACATATAGTTTACTATTCCCTAGTCTCAAGAATAGTATAGTGGTGAAAATAATTTTTCAAGAATAGATATTAAATTTTTTTTTTTAAATTCTTTAATCATACTTGCAAATCATAAAGGAAATATCTAAAAATATGTACTTAGGATACAAATAAAATGTTTTAAATTACATCTATTATCTTAATTAAAAGAATGACTACATTAACAAAAAATACATAATATAATTTAAATATGGAAAAAGACGTTAAATTTCTTAAATTGGCTTTTATTGCATAGTAGGGTGCTTACTGGTGAGCAACTTAGGAAGCGTGGTTTTCATGTCCCTTTTAGATGTGAAATGTGTGAAGAGAATATAGAAACTCTCAACCATAATTTTATTGAGTGTACTTTAGCCTCTGAGCTATGGAGGAGAATGGCGACTTTACTTGGCTTACAGTGGTCCAATTTTTTTACTTTTGAACAGCTTTGGAGGTATTGGCCTAATCAAGACGGTGTTGATTATTTTATTAGGTAGTTAGTTTGGATGGGTTCTACCATTCTTCTTTGGAATATTTGGAATGAAAGGAACAACCAAATTTTTAATCAAGATAGGAAGGATATTCACTATATTTGGCAAAAGACCATAGCCAACTTAGTTGAATCGGTCTATCAACTCCTTAATCACCCCCAAAACTCCCACCAAAGATGGGATCAAGTGATGTAAATATTAAATATTAAATTTTCTAAGGGCAACCAACTTAAAGGGAATGTGAGTATTAGTAATATGGATAGAACAAGAAATTGGCAACCTCCTCCTAAGGATTTTGGAAAATTCAATACTGATGGATCCTCTAGAGGGAACCCTAGAAAAGCCAGTGTAGGAGGAATTGGTAGACTTTCATATGGCTCCCTGGTTTTTACTTTTGCTGAGATTTTGGGTATTCTTTCCAATAACCTTGCTGAGGGGTATGGTATCCTCAGAGGCCTTCAGGAGGCTACTAAGTTTGGATGGGAAAAGGTGTTAGTTGAGTCTGACTCTCAATTTATGATTAATCTCTTGAAGACTCCTAAGAAACATAAGGTGGATTGGAGAATAAAAAGAATTATTGAGAAGATTCAATTAATCCAGATGGGATTTTTGAAAGTTGATTACAATCATGTGGTCGGAGATCAAAACAAGAGTGTTGATGCTTTAGCTAATTGGGCTTTGGAAAAATGTGATCTTAGTTGTTATGGCCACCCTCCTAGATGGTGGGCTTCTCAAATTAGGGAAGCTCTTCTTTCTATCATTTCTTTGGATGACTCCATTTCTGAAGGTACCTAGTTTCTTCTTGCTTTTTTTTTTTTTTTTTTGCTTCTCTTTGGTTCATTCAGTATTTTTTAGTTCCCTAGCTCATTCTATTCTTTCTTTTGTTTCCTCTGTTGATTCTTGCCTTAATAGTCTTCTGGTCTAGATAGGTCATTGTTATGTTCAATTTTTTTTTCGTTTTTCTTTTTAGTTTTTTTTTTTTTAGTTTTTTAAGGTGGGTGGGTTCTTTTGTTTTGTTTTGTTTTGTTTTGTTGTTGTGTTCTTTGTGTTGTTTTTTGTTGTTCTTGTGTTTTTGTTGTTTTGTGTCTTTTTTTTCTATTTTTTGTTATTGTTTTTATGTTTTTTTCGTTCTTGTTCTTGGGTTTCTCTTTATTTGTGTTAATTCGTGTTTTTATGTGTGAGTGTTTTCTATGTTTTTTTTTTTTTGTTTATTGTCTGTTGGTTGTTTTTTTTTTATTTTTTTTTTATTTTTTAGGTTTTGGTTGTGTTTATTTTTCATGTTTTTTTTGGGTTATGTCTTTGTCGTGTTCTGTTGTTTTTGTCTTTTTTGTGTTTTGCTATGTGGTTCTTGTGTTTTTCTATGTGGTTTGTGTTGTGGTTTATTTTATCTTAATGTGCATGTTTGGTTGTGCTTTTGTTTTTGAAACACTCAATGAGCATGTTTTTTATTTTATTTTATTATTTTTGTTGTTATTTACTTATTTATTTACTAATTTTTAAACTGGTTTTATGTGTTTGTTTGCTCCTTGAGTATGTCAAAGGTGGTAGGCCAGGTCCGAGTCCTAGGCATTTTTGGCGAAATGGATACCCCTACCTCCTTGGGTCTTACCCGAAAGTGGCATCCCTTTTGGGATTTTTTCCACAAATAAAAAAAAGACGTTAAATAATAATACCAATTTCTTCCCAAGGGAACCATAAATTTATATTAAAAACAAATATTTGTTTACTTCGTCTTTCTGAGAAGAGTCATCTTTTAATGCATATATATATTCTCATCTACATAAATTAATTATATCTATTCTCCATTCGTTTTTTATCCTTCTAATTACATAAGCTATTACTAAATAATAGAAGATATCAAAGAAGAAGAGTACAATTCATAACAAGAAGAATGATTATCTTTTGCATACAAAGTCAAGCACTCACAGTAAAAAAAAAAAATATTATCAGGGTCAAAGCCTTGAGGTAATAAGCTTGGCTATCTTCTATTTGAAAGACACGAATTTTGAAGAACGTAATGTTATCAACTTCCTACTTTAATATTATTTAATTGATTCAGTGAATAAACAATATTAATATTAATGAGAAGCTTCTTTTTTTAAAACATGGTGAAAATATCTAATATTTAAAATAAATAGAATAATACATTTTCCACTCTTATCGATCACAAAGGAATATCTAATATTCCTACCTAAACAATACTTAGAGTTTAAACAAATAAAAATACACTTAATATATGTTAAAATACATCATTGAAGAAAACAATGATATTAAAAATAGGAGCTCATATTGCGTCATCCAAAGCTTTCTTCGAAATAAAAGAATTATACTCACTATATTAAATTGAACGATTAATTTAAAGATGTTTTACACAAAGGATGCATCTCAAGTTTCAGCTTAACTCCATATGAATGTCATTTTACTATGCAAAGGAGAATATAAGGCCCTATTTAATTACATCCAATTTTCTTCATGTGTGGCCAATAATTAATTTGGGTCTAAATTAATCATTCTTCAATCGTGTCAATAAATGAAACTACTCCTCTAAACAAGGGAATGATATTCATCATTTAATGCAATGCTCATCTCAAAAATGCTAGGTGCACCATGGACTAGATATTATTCAGCATTCCAAATATCATAATTGTGATGATAGGGATATTATAATGGCCCTTGCAGAAATGCATGTGAATGCAACTATATGATGTCTTTTCATATGATCAATAAAACAATAATAAACCAGCTGACAATGCTAGCAAAAAATTTTTAAAAAGTTTTTCTTATAGAATCAATAAATAGCACAATTCAACAACAATGATAGAGTTAAAATATGATAATCAAAACAACTAAACAATATTATACTATATGGAAAAAGGTAGTCGTCTAATATTATACTATATGATAGAGTTAAAATATGATAATAAAAACAACTAAACAGTTAAAATATGATAATCAAACATACATCCAATGCTAAACCAACATAAGGTATTAATATTAAATTGCAACACTGTAAGAGCTTAAATAAAATACGCATCCTATGCGAAGTCCAGGACCAGGTATTAAATTATAACACTGTAAAAGCTTGATTAAGATACACGTAAAAAAAGGGTCATACCTGGTATTAAATTATAACACTGTACACATCCAACATGAAGGCCAACATCGGTATTAAATTATAACATTGTAAAAGCTTACTTAAAAACACACATTCAATACAAAATCCAACACTAGGTATTAAACTACAAGGTAAATAACATGGTAAGAATGATCAACACAACGTGAATGTGACAAGGACAACTATCACTCCTTATCACAGGCATATGGAAAGATATAAGGAGATGCAAAACTATATTCATCTTCTGATGATCAATCTAGCGCTTAGGATCCTAGTGAGAAGGTGACAACATAAAAATTTGAATATGATATGCAAAAGTAGTGGAAACATACTATTATTATTATTACCATATCAACAACAATAACTCATGGTTCCCTATTAGCAAAATCCCAATTTGATTAAACAAAGCATTGCTTAATAGTTACACAATCATAAGCATAGAGGAAAATACAACCAGTCACAATCCATAAGAAGATAAAATCAGCCATACATCATAATATAAAACTGTATATGGAGTAATTCTTTATGTGAGAGTGATTAACCATTAAGCTAGGTGCAGGTTGATTCAAAAGTTCTAATATAATGTAAACAACACAACATATTAACAATGTAGACAAATAGTTTGAAAATAATATTATCTTATCATCAACGTAATTAAAAAATCCAACCTGAAATTCCTTTGCTCAAAAATACCAACTTCTCGCTCTTTGTCATCCACTCTAACTCTTCCAGGACGTATATGGTGCATGCCCATCTTAGCTTCCCCAATTTATAGAAAACAAGAGGAAATTTACTAGACATGTGGCACTCCATAAATACATCCACCCTAACCCGATAGCATCATCCGCCAAGTGGTGGTTTAGTTAAATTCAAGTCTATATCATATGCATATGCTATTAAACATATTAAACCAATAAGCATATTAAAATTTATAATTATTATTATTTTTATAAACTTTATTTTACGTACTAATTATTATTTTTATTTATTTTAGTTAATTTTTATAAGTAAAAACCATTATCATTTATAATTATTTTATAAATTTTAATTAATAAATTTGTTTAAAATTAATTATATATCAAATCAGAAATAAAAAATTAAATAGCTATTTAAATTACTATGTGAATTTATACCTCCAACACTCTTTCTCTATACTGCCAATATGATGTTTGCATCTACCAGAAGAGAGTGGCTCCTATGCTTCAGCACTTTCCTTGGAGGATTTTTAAAATAAGCTTTCATTCGATCAGAATCATACATAGCATACATACACAATGCAAGACATACAATCATAATGCACCTAGAATGCAATTAATTGAGCTTCTATGTACTCATGAGTTGTTGGTGAGTGTATCGCTGGTAGGGCTTCTTTCATCCCTACTAATGTGAATACCCCACCATAATGATATTTGACACCACCATCATTTTTCAATATTTTTCAAGGACTTGTACTTGCAAAAAAAATGCCATCAATAATACCTCATTCTAGAAGCATATAATAACAATTTAAATTAAAGTTAATTACAATTGCAATCAAAAGACTCATTTTGGGGTGGTCATTACACTCTCCCCCGCTTGAAATAAACATAGTCCTTGTGTTTTAATACAAATTCATACAATATATACATATATATTCATTTAAAAAGAAAAGGAAATTGTTCCTTCATATCATCTACATTTTCCCATGTGACACTTTTGTCAAAGTATTGGTCCCATTGGACCTTACATTGCTCCAAGTTTCTTTTTCTTAAACTTTTGGTCCTAAAACCCAATATCTGGATAGGATGAACCTCAATGTGAAGGGGGTCTAATATTTGCAAATTAGAGATATTCCAAACATGAGAAGGATCAGCAATATATTTTCTAAGGAGAGTCTATAATCTCTAAAGGTTCCACAAATCTAGGGTCAATCTTAGAGAACATAATGGAACATTTGCTAGATTTCACCCTGAAGAAGACTATGTCTCCCATAGAGAATTCTCTCGATGCACTTTTTAGATTTGCATAGCTCTTTTAATGGGCTTTTTTGAGGCTTTGTTGTATTCTTATCAGTTTGTCCTCCATCGCCTTTACAATATCCAACCCGATCACTACTCAATCCTTCAAATTATTCCAAGATAGATGAGTTTTGCACCGTCTCCCATACGAGGTCTCAAATGGAGCTATACCCAGAGAAGCATGTTGGCTATTATTATAAGCAAATTCAAATAGATAAAGATAGTCTTCCCACTTAGTTTCTTGGTCCATACAATAGATGTGTAACATATCTTCAAGGACTGATTGACCCTTTCGGTCTAGCCATCTATTTTGGGATGATATGCAGAACTAATATTGAGTTTTGTATCCAAGGCTTGATGCAACACTTGCAAAAATTTTGATGTGAATCAAGAATATCTATATGATATAGTAACTTTCAAAAATTCATGCAAACAGACTACTTCTCTAGCAAACTTATTTGCAATGACAGGTGCATCATCCTGTATATTCCCAAGTATGAAATGTGTAACTTTATTTAATTTTTCCACCACTACAAGTATAGTATCATGTCAAAATCTAGTTTTGGGTAAACAAACCATAAAATCCATGGAGACAACTTACCACTTTTGAGTGGAAATAGTGTGCGGGTAAAATCATCGTTCTAGGTGTAAATGTTTTGCCTTGACCTTTTAAAATTATAGACACCTAGCCACAAAATTATTGATATCTTTTTCATTTCAGGCCAATAAAATACCTTTCTTATATTCTCATGCATTTTTACCCCACCATGGTGTGCGAAGTATGGAGTACAATGTGTTTCTTTTAGGATGGTATCCCTCAACCCATATTCATCTGGAATAACTAACCTATCCTTGAAAAACAACAAATATTCCTTGATTAGAAAATCCTTATCCTTATCAGGTTCTTGCTCAACCTAAGCTTGACACACATAAGTCATCCCTTTGTTGATGCCTTTTGACTTGATCAACTGAATTGTAATGACACTGAGATATAGTGGTTATGTGCCCTCTTCTACTCAGGGTATCTACTATCTTATTTTCTTTGCCCTTGATATATTCAATACCAAAGTCATATTATGCTAGGAATTTCATCCATCGGTGTTGTCTAGCATTCAACAATGGTCGTATGAAGATGTATCTCAGACTTTGGTGATCAATTTTTAATTCAAAGGGCTTTCCTAGTAAGTAATACCTCCAAATTTTGAGTGCATGTACAACTGTTGCTAATTCTAAGTCATGCATAGCATAATTCACCTCATGATTTTTAAGTTTTCATGATTCATAAGAGATAACTGCTTCATCCTAAGAAGGCCTCCTCCCATCCCTTCGATAAAAGCATCAGTGCAAACCATGTATTTTCTTGAAGGAACAAGTATCTTAAAAATTGGAGCGGTTGTCAATTTAACTTTTAGAATTTTGAAGGCTTCCTCACATTGATTTATCCATTTGAAAACCTTCCATTTTCTTTGTAGGTTTGTAATGGGATAGGCTATTTTTGAAAAGTTCCTTAAAAAACACCTACATTATCCTACCATTCCTATAAAACTACACACTTCAGTTATGTTGGTGGGTGTAGGACAGTCTATGATGGCTTCAATTTTCTTAGGATCTACAATGATTCCATCAGAAGAGATTACATGCTCCAAATATTATACTTGAGGAGTATGAAACTTACACTTTGACAACTTTCCATATGATTGATTTTTCTTGAGTACCTCAAGTACAATATTCATATATTGATCATGTTCCTCCTTGGTTCAAGATTAAATTAATATATCATCAATAAATATAAGTAAAAAATGATCAAGTTGCTCCTAAAAGACATTATTCATGAGATTTGTGAAGGCAGGTAGGGTATTTGTCAGTCTAAAAGATAGTACTGTAAATTCATAATGTTTATACCTCATTTTATATGCAGTATTATGAGTGTCTTCCTCATGAAGTATTAGTTGATGATACCCTAACCTAAGGTTAATTTTAGAGAATGTGGTTGCTCCTTTTAATTGATCAAAAAGATCATCAATTATGGGTACATGTTTTTAACAGTGACATTATTGACCATTTTGTAATCTATACATAATATTAAGGAGTCATCCTCTTTTACAAATAGAACAAGAGCACCTTATGGAGATACATTGGGTTTGATGAGTTCTTTCTCTAACATGTATTGAAGTTGTGATTTAAGCTCTTGTAACTCAATAGGGATCATTCTATAAGGTGATCTATCGATCGGTGCAGTTCCATGCAAAATTTCTATATAGAAATTAAATTCTCATTAAGGTGGGAATCTCGACAAGTTTTTAGGGAATACATCCCTAAATTTTATTTAAAATAGGGTATTTTTTTAAAATATCTGAGTTTGCTTCAGTCTCTTCTCGTTTATTCAGTTTGACCACATATATCATTCCACTTTTTTTAATTGCCTTCCTAACTTGCAAGGGTGACAACAAATGTGGTCTAAAAGAGTCACGATCACAATGGAACTTTATTCATTGATTGGATTCATTACTAAATTCTAACCACATTTATTCAAAGTTAAGAAGAGCTTTATGAGCTCTTAGCCAATCCATAATGAGAATGATTTCAAAGGCGTGTAAGGGAGCTACATATAAGTTCCAATTGGTCTTTCCTTGAGGTAGGGTAATATAAGGGTCAAATAGGCATTGATTGACTGAATAAGTATGTCCTAATCCTTTTTCTAATTTTCAACCATTTGCCAAAAATCTAGGTCTTTCTGGTATATTCCTGATTATACTAGTAGAAATAAAACTATCTGTTGTTCCACTATCATTTAAAATACTCACATTCTTGCAATATATTTTACCTTTCAAAATAAAATGTGTAGCTTGTCCATCATGAGTAGAATTACCTATTGCAGCAAATATACAATGGATTGGTTCATCGGGTGCCTTCTTACGATCTTCCCTTTAACAGAATTTATTTGCAAAATAGTGGCCACCACAAACATAACATCCTACTGCGAGAGCTCTGTTGTCCTTTTTACTATCTTCATTATTGTTTAGAAGTGTTGTCTCCCTAGCTATTACCTGGAATGAGGGTATTTGGTCATTTCTACTTGATTAACCCTTCATATCCCCTCTATCTCTGTTATGGAACTTATTCTTATTTTTATTTTCAGGTTTAGCTTTGTCTCCTTCTTTTATTTTTTTGTTGTGCTCTTTTTCCCATCTCCTAAAACCTATATTTTTTCTTTTTTTGAGGTCATAATTTTTGCTCTTGGACATCTTTTGATAGTTAAAGTATGCCCTCTTGGTTTTCTGGTTAGATTCCCCTTGACGTGCCAAGTCATAGGTTTTTTGAAGATCTTCAGGATTGACTAGACATAATTACAGTTCTGATTCTTGGATGGATCCCTAGAAGACCAAGTATGCCCTCTTGGTCTTATGGTTTTCATATTCTAGGATGTACTTCAAAAGTTTCATAAATTTATGATAATATTCTCTAATAGAAAAAGTTTCTTGTTGTAGATTTGTGAATTCAGCAAATTTTTCTACGTAGAATTGTTTTGTTAAAAATATCTTTTTAACAATTGGTTCATCCAAACCCCATAAAGGGGTGGAGGTCCAAGGTTTAAATATCGGGCCTCATCGGACTAAACGCTTGTCCCTTTCTTGGTGCTTTCAATGGCGTAAAAGGTTTAAAATGATTGTGGCATGGTGGTTATAGGGGCGGACTGCACGAAGATCTGTGTGGCGGCTTACGGGGTGAACAGCGCAGAATAATGTGGCGGCCATAAAAGCTGGACAGTCTGCCTGGATTCGTGGTGGCTACCGATTCCACCATGTAAATTTAAATATATATATATATATATATATATATACCTTTTTAAAATCTTCTATAAAATCTTCTCATTTGAGATCCATAGCTTGGATTTTCTTTCCATCCTTAAATGCAATCCACAATTCTAAGGTTATACCTACTAGGTGGAGGGTATCCCATGCAATATTTGATTCAGATGATAAAATTTTCATTGAAAAATAGGTTTCAATTTTGCTCAACCAATTTTCTACAACATCACCTTCTTCATTATCATAAAATTTTGTGATCTTTACATTCTTCATATCTTTTTCTAGCTCAGTCCCAACATGGGTCTTACTAGTTCTCTTAGATCCAATAGGAGCTTCCTCCTACCTAACTATATTTTATTTACCCCTGGTCAATGTTTCTATTACCTTATGTTGTTGATTTATCACCTCTCATTGTTGATCTATCTGTTCTTTTTGTTGTTGCATTTGCTCTTGTAGTAATTGAACCATTTTAGTCAGGTTTTCGACTTCACTAGAAGGTTTATTTATTTATTTTGATTGCCTTTTCTTATGGTGTCTCAAAATAGCATCTTCTTTCATCCCTACCAATGTGAATATCTGACCGTGATGATATTTCATACCACCATAATTTCCCAATTCATTTTTTGAGAACTCATACCTACAAAACAAAAGGCCATCAACAATACCTCATTCTATAAGTATATAATAACAATTTAAATTAAATATAAGTACAATTACAATCAAAAGACTCATTCAAAGGTGGTCATTACACTCTCCCCCGCTTGAAATAAACATAGTCCCTATGTTTTAATACAAATTCATATAGTATATACATATATATTCATTCAAAAAGAAAAGAAAATTATTTCTTTATAACATCTATATTTTCCCACGTGACACTTTTGTTAAAGTATTGGTCCCATTGGACCTTACATTTCTCCAAGTTTCTTTTTCTTAAACTTTTGATTCTGAAACCCAATATTTGGATAGGATGAACCTCAATGTGAAGGGGGTCTAACATATGCAAATTAGAGACATTCCAAACATGAGAAGGATCAGCAATATATTTTCTAAGGAGGGCCACATGGAAGGTTTCATGGATCTTTGACAAACTAGGTGGTAAAGCAAGCCTATATGTGATAGGACTAATCTTATCTATAATCTCAAAATATTCCATAAATCTAGGGTCAAGCTTAGAGGACTTAATAGAGCTTTTGCTAGTTTTCACCCTTAAGAATACTTTATATCCCATAGAGAATTTTCTCGGTGTTCTTTTTAGATCTACATAGCTCTTTTGATGATCCAAGGATTCTTTGAGCCTTTGGCATATTCTTATTAGTTGTTCCTCCATCTTCTTTACAATATCCAAATTAATCACCACTC
Organism: Wollemia nobilis; assembly: GCA_028583015.1. Taxonomy (NCBI): domain Eukaryota; kingdom Viridiplantae; phylum Streptophyta; class Pinopsida; order Araucariales; family Araucariaceae; genus Wollemia; species Wollemia nobilis. The sequence goes on from JAQPPZ010000232.1 coordinate 2,200,027, forward strand.
AATCCTTTGAATTGTCCCAAGACAAAGGAGTTATGCACCATCTACCATATAGGGCCACAAATAGAGCCATACCCAAAGAAGCATGATGGCTATTATTATAAGCAAATTCAACTAGATAAAGATAGTCTTCCCACTTAGTTTATTAGTACATACAGTAGATTTATAACATATCTTCAAGAACTTGATTGACCCTTTCGGTCTGGCCATATATTTCAGAATGATATGCAAAACTAATTTTGAGCTTTGTATCCAAGGCTTGATGCAACACTTGCCAAAATTTTGATGTGAATCAAGAATCTCTATCTAAGATAATAATTTTCAAAAACCCATGCAAATGGGCTACTTCTCTAACAAACTTATTTACGATGACAGGTGCATCATCATGTATATTCCTAGGTATGAAATGTGCAAATTTAGTTAATTTGTCCACCACTAGGAGTATAGCATCATTTTGAAATCTAGTTTTGGGTAAACCAACAATAAAATCCATGGAGACAACTTACCACTTTTGAGTGGGAATACCATTTGGGTACAATCATACTGCTAGGTGTAAATGTTCTGCCTTAACATTTTAATATTTTACACACCTAGCCACAAAATTATTGATATCCTTTTTCATTTCGGGCCAATAAAAAGCTTTTATTATATTTTCATGCATTTTTACCCCACCAGGGTGTGCAAAGTATGGATTACAATGTGCTTCATTTAGTATATACCTCAACCCATATTCATCTAGAATAACTAACCTATCCTTGAAAAACAATAAATTATCCTTGATAAGAAAATCCTTGTCCTTATCAGGTTCTTGCTCAACCTGAGCTCAACATTTACTACATAAGTCATCCCTCTATTGATGCCTTTTGACTTGATTAACTAAATCGTAATGACATTGAGATATAGCGATTATGTGCCCTCTTCTACTTACGGTATCTATTATCTTATTTTCTTTGTCCTTGGTATATTCAATACCAAATTCATATTCTTCCAAGAATTCCATTCATCGGCGTTGTCTAGCATTCAACAATGGTTGTGTGAAGATGTATCTCAGACTTTGGTGATCAGTTTTTAGTTCAAATGGCTTCCCTAGTAAGTAATGCCTTCAAATTTTGAGTGCATGTACAATCGTTGCTAATTCTAAGTCATGCATAGCATATTTTACCTCATTATTTTTAAGTTTTCATAATTCATAATCTATAATTGTTGCATCTTGGGTAATGCCTCCTCCCAGCCCTTCGATAGAAGCATCAGTACAAACCATGGGGTTTTATTAAAGGATCGGGTATCTTAAAAATTGGAGTGATTGTCAATTTCTATTTTATAATTTTGAAGGCTTCCTCACATTTTTTTTTGTAGATAAGATACTATAGCATTAATACCGGGTTTTACAAGTTGACCCAAAACCTTTTACAAAAATCAGCCTAGGGTTGTTGATGAACATGTCCTTACTAAGGATCCTATATATGTAAAATCTACATGTCATCAAAGCCATTACATATGGTAAGGCACATAGCCTGTTATCAAAAAGAAACTTCCCATACAACATTTTGTGTATATCCTGAGAAAACACACCTGCATCATAATTACAAAAAAAGAAACAGACACAGATCCCTTCCTTGCAATAGTGGAGAAACAAAAAGTTGTAGACACACATAGTAGAGTACTGAAAAAAACTCCCACAAGATCTGTATTAATAGTTACTCTTAATAATTCTTTGGTAATTGCTTTCTTTCGTATATGACATGGTTTAGGGCCACATCCTATCTTGGCCAATCAGCCTTGGAGAAGTGAACCTGCTGGCTAGATTTATGGTGGTGGCTATCTGGTGGTCCACGTGGCTCTGGTTTGAAGTCTTATATTACCGTTTCTTTCCTGCCTTGTGATTATCAACCAACCTCAAATTACTAAGACGACTAGGAGCCATGTTATCTAACGTGACTGTCCCCATTAGTCTTTGTGGTATTTCCAAGCAGCATCCACCAAGACTGACAACTCGGATAATTTGTATTGTGAGTCCATTTCAAAAAAGAGACGAGAATACTCATAGCCTTCAAACTTATAGTGCCTTCCCTGTTGGTAAATTTGACTATCATTCTTGGCATTCTTATTGAATAAGTTCCTCTACTTCACTCAATACACTGTGTTCCCATTTGAAAATTTCGTCACCATCGACACCCAAATTGGCCAGCTTATCAGCAACTTTGTTAGCTTCTCAAAAGACATGTTGCGCATTTATGTCCTATCTTCCCTAGAAAAGGATCCTAGCCTCTTCAAAAATTGTTTTAATCCTTCAATGAGGTGTTTTCCAATTATTGAGAAAAATTATAACATGCAGAGAGTCTCCTTCTACTATCAAATTGCCTTCTAAGTCTTGAGTCATTTTAAGGCCTCTCCACATAGCTCTAGCTTCAGCTTCGTTGTTCGTCCTTGTTCCCAAATATTCGAAAAACACCTTGATGTTTCCATTTGAAACTTGTTCCTTTTCTTTGGAGGTTTGTAATGGGATGGACTATTTTTGAAAAGTTCCTTACAAAATGCCTAAAGTATCCTACCATTCTAATAAAACTACTTACTTCAGTTATGTTGGTGGGTGCAGGCCAGTCTATGATGGCTTCAATATTCGTAGGATCTACAATGATTCCATAAGAAGAGATTACATACCCCAAATATTATACTTGAGGAGCATAAAACTCACACTTCCACAACTTTCCATACAATTGATTTCTCTTAAGTACCTCAAGTACAATCTTCATGTGTTGATCATGTTCCTCCTTGGTTCGAGAGTAAATTAATATATCATCAAGAAATATAAGTACAAAATAATCAAGTTGCTCCCTAAATACACTATTCATGAGATTCATGAAGGCAACTGGGGTCATTGTTGGTCGAAAAGGTACGATTGTGAATTCATGATGTTCATACCTCGTTTTAAATGCAGTTTTATGAGTGTCTTCCTCATGAATTCTTAGTTGATGATACGCCAACCTAAGGTCAATTTTAGATAAGGTGGTTGCTCCTTTTAATTGATTAAAAATATCATCAATTATGGGTAAGGATTACCTATTTTTAATAGTGACCTTATTGAGCATTTGGTAATCTATACATAATATTAAGAAGTTGTACTTTTTTACAAATAAAACAAGAGCACCCCATGGAGATACACTGGGTTTGATGAGTTCTTTCTCTAACAAGTCCTAAAGTTATAATTTTAGATCTTTTAACTCAATAGGGGTCATTCTAAAAGGTGATCTATCGATCAGTGCAGTTCCAAGTAGAAGTTCTATATAGAAATAAAATTCTTGTTGAGGTGGGGACCCGACAAGTCTTCACGAAATACATCCCTAAATTTATTTAATATAGGGTATTTTTGAAAAATATTTGAGTTTGCTTCAATATCTTCTTGTTTATTCAGTTTGACCACATATATCATTCCACATTTTTTAATTGCCTTCCTAACTTGCAAGGGTGACAACAAATATGTTCTAAACGAGTTGCGATCACAATAAACCTTTATTCACTAATTGGTTTAATTAGTGAATTCTATCCACCTTTCTTCAAAGTTAAGAACTTTATCAGCTCTTAGCCAATCCATACTGAGAATGATGTCAAAGTCGTGTAAGGGAGCTACATATAAGTTCTAGTTGGTCTTTACTTGAGTTAGGGTAATATGAGGGTCATATAGGTATGAATTGACTAAATAGGTCTGTCCTGACCCATTTTCTACTTTTCACCCTTTTGCCAAAAATCTAGGTCTTTCTAGTATATCCCTACTCATATTCTTGCCATATATTTTACCTTTCAAAATAAAAGGTGTAGCTTGTCCATCGAGAGTATAATTACCTATTACAACAAATATGTGATGGGTTGGTTAATTGGGTGCCTTATTACAATCTTCCCTTTGAGGGTATTTGTTTACAAAATGGGGGCCACTACAAACATAACATCCTACTAGGGGAGCTTTGTTGTCCTTTTTACTATATTCATTCTTGATCTGAAGTGTTGTCTCCCTACATATTACCTGGAATGAGGATATTTGGTCTTTTCTTCCTGAGTAACCCTTCCTATCCCCTCTATCTTTGTTGTTATGGAACTTATTCCTATGTTTATTTTCAGGTTTAGCTCTATCCCCTTTTGTTTTTTGTTGTGCTCTTTTTCCATCTCATAAAACCTGCAATTTTCCTTTTTTTGAGGTCATATTTTTCCCTCTTGGACATATTCTGATAGTTAAAGTATGCATTCTTGGTTTTCTAGTTATATTCCTCTTGACATGCCAAGTCATCAAATTTTTGAAGGTCTTCAAGATCGATCAGACTAATTACAATTCTAATTCTTGGATGGATCCCTAGAATAAATTTTTGCACCTTTATTTCTTCATTGTTTCATATTGTAGGATGTACTTTAAAAGTTTCACAATTTTTTTATAATATTCTCTAACAGACAAAGTTTCTTGTTGTAGATTGGTGAATTGAGTAAATATTTCTATGTATAATTGTTTAGTTAAAAATCTCTTTTTAATCTCTTCTACAAAATCTTCTCATTTGAGATCCACAACTTGGATTCTCTTTTCATCCTTAAATGTGGTCCACCATTCTAAGGTTGTACCTACCAAGTGGAGGGTAGCCCATGCAATCTTGGATTTAGATGATAAAATTTTCATTAAAAATTAGGTTTCAATTTTGCTCAACAAATTTTTTGTGACGTCACCTTCATTACTGTCAAATTTTGTGATCTTTATATTCTTCATGTCTTTTGTCATATCAATCCCAACCTAGATCCTACTAGTTCACTTAGATCCAATAGGATCTTCCTCCTACCTAAATATAGGTTATTTATCCCTAGTCAAAATTTCTATTGCCTCCTGTTGTTGATTTATCACCTCTCATTGTTGATCTATTTGTTCTTTTGTTGTTGCATTTGCTCTTGCAGTAATTGAACCATTTTATTCAGGTTTTGACTTCACTAGAAGGTTTATTTATTTCTTTTGATTACCTTTCCTTATGGGGTCTCATAGTAGCATCTTCTTTCATCCCTACCAATGTAAATACCCTACCACAATTATATTTCACACAACCACCATTTCCCAATTCATTTTTTGAGGACTTATACCTATAAAATAAAATACCATCAACAATACCTCGTTCTAGAAGCACATAATAACAATTTAAATTAAAGGTAATTATAATCGTAATCAAAAGACTCATTTTGGGGTGGTCATTACACTCTCTCTCACTTGAAATAAACATAATCCATGTGTTTTAATACAAATTCATACAGTATATACATATATATTCATTCAAAAAGAAAATAAAAATGTTTCTTCATATCATCTATATTTTTCCACTTGATACTTTTGTCAGAGTATTGGTCCCATTGGACCTTACATTGCTCCAAGTTTCTTTTTCTTAAACTTTTGGTTCTAAAACCTAATATCTGGATAGGACGAACCTCAATGTGAATGGGGTCTAACATCTGCAAATTAGAGAGCTTCCAAACATGAGAAATATCAACAATATATTTTCAAGGAGGGCCATATAGAAGGTGTCATGGATCTTTGAAAAGTTGGGTGGCAAAGAAAGCCTATAGGCGATGGGACTAATCATACCTATAATCTCAAAATTTTCCATAAATCTACAGTTAAGCTTAGAGGACTTAATGGATCTTTTGCTAGGTTTCACCCTTATAAAGACTATGTCTTTCATAGAGAATACTCTCAGTGTCCTTTTTACATTTGCATAGCCCTTTTGACGATCCAAGACTTTTTTGAGCCTTTAGCATATTCTTATTAGTTGTTCCTCCATCTCCTTTACAATATCCAATCCGATCACTACTCAATCCTTTATATTGTCCCAAGATAGACGAGTTATACATTGTCTCTTATACAAGGTCTCAAATGGAGCCATACCCAGAGAAGCATGATGGTTATTATTATAAGTAAATTAAACTAGATAAAGATAGTCTTCCCACTTAATTTATTGGTCCATACAATACATGCATAACATGTCTTCAAGGACCTCATTAACCCTTTCAGTCTAGTCATATTTTTTGAGATGATATGCAGAACTAATATTGAGTTTTGTATCCAAGGCTTAATGCAATACTTGCCAAAATTTTGATGTGAATCAGGAATCTCTATCTGATATAATAACCTTCAAAAACCCATTCAAACAGACTACTTCTCTAGCAAACTTATTTGCAATTACATATGCATCATCCTGTATATTCCCAAGTATGAAATGTGTAACTTTAGTTAATTTGTCCACCACTACAAGTATAACATCATGCTAAAATCTGGTTTTGGGTAAACCAACCACAAAATCCATAACCAACCATAAAATGCATGGAGATAACTTACCACTTTTGAGTGGGAATAGCATGTGGGTATAATCATCTCACTAGGTGTAAATTTTCTACCTTACCTTTTAATATTTTAGACACCTAGCCACAAAATTATTTATATCCTTTTTCATTTCGAGCCAATAAAAGGTCTATCTTATATTCTCATGCATTTTTACCCCACTAGGGTGTGCGTAGTATGGAGTACAATGTGATTCTTTTAAGATGGTGTCCCTCAACCCACCTTCATCTGGAATAACTAACCTATCCTTGAAAAACAACAAATCATCCTTGATTAGAAAATCCTTGTCCTTATCAAGTTTTTGCTCAATCTAAGTTTGATTTTTACAACAAAATTCATCCCTTTGTTGATGCCTTTTGAATTGATCAACTAAATCATAATGACACTAATATATAGTGGTTATGTGCCCACTTCTACTCAGGGTATCTACTATCTTATTTTCTTTGCCCTTGATATATTCAATACCAAATTCATATTCTGCTAGGAATTCCATCCATCGGTGTTGTCTAACATTCAACAATGGTTGTATGAAGATGTATCTTAGACTTTGTTGATCAGTTTTTTAATCCAAAGGCATTCCCTAGTAAGTAATGCCTCTAAATTTTGAGTGCATGTACAACTACTGCTAATTCTAAGTCATGCATAGCATAATTTTTTTAGTCCTATAAACAACAATGGAGATAGGAAAATTGGTCAAAATTGTAACATTTTAGCTAAGTTCCCAATGTGCAACCTATTCAAATGGGTGATTTACTTAAACTAAAAGATCATATCACAATTTTAAGGAAAGCAAAAATTGTTTTTCAAAAGAGAGAAACTCTTTTCAAGGCTTAAAATCAAATGGTATTGGAATAAGATCCAAGGAAACATCTTGGAAAGTGATATTTTATCCTCATATGGTATCAATGAAGAATTACAAGGTTGTTAAAGATATTTAGGGTCAATTTGAAGACATGTAACTTTAGTGATACATCAACTTTGCTAAAGATGCCACTAAACTAGGAGATTTACAAGGAGCAGAGTAGATTTACCTCTAATTACTCATAGGTAAGTCAATGAATAAAAATATGAGCTATAGGGTACATTGTAAACATTATTTTATTGTTTGTGATAATTAAAGATACACTTTATGAAATCTAATTGTACTTATGAGATCATTTTGCCATTAATAGAAATATTATGTATGACATTTATGAATTAATTGTGTCATTTGAACTTTCAATTTATGGATGAATAATGATTATGGCATGGACATCTCATTTTATGTTAGTTATTTCTTCTGTTATGGTGGATTATTTGTATATTTGTATAACAACCCAGGTCTAACTCACTTGATTGTACAATCCAGTCTAGCTCACTGGTTCATTAAGATGAAATTTTTTACTGGTTTCAAAGACTAGTCATGACCTAAGAAAAAAAAATGAGTTAATTTAATTCTAGTTATCACCCAAGTGAAATTTAGTACAAGTTATAGTCAATGAATTTTGGTTTAGGTCACTTCAGAAGACCACTAAGTGGATGAGGTTGGCCAAATCCCATAAATGGCACCATTTAGTGGATCTATCTTCTCATCCTCTTGTTCCGGTATGAGAGTATATATCCATGGCTAGGGTTATCCTCTAGGTCCCATAACACCTAAAAGGTGGACGCATAACTCCCCTTCCCTTAACATGTAGATCATGAGCTTAATTGTACTTGCATATTTTGAATTGATCATGTAAGGGTGTTTAGAATATATGCTTGGTGCCTAGTTGATCATCCACTTTCTCTGGAGTCAACTAGGGACATGAATTTCTGTGGATCTAGACTTGGTCTCACTTTCCAAGTTATGATTAACAATGATTTATCTCATACCAATTGTTGTAGATTAGTATAGATTCTTTTTTCATGCTATACTTCTTCTAATCATAAAATGTGCAAGGATCCATCACCACATACTACTCACACAACTACCTAGAGGAGACATCCCATACCGCCTCTCATCAGCTTCTTGTCTTGACCTATCTTGTTAGAAAGTGATCATTCTCGAGTCGTAGTGTTTTCCTACTCAAAACCACCGGTATTGGGTATCTTTAAGATCATTCACCCTTCTTGGCAAATAATTTTAAGGTTTAGGGGGGTCAAAGCCTTGAGGTAATAAGCTTGGCTATCTTCTATTTGAAAGACACAAATTTTGAAGAACGTAATGTTATCAGCTTCCTACTTTAATATTATTTAATTGATTCAGTGAATAAACAATATTAATATTAATGAGAAGCTTCTAAAAATATCTAATATTTAAAATAAATAGAATAATACATCTGCCACTCTTATCAATCACAAAGGAATATCTAATATTCCTACCTAAACAATACTTAGAGTTTAAACAAATAAAAATACACTTAATATATGTTAAAATACATCATTGAATAAAACAATGATATTAAAAATAGGAGCTCATATTGCGTCATCCAAAGCTTTCTTCGAAATAAAAGAATTATACTCACTATATTAAATTGAACAATTAATTTAAAGATGTTTTACACAAAGGATGCATCTCAAGTTTCAGCTTAACTCCATATGAATGTCATTTTACTATGCAAAGGAGAATATAAGGCCCTATTTAATTACATCCAATTTTCTTCATGTGTGGCCAGTAATTAATTTGGGTCTAAATTAATCATTCTTCAATCGTGCTAATAAATGAAACTGCTCCTCTAAACAAGGGAATGATATTCATCATTTAATGCAATGCTCATCTCAGAAATGCTAGGTGCACCATGGACTAGATATTATTCAACATTCCAAATCTCATAATTGTGATGATTGGGAGATTATAATGGCCCTTGTAGAAATGCATGTGGATGCAACTATATGATGTCTTTTCATATGATCAATAAAACAATAATAAACTAGTTGACAATGCTAGCAAAAATTGTTTAAAATATTTTTCTTATAGAATCAATAAATAGCACAATTCAACAACAATGATAGAGTTAAAATATGATAATCAAAACAACTAAACAGTTAAAATATGATAATCAAACATACATCCAATGCTAAACCAGCATAAGGTATTAATATTAAATTGCAACACTGTAAGAGCTTAAATAAAATACGCATCCTATGCGAAGGCTAGGACCAGGTATTAAATTATAACACTGTAAAATCTTGATTAAGATACACGTAAAAAAAGGGTCGATACCTGGTATTAAATTATAACACTGTACACATCCAACATGAATGCAAACATCGGTATTAAATTATAACATTGTAAAAGCTTACTTAAAAACACACATTCAATACAAAATCCAACACTAGGTATTAAACTACAAGGTAAATAACACGGTCAGAATGATCAACACAACGTGAATGTGACAAAGACAACTATCACTCCATATCACAGGCAGATAGAAATATATAAGGAGACGCAAAACTATATTCATCTTTAGATGATCAATCTAGCGCTTAGGATCCTAGTGAGAAGGTGACAACATAAAAAGTTGAATATGATATGCAACAGTAGTGGAAACATACTAGGATTATTATTACCATATAAACAACGATAACTCATGTTTCCCTATTAGCAAAATCCCAATTCGATTAAACAAAGCATTGCTTAACAGTTACACAATCATAAGCATAGAGGAAAATACAACCAGTCACAACCCATAAGAAGATAAAATCAGCCATACATCATAATATAAAACTGTATATGGAGTAATTCTTTATGTGAGAGTGATTAACCATTAAGCTAGGTGCAGGTTGATTCAAAAGTTCTAATATAATGTAAACAACACAACATATTAACAATGCAGACAAATAGTTTAAAAATAATATTATCTTATCATCAACATAATTAAAAAAATCCAACCTAAAATTCCCTTGCTCAAAAATACCAACTTCTCGCTCTTTGTCGTCCACTCTAACTCTTCAGGACGTATATGGTGCATGCCCATCTTAGCTTCCCCAATTTATAGAAAACAAGAGGAAATTTACTAGACATGTGGCACTCCATAAATACATCCACCCTAACCCGATAGCATCATCCGCCAAGTGGTGGTTTAGTTAAATTCAAGTCTATATCATATGCATATGCTATTAAACATATTAAACCAATAAGCATATTAAAATTTATAATTATTATTATTTTTATAAACTTTATTTTACGTACTAATTATTATTTTTATTTATTTTAGTAAATTTTTATAAGTAAAAACCATTATCATTTATAATTATTTTATAAATTTTAATTAATAAATTTGAGTAAAATTAATTATATATTAAATCAGAAATAAAACATTAAATAGCTATTTAAATTACTATGTGAATTTATACCTCCAACACTCTTTCTCTATACTGCCAATATGATGTTTGCATCTACCAGAAGAGAGTGGCTCCTATGCTTCAGCACTTTCCTTGGAGGATTTTCTAAAGAAGCATTCATTCGATCAGAATCATACATAGCATACATACACAATGCAAGACATACAATCATAATGCACCTAGAATGCAATTAATTGAGCTTTTATGTACTCATTAGTCGTTGGTGAGTGTATCGCTGGTAGGGCTTCTTTCATCCCTACTAATGTGAATACCCCACCATAATGATATTTGACACCACCATCATTTTTCAATTTATTTTTCAAGGACTTGTACTTGCAAAAAAAATGCCATCAATAATACCTCATTCTAGAAGCATATAATAACAATTTAAATTAAAGGTAATTACAATTGCAATCAAAAGACTCATTTTAGGGTGGTCATTACACTCTCCCCCGCTTGAAATAAACATAGTCCTTGTGTTTTAATACAAATCCATACAATATATACATATATATTCATTTAAAAAGAAAAGGAAATTGTTCCTTCATATCATCTACATTTTCCCATGTGACACTTTTGTCAAAGTATTGGTCCCATTGGACCTTACATTGCTACAAGTTTCTTTTTCTTAAACTTTTGGTCCTGAAACCCAATATCTGGATAGGATGAACCTCAATGTGAAGGGGGTCTAATATTTGCAAATTAGAGATATTCCAAACATGAGAAGGATCAGCAATATATTTTCTAAGGAGAGTCTATAATCTCTAAAGGTTCCACAAATCTAGGGTCAATATTAGAAAACATAATGGAACTTTTGCTAGGTTTCACCCTTAACAAGACTATGTCTCCCATAGAGAATTCTCTCGGTGTACTTTTTAGATTTGCATAGCTCTTTTAATGATCCAAGGATTTTTTGAGGCTTTGTTGTATTCTTATCAGTTGGTCCTCCATCGCCTTTACAATATCCAACCCGATCACTACTAAATCCTTCAAATTATTCTAAGATAGATGAGTTTTGCACCGTCTCCCATACGAGGCCTCAAATGGAGCTATACCCAGATGATGGCTATTATTATAACCAAATTCAAATAGATAAAGATAGTCTTCCCACTTAGTTTCTTGGTCCATACAATAGATGTGTAACATATCTTCAAGGATTGATTGACCCTTTTGGTCTAGCCATCTATTTTGGGATGATATGCAGAACTGATATTGAGTTTCGTATCCAAGGCTTGATGCAACACTTGCAAAAAATTTGATGTGAATCAAGAATATCTATATGATATAGTAACTTTCAAAAATTCATGCAAACAGACTACTTCTCTAGAAAACTTATTTGCAATGACAGGTGCATCATCCTGTATATTCCCAAGTATGAAATGTGTAACTTTATTTAATTTGTCCACCACTACAAGTATAGTATCATGTCAAAATCTATTTTTGGGTAAACAAACCATAAAATCCATGGAGACAACTTACCACTTTTGAGTGGAAATAGTGTGTGGGTAAAATCATCGTGCCAGGTGTAAATGTTTTGCCTTGACCTTTTAAAATTATAGACACCTAGCCACAAAATTATTGATATATTTTTCATTTCGGGCCAATAAAAGACCTTTCTTATATTCTCATGCATTTTTACCCCACCATGGTGTGCGAAGTATGGAGTACAATGTGTTTCTTTTAGGATGGTATCCCTCAACCCATATTCATCTAGAATAACTAACCTATCCTTGAAAAACAACAAATATTCCTTGATTAGAAAATCTTTATCCTTATCAGGTTCTTGCTCAACCTAAGCTTGACACACATAAGTCATCCCTTTGTTGATGCCTTTTGACTTGATCAACTAAATTGTAATGACACTGAGATATAGTGGTTATGTGCCCTCTTCTACTCAGTGTATCTACTATCTTATTTTCTTTTCCCTTGATATATTCAATACCAAAGTCATATTATGCTAGGAATTTCATCCATCGGTGTTGTCTAGCATTCAACAACGGTCGTATGAAGATGTATCTCAGATTTTGGTGATCAATTTTTAATTCAAAGGGCTTTCCTAGTAAGTAATACCTCCAAATTTTGAGTGCATGTACAACTGCTGCTAATTCTAAGTCATGCATAGCATAATTCACCTCATGCTTTTTAAGTTTTCATGATTCATAAGAGATAATTGCTTCATCCTAGGAAGGCCTCCTCCCAGCCCTTCGATAAAAGCATCAGTGCAAACCATGTATTTTCTTGAAGGAACAAGTATCTTAAAAATTGGAGCGGTTGTCAATTTAACTTTTAGAATTTTGAAGGCTTCCTCACATTGATTTATCCATTTGAAAACCTTCCATTTTCTTTGTAGGTTTGTAATGGGATAGGCTATTTTTGAAAAGTTCCTTAAAAAACACCTACATTATCCTACCATTCCTATAAAACTACACACTTTAGTTATGTTGGTGGGTGTAGGCCAGTCTATGATGGCTTCAATTTTCTTAGGATCTACAATGATTCCATCAGAAGAGATTACATGCTCCAAATATTATACTTGAGGAGTATGAAACTTGCACTTTGACAACTTTCCATATGATTGATTTTTCTTGAGTACCTCAAGTACAATATTCATATATTGATCATGTTCCTCCTTGGTTCAAGAGTAAATTAATATATCATCAATAAATATAAGTAAAAAATGACCAAGTTGCTCCTAAAAGATATTATTCATGAGATTTGTGAAGGCAGGTAGGGTATTTGTCAGTCTAAAAGATAGTACTGTAAATTCATAATGTTCATACCTCATTTTATATGCAGTCTTTTGAGTGTCTTCCTCATGAAGTATTAGTTGATGATACCCTAACCTAAGGTTAATTTTAGAGAAGGTGGTTGCTCCTTTTAATTGATCAAAAAGATCATCAATTATGGGTACATGTTTTTAACAATGACATTATTGACCATTTTGTAATCTATACATAATATTAAGGAGTCATCCTTTTTTACAAATAGAACAAGAGCACCTTATGGAGATACATTGGGTTTGATGAGTTATTTCTCTAAAATATCTTGAAGTTGTGATTTAAGCTCTTGTAGGGATCATTCTATAAGGTGATTTATCGATCGGTGCAGTTCCATGCAAAATTTCTATATAGAAATTAAATTCTCATTAAGGTGGGAGACCCGAAAAGTTTTTAGGGAATACATCCCTAAATTTTATTTAAAATAGGGTATTTTTGAAAAATATTTGAGTTTGCTTCAGTCTCTTCTCGTTTATTCAGTTTGACCACATATATCATTCCACTTTTTTTAATTGCCTTCCTAACTTGCAAGGGTGACAACAAATGTGGTCTTAAAGAGTCACGATCACAATAGAACTTTATTCATTTATTGGATTCATTACTGAATTCTAACCACATTTATTCAAAGTTAAGAAGAGCTTTATGAGCTCTTAGCCAATCCATAATGAGAATGATGTCAAAGGCGTGTAAGGGAGCTACATATAAGTTCCAATTGGTCTTTCCTTAAGGTAGGGTAATATGAGGGTCAAATAGGCATTGATTGACTGAATAGGTATGTCCTAATCCATTTTCTACTTTTCAACCATTTTCCAAAAATCTTGGTCTTTCTGGTATATTCCTGATTATACTAGTAGAAATAAAACTATCTGTTGCTCCACTATCATTTAAAATACTCACATTCTTGCAATATAATTTACCTTTCAAAAGAAAAGGTGTAGCTTTTCCATCATGAGTAGAATTACCTATTGCAGCAAATATGCAATGGATTGGTTCATCGGTTGCCTTCTTACGATCTTCCCTTTAACAGAATTTATTTGCAAAATAGTGGCCACCACAAACATAACATCCTACTGCAGGAGCTCTGTTGTCCTTTTTACTATCTTCATTCTTGTTTAGAAGTTTTGTCTCCCTAGCTATTACCTGGAATGAGGGTATTTGGTCATTTCTACTTGATTAACCCTTCATATCCCCTCTATCTCTGTTATGAAACTTATTCTTATTTTTATTTTCAGGTTTAGCTTTGTCCCCTTCTTTTATTTTTTTGTTGTGTTCTTTTTCCCATCTCATAAAACCTATATTTTTTCTTTTTTTGAGGTCATCATTTTCGCTCTTGGACATATTTTGATAGTTAAAGTATGCCCTCTTGGTTTTTTGGTTATATTCCTCTTGACGTGCCAAGTCATAGGCTTTTTGAAGGTCTTCATGATTGACTAGACATAATTACAGTTCTGATTCTTGGATGGATCCCTAGAAGACCAAGTATGCCCTCTTGGTCTTCTGGTTTTCATATTCTAGGATGTACTTCAAAAGTTTCATAAATTTATGATAATATTCTCTAATAGATAAAGTTTCTTGTTGTAGATTGGTGAATTCAGCAAATTTTTCTAAGTAGAATTGTTTAGTTAAAAATATCTTTTTAAACTCTTCTATAAAATCTTCTCATTTGAGATCCATAGCTTGGATTTTCTTTCCATCCTTAAATATGGTCCACAATTCTAAGGTTATACCTACTAGGTGGAGGGTATCCCATGCAATATTTGATTCAGATGATAAAAGTTTCATTGAAAAATAGGTTTCAATTCTGCTCAACCAATTTTCTACAACATCACCTTCTTCATTATCGTCAAATTTTGTGATCTTTACATTCTTCATATCTTTTTCTAGCTCAGTCCCAACACGGATCTTACTAGTTCCCTTAGATCCAATAGGAGCTTCCTCCTACCTAACTATATTTTATTTACCCCTAGTCAATTTTTCTATTACCTTATGTTGTTGATTTATCACCTCTCATTGTTGATCTATTTGTTCTTTTTGTTGTTGCATTTGCTCTTGTAATAATTGAACCATTTTAGTCAGATTTTTGACTTCACTAGAAGGTTTATTTATTTATTTTGATTGTCTTTTCTTATGGTGTCTCAAAATAGCATCTTCTTTCATCCCTACCAATGTGAATATCTGACCGTGATGATATTTCATACCACCATAATTTTCCAATTCATTTTTTGAGAACTCGTACCTACAAAACAAAAGGCCATCAACAATACCTCATTCTATAAATATATAATAACAATTTAAATTAAAGATAATTACAATTACAATCAAAAGACTCATTCAAAGGTGTTCATTACACTCTCCCCCGCTTGAAATAAACATAGTCCCTATGTTTTAATACAAATTCAATTAGTATATACATATATATTCATTCAAAAAGAAAAGAAAATTATTTCTTTATAACATCTATATTTTCCCACGTGACACTTTTGTTAAAGTATTGGTCCCATTGGACCTTACATTTCTCCAAGTTTCTTTTTCTTAAACTTTTGATTCTGAAACCCAATATTTGGATAGGATGAACCTCAATGTGAAGGGGGTCTAACATATGCAAATTAGAGACATTCCAAACATGAGAAGGATCAGCAATATATTTTCTAAGGAGGGCCACATGGAAGGTGTCATGGATCTTTGACAAACTAGGTGATAAAGCAAGCCTATATGTGATAGGGCTAATCTTATCTATAATCTCAAAATATTCCATAAATCTAGGGTCAAGCTTAGAGGACTTAATAGAGCTTTTGTTAGTTTTCACCCTTAAGAATACTTTATCTCCCATAGAGAATTTTCTCGATGTTCTTTTTAGATATACATAGCTCTTTTAATGATCCAAGGATACTTTGAGCCTTTGGTATATTCTTATCAGTTGTTCCTCCATCTTCTTTACAATATCCAACTTAATCACTACTCAATCCTTCGAATTGTCCCAAGACAAAGGAGTTATGCACCATCTACCATATAGGGCCACAAATAGAGCCATACCCAAAGAAGCATGATGGCTATTATTATAAGCAAATTCAACTAGATAAAGATAGTCTTCCCACTTAGTTTATTAGTACATACAGTAGATTTATAACATGTCTTCAAAAACTTGATTGACCCTTTCGGTCTGGCCATATATTTCAGAATGATATGCAAAACTAATTTTGAGCTTTGTATCCAAGGCTTGATGCAACGCTTGCCAAAATTTTGATGTGAATCAAGAGTCTCTATCTAAGATAATAATTTTCAAAAACCCATGCAAACAGGCTACTTCTCTAACAAACTTATTTACGATGACAGGTGTTAGGAGTATAGCATCATGTTGAAATCTAGTTTTGGGTAAACCAACAATAAAATCCATGGAGACAAATTACCACTTTTGAGTGGGAATAGCGTTTGGGTACAATCATACTGCTAGGTGTAAATGTTCTGCCTTAACCTTTTAATATTTTAGACACCTAGCCACAAAATTATTGATATCCTTTTTCATTTTGGGCCAATAAAAAGCCTTTATTATATTCTCATGCATTTTTACCCCACCAGGGTGTGCAAAGTATGGATTACAATGTGCTTCTTTTAGTATAGTATACCTCAAACCATATTCATCTAGAATAACTAACCTATCCTTGAAAAACAACAAATTATCCTTGATTAGAAAATCCTTGTCCTTATCAGGTTCTTGCTCAACCTGAGCTCAACATTTACTACTTAAGTCATCCCTCTATTGATGCCTTTTGACTTGATTAACTAAATCGTAATGACATTGAGATATAGCGATTATGTGCCCTCTTCTACTTACGGTATCTATTATCTTATTTTCTTTGTCCTTGATATATTCAATACCAAAGTCATATTCTTCCAAGAATTCCATTCATCGATGTTGTCTAGCATTCAACAATGGTTGTGTGAAGATGTATCTCAGAGTTTTTAGTTCAAAGGGCTTCCCTAGTAACTAATACCTTCAAATTTTGAGTGCATGTACAATCGTTGCTAATTCTAAGTCATGCATAGCATATTTTACCTCATGATTTTTATGTTTTCATAATTCATAATCTATAATTGCTGCATCTTGGGTAAGGCCTCCTCCCAGCCCTTCGATAGAAGCATCAGTACAAACCATGGGATTTTCTTAAAGGATCAGGTATCTTAAAAATTGGAGTGATTGTCAATTTCTGTTTTATAATTTTGAAGGCTTCCTCATATTTTTTTGGTAGATAAGATACTATAGCATTAATACCGGGTTTTACAAGTTGACCCAAAACCTTTTACAAAAATCATCCTAGGGTTGTTGATGAACATGTCCTTACTAAGGATCCTATATATGTAAAATCTACATGTCGCCAAAGCCATTACATCCGGTAAGGCACATAGCTTGTTATCAAAAAGAAACTTCCCATACAACATTTTGGGTATATCCCGAGAAAACACACCTGCATCATAATTACAAAAAAATAAACAGACACAGATCCCTTCCTTGCAACAGTGGAGAAACAAAAAGTTGCAGACACACATAGTAGAGTACTGAAAAAAACTCCCACAAGCTTTGTATTAACAGTTACTCTTAATAATTCTTTGGTAATTACTTTATTTCGTATATGACATGCTTTAGGGCCACATCCCATCTTGGCCTATCAGCCTTGGAGAAGTGAACCTGCTGGCTAGATTTATGGTGGTGGCTATCTGGTGGTCCACGTGGCTCTGGTTCGAAGTCTTATATTACCGTTTCTTTCCTGCCTTGTGATTATCAACCAACCTCAAAATACGAAGATGACTAGGAGCCATGTTATCTGACATGTGAATGTCCCCGTTAGTCTTTGTGGTATTTCCAAGCAGCATCCACCAAGACTGACAGCTCGGATAATTTGTATTATGAATCCATTTCAAAAAAGAGACGAGAATACTCATAGCCTTCGAACTTACAGTGCCTTCCTTGTTGGTAAATTTGACTATCATTCTTGGCATTCTTATTGAATAAGCTCCTCTACTTCGTTCGAGAGACTGTGTTCCCATTTGAAAAGCCTGTCACCATCGACACCCAAATTGGCCAGCTTATCAGCAACTTTGTTAGCTTCTCAAAAGACATGTTGCGCATTTATGTCCTATATTCCCTGGAAAAGGATCCTAGCCTCTTCAACAATTGTTTTAATCCTTCAAGGAGGTGTTTTCCAATTATTGAGAAAATTTATAACATGCATAGAGTCTCCTTCTACTATCAAATTGCCTTCTAAGTCTTGAGTCATTTTAAGGCCTCTCCACATAGCTCTAGCTTCAGCTTCGTTGTTCGTCCTTGTTTCCAAATATTTGGAAAACACCTTGATGTGTTCATTTGAAACTTGTTCCTTTTCTTTGGAGGTTTGTAATGGGATGGACTATTTTTGAAAATTTCCTTACAAAATGCTTAAATTATCCTACCATTCCAATAAAACTATGTACTTCAATTATGTTGGTGGGTGCAGGCCAATCTATGATGGCTTCAATATTCGTAGGATCTACAATGATTCCATAAGAAGAGATTACATACCCCAAATATTATACTTAAGGAGCATAAAAGTCACACTTCGACAACTTTCCATACAATTGATTTCTCTTAAGTACCTCAAGTACAATCTTCATATGTTGATCATGTTCCTCCTTGGTTCGAGAGAAAATTAATATATCATCAAGAAATATAAGTACAAAATAATCAAGTTGCTCCCTAAATACACTATTCATGAGATTCATGAAGGCAACTGGGGTATTTGTCGGTCGAAAAGGTACGATTGTGAATTCATAATGTTCATACCTCATTTTAAATGCAGTCTTATGAGTGTCTTCCTCATGAATTTTTAGTTGATGATACGCCAACCTAAGGTCAATTTTAGATAAGGTGGTTGCTCCTTTTAATTGATTAAAAATATCATCAATTATGGGTAAAGATTACGTATTTTTAATAGTGACATTATTGAGAATTTGGTAATCTATACATAATATTAAGAATTTGTACTTTTTTACAAATAAAACAAGAGCACCCCATGGAGATACACTGGGTTTGATGAGTTCTTTCTCTAACAAGTCCTAAAGTTATACTTTTAGATCTTTTATCTCAATAGGGGTCATTCTAAAAGGTGATCTATCGATCAGTGCAGTTCCAAGTAGAAGTTCTATATAGAAATCAAATTCTTGTTGAGGTGGGGACCCGACAAGTCTTCACGAAATACATCCCTAAATTTAATTAATATAGGGTATTTTTGAAAAAGATTCAAGTTTTCTTCAATATCTTCTTGTTTATTTAGTTTGACCACATATATCATTCCACGTTTTTTAATTGCCTTCCTAACTTGCAAGGGTGACAACAAATATGTTCTAAAAGAGTTGCGATCACAATAAACCTTTATTCACTAATTGGTTTAATTAGTGAATTCTAACCACCTTTCTTCAAAGTTAAGAACTTTATTAGCTCTTAGCCAATCCATACTGAGAATGATGTCAAAGGCGTGTAAGGGAGCTACATATAATTTCTAGTTGGTCTTTCCTTGAGGTAAGGTAATATGATGGTCAAATAGGTATGGATTGACTAAATAGGTCTGTCCTGACCCATTTTCTACTTTTCACCCATTTGCCAAAAATCTAGGTCTTTCTAGTATATCCCTACTCATATTCTTGCCATATATTTTACCTTTCAAAATAAAAGGTGTAGCTTGTCCATCGAGAGGAGAATTACCTATTACAACAAATATGTGATGGGTTGGTTAATTGGGTGCTTTATTACGATCTTCCCTTTGAGGGTATTTGTTTACAAAATGGGGGCCACTACAAACATAACATCCTACTAGGGGAGCTTTGTTGTCCTTTTTACTATATTCATTCTTGATCTGAAGTGTTGTCTCCCTAGATATTACCCGGAATGAGGGTCTTTGGTCTTTTCTTTCTGAGTAACCCTTCCTATCCCCTCTATCTTTGTTGTTATGGAACTTATTCCTATGTTTATTTTCAGGTTTAGCTCTATCCCCTTTTGTTTTTTTGTTGTGCTCTTTTTTCCATCTCATAAAACCTGCAATTTTCCTTTTTTTGAGGTCATATTTTTCCCTCTTGGACATCTTATGATAGTTAAAGTATGCCTTCTTGGTTTTCTAGTTATATTCCTCTTGGCATGCCAATTCATCAACTTTTTGAAGGTCTTCAAGATCGATCAGACTAATTACAATTCTAATTCTTGGATGGATCCCTAGAACAAATTTTTGCACCTTTATTTCTTCATTGTTTCATATTGTAGGATGTACTTTAAAAGTTTCACAAATTTTTTATAATATTCTCTAACAGACAAAGTTTCTTGTTGTAGATTGGTGAATTGAGTAAATCTTTCTATGTATAATTGTTTAGTTAAAAATCTCTTTTTAAGCTCTTCTACAAAATCTTCTCATTTGAGATCCACAGCTTGGATTCTCTTTCCATCCTTAAATGTGGTCCACCATTCTAAGGTTGTACCTACCAAGTGGAGGGTAGTGTTGTGGTTGCTCCACAACATACACCAAAATTGGGGACCCACCTTTTTGCATATTTTCCAAGAAGACCGAAGTGGCCCATATGCTAAAGATCAAAGAAAAAGCAAAACACCGCAAGGAGAAAAAAGTGTCGCGATATCGCGACATGTTGCATTTTCACGGTTCAAAGCAAAGAGAAAAAAGCAAGGAGAAAAAAGTGTCGTGATATCGCGACATGTTGCATTTTCACGGCCAAAAGAGAAGAGAAAGAAGAAGAAAGAAAAAGTGTCGCGATATCGTGACATGTTCCATTTTCGCGGCCAAAAGAGAAGAGAAAAAGTGAGGAAAAATTGTCGCAATATCGTGACATGTTGCATTTTCGTGGCCAAGAGCAACAAAAGTGGGGCAAAATTGTCGCGATATCGCGACATGTTGCATTTTCGCAAGTCAAAAAGGGCAGGCAGGCAGAGAAACAAAAGTGTCGCGATATCGCGACATGTTGCATTTTCGTAACTCAAAAATGGCAGGCAGGCAGAGAAACAAAAGTGTCACGATATCGCGACATGTTGCATTTTCGTGACTCAAAAGGGGCAGGCAGGCAGAGAGACAAGAGTGTCGCGATTTTGCGACATGTCCAATTTTTGCCAAGGGAACAGAGTAGTGGATAGTGCGTCTGATATTAGTGATGAACACCAGGATAGTGAAACTGAAGACTACATAATGATGTGGACCTATAAGGAATAAATCGAAGATTGAATAAGGTAATTTGTCACATAAGGACAAAATCCAATGAATAAGACAAAACATTACATAAGGAATATTTAATGATTTGAAATCATTTAAGATGGTCGTTACACATGGAAGGAAGCGGATGCATGCCCATGTGGAGAAGAGGAAACGTTTTTTTTAAATCAAACGAAAAGTGAATAAAACCAAACAGAGGAAGCCAAACCATGGGAATGAAACAAAGGGCCACAAAATAGAAACGAAAAGCCTTTTTGGAAACCAAAACACATGCATGCACAAGGGAAGGTGAAACGAACAACCATTGGAAAATTAAATGAAAAGCTTCCTAAAAATTTTAAATACGCCAGGCAAGGATTTTTTGAGGGGTTGGAAACTATTGCGAGCAGAGTTGCAGATTTGAAGGCAAGAGGGCCATTATGGACCTGTTTGAGTCATTTTCTTCCATGGACTGGTTTGGGAAAACCATAAATTTTTGTTATTGTAAAATGACAAATTTTGAATACATAAAATTTCATAAAGTTGCATCTTATGGACAAGAAAGGAGTCATTTTCTGCATGCAAGATTAAATGTCTATTTTTCCCCTTTTCAGATTTTAGGCTTGTAAATGGAGTTTATGCAAGTTTATTGATTGCTTCATGCGAATATTTAAATCTAAAAATCTCATTTAAAACCCTAGGAGCTAGCACTTAGCTTATCCGGATTGTGCTTGTTTTGCAAGTCCAATAGGTTAGGTTGCATGCATGAAAACCTCACATCTTCGGTTTTGTCGAAATAGGATAGCATCATACTGAATGCATTTTATTTTCATTTTCTGCATTTCAATTTTCATTTTTTTTTGCATTTTATTTTTCCAAAAATTTTAATTTTTTTTTTTTAATTTTCAGGCATTAAAATAAACATTTAAAAATTTTCAAAATCCAAAAATAATTTCACCATTGTGTAGGTTATACTTTAGACTTCCAATACGCACTTTGAAATTTCATTTTCGGAGTTTTCTAGTGGTTTAAAATTTCACCGAAGTTGCTGCTTTAGTACAGATTTTAAAAAATCCGAAAATAGAAAATTTTCATTATTGGCCGAATTTCATTTTTTCAGTTTCATGTTTCATTAATGAGCCTATGATGACATTTCCTTCATGAAAATTCTAATTTCATTGAAGGAGTTATGTTTTATGGCATTTCACAAATTTCCTTTTTTTTGCCTAAAATTACCCCCTCTTCATAAAAATTCTAATTTTACGAAAGAGGGGTAATTTGAGTATTACATTGAAGGTCATTTCTTCAAAGCACTTAATTGTTCATCTTAATGAAAATTTGATTTCATTTAAGAGGGATAAGTTAAAGTGACATTTAAAGTCCTTAATTTAAGGCCATAAATTATTGCCTCTTTGTGAAAACTTATTTCACCAAAGAGGGGTGGTTTATCGATCACATTGAAAGCTATCTTCATCTTCATGATAAGAAGCCATATTTGGACTTAATAAAGAAGATAAAATCTATTTTAAAACCCTCACGATAAAAGGAATTAAGGCACTACATCGTAGTCATATGAGGGCCAACTCACATGTGCTTTATTTGGTTCAATGAACAATCACTAAAGTTTCATGGTAAAATAAACCAACATTGCCCCTTGTTTATAGTTACTTGCAATCACTAAGGTGTCCAAGCATTTAAAATTGAATATCTTTATTTGAGATTACTAATACACATATGCAAATGCTAATACAGCGGAGACCTTGGAGAAGTTGTTTGTTTAACTTCTTTGCAAGAGAGGATTTGGAACCCAAATCCTAAGGGAGAATGTACTTTCACAATTGGGTGAAAATACTACTCAACAGATAGCACATGCAATCTTGGATTCAAATGACAAAATTTTCATTAAAAATTAGGTTTCAATTTCGCTCAACCAATTTTTTGTGACGTCACCTTCATTACTGTCAAATTTTGTGATCTTTATATTCTTCATGTCTTTTGCCATATCAATCCCAACCTAGATCCTACTAGTTCACTTAGATCCAATAGGAGCTTCCTCCTACCTAAATATAGGTTATTTATCCCTAGTCAAAATTTCTATTGCCTCCTGTTGTTGATTTATCACCTCTCATTGTTGATCTATCTGTTCTTTTGTTGTTGCATTTGCTCTTGCAGTAATTGAACCATTTTATTCAGGTTTTGACTTCACTAGAAGGTTTATTTATTTATTTTGATTACCTTTCCTTATGGGGTCTCATAGTAGCATCTTCTTTCATCCCTACCAATGCAAATACCCTACCACAATTATATTTCACACAACCATCATTTCCAAATTCATTTTTTGAGGGCTTATACCTATAAAATAAAATACCATCAACAATACCTCATTCTAGAAGCATATAATAACAATTTAAATTAAAGGTAATTATAATCGTAATCAAAAGACTCATTTTGGGGTGGTCATTACACTCTCTCTCACTTGAAATAAACATTATCCATGTGTTATAATACAAATTCATACAGTATATACATATATATTCATTCAAAAAGAAAATAAAAATGTTTCTTCATATCATCTATATTTTTCCACTTGATACTTTTGTCAGAGTATTGGTCCCATTGGACCTTACATTGCTCCAAGTTTCTTTTTCTTAAACTTTTGGTTCTAAAACCTAATATCTGGATAGGACGAACCTCAATGTGAATGGGGTCTAACATATGCAAATTAGAGACATTCCAAACATGAGAAAGATCAACAATATATTTTCAAGGAGGGCCACATAGAAGGTGTCATGGATCTTTGACAAACTGGGTGGAAAATAAAGCCTATAGGCGATGGGACTAATCATACCTATAATCTCAAAAATTTCCATAAATCTAGAGTCAATCTTAGAGGACTTAATGGATATTTTGCTAGGTTTCACCCTTATAAAGACTATGTCTTCCGTAGAGAATACTCTCAGTGTCCTTTTTACATTTGCATAGCCCTTTTGACGATCCAAGACTTTTTTGAGCCTTTAGCATATTCTTATTAGTTGTTCCTCCATCTCCTTTACAATATCCAATCCGATCACTACTCGATCCTTTAGATTGTCCCAAGATAGACGAGTTATACACTGTCTCCTATACAAGGTCTCAAATGGAGCCATACCCAGAGAAGCATGATGGTTATTATTATAAGTAAATTAAACTAGATAAAGATAGTCTTCCCACTTAATTTATTGTCCATACAATACATGCATAACATGTCTTCAAGGACCTCATTAACCCTTTCAGTCTGGTCATCTTTTTTGAGATGATATGCAGAACTAATATTGAGTTTTGTATCCAAGGCTTAATGCAATGCTTGCCAAAAATTTTATGTGAATCGGGAATCTCTATCTGAGATAATAACCTTCAAAAACCCGTGCAAACAGACTACTTCTCTAGCAAACTTATTTGCAATTACAGATGCATAATCCTGTATATTCCCATGTATGAAATGTGTAACTTTAGTTAATTTTTCCACCACTACAAGTATAACATCATGCTAAAATCTGGTTTTGGGTAAACCAACCACAAAATACATAACCAACCATAAAATGCATGGAGATAACTTACCACTTTTGAGTGGGAATAGCATGTGGGTATAATCATCTCACTAGGTGTAAATTTTATACCTTACCTTTTAATATTTTAGACACCTAGCCACAAAATTATTGATATCCTTTTTCATTTCGAGCCAATAAAAGGTCTATCTTATATTCTCATGCATTTTTACCCCACTAGGGTGTGTGTAGTATGGAGTACAATGTGCTTATTTTAAGATGGTATCCCTCAACCCACCTTCATCTGGAATAACTAACCTATCCTTGAAAAACGACAAATCATCCTTGATTAGAAAATCCTTGTCCTTATCAAGTTTTTGCTCAATCTAAGTTTGATTTTTACTACAAAATTCATCCCTTTTTTGATGCCTTTTGACTTGATCAACTAAATTATAATGACACTAATATATAGTGGTTATGTGCCCACTTCTACTTAGGGTATCTATCATCTTATTTTCTTTGCCCTTGATATATTCAATACCAAAGTCATATTCTACTAGGAATTCCATCCATCGGTGTTGTCTAACATTCAACAATGGTTGTATGAAGATGTATCTTAGACTTTGTTGATCAGTTTTTAATCCAAAGGCATTCCCTAGTAAGTAATGCCTCTAAATTTTGAGTGCATGTACAACTACTGCTAATTCTAAGTCATGCATAGCATAATTTACCTCATGCTTTTTAAATTATGATGATTCATAAGTGATAACTACTTCATCCTAGCTAAGGCCTCCTCAGCCCTTTTATAGAAGCATCAGGACAAACCAAAAATTGTTTTGAAGGATTAGGTAGCTTAAAAATTGGAGTGGTTGTCAATTTCTCTTTTAGAATTTTGAAGGCTTCCTCACATTGATTTTTCCAGTTGAAAAGATTCCCTTTTATTTGGAGGCTTGTAATGGGGTGGGCTTTTTTTAAAATTCCTCACAAAACACCTATAGTATCCTGCCATTCCTATAAAACTACATACTTCAATTACGTTGGTGGGTGCAGGTAAATCTATGATGGATTCAATATTCTTGATCTATGATGATTCCATCAGCATATATTGCATGCCCCAAATATTAGACTTGAGGAGTATATAACTCACACTTTGAAAACTTTCCATACAATTGATTTTTCTTGAGTACGTCGAGTACAATATTTATATGTTGATCATGCTCATCCTTGGTTTGAGATTAAATTAATATATCATCAAGAAATATAAGTACAAAATGATCAAGTTACTCCTGAAATACACTATTCATTCATGAAGGCAACTGGAGCATTTGTCAATACAAAGGGTAGGACTGTGAATTCATAATGTTCATACCTTATTTTAAATGCAGTCTTATGAGTGTCTTCCTCATGAATTCTTAGTTGACGATACCCCAAAATAAGATCAATTTTAGAGAATGTGGTTGCTCCTTTTAATTTATCAAAAATATCATCAATTATGAGTAAAGAATACATGTTTTTAATAGTGACCTTATTGACCATTCGGTAATATATACACAATATTAAGGAGTCATCCTTCTTTTCTACAAATAGAACAAAAGCACCCCATGGAGATACACTGGGTTTGCAGAGTTCCTTCTCTAACAAGTCCTATAGTTGTGATTTCAGCTCTTGTAACTCAATAGGCGTTATTCTATAAGGTGATTTGTCGATCGATGCAGTTCCAGGCAGAAGTTCTATATAGAATTTTAATTCTCGTTGAGGTAGGAGACCTAGAAAGTCTATAGGGAATACATACCTAAATTTATTTAATAAAGGGTATTTTTGAAAAAGATCTAATTTTGCTTTAGTCTCTTCTTGTTTATTCAGTTTGACCACATTTATTATTCCACATTTTTTAATTACCTTCCAAACTTGCAAGGGTGACAAAAAATGTGGTCTAAAAGAGTTGAGACCACAATAGACCTTTACTCACTGATTAGATTCATTAGTGAATTCTAACCACCTTTCTTCAAATTTAAGAAGAGCTTTATGAGCTCTTAGCCAATCCATAATGAGAATTATGTCAAAGGCATTTAAGGGAGCTACATATAAGTGCCAATTGGTATTTCCTTGAGGTAGGGTAATATGAGGGTCAAATAGGTATTGATTGACTGAATAGGTATATCCTGACCCATTTTCTATTTTTCATCCATTTGCCAAAAATACAGGTATTTTTGGTATATCCCTGATTATACTAGTAGAAATAAAATTATATGTTGTTCCAATATCAATTAAAATATGCACATTCTTACCATTTATTTACCTTTCAAAAGAAAAAGTGTAGCTTGTCCATCGAGAGTAGAATTACCTGCTACAACAAATATGTGACGGGTTGGTTCATCGGGTGCCTTCTTACGATATTCCCTTTGAGAACATATTTTTGCAAAATAGGTGCCACCACAAACATAACATCCTACTAGGGGAGCTTTGTTGTCCTTTTTACTATCTTCATTCTTGTTATGAAGTGTTGTCTCCCTAGTTTTCACCTGGAATGAGGGTATTTGGTCGTTTATGCCTGAGAAACCCTTCCTATCCCCTCTATCTTTGTTGTTATGGAACTTATTCCTATTTTATTTTCAGCTTTAGCTTTGTCCCCTTCTTTTATTGTTTTGTTGTGCTCTTTTTCCCATCTCATAGAACCTGCACTTTTCCTTTTTTCAAGGTCATCATTTTCTCTCTTAAACATATTCTGATAGTTAAAATACACCCTTTTGATTTTCTAGTTAGACTCATCTTGACGTGCCAAGTCATAGGCTTTTTGAAGATCTTCAGGATTAAGCAAACTAATTACAGTTTTGATTCTTGTATGGATTCCTAGAATAAAATTTTGCACCTTTATTTCTTAATTGTTTTCATATTCTAGGATGTACTTCAAAAGTTCCATAAATTTCTAATAATATTCTCTAACAGATAAAGTTTCTTGTTGTAGATTGGTGAATTAACAAATTTTTCTACGTAGAATTATTTAGTTAAAAATCTCTTTTTAAACTCTTCTACAAAATCTTCCCATTTGAGATCCGCAGCTTGGATTTTCTTTCCATCCTTAAATGTGGTCCACCATTATAAGTTTGTACCTACCAGGTGGAGGGTAGCCCATGCAGTTTTGGATTCATATGATAAAATTTTCATTGAACAATAGGTTTCAATTTCGCTCGACCAATTTTCTGCAGCATCACCTTTCTAAGGTTATATTATGAAGACAAAACTCCATGTTGTAGATCAAATATTACAATCAAGCATTAAAAATAAATAAGCTTAGATGCAATTTGAGAAATTCTATTTTAGGTTTTCTTCATGTTATTTCATGAATGACGTTGATCGTTTTACTTCATATCATTGTTATTTTATATGAATGTTGTGTTCTTTAATATTGGCCATATACATTGTATTTGATCCTGAATATTGGGACGTATGATAATTTGGCTAAAAATACAACATTGATCACATCAAAATTATTCAATCACTTCTAATTATTTTTATTAGACCACCACTTACATTGTTACGGTTGAAAATTTATATTTGTTATTTATTTACAATTTATTTTACTTTCTTGCGTCCCTTTTCCTAAGATATTGTTTAGATTAGTTTAGATTAATTAGTTTACTTGGGATCCATTTTGTTTACCTAGATATTCATGATTTATTTAAACCCCTTTGTATATTGAATTATGATCTCACAACCGCACATATCATTAAATGATTTCATGAATCCATAATCCAAAATTTGATATTTTCCTTTCTTGCAAAAAAAAAACATTACTCTTTGCTTCTAGCAATTGTTCTTCTTATCTATGTTTGTCTAATATTGTTGTAATACCTCTTGAAGCTTGTATAACAAAAACCACTAGATAATCCCCCATCCAAATATTTTTTAATTCATCCTTACATTCCTCATTACTTTATTTTGTTTCATGTATTAAAACAAACATACGACTATAACAAATTATTAATTCTCTAATAACCTTTTTTAAGGGGTCTTATTCATACCCCTATTATTCCAAGGTATCATTTTCATCATAATTTTTTGTTCTTATTTGCTAGCTTATTTCCACCTTTTGTTAATACTTGTGATTTCTTCTGGTTTTCCATATCAGACTCTTTGAGTTTCTTTTTCTCTTTATTCTCACTTTGATCGTCTCATATTTCCACTCCCACTAATACTTTATCTTCACCAATCTCTTTGGATTTTCTAGACAATTTAGCATGAGACTTATCATCTGAAAGTTATCATCGAGAACTTGAATTGCAAGGCATAAACTTTAAAAAAATATTGCCCTAGAAACCCTAAAGTGTAAGGATCATCCTCCATAGTACTAACTCTTTTATGTCTCAAAAAACTTAAATTTTCATGGATATCATTCATAAATCTTTTTTATTATGCTTCTCTTGAAACCATAAAATGCAATCATAATGAGACTTATGCTTATGCTATCCTAGAGAACCTAGAGTGCAAGGAATAGTGTCGTAGACACTTTCTACTTTATGTTTTCCTAGAAATCCTAAAATGCAAGGATGATTCTTCATTGTAATTATTTGCTTATGTTGCCCTAAAACCCTAAATTTTCATGGAAATCCTGCATACTAATTTCCTTATTATGTTGCTCATGAAACCCCAAAGTTTAACATATAAGTTCTAACTACTATAATTCTTTACAAGAAGAGGATTTATACTAATTTAGGAAAATGAAGATGATATATGTTTTGCCTCCTTTGTTTTAAAATTTACCTACACATATTTTATGTCTTTAATTCCTTCTAAATTTGAACTTTTACATTCTACTTCCTCATCCTTTGTGTCCTTTGTTTCTTCTAATGTTTGATCTAAGTAAACCACGACAGTCTTTACCATTTGATGATGCAAAGGGACTATATTTACCATGTTCTTGGAAGAAGAAAATCCTTGATCTACTCTAGCTTCTACTTCGATATGATATCCTTGCTTCATCTTGAAGTTTGTCTCATGCCCAAAATTTTTGTCTTTCTCATTGATTTCACTTTTCAATCTCTTTGCCATGTATCCAATCTCATAATATTTGCAAAATTGAAACGCAATGATTTCACGATGATACGGAAACAAAAAGGAATATGCCACAAGAAAAGAATAAGAAAGAACATATGCAAATTGACACAAGATAAAAGCAATATGAAATATGGTAATCTCTTTATTGATACGCTTTTCAAAATGTGTTACAATACGTCTCCTTCCTTTTTAGGGGATAGGAGCGTCAAATGTGTTTCTTGTCACAACATCCATGGATCACAATCCTTCTTCCGCGTGCCCACATGTAAGATGGGCGGACCAAAACGTCGCCGCCACTTTGGTATGTGATTCTTTGCTCTTTCCTGCTCCTCTGCTTTCAGAAACCTGCGTTCAAAGAAATAGAAAATATTAGTAGCACCTGCGGACGGAATGAAGCATGTATTTCCCAAGGCCTACTGTCAGTAAATGCATGAAAATATTAAAACGATTATCAAATGACCTCTGATTGACCTAAAAATTTGACAGTAGCATAAATATGTTGATAGAAGACCACTGCAAAAAGAACAGTCTAGAAATTCCTCACATATTTGTATTCGCTCCAGGGTGGGACGAATTCACCTACAATAACTTGTCAGAAAGCACCCTCTTCAATGTCCTGCTTAGGAAGCTCCAAAAGACCTGCAAAGTTGGGGTTAGCTAATTGGGGGTGTTTTGGGAAGACCCAGATGGTCATATTTCTCCAATTTTGCCTCTAGGATCCAGATTTTTCTAGTGCCATCTGCAAGTTAGTAAAGACGGGAAATGACAAAAACCTGGTCAATATTGCTCAGAATGAAATGAAATTTGAACTGTAACCTATTTAACCTATCTAGAATCAAATGCAAAAGAAAAACCAGAGAAATATATCACAGATTTCTATTCATCCCGGGGTGGGGCGAATTTCACTGTGACAGATTGGGGAGCGCCAGGGGCAGGACGCCCACCGTTTGAGGCATTGTTTCGGCACCAATCCACTTGGGATGGGTCCAAAACTGGTTATGGGGTGTTGTCGACAAATTTTGGGAATTTTTGTGGCCAAAAATCGGGTTTTGGGTCCGGATTCGCGCTTCTAATAGTCGCCCAATAACCTCCCTTTCGAATGAGAGATTAAGGATGTAAAAGCACAAATCGCAAGTAGGTATGTAAATTGGCAGCACTTCGTTGCTCAAATGCTCCTTCTCTGTATATCTTTGGGTGGGAAAACTCCCCAATTTATAGACCTTAGGGTCTCTCTGTTTGAATTGCGCATGCGAGGGCGCTACTTGAGTTAACTGTCCTATTTTCAGAGAAAAGCTAATTCCCCGATTTGGAATATCCTTGCATGAGGTTTCTAAAATAAAAACACTCATAACCGAAGTATCTCTTTTTGAATAAAAGCTATTCCTCGCAATTGCATGGCCTGAAGCCTCATTTAACTGGCGGAGTTACCGAGGTTTGAATTTTTTGCCAGTCAAACTTGCTATTCACCTCACCCTGGGGCGAATGTTTCTATTCATCCCTTGGTGGGACGAATGACAGTTTGTATTCGTCCCGGGTGGGACGAGCAGAGAGCAAAGTGCCAAAAAGGTGCCAAATTGACCTCTGACCTCTAAAACTACTTTTGGAAGTGGTTAGGACCACTGTTTAACCTTCGAGGGCTGCCCTAGGGGCTGTGTGTGTCAATGCGATCAGCGCTTGTTGTCACATAATCGGATTGGTGTTGTTTTGGTGTCTACAGATGCCCCTTTTTGGGAAGCGTTGTGCAAGGTGCAGCATCGAGAAAAAATAGATAACCAAAGCACTAATGATTAGGGTTTCTCAGTAACCTAACCAACTCTTGATGCCCCAAGTATGGAAAGGGCACGCATTCTTGAATCCTTGCTTCGACGAGCTAAGGAACTTCATTCAAGTGTTAACCTTGTTCAGTGAGGTGTTACTTGAGCTTGGACATTGATCGATCATGAATAGGCAAAGGGCGCAACCTTTTGTCTATGGGAACCTTGAGTTCATGATTCACGAATGCCAAGTGTTTGATCAACTTGTGATTATTGCTTGTTTGCTGCCCCAAGCAGGGGCGTGATTGTCTTTGTCAATGATCCTTTGAATGCGTGTCATCTCCATGATTGGGTATGTTGTTGTTGATTGGCGACTAAGTGTGACTACCCCCTCAAGCGACGAATCGATGAGGGAATGACCGACATGAGAAAAGCGACGAGTCACTTGACCCAAGATGACTTAGGTAAGGGTGCCTTCAGTTGTTTACCATTGAATGCGAAAGCAGTTTCCGAACATTCTGACCTATTTTTGGTGGGTTTTAACCCTTTTTGTGACGCATTTTGGAGCTAAAATTGTCAAAAATCCGTCCTCCCGTGGAGCGGTCCGGCTATGGTAGCCTTCTTAGGGAGTAGGATAATGACAATTTGTAACCCCAACGTCTATTTTGGATGCCAAGAATGTCAGGCGCAAAAGCGCCTTCGTTCGGCAATGTTATTGCTATTTTTGGATGGGTTTTGACCCATTTTGCGATGCCATTTGGGGATGAAATTCTCGAAAATCCGTCCTCCCGTGGAGCGGTCCGGCTATGGTAGCCTTCTTAGGGAGTAGGATAGTGAGGATTTGTGACCCCGACATCTATTTTGCATGCCCGAAATGTCAAGTGCAAAAGCACTCTCATTGGACAGTTTTATTGCTCTTTTTTGTGCATTTTTGTGCATTTGTTTGTTGTTTTTTGAAATGTTTGTTTATGATGATGTATGCATGTGGGATTATGATTGCGATGTTGCTAATTATATGATGTATGCATATGGAATGAATGAAATGATTTGTTGATAACTTGTCGATGGCACCATAGATTGTACAAGATTTACCGGCTTGTTGTACTTATGGGATGACTTTGTGGAATGACGTTGCATGTGACAACTGTGTTTTTGTATTTTGCATATTTTTGCTGATGGTGATGTATGGAATGAAATGGACCAGTTGTTTTTAAAATGTAGTTAAGCTTTTCTCAGATTCAGATATTTTAACTAACTAGCCAAGACTCTACATTTATCTCGCAAGACTTTTGAACAAGGTATAAATCTGACTTGGAGGTTAACCAAGTTATTTCACATCCCTGTGTGTGCAATTGAGTTCGTTTATGTGGTATTTGTTAGGATACCGCTAGTGCCAGATAGGCTATCAACCAAACCTATACTGAGGATCACCTAATTAGCTCCACTAACTCCATTGTTGTATTTAGCAAGATTAATCCACGGGACAATCTAAGGTACCATAAGCTAGCTCATCCACATGCAAACATTGGTCTGCTCACATGCAAAGCTAATGTGACAGACATATCGTCATGCGGGTAGGATACCGCCATTGCCAGGTAGGCTATCCACCAAACCTGTAATGAGGATCACCTAGATGGTTTTTGAATGCTGAGAATTTCTAGGGATTCAAGTTCAGGCTGTTTATTGGCTCAATGGTTCAGGATACTTGCTCGTATATATAGTGATGAAAATCACTATTTATTTGTCTCTTTTTTTTTTTTTTTTTTGGAGCAAGGATTTTGACTAGTGGTGAGAACCACTGTTATTTGATTTTGGCTTTTGAGCTTTGTAAGGTTAGGCTAGTATGTTTGTGACTGGTGAATAACATTGATTCTTTTAGGCCTTGGGGATGACTACCCATCCTTAGCAAGGACGTGTAGTATGAATCCTTATGACTTTGGGAACCAAAGGGGATTATGGAGATTATGAAGTAAGGGCATTGATATTTTGGGCCTTGGGGATGACTACCCATCCTTAGTAGGGACGTGTAGTACGAATCCTTACAACTTTGAGACCAAAGGTGAGTCATGTTATGGCCATGGATATCCATCCTTGGGGGGGGTGGGAATTTGGTGTTGTTGAATGGTCATTGATCCTTTTAGGCCTTGGGGATGACTACCCATCCTTGGCAGGGACGTGTAGTACGAATCCTTACAACTTTAGGGACCAATAGTGATTGGGATTTTGGTAGTGGTGAAAACCATTGTTTATTAGGTGGAATTGATGGGGAAGAGCTTGTCCTGTTGTCAATTCTCAGCACTCTTGAACCATTCGCATAGGGGGATGAACAGGCTAATCTTTCACCTATGGTACCCTAGACTGCTTTGTAGGTTTCTCTTGCGTTCACACAACTTAGGAATTATTTTATGTGTTTTAATTGTGTTGGGATGCTACGTAACAAGGTGTGATCCAAGTAAAACTTTCCCGTGTAAAATCTGTTTAACTTTGTACAATTTTTGGCTAGAAATTTAAAGACAGCTGAATGACGAAAACCCTATATACATTAGGAGACAACTGACTAATGCTAAAAAATGACGATGGTGTTATTCTGGATGTATGCGTTTGTAAAATGGATTGAATGTGGAAAATGATGGCATTTGCCAAGTAATGACAGTCTATGGTGCTTGTGACTTGTATGACCTAGTAAATATGCAATGTATGGATGTGATGCCTAATGCACTTATATTTTTGTATTTTTGATTTTTACGAGTATGCATGAAATCAAAATGCAATTTTTTTGTAATTTTTGATGATTTCATTGTTTTTGATGATTTTATTGTTTTTGTTTGTTTTTGAAAATTTATTTTTGACCAAGCGGTTATGGGCACCCTTGGAGCTTTTGGTTTGACCAAAGGGTTTATGGATACCTTTGGGGCATTTTAGGTTGGACCAAGCGATTGCAAAAATCCTTGGAGCTTTTGGTTTGACCCAAGGGTTTATAGATACCTTTGGGGCATTTTGGGTTGACCAAAGGGTTTATGGACACCTTTGGGGCATTTTAGGTTGACCAAGCGATTCTAGGAATCCCTAGAGCTTTTAGGTTGACCAAGAGATTACAAAAATCCTTGGAGCTTTTTAGGTTGACCAAGAGATTACGAAAATCCTTGGAGCTTTTTAGGTTGACCAAGAGATTACGAAAATCCTTGGAGCTTTTTAGGTTGACCAAGAGATTACGAAATCTTTGGAGCTTTTGGGTTGACCAAAGGGTTTATGGACCCCTTTGGGGCATTTGGGGGTTGACCAAGTGATTGCGGGAATCCTTGGAGCTTTTTGGTTAATGTAGTCGGCTTGCTCTTCGGGGGATAGAAGTACCCCCAGCTGGATAATCTATGGATTCATTGGATCCGAGCCGATGTCTACGTCAGTCGTCTCCTCGATCGACATGTGGGATCCGTCCTCCAACTGGTGTGGAGTTGGGATCAGGTGGATATCGTTTGCTGAATTAAGATCATCGTTAGGAACGTCAGGTTCCTCTTCAGCATGGAAGACATCCCGAGTCTGTCCTGGAGTGAAATGGAACATCCCACCGCAAGGCCAGTACTCTGATGGGGATGGTGGTGTGTCAGCGCGATCCCAATCGATAGCATCTAGATCTAGATACAATGACCGTGTTGGGTCGGCTGGATCATGGATGGGAGCGGTTAAGTCAATGGAGATCATGTTGATGAAATGATTGTAACCTCCATTACCGTAGGTGTGATGACTATGACATCCTAGATGATCTTTGTGCTTTGGATCTGGCTCTGTGGGCACTGGCACAAATGGGTCAGCCCTATGCGCGGAGATGAAGACAGGGTCCGCCCTAGGCACTGATGGTTTGATAGGGTCTCCAGGCGGAAGATGCTCTCTGTGTACCTGGAGTGGCGGGTGCAGTAATTGCTATAACTACATCGGGTTGAGGTGCCACCTATGTCTTGGACCTATGTGTAAATGTTCAAACATGTCATCTATGTCCAAAGGGTATCGTTGTTGCATTTGTCGCATATGGTTGAGATAAGCCATCTCAGTTTCATCTTCGTAGTCACTGTCAGAGATCCAAAGGCCCTCATTGGCTCCAACAGCTGCTTGCGACATAGGAATCCCATCTTGTTCGAGCAAATTAATGTGGTCCCATCGAGGTTGTTCCGCTCTCTGTGGGGGGACCTGATTCTCTTGAAAGGGCATATGCTCAATTGGAGCACCTAAAGGGAACATTGTCATGAAGCTTTCTTGATAATCATCCATGGGATGTACTTGTGAATGATTGATGTCAGACTCGAAAGGATCCCAAGGTGCTACCTCGTATTCCGACTCATCTTTCGAAGACCCTTCTTGGTCTTGTCCATATCCCTCTTGTAGGGGAGTCCTTGAATTTTCTCCTTGTTCGACCGAAAGGAAAGGGTTGTTATGGTCAACAAGGTTGGTTGTTAACAATGGGTGATAATCCCCCAATGTATATGTTGTGTGAGGATTGGCATATGGATCTAATGCCAACCCATCCTTGTTGCCTATCCCTAGGCCTTGCATGTTCTCCACCAAGATGTCTAGGGGCAAGGGGTGGTTGAACCCTACTCCTGACTTGTCATATGGCATTTGGTATCTTGGTTGGCAAAGAACACGCACTCCTTGCTCATACCGGCCCAACCCATATCCATGCCAATTGCATTGGCCAAGATACCTCAAAGCAAAGTTCGAGTTGGACAGATAGTTGACATCCTCAGCAAAGGGTTCTTCGTCTTCGTCTTCTTGCATACAAATCTCAACGCCATTATCCAGGCCCCCATAAACAAAGTTTGTCTGATTGGGTGGGTAGCCTAGAGGAACCACAGAGCCAATGGGGAGTCGAGGTCGCCCCATATCCTGCATGGACTCAAGCGTGGGCGTTGCTACAATGTTCCTCACTAGATACTCCCCCAGGCCCGTGCTGGCCATTTCAATGGTGACCGTTGGCGGTTGAGGGGGAGCGAATGGGAGTCCTTCCTGAGTCCACTCCATGTGGGGTGAACTAGGCATCTCGACTTCCATTCTACTAGGCATCTCTTCTGTCGAGATGGTTGAGACGAGAGGTGGCTCCTCTTCTATGGGTTTCTTTCCCTTGTCCTTGGATGTGGCCACCGTAGGTGGCATCGTTGTTGAAGGACTAGCGGAAGAAGATGGACCCGACTGAGGGCTCGATGGATTAATCACTGGAGATGCCTACGAAATCGGACCCTGTTGAGATGGATTCAACTAAAAATCCACATGTGTTGAGGGAAGGTTCGATTGCGGCATGAATTGCACTGTATTGCAGTATTTGAAAGGCTCCAAGTCCGTCGGGACTACATGCACCTGTCCTTCAAATGTATACTTCAGGCACTGATGAGCTATTGAAGGGACACACTTCATGTCCCTGATCCAAGGTCGGCCCAGTAAGATATTATAAGCCATCTCACCTTCTAAAATGTGGCACAATGTATGAATGGTCTTTTGTCCCACTTGGATGGGTAGGACAATTGTGCCAACTGTCGAGCAGATTGCATCGTTGAATGCTCGCAGTGTGTAAGTAGAGGCCACAATGTGAGATGCTGGCAACTTCAAATGTTTCAACGTTGCTGTAGTGATGATATTACTGGACGAGCCAGTGTCCACCAACACTCTCTTATACGGAATCCCGTTGACCCGCGCGATAACGTGCAGGGGTGGATCCGCCACATCACCAGTCACTGCTTTCAATTCATCCTCTCTAAAGGTGATGACTGGTTCTGTACATTGTTTGACATGCCCCACAAAATTGTTGAAAGAGTTCGCTTCGTGGGGCTGCAGCTCGATAGCTTTTAAAATCTCCATTAGAGCTTCCCGATGGGGCGCTGATTGTTGAATTAGCTCATATATGGAGAGCCTAGCCGACGTGGTCCTTAGACTTTGGGTAAGTCTAGTCCGAATCGTAGCCACCGGTCTAGGCGGGGGAAGTTGCGTAGGGGGTTGTTGCGGTTGTGACGTCGATGGAACCTCTCTTGTGGCTATCGCGGGGGCAGCTCCTGGGTATCTCTTGTTCCTAGTCACTATGCTTATCATCCCTACATATCCTTGCATAGGACAATTCTGTTGCACCTCATTAACTTGAAGAGGTTTTGTCGGTGCCTCATGGGCAGGCAAGGGGTCTCTGAATACTCCCATATGTTGGTTGTTTGGCGCTACGGGGT
This sequence comes from Wollemia nobilis, assembly GCA_028583015.1. Lineage (NCBI taxonomy): Eukaryota > Viridiplantae > Streptophyta > Pinopsida > Araucariales > Araucariaceae > Wollemia > Wollemia nobilis. The sequence continues at coordinate 2,238,210 of JAQPPZ010000232.1, forward strand.
TGTCCACCGCCAATGTCTTGTCGTCAATGAGATCTTGTACCAAACCTTTGAACTTCCAACATGCATTAAGATCATGTCCCTTACGCCTGTGGAACCTACAGTACAAATCCTCTCGGTACCCCTTAGGCTTCGGTGCATTGGGGTCTATAGTTTGAATCTCTGGAAGGTTGATCAAGTTCGCCGCTGACAAGCGGTCAAACAGAGAATCCCTGGACTCTGTGTAAGGAGTAAATTGTCGCCTAGGGCGACGCTGCTGATTTTGCTCCTGCCTTTGGTTTTCTCTCTCATAGTTGTTAGGAGGCACCGCCTGATAGTTAGCCTTTTGAGGCTGTGTTGCTTGTGTCGGCTTAGGGACGTTGATGGCAACCTGATTAACCGCAGCAGGTTTCGGTTGCGTGGTCCCTGGTTTAGTGTTCTTTGTCCATTCTTTCTTCTTAGGTTTGGCGATCTCGCCATCCTGTATCTTAATCTCCTCGATGATTCTGGCTTGCGCCAGTGCTTCTTCTAAACTGGCATATTGTTGCAGCTGCAATAGCACGGAGATTGATCTCAAACAGCTTTTGGAGAACATTTGGGTCAAGTCAGACATAGGAGGGAGGTAGGGTAGCTTTGAAAGCAACGTCCTCCACCGGTTCCCATATGCCGCCATAGATTCCTCCTCATACTGCTTGAGGCTAGCTAGATCGCTTAGTGACGCCTTTTTCTTTGTGTTGAAGGCGAAACGTTCTAGGAACGCGTCCACTAGCTGATCTAAGTTACAGATGTTGTGCTTTGGTAATTGAGTAAACCAATCCGAGGTAGGGCCTACGAATGTGGTTATAAATGTTCTTAATAGCAAAGCATCGTTGTCCTGAATGCCAAAGCATTGGCTCAGGAATCGAGTCACATGCTCTTGGGCATCTTCCTCCCCTCTAAAGAGTGCCAACTGGGGCAGCTTAAAGTGTTCGGGGTATGGAGGTGCCGACACTGACGGATGCACAGGATGACTACGGAGTTGGCGTAAAGTAGGCTTTTGGGGCCCAGAAGTCTTGATCTCCATAGATTCTAAGCGCTCTAACAACACTTTATATGCATCAGAGGATTTAATTTCTTCCTCCTTAGTTTGCTCCCATTGTGGATTACGGGGAACTTGAGGCCTATTGAGAGGTAGCTGGCCAGCACCCCCTCTGCCTTGATAGAGCATTTCAGCCCGCTCTTCTTCTTGTTCATACTCCTCATAGGCTTCCTGAGGAGTGGCTGGCCGAGTTCTATAAGCATAGGTGGGTGCCCGCGGAGGGTGCCCATCATTGTTTCTGGGAGTGGCCTCCCGCTCAGGTCTAGGAGGTCTCGGAGGCAGTACTTGATAAGGTCGCGTGGACCTCTCTCGTACCAAGGGGTCATGCCTCTCATACACTTCTACTTTATGCACGCGAGGGATTGGAGCCTTCGCAGGCACATTGTTATGAAGCAATTCGGCTGTCTGACGTTGAATGCGCTCTTTGTTAAGCCGACAAAGATGCTCTAACTATTCTTGATCTTGCCTAAGCTGTGCGATTTGCGCTTGGTGGGCGGCATGTTTGGCAATCGCCAAGTCAATTTGTTCCACCGTCTCTTGTTTAGGAAGCCTAGATGCCTCCCCTACATGTCTGTCTCGATCATGGTGATCCGAGATCCCTATGGGCTGCTTCCCTCTGTCGAGGTTAGCGGCATTCACTTGAGGCTCTGGCCTTAATGAATGATCCTGATACATTGTGGGTGCGGACGTGCATCGTTCCCGCGTTGTGTACTGCTCTTGAGGAACGTAGTGATCTTCCTCGTACTCTCTTTCATATGGGTAAAAGGTGCGGGCAGAATTGTCTTGCCCCGCTTGGAGAGCCTGATACTCTGGATATTGCCTAGTGTTTCTAACAGTAATGCGGGGTAGAAGAGGGATGACAAAATCATGTGGCCTCTCCTTCTGGACCCTCTGTTGCTCTAGAGCAGTACACAGTGCTTCATCACTAGGCCACCCATAACGAACTTCTAAGGGAGGTCTAGTGTCTGTGTTGAGATCTACGTGTAGGTTATCCTCATGAAAGGGCCTATGCTGAGTGGGGGTGCCCCTCAAAGAGGTGCCTCTATAGTCCTGTTCTGTTATGGCATGATGGGGACTCTCTTGGGTGCCTTGCCGCCAAGGCAGGATGGCTAAGTCCTCAGGACTATATCGGAGGTGACTTGTCCCCCTTGGTGCACTTTCTGCAGCGCTTGCCCGTGATTGGGCTCGGCTACGAGTGAACACCATGGTGATGTGCTCCTAAAGATGAGTAGATTTTTTTATCTTTTTTAGGATTTTCTACGCTACACTTAAACAGAAAGAAAACACACAATCAATGCAATGATTATCTCGTTTAAAGATTTAAAAGTGTGCCCTAAAATCTGGTTTAGTGTGTTTTGTTGTTTGTTTTTGAAAGCTTTTTGTGAAAACCATTTAAATGCAATTATGAAGGCTCTTATGACTCCCAAAATGGTCGCCCCTTCAATATACCATTGTCGGACCGATATACCAACCTCTCTATATACCCGCCCTTACGTGAGGGAGACTATAGGTACGTGAGAGCAGATGATACGTGGAACATAGGCGGTACGAAAGGGGAATCACTCTGTTTATGACACCTACCATAGAAGACTTATCCTCATGCATTGGGAATCACCCCAAACTACACTTGGTCAGCTTTCGTCAGGATTTACGTCTAGCAACAGTCACGATCGGGGTTATGGATGCAATATCTCAAGCCAAGGTGATGATGAAATCCACCGTTGGTCTTGCTCAAGGGTTGGGGTTTTACGACCAACTCCTTGTGTTTAAAATACCACGTGGTGTGTGGGGTTCTTTTTAAGTTGCAAAATTGAAACAAGCAAGCCTCTAAACTCTCCTATGCAAGCAAAAATCAGAGAACAAAAAATAGAAAACAGAAAATTGACAGAGGGTGTTTAAAACCCCTACCTCTTCTCTGCCTAAATCGGATGTCTCTGAATTTATGCTCTGAAATAGTCTAGCGTTTGAAAACTTGGTACCTGTAAGCAACAAAACAAGCAACTTTAATCAGAATTTTAATCTTAAAAATCAAGGGACAGAGGTCCCACCGTGATCGCCACTGAAAGCACGAGGATACGGAAACAAAAAGGAATATGCCACAAGAAAAGAACAAGAAAGAACATATGCAAATTGACACAAGATAAAAGCAATATGAAATATGGTAATCTCTTTATTGATATGCTTTTCAAAATGTGTTACAATACGTCTCCTTCCTTTTTAGGGGATAGGAGCATCAAATGTGTTTCTTGTCACAACATCCATGGATCACAATCCTTCTTCCGCGTGCCCACATGTAAGATGGGCGGACCAAAACGTCACCGCCACTTGCGTATATGATTATTTGCTCTTTCCTGCTCCTCTACTATCGAAAACCTGCGTTCAAAGAAACAGAAAATATTAGTAGCACCTGTGGACAGAATAAAGCATGTATTTCCCAAGGCCTACTGTCAGTAAATGCATGAAAATATTAAAACGATTATCAAATGACCTCTGATTGACCTAAAAATTTCATAGTAGCATAAATATTTTAACAGAAGACCACTGCAAAAAGAACAGTCTAGAAATTCCTCACAGATTTGTATTCGCTCCAGGGTGGGACGAATTCACCTACAATAACTTGTCAGAAAGCACCCTCTTCAATGTCCTACTTAGGAAGCTCCAAAAGACCTACAAAGTTGGGGTTAGCTAATTGGGGGTGTTTTGGGAAGACCCAGATGGTCATATTTCTCCAATTTTGCCTCTAGGATCCAGATTTTGCTAGTGCCATCTGCAAGTTAGTAAAGACGGGAAATGACAAAAACCTGGTCAATATTGCTCAGAATGAAATGAAATTTGAACTGTAACCTATTTAACCTATCTAGAATAAAATGCAAAAGAAAAACCAGAGAAATATATCACATATTTCTATTCATCCCGGGGTGGGGCGAATTTCACTGTGACAGATTGGGGAGCGCCCGGGGGCAGGACGCCCACCGTTTGAGGCATTGTTTCGGCACCAATCCACTTGGGATGGGTCCAAAACTGGTTATGGGGTGTTGTCGACAAATTTTGGGAATTTTTGTGGCCAAAAATTGGGTTTTGGGTCCGGATTCGTGCTTCTAATAGTCGCCCAATAACCTCCCTTTCGAATGAGAGATTAAGGATGTAAAAGCACAAATCGCAAGTAGGTATGTAAATTGGCAGCACTTCATTGCTCAAATGCTCCTTCTCTGTATATCTTTGGGTGAGAAAACTCACCAATTTATAGACCTTAGGGTCTCTCTGTTTGAATTGCGCATGCGAGGGCGCTACTTGAGTTGACTGTCCTATTTTCAGAGAAAAGCTAATTCCCTGATTTGGAATCTCCTTGCATGAGGTTTCTAAAATAAAAACACTCATAACTGAAGTCTCTCTTCTTGAATAAAAGCTATTCCTCGCAATTGCATGACCTGAAGCCTCAGTTAACTGGCGGAGTTACCGAGGTTTGACTTTTTGCCAGTCAAACTTGCTATTCGCCTCACCCTGGGGCGAATGCTGCTATTCGTCCCTGGGTGGGACGAATGACAGTTTGTATTCATCCGGGGTGGGACGAGCAGAGAGCAAAGTGCCAAAAAGGTGCCAAATTGACCTCTGACCTCTAAAACTGCTTTTGGAAGTGGTTAGGACCACTGTTTAACCTCCGGGGGCTGCCCTAGGGGCTGTGTGTGTCAATGCGATCAGCGCTTGTTGTCACATAATCGGATTGGTGTTGTTTTGGTGTCTACAGATATTCGTGCTTCATCTTGAAGATTGTCTCATGCCCAAAATTTTTGTCTTTCTCATTGATTTCACTTTTCAATCTCTTTGCCATGTATCCAATCTCATAATATTTGCAAAATTGAAATGCAATGTTTTCATAATCCACTAGAGATTTCATTTTCTTGATTCAAATTTAATCTTAATGTATTGCGACAAAGGTTATGAAATATTTTTGTAAATACATTTGCATTTATACATCTTTGCTCCTTAGTAGTTGCTCCCTCCTAGGTGAGTTCCTCTAGAGTACTTCCAACATCCATCAAAATATCCTTATTAATAAGTTGATATGAAAGTCCAAAAAGCCCCATACTAAAAGCCTTTTTAATAGTTTGTTTTCATATATAAATTCTCACTCCACGGTTTTTAATACATCTCTCCCCCTAAACCATGGGCCAACACTCATTATTTTATTTCTAGTTTCCAAGTAAGATGATAAGAAAAAATCCTTTTGGAAATAAAGATATGGAGTAATTTGAATTCAATCCCTGCTTCCATTTGATTAAGTTTTAAATTTCTAAAAAAATTGGCTAGTATCCATGGAACTTCAAGATTAACCCTTTACTTTATAAGAATCATTATGTCGTGCTCGATCATATCATCCTTGATAATCACTTATGGTGACGTCTACTACCTCGATAAGGTTTGTTGTATATTCACTCTTCCTCCTTTCTCTAAATAGGATATCCATGCTTCCAATTAGGAAATTTTTATTTCTAGTTAGGAATTTCAAAAATGACTTTTCTCTCATGCTACCTAGCTTTTCCTCATAAGAATACTTCATTTTTTGAATTTCCCCAAAGATCTAGAACCAAAATGTGGAGGCTCACTCCTTACACTCACTTCCTGCTTTCACTTCATTAATCATTCCCCACTCTTCTCCAAAGATCTAAATAAGAAAATATGAGGCTTGCTCTTGAGGAGCAAGTCTCTCCCAATTGGCACTATATAAAAAAGTAATCATCTGCACATAAACTTGTATCTCCACTATTATTATTTATTTTTTGAAAAATGTTGAGTTTGATTAAATAGCTAATAGATTTATGGGGATACATACAAGGGATACCTATACCTCCCTCCTCCCTCAAGGGGATGCCTACGCATCCCCTCTATATCTTGCACAAATGAGGATAATAAGGAACACAATGAGCATATCCCCAACCATGCCCTTTGACATCCTTGATCCCTAGGAATGCATCCAAGTAGAACACAAATTTTAAATGAATTTATAAATCTACATATAAACACCAACCTTATTTACAATCACTAGAGGCTACCAAAAATAGCCATTGTTTAATCCAAAAGTCTTTCCAAATGCCTCCATTATAGGGTTGCAAAGACCATGTTCCAACCATTCCATATTCAAGAAACCTTGGAATTAGATGGTCATCCTTATCCATCAATCCAAGTTTTATATTATTGATAAACCTTCTTATTGACAACTTCTTTTATAAATTTAGCAGTGTTTTGTTATGAAACAAAATATTGGTGTCTAGATGTAGATTATCTCTCAATGAAATGTGATCTTAGAGGTCAAATACATCTAAATAGAATATATAATTTCAACCTTGTATCATAGCTAGTTTAGGTAGCAAAATTAACCAAGAGTTGTCATTCTTATACATGTGAGAATTAACAAGTGCTCACCAATGAGAAACAAGTATTCAACCATTCCTCTTTCATATTGACAAATAATATATATCAGAGGAAAAGTATGCAAACAATAAACCTCTCATAGGTCCAACTTGGGAGGGATGGAGGCATTTTTAAAGCCATGCAAAACTTAAGCATCATCCTCTAAGAGATATCCGCAAATTTTATAGGGAAATCTTAGTAACTCATTTCTAGAAATGACATAAGAGCATAGCCTAGGTGATAGTATAACCCAAAAAAAAGGCCTAGAAGTGTAGCTAGGTTTTTTTGCACCCATCTTGAAATCTTACAACAACAATTGGATGAAAGCAAGGGCTAGATATGAACCCACAATTGAATTATCTCATTATATCCACAACATTGGTTATCTATGCTTGTAAACTACTGAAGTGTATTTCATATTCCTTGATGATTACTAGTATTGTTATTGTATAGTCATTCCTCAAGCCAGATCTATTTATAGCAATATATTAGATATATTCTATATAATAATTTCATGAGTATTTTTCATCATCTACGGTCAATATGATTCCCTCCACTGTTTAGGAGTCTACAAGCCACATTTTTCTTTTTTGTCCTTTCTCCATTTCCATCCTAAATAAGCTATTCCATAGGTTTTATATTAGTTGGGTCTCTCCTCCGTATTTAGTTGATTTATTTTCCCAATGGCCCAATCCTTTTAGAAATCCTTGTCTCAAAGGTTTTTGGAACTTTTGTCTTCATCATTATCTGTGGTAGATTTGGCTTGAGCATAACAAGCGTGTTTTTTCTAAGGATGCCAAGGACATAGAATTTATTACTAATAGATTAATATTTTATGCCAAAGAGAATGCTCTGGTTGCACCTTTTGATCCTTCTCCTATTCCCTATTTTGAAGATTCTTTACTCCAATCCTTTCAAGTTTCCTTAGAAAATCCTAATCCAGGTAAATCCCAAATTTCCAGAGAGAACATAAAATGGAATCCTCCTCCTCAGGATTAGGTCAAGTTTAACTTTGATGGAGCTGCTAAAGGAAATGCAGGGAGATTTGGAGCCAAAGCAATTCTTCGGGACCATCATGGAAATTCTATTTTTGCCTTTGCAAAACCCTTAGGTGATCAATCAAACCATATTGCGGAAGCTAAAGCATTATGGAGGGATATTCAATTTATCAAACAATTCCCAGGAAAAGTTATCATTGAAGGGGATTCTTTAAATATCTTAAAAACTCCAAATCACCATCATGGAAGGTTATAAGCCTCATTGAAGATGATCGAAGCCTAATACTGCTCCAATACAAAGTCATAACTCAACACATCTTCAGGGAAGCTAACGGAGTCACAGATAAGTTAGCTAACATTGGTGTGTTTGCCCCTGGGATGCTGACTTGGACCGATACCCTTCCAAGTGAAGTGAATGAAATTGCCAGGTCAAATAAAATCCAAATTCATCAAAATGCATAATTTTCATCATTGTAAGCTCATGAAATTGAAAATGTGGCGATTTCTAGGCCCTTATGCTTCATGTGATTTGTATTCTCTCGCGATCACCTTTATCACTCTAATCTTGTCCATGATGGCATTTATCTTTTCAAGGCAATTTTCACTTCGGAGTAGTAACATGGATTGGGTTTTTTCGCACATTCCCCTTGCGTCTTTCTTAATCCTTGTGCCATATACTCGCGTCACCACCTTATTCCTTTTTGTTCATTATGGAACTTGTTTCATACCATTTTTTGGGGTTTTTTCTACTTTCTTCCATCATAGTGGGCTTCCCTTCCACGTGTGCTCTTTTCTCTCTAGTCTGCGGCCATACCTTGATCCTTGCAACAGTTGCTTGTTTCTTATGTCTGTTTACATTCCCATCCATTTTTACCTCCTAATACATTGGGTTTTTGGTTGGGTATGTGTTTTCTCTAAGTTCGGCAACCCCTGCTTTTTGATTGGTCAACCATTCCAAGTCTGGGCGCGTCTTTCTATTTTCGTGGGAGATCATTTCCATTGGAAACTCAAACTATTCAAGGATTATCGTCCTCTGGTCCGCTTCTTACTGCATGTGGTTTTCCCTAGGTTTGGGCATCTTGTGAATGGGTTTGGGCATCTTGTGAATGGAAAGGTAAAGGGATTCCAAAAATGTCTAAGCTTAATCTGGCTTTACATAAGTATTATTGTGAAGGTTCTCTGCATTACCCCTGTTGATCCTCCTTTTCCCTGTAAAACTTAAAAAAAATTGTTCTTTGGGTTGGAGTGTCATCAATATGAGCTTCATGGAGCCTGATACTCTTTCCATTGAACCTATCGCGGAAGCCATCCTCAGTGATAGGGGATTTATGCCCTTTCTCAAGATGTTTTCTAGAATCTGATGAGGATGATCCTAACGATCCCATGGAGTAGTTTCTATAGAAGTACATTATTAAGACTTATTTAGCTACTATCGCTCACTTGGAAACTGCCTGGGCTGCTATTGGAAGAGCCATTTCATAGCTGAAAGACCACAGGAACGCCCTTAATCTTCTATTTTTTTTGTGACACCAAATAAGATACCCCTGCAAAGTCTACTGCAGCTACTAAACTTGATGCTAAGGAGGATGAGGTTGTGGAGATAGCTAGGGAAATCTTCAAGGATACCCCTAAGGATGAGGCTAAGGAAGCCAAGAAGGAAGAAATTAATGAATATTTTATTGCCTAATTGGCTTCCATTCTGATGTTTCTGTCCCTTTTGGGGTTTTTTCCTTATCTTTTTTGAAATATTTATTATTATCCTCTGTTTAGTCTGGTCCTTAACGATGCATCGTTTTCCTCTTCTGATGTACTAAGGCGTTAGGGCGTCTTTCAAATGCCCTCTTTAATGACAATTTTTAACTTACGAAAAAAATATAATTCCCTCCATTTTCTATCTTCTAAGGATAATTTTCCATCATTTTATTATACATTATAATATTCAACCAGAATGTTTCACTAGATAACATGCTTACTGCAATTTATGCAAAGACATTAGCTACACATTCTTTCCCTAATTTCCTTTTTGTTCAAGTTTATTTATATTCAAATGATGTGAAATATATAACAGGATTTATATTTTGGGACAATATGATATAATGTTCTAATTCATTTTTAAATACACTCTTCCACCTCAAATATTTTGCAACTAAAATTCACCTACAAGAAAATTCTCCTAAAAGAAAATGCATCATTTGGAACATTATTGAATTTTATGGTTGCATACCCTAAATTCATGACAAAACACCCATGGAAAGCTGATATAATAGATTTTTTTAAAGGAAAAAAAATCAAGATAACAATGCAGCATCATCACATTAAGATTTATTTTTACACAAATTTAAATCTTCATTAAAAACAAATACCTTAATAATTAAAACTTTAAAATTCTAAAAAATAAAAAAAATTATTCTAAATCATAAGATTAAATAACCACATGTATTTCATATAATCTATAAACTACATTATTTTATTGAAAAATAAATCTTTAAACCCAAAATTCAATGCGATACCAAATGTATATATAGAAAATAAAAACCCTAAATGTCAAAGACAGGCATTTTGTAGACATTAAATTGGAGAGGCCAAACATGAAGATAAGGTTTTAAAGCATTTTGGACATATCAACCCTAGCAGATACGTAGTCAATACTCTACTTTTCGTATTGGACAACACGTCGGTTACTCATCCCATGCCTTACCCTGCCCTTCCAAGTCAAACCACGATAAGTATTTCATAACTGCCACCACATCATCAGTCCAGACAGAATTAGGTCATCAACAAAGACTTGGTATTGGATCGAATAAAATTCATTATATAAGAGTCAAAGATTCTACTTACTTTTAACATATAAAAAATTAATAAAACTTACAAAAAATTAGGTGTTTCCATTTATCTGCCAAGACTGATTCTACCTTCTAACATGTCATTGCATAAAAACTCTTGGTCAGAAACTGGCCATTAAAAACGAATTCTGTCCCCTCTATCAAGTCCCAGAAACCATCAATCAAACGTATTAGCAATGCAATATAGCTATGTCTATTTCGAACCATGTACAGTCTAATATTCTGAATCTCTGTCCCAAATTATGTTGTGCATATGTTGTTATCGCTTATAAGTTTGATAAAAGCAATTATGATTTGTGATGTTGCATGCGACCAAGAAATGGAGGTTATAATGAGCAATTCCATTGAGAAGAACTCAGAAAATAAAAATTAATGAATGGTTACTTTTGTATGAACTGTGTAATCTTGCTTGCTGTTTCGTTACTACAAATCTACAGTTAAAAAAACAAAATAGAAATTAGTAAACTGCAAATATATTAGACCGAGGTGAAAAGTTATTAAAACCAATTGAAAGCTTCATTGTGCCTTTTCAGTCTCAAGCTTTACGTCCATTGATCACAACTTTGATGTGATTATGCATTTAGAAGAACTAATAAATGTATTCTGCGATAGATGATGAACATGTCTTTATCTGGGTATATATCATGTAATAGCATAACACAAGTGCTTCCTTAAAAACAAAAGAAAACTTAGGTGTTCAGAGATCTAGGAAGAAGTGTTTTTATTAAAATATGGACAAATATAAAACAGTGCATAGAAGAAACAGAATTCAATGCCTTGAGTTGCAGGAACTTGAAAGGCTTGAGAAGTTGGGAGAACATATACCTTGCCTTCTGCTCTGTCTTTTCTTAATCCAGCAATTTCATTAGCCCTAGCACCAAACAAAAAGAACTTTTCTTCTTCATGTATTTCAACATGCGCACCATCCAATGTCCCAATCAAGATACATCCATTCATAGATAATTTCATGTTGCTGGTTCCACTGGCTTCCATTCCAGCTGTGCTACAAAGAGATTTCAAATGATGTTATTAAGAACTTGAATTGGTGGATGGACATGCATTATTATGGGAAGCTTAATCGTAAAGGAAAAAAAAGAAAGAACAAATTAACTTAAACAGAGTGTAATATCTCCTTTTTGAGATATTCATATGTGGGGTCCACTCTACCCAGCTGCGGCAGAAAAGAGTGGAATAGAAGGTAAACTAATAAGGCAGATTTGCCAGTTGGCAGCAGCTCAGATAAAAAAGAGGAATAAATCTTAAAAAATAGCAAGTGGTTAATAAGGCAGATTTGCCAGCTGGTGCCAGTTAGTGATGGAGTTGCAATTAGTTGGAATAAATCTTAAATAGAAAGTTGTTAAGGTAGATTTGACAGCTGGTGACAATTAGGATAAGGAGAGGAAAGTTATAAAAAGGGGGAAGGGAGGATTCATTCTCATCATGTCATGTCAAGTCATTGAGCCCTTTTCCAAGGCATTTGTGGATGGAAACCCCAAGTGTTGAGTGCAGGCCATTGAGGACGGAAACCTTCATCTGGCTGGAATTTGTATGAACATTCTGTGTTCTTTGCAATTCTGAAATTTGTAATCTTTATTATTTCTAGTTATTTCTGTGTTTTCTCTCCTAAATATAAAATACAAAAAAATCAGTTTGTTGCAGTCTACTTTTGTGTGTTTTTTATTCTGCATATTAGACAGGTTCATTACAGTGGTATCAGAGCTTAGATCTGGCCAGCCTAAGGGAGATATAAGAGGAAAAGCTATTGCATGCCAGACAGCCTTAGAGCACAAAGACTGAGGCAGAGGGAACAAAAGAAACTACAGTGGTACCAAAAGGAACAAGAAAAGTTACAGAAAATGTCCAACAAAGAGAAAGAGTTTTCCAGCACACTGAAATCCTTGCAGGATGGACAGCAGCAGTTAATCAATCTCTTCACCCAGCTAGTACAGTCTTCAAACCCTGTCACTATTCCGTCAGGACATGGTGAACGAGGGGAAACCTCAGCTTCCGGGGCAAACCACAACACACCACTAAAATCAGCAACTAGTTCTGGGTTACCAAGAGTCGCTTTTTTGCAGAGAGAAGCCATGCAACAAGGAGAGGATGAGGTGGACCAGCAAGAGGACGACTTGGACACCCTCCATGCTGAATATGCTGCGAAGAGTGCAGAGTTCCAAGGGGACATCTCCTTCATGGACTTCTGCAACTTGAAGTCAAAACCAAAGGCTCGAAATGGACAAAGAGCCACCCAGAACCAGCCTCATAGGGATCTACAACACAGATTGGGGAAGCTCGTTGTCCCTTCATTTGATGGATCCAACGAAATTTCAGCCCGAGCATGGATCCAGAAACTGAATACATATTTCTCATTGAGCCCTATGTACGAGGAAGAAGCCATAAAATTTGCAACCCTTCACTTGGAAGGAGTGGCACATGAGTGGTGGTATCACGGGCTAGTCACTCAAGGGCATAGTCTTATCACCACCTATGAAGAATTTTGTAGAAGGCTGATTGACAGATTTGAGAGGCAAGATCCAGAGGAACACTTTAGAAAGTTAGCACAGCTGCAACAACATGGCTCAGTTGATACATATGTGGCTGATTTTCAAAGGTTAGCTGTAATGGTACCAGACATATCTGAGAGGCGATTGACATACCTTTTCATGGAAGGTTTGAAAGAACCTCTTAAAGGCCTAATCAAGGCCTTTGACCCAGAATCATTACAAGCAGCCATCAAAAGGGCTCTCACACTAGAGACTTCTGCACCTAGTAGATCCTTTCAAGGATCTACCACTAGAAATGTGAGTATTGGAATGCCGCAGCAGCAATTGAAGGTTCCTCACAAACCCTTTCCACAGAGATTGGGAGCTGCACCCTCTCGACCGACGAGTCAAGAGGGATTGGGACAATCTTTTAGGAGTCAGCAACCAACTAATATGACCCGTAATGAGATGCGGAGGAAACAATTATGTTTCAATTGCAAGGAACCTTGGAATCCATCACATAGATGTTTGGGAAAGGGGCAAGTACACTTGATTGAGGTATACTCAGATGATGAGGAAGAGCCAGAGCCATGCACAGAGACACAGAGTGCAGTAGAGGAGGAGGTAGCGCCAGTAGGCGTGATCACAGATGGAGGAGAACAATCGTCTACTATTGCCTCTGTATCAGGAGCTCCAAGATACCACTCCTTTCGAGTCAAAGGGAGGATTGGTGGGCAGCACATAGTAGCTCTCATAGATGGGGGAGCGACCCACAACTTCATCGACCAAGCAGTAGTAGCTCGTTTTAGGTTGAAGACAGAGGAGTTTGAGGGCTTTGAGGTAACAGTGGCAGATGGGTATTCATTGCCTTGTAAGCAAGTCATTCGCTAGCTCCAGGTCGTACTAGATGGTTTTACCATCACCCATGACTTCTATGTCATTCCTCTAGGTGGTGCTCATATGGTACTAGGCATCCAATGGTTGCATTCACTTGGTGAGTTCACACAAAACTACCAAACAATGACCCTCAGGTTCAAAAACCAAGGACAGGAGAGGACTATTAGAGGTATGACTAATGAGTCAGTACAACAGGTTTCAGCACATCAGATAGAAAGGCTCTTGAGACGAGACCAAGTTAGTTGGATTGCAATATGTGAGGGATCACCACAAGGCACCCTAGATTCAAGAAAGGGCAAATATCACCCAGATATTCAGGCCTTGCTAGACAAATATAGTTTTGTATTTGGAGACATGCCTGTTGGACTCCCACCAAACAGGGGATTTCAGCATACTATTGAGTTGGAGTCAGGGTCCAAGCCCATTATTGTGACTCCCTATCATCATCCACGAGCCTTCAAGGATGAGATAGAGCGGACCATCCAAGAATTGTTGAGTTTGGGACATATCAGGCCTAGCACGAGTCCTTTTGCTTCTCCAGTGGTACTTGTGAAGAAGAAGGATGGTACAATGAGGATGTGTATTGATTACCGGGCTTTGAACAAGAGAACTATCAAGAACCGGTATCCAATTCCTAGAATTGATGAGTTGATTGATGAGCTTCATGGAGCAAAATACTTCACGAAGATTGATTTAAGATCCGGATACCATCAGATTCGGGTTAAGCCAAAGGACATCCATAAGACAACTTTTCGGTGTCATTATGGGCACTTTGAGTTCCTAGTGATGCCTTTTGGGCTCACTAATGCACCGACAACTTTTCAATCTGCAATGAATGAGATTTTCAGACCTCACTTAAGGAAGTTTGTCCTTGTATTCTTTGATGACATTCTGATTTACAGTAAAACATGGGAGGAGCACTTGGCACACTTGAATATTGTTTTGGCAATTTTACAACAGCAGACCTTCTTTGCCAAAAAGAGCAAGTGCGAGTTCGGGTTGCAGAAAATCTTGTATTTGGGACATATCATCAGCGAGGCAGGAGTTGAGATGGACCAGACTAAGGTCCAATCCATTCAAGAGTGGCCCACCCCAAGGACCTTGACTCAACTACGAGGATTCTTGGGTTTATGCAGTTACTATAGGAGGTTCATACGAGGATTCTCGCATCTTGCAGCACCCTTGACTGAGTTGACTAAGAAAGAAGCTTTCCATTGGTCAACAGTGGCACAAGAGGCGTTCAACCATCTTAAGAAGGTAATGTCTACTAGTATTATTCTTGCCATACCTGATTTTTCATTACCTTTTGTGGTTGAGTGTGATGCATCAGGAGAAGGTTTAGGAGCTGTCCTTATGCAAAAAGGGCAACCTATTTCATTTGAGAGTCGAAAATTGACAGAAGTGGAGAGGCATTTCTCCATTTATGACAAAGAAATGTTGGTTGTTATGTATGCTCTGGAGAAATTTAAACAGTACTTAGTTTGTGGGCGATTCGTGGTGAGAACAGACCACAATAGTTTGAAGTTCTTTCTATCACAGCGGGATCTCAATGATAGACAACAAAAGTGGGTAAGCAGACTACAGGCATATGACTTTGACATTGAATATGTCAAAGGAAAAAACAATAGGGTGGCTGATGCATTATCCAGGAGACCTGAATTAGGTGTTATTTCTTCAGTAGAAGTTGATTGGAGGGAGGAGTTGATGGCTGAATATGCCAAAGATGCTTATGCTACAAGGTTGCTTGAGGATAGTATTGCCACACCAGACAAGGATGAGAGGTACCAAGTGAGGCAAGGCATCATTTTTTATAAAGACAGGATCTATCTAGTACCAGGGTCAAAGCTCAAAAGGAAAATAATTGCAGCCTTCCATGATTCTCCATTGTCTGGACACATGGGATTCTTTAAAACCTATAGACAGGTAAGGAGTAGATATGCATGGAAGGGTTTAAAGGGAGATGTAATTCAGCATGTACGGGAATGCGATGTTTGCCAGAGGATGAAGCATGAAACCACACATCCGGCAGGATTACTTCAACCTCTTCCCATTCCACAGCAAAAGTGGGATTCAGTGTCAATGGACTTCATTACAGGTTTGCCTAGAGTAGGAGGAAAGAGTTGCATATTTGTGGTAGTAGATAGACTAACAAAGTTTGCACATTTCTTCTCCATTCCCAGTGAGTTCAAAGCACCACAGGTGGCAGAGTTGTTCTTTAGGGAGGTCTTCCGACTTCATGGGATACCTCGCACCATCGTCAGTGACAGGGATGCACGTTTCATGAGTAAATTTTGGCAGGAGTTATTCAGATTGACAGGGACAGAATTAACTCCAAGTACCAGTTATCACCCCCAGACCGATGGACAAACAGAGATTGTGAACAAATGGATTGAAGGATATCTGCGGAGTTTTGTGACTGACCATCAGACAACTTGGGTGAAATGGTTGCACTTAGGGGAATATTGTTACAATACTACATACCACATGACAATAAGGATGTCCCCTTTTATGGCACTTTATGGATATGATGCACCAACCTTCACAGAGCTGACCCTTCCTGAAACACGTGTTCCTGCAGCAGGTGATTTTATAGAGCAGAGTAGACAAATTTTAGCAGGGTTGCGTGACCAGTTACAGCGTGCCCAAAATCAGCAAAAAATATACGCTGATAGGCAGCGCATAGAAAGGCAATTTGAGGTAGGGGACATGGTCTTTCTCAGATTGCAGCCCTACAAGCAATCCTCTTTGAAAAGGAGTGGGGCTGACAAACTCAAACCCCGTTTCTATGGTCCCTACAAAGTGGTTAGGCGTATTGGGGAAGTGGCATATGAGTTGGAGTTACCCCCAAATAGCCGAATCCACAACACCTTCCATGTGTCTTGTTTAAAGAAAGCAGTTGGCCAACAAATAGTGCCTTCGATTGAGCCTCCACCCTTGGATGATGAAGGAAAACTAGTACTTATTCCGGAACAGATCCTTAGCACAAGGGAGAAACAACTGAGAAACCGTGTATGGACAGAGTTTTTGGTACAATGGAAAGGGTTGCCACAGGAGGATGCCACTTGGGAGTCGGCTGAGATACTTGATCACCCAACTTTGTCTTGCTTGAGGACAAGCAAATTTGGGGAGGGAGGATTTGTAATATCCCCTTTTTGAGATATTCATATGTGGGGTCCACTCTACCCAGCTGCGGCAGAAAAGAGTGGAATAGAAGGTAAACTAATAAGGCAGATTTGCCAGTTGGCAGCAGCTCAGATAAAGAAGAGGAATAAATCTTAAAATAGCAAGTGGTTAATAAGGCAGATTTGCCAGCTGGTGCCAGTTAGTGATGGAGTTGCAATTAGTTGGAATAAATCTTAAATAGAAAGTTGTTAAGGTAGATTTGACAGCTGGTGACAATTAGGATAAGGAGAGGAAAGTTATAAAAAGGGGCTGCTAGGAAAGGGAGGATTCATTCTCATCATGTCAAGTCATTGAGCCCTTTTCCAAGGCATTTGTGGACGAAAACCCCAAGTGTTGAGTGCAGGCCATTGAGGACGGAAACCTTCATCTGGCTGGAATTTGTATGAACATTCTGTGTTCTTTGCAATTCTGAAATTTGTAATCTTTATTATTTCTAGTTATTTCTGTGTTTTCTCTCCTAAATATAAAATACAAAAAAATCAGTTTGTTGCAGTCTAACTTTTGTGTGTTTTTTATTCTGCATATTAGACAGGTTCATTACATTGAGAAAGTTTATTGGCAGGAATAAGCATTTCTGCAACATTGACATTATAATCTAGAACAAAAATTACTTGAAATACAAAAATGGAATTTACTTTCCTATCCTCTCCCGTAATACTTAGATGGAATTTTGTTCCACAATATTACCTCTTTTCTTCTTCTTCTTAAAACGCATAAAAATTGTTGTAACGTTGAGAATGGAGGCAAAACACATCATAAACCATACAATACCAATAATATCAAACTACCACTTGAACAACAGATATTCATGCATAGATACCCTCTTATCTCAAACAATACAGATAACCAGTGAAATTAGGCATTTCTCATTAGGATAGGACTAGATTCCTTAAGTTAGAGATGGTATTCACATGTTCTTAGCAATAATCAAAACATGTGACTAAGGCGGGTGTCTTTACCACTAGAAAATTCCTTGTAACAGAAGGATCCTATTAGGTCAAGGTGTCTTCCCTGAAAATGATTTTAGAATTTGGACCAATAGAAAAAGGCAGGGCGTGTATTTCAGCATCACAGATCAAAAACTCAAAATTTAAACTAGATTTTATCTTAATTACGCATGTTTTAAAGCATAGAAGATACTTTTTTTTTTGGTAGATAAGATACTATAGAATTAATACCGGGTTTTACAGGTTGACCCAAAACCTTTTACAAAAATCAGCCCAGAGTTGTTGATGAACATATCCTTACTAAGGATCCTATATATGTAAAATCTACATGCCGCCAAAGCCATTACATCCGGTAAGGCACATAGCCTATTATCAAAAAGAAATTTCTCATACAACAATTTGGGTATACCCCGAGAAAATACACATGCATCATAATTACAAAAAAGAAACAGACACGGATCCCTTCCTTGAGACAATGGAGAAACAAAAAGCTACAGACACACATAGTAGAGTACTGAAAAAAACTCCCACAAGCTCTGTATTGACAGTTACTCTTAATAATTCTTTGGTAATTGCTTTCTTCCGTATATGACATGCTTTGGTACCACATACTATCTTGGCCAATCAGCCTTAGAGAAGTGAACCTGTTGGCTAGATTTATGGTGGTGGCTATCTGGTGGTCCACGTGGCTTTGGTTTGAAGTCTTATATTGTCGTTTCTTTCCTTCCCTGTGATTATCAACCAACCTCAAATTACTAAGATGACTAGGAGCCATGTTATCTGACATGTGACTGTTCCCATTAGTCTTTGTGGTATTTCCAAGCAACATCCACGAAGACTAACAGCTTAGATAATTTTTATTGTGAGTCCAATTCAAAAAAGATACGGGAATACTCCTAGCCTTCTAACTTACAGTGCCTTCCCTGTTGGTAAATTCAACTATCATTCTTGGCATTCTTGTTGAATAAGCTCCTCTACTTCACTCGGGACACCGTGTTCCCATTTGAAAAGTTTGTCACCATTGACACCCAAATTGACCAACTTATCAGTAATTTTGTTAGCTTCCCGAAAGACATGTTGAGCTTTTCTGTCCTGTCTTCCCTGGAAAAGGATCCTAGCCTCTTCAACAATTGTTTTAAACCTCCAAGGAGGTGTTTTCCAATTATTGAGGAGATTTATAGCATGCATAGAGTCTCCTTCTACGATCAAATTGCCTTCTAAGTCTTGAGTCATTTGAAGGCCTCTCCACATAGCTCTAGCTTCAACTTCGTTGTTCGTCCTTGTTCCCAAATATTCAAAAAATGCAAGCATCATATTCCCATTATGATCTCGCACAATGCCACCAGCGCCTGCTCTGCCAGGATTATCCTTAGTTGCTCCATCAAAATTAAGCTTAAACCAACCCGTAGGAGGTGGAGACCACTTAACATTGGCTGTGGGGTTGACTACCCTAGGCACAGACTCATCTAACAAGGTACATCTTAAATATTGAGCAATTGTGGTCTTCTACAGATGAGGTTTACGACTATCAAAAGGGATAAGATTCACATTCTCGTTGGCAAAGGATAGGATCCTGGCAATGATAGTTTGATGATCATGGATAGACTCATTAAAGACTCTATGGTTCCTTTCTAACCACACCTGCCAAAGATAGTGATTGAGACAAATTTTCCACATGTATCTAAGTCTTTGGCTTGAAAAGGAGCAAGGCCACTGGATGAAAAAATCAAGTACGATGGCTGGTTTAACCCATGAAATATTGAAGGCCTGAAAAACCCCACTTAGGACAGTCAAGGAAAAAGGGCACTCAAGAAAAATGTGATAAATGGTCTCCCAATTATCCCTGCACAGATAACAACGATTAGTGATACAAATACCTTTACACATCATATTATCAATGGTTAGAATTCTTCCTTGGATAACCAACCATGAAAAGACTGCAATTTTTGGAATTAAATTTTTTATCCAAACTAAGTCCTTTTGGAGGACAAAATCTTCGTCATCAAGCAGAAGCTTGTAAGCTGATTTAACAATGAACTGCCCGTTTTTCGTAGGAGCCCGTGTCACTTGATCTTCCTTGGGTCTCATGGGGATAAACTGTTGCTCGAGAATGTTACAAAGATCATTTGATTCTGCTTTGAAATCCTTGAATTCTTATTTCTTTCCACTTCATTCTACCTCTATCCTCAACCATATAATCGGAGACTTTTCTGCCAATGAGTTCTTCTATGATATCTCTGATTCGGGCTAAGTTAGGATATTGCGTCAATGGTTCGTCCTTAGCCCACTTGTCATTCCAGCAATTTATCCTCTCACCATTGCCTAAAACCCATCTTAAACCTTTTTTGATGATTTCCTTACAATTAAGAATTGCTTTCCAAAAAGCAGAACCTCTGATTGGAACTGAGTCACTTAGAAATTCCATATTTTGAAGATACTTTCGTTTGATGATAGTTGTTCATTCATTTTCTTCACCAGAAATGAGACGTCGCGCCTGATTAGCTAGTAAACCTAAATTTATATGAGCAATTCTCCTCAGACCTAAGCCCCCATTTTCCCTAGGTTTGCACACTTTGGTCCATCCTACAAGGTGTATCCTTTTTTTCTCCTCTGATCCAGTCCATAAAAATTCTTTTTGGAGTTTCTCAATTTTTTGGAAAACCTTCACAGGGGCTTTGAAAATGGAGAGGAAATAGACTAGAATACTCTGAAGAGAGGCCTTAGTGAGGGTCAGCTTTCATGTTTGAGATAGAAGATGACCTTTCCATCCAGCAAGTTTTTTTTTAATTCTTTCAATAACCTTGAGGATACTTGAAAATATACGAATATACTTGATTTTGATGATACACACATCCCAATATATGATAGCATGATAAATAGAGTGAAAAATGCAACAATTAACACATTTGGATGAAATCCTGACTAACCATGTATGTAAAGGCAATATTATTTTATTGTGTTGGTTTTAGATTGTTGAAACTAGATTCGTTATGTACTTAAAAGAAAATTGGATACACTGGTTAAAATATTGATAAATGAACTCAGTTAGTCGTACACAAAAGTAGAGAGAGCATTTGTATCTTTAAGGGAAAAAACCAACCATCAAATCCACATTACATCATTCTTGGTAAACAACTTTTACTATAAAGAAGGGAGAACAAATATTGGCACTATTTGTGTCTTTGCAACTAAGACATAAGCAATGCAGGTACATCAGAAAAGAGGAGACCTTTAGCAAATCTCCTATCTCAGTGTCATGATTTATGGTAACTCCAACATTGGTTATCAGTTTCACAATCCTTTTTGCTTGTACATTTGTTGCAAATGCTTTACCTCCAAATATGCATACACGAGGGATAAATTTTTTTTTGATAATTTGTATTGTATTTACATTATGGGTTTTGAAAGGAACCCAAAACCTTATTACAGTAGGGTTTGTACAGCCATACGCAGAAACAAAATTTCCATAGAGGTACTAACGACCATAACAAAAACCTCCACGACTCGGAGGGAAAACCACTTGAAACTGAAATTAGAATAAACAGTTTCTAACTAGACAAAAGCACCAAAACAAATAACAGTTGTTTCAGCTTCAAAAGCCCTGCTAAGACACTGCCGCACACAAAAAAAAAGTTGTTAATCCATATCCACCAACGAGAAACCAAGGTATTCCTGCGCACCAAATGCCCAAAGGGAGGGTCCCATGCCTATCACTTTTTATTGTCTTCCTTGCAGCATATTGAGACAGGATCTTGGAGGCCTCCTCCAAAGACTTGATACCTGTGTTTATGGTCATGACCACAAGCTCCAACAACATTTTGAAGCACGAGTTCTCCTTGTCGCCCTCAAATTCAGATATGACGTGAGTAAAATAAGAGGAATGCTCCACCTTTGGCTTTTTGAGCCTAGCCGAGGATATGACCGTCGGAGTACTCGAAGCAGCCATGTGCTTCCTCTGGTCGCTTCGCCTAGCACTCCTGAGGGGGGAAGGCTTGAAACGACCCCCAACTAGACCAGGGTCGACAGGGGAGTCACGACTGGGAGAAGGGGGAAGCTCATCAGGAGGACTAGTAGACACAGGCTTGACATTGTGGACAGGGGACCGGTTGGCTAGGGCATGCTTGAAGACGATAAGCAAGAGCCCTTGGTGAAGTGGCTTCCCATTTGACTGTTGATATGCATCTTTTGATGAGGTCAACCCACACCGGGTGGAAGCTGAATTTGAGGAGGACATCAATGAGAAACTCCCAACTGACCCTATCAAAGGCCTTGTTCATGTCCATCTTCAGGAGGAAAGTTGATTTCTTAGCCAAGATGGCAGAGTGCATGGCCTCATGAATGGTGATCACTCCATAAGTTATGATCCTCCCTTTAATAGAGCTGCCTTGGCAAGGATCAATGATAAGGGGGAGGATCTCCTTAAGCCTGTTAGCTAGGGCTTTAGTTGGGATCTTGTATAGAACATTGCAGAGGCTGATGGGGCGGAAGTCAGACAGAGCTTTGCAAGCCGACACTTTGGTAACCAAGGCAATGAAGTTGGAGTTGATCCCTCAGGGAATGGCCTTGCAGGATTGGAGGTATCTAACTGCAGCCCAAACTTCAGGGCCAATCAAATCCCAAAATGCTTGTAAGAAGCGCGAAGGAAACCCATCTAGTCCAGGAGCCTTGTTAGGCTGCATAGAGAACAGAGCTCCTTTGATCTCTTCATGGGATAGAGGGTTGATGAGCATTTCGTTAGTAGACGAGGAGATGGAGTGGGGGATATTGCCCAAGAGGGCTTCTTTGGCCCGAGGGGAACCACGGGAGGATGTGCCCAAAAGGAATTGGAATAAATTGACAAATTCATTCCTGATGTCAGAGATTTCCCTTGTGATCCTTCCATCGCTGCAGGTGAGCTCTGATATTTTGTTGGAGCTTCTGTTTCCCAGGGTAGACGCATGAAAGAATTTGGTATTCGAGTCACCATCCCGGAGCCAAAGGGATCTCGATTTCTGCCTCCAGTACATTTCTTCCCTGGCCAAGATGTTGTGAAACTCAACTAGGAGCTTGCTCTCTTCGGCTTTGATGCTGCTATCCTGGTTGCCTTCTTGGATTTGCTATATCTTGTTTCATACTTATTTCATAAAAAAATTTCTACAAAAATATTAAATTTATTATAATTCCTTGAACACCTCGAGACTTGGAGATACAAAAATATTAAATTTATTACAATTCCTTGAACACCTCGAGACTTGGAGATATGTTCAAGCAATATAAACATAAACATAATAAGAATAAGAAAAGAATAATGGAAGATAGAGGTCAATTGAAGCAGGAAAAAATAAACTAGCTCTGCACATCCCTTACTGCAAAAGAAGAACACTACACAAGAATCAAGAACCAAAAGCAAATACCTGATAAAATCCTTGAAGACCTCTTCCTTTACAATTTCACTGTGTATTTCAACAATTCCGTTGACTGCATGACCAGCAATAACATGTAAGCTAACCATGCACACCAATATTGGTGGTTTAACAATGCTCATTGGTTCCTTTATTTCTTCATCTAATTTGATCTTAGAATTTTGTTCAGAATCCACTTCCTCAGATTCTTCTTTAGCATCTTCCTTGGAAGTTTTTTTTGCAGCTTCTTCCTCTACTTTCCACAGGTCAGCAAATAATGGCACCACTGATTCTGGAAAGTCTTCATTTTCAAGGATTCTCATTCCCCTGATCCTATTTTCTAGTTCTTTAAGATCTGTCAAACTATTCTTTGCAATGACTTCCTTAATGAACTGCAAAATCAAAACAACTAATGTTTTTCAAATTTTGGAACTTGACAATTTGAATGAGAAGACACTGACCATAAATCAATCATATAGAAACCAAAGTACACGATCCTATCCAATATGATAGTAATATATGCCTTGGTTGAGATATCTTTTCTAATAAGAAAAGCCTACTTTACATGGTAGAAGCGAAACATAGGAAACGGTTTAGCAATGACAAGACATAAACTGGCCAGTTCACATAAAAGTTGAAATAATCTCTCTTCCAATATTAGTTGTCATTTACTAATCCTGCATTGTTAGTGATCTTCATAGAATCTAAATTCCTTTTCTTTGACAGGATCTAATTTATTTGTTCATTTTCTAGTCTTCTTTGGAATTTGCGGTTTCCTCTACAATGTTGCAATCTGGTTCATGAAGATAATGTGGAAACTGCATATGCAGTAAACTTATCAATCTACGTAGTTTAAAATTTATTTTCATCTCATATCTGTATTTAACATCTAATGTATGCATGTCACAAGAAACAAAGGGCTTCCAATTACATGGTTTATTTGCAATTGAGGTAAAGCAATAGTAGATAGGTCTAACAAGAAGATTGTTTTGTCAGTGTCTAGTCATTTGCCATATCGATATTGAAGCATATACTTATACATAATTCAATGTACAGGTTGAAGTGAGTTGTTATGCAGTTATGTGGGTGACAGTTCACTGAACACCCCCCACCCCACCTTGAAATTAAAATTATAAAATGATTTCAAAATGAACAATATCTTTGTCTACTAGGTATGCCATGACTTAAGGTCCCATTGAACTGTTTCTACCAACATACATTTTTCCTAGTACATGTTCCAACAAATTTAAAGCAAGTTACAAAACATCATACAAGAAAACTTGTCTCTTCTTGTCCTTTTCATATAACAGTCATCTGAATATTTCTGTAGCAACTTTAATAAATTATATAGTTCCCAGTATGCACGGATAGGCATTGCAAAGTAATGTTACTATCATAGAAGGGAAGGTTTCTCAACAAAGCCTAACGCAACAACCAAGGACTTGCACTTCAATGGTTGCTTCTAGATCGGTAAAACTTTTGGTTCATGAAGTGCCTCATTAGCATTTCGGTTCACAAATGTTATCTATGTGGGTCTTCTTCTATAGTATCACAAAATTTTGGGGCATCACATAGTAATCTACTTAATCTTAAGTACAGATTGGACTTTGCACCATGCAAATGATCGAAAATTCACTCCATTATTATTATTAATGTGCAATTGCTACTCACACGTCCAACACATGGAAGGATGACATACATGGAGCAAAATCCAGAAAAGGGATAGACCACATGGCAAGTCAATAGACTGAAATTAAAATTACATCACCAAAACAACCATCATAAGGCAAGAGAAGCATGGAATTTGTATATGCCACACAATAAGTCAATAGCTTGTAATTAAGATACAAATATTTAAGACAACCACCCCAATAGAAGGGATGGACAAATGTCACTAAGAATCATTCATACTAGAGAAAGGGACATTTCTCAGAAAAGCCTAACATGACAACCTAAGGACTTCCACCCTGTTGCTTACTTCCAGATTGGCAAAACTTTGGTGTTTAGAATGCTCATAAACCTACCTTGACTGACAATTGTTATAAATGTCAAGTTGCTATCCATGAAACTAAAGGAAAGGAGTTGGAAAATTTTCAAGCAATTAAAGTTGCATGCCAATAAATTCTATGGCTTTTTGAAGGCTACGCAAAACAGGGCAAATTATTTGAAATGACCAAAACCCACCCCAAGCCTTTAAACAGTGACTTAAATCTATAGAAAGCATTCTTAGTAAGATATATTATGCAAAATTCAAAGGGTCAATCTAGCCCAAAATCTATTCTCATCAATTTCTTATGCTTGCCTAAAAATTGACATGGAACTGTGGGAAGCCACCATCCACATGTACCTTGCATGATTTAGAGAAAATTAAAATTATAAATAAACATGTTTTCTCTAGACCCTGGAAGATCAACAATACTTTACAAAGTTATCTCAATTTCACAAGTAACAACATATTGTTGTTGGATCACAAGAGTGTCATGGGCATTATAAAATTTCCTAAAAGGAAACTCCATCACGGTCCTTTTATAGCTCACTAATATCACCTTCATAGTCTTCAAACATAAAAAACATGGTTGGTTCATATCTGCTTCCATGCAGTACTACCAATTTCCCATGGAAGATCAACAATACTTTACAAAGTTATCTAAATTTCACAAGTAACAACATATTGTTGTTGGATCACAAGAATGTCATGGGCATTAAAAAATTTCCTGAAAGGAAACTCCATCATGGTCCTTCTATAGCTCACCAATCTCACCTTCATGATATTCAAACATAAAAAACATGGTTGACTCATATCGCTTCCATATAGTACTATCAATTTCCCACAAATCTTCCTTGATCATGTTATTATAGAAAGACAAACTATGTTATAAAAACATTATTCTTGATCAATAGCATATTCTTTTTCAAAGCTCAATTGTGCCCAAGTGTTCTTCTAAAGCTAATTCCCAAACATGCTCAATTTTATCTCTCAGCATATTCTGATCATAGAAACAAATTAAAACTAGGTAATAAGCTCATATATAGAAGCTTATAATGTTAGCCATAAACAAGAATCGACAAGAAAAATATCATGAACAAGATAATGCTACAATAAAAACATAGAAATGTGAAGATTGATAATTTATTCAAGTGGGCATTCCGTAAGTATGAAACATCACAATTTTAAAGGTAAAACATGATTGTTGGGCAATTGTCCCCAAAGCACTCTCTTTCAAATATGTATGTATGCTTTGTTTTCCATGTCCATGTCCTACAGCATAACATCTTATGGCCAATATTATCCTTCCTGAAGACAAGACTAGCTTGTCCAATCACACAACATTTCAAATTGTGTATTTGTATACAGATGCCTTGTCGATTGACATCATATGGTCATATATGCATATACTAGATTCAAATGGAACTTAATCTCCATCATCCTGCTAATGGTTGTTAGGTGATGCTAATAAGAGATTTAGTTTGGTTACAACGTGAGCATTAATATCAATGTAATAAAAGTTCTCCACAATGTTGCATACAGGAAACTTACAAATTTAGTCAACTTGTCAAACAATTATAAGAACTCATGAATTAGACTTGTCTGTGGAATATTCAAGCCACAAAGTTGGAGTGGCTCAGCTTTTGAGTTGCATAACATGAAGCAATAAATCATAAAATACTCCACTTGGCCTAGAGGTACAAAAAATACAGGTATCACATATAAATTGAGAGGTATTGAAGGATGAATGCAATCATAATCCTCAAAAATATAATTTAATGTGAAGTGGACAAAGCCTTAGTTCAAGCTCACTGTTGAAAACATGCAGACATCATATATAAATTGAGAGGTTATGAAGGATGAATGTAATCACAATCCTTAAAAATACAATTCAATATTCATTAAGTGGGGTTCAAGCTTACTATTGAGGTCCAATTGACACTTTTTGGTATCATTAACATTCAATAAATTCCATGTTACAACTTCACAACAAATTACAAAACTTCATATATAAAAACCCAACATTTAAATCACAAAGGACTCCATATGGATTCCAAATAAACAAACAAAATCATTTTAAGGGTAAAGTTTCAAAAATGGCATTCATTATTCAATGCAACAATAAAGCAACTTCAAGCAAAAAAATTGTATCCCAATGCATTATCAAAAGTTACATGAAGTAAGCAACATTGACAGATGCAATTAAAGCTCCTACTAAGGTTTGAACAACAACAAAAAGCAATTTGTGCCTTTTCTATGGTAGGAAAACAGATATTTTATTAAATTAATACAATTAACTATACAAAGCAGAAATTCCAAAAGAGGGGTCAGACCTTTTGACTTTTATTATATAACATGAAGATGGAACAAGTTGGGATCAAAGCAGCCAAAGAATCTAGTTATTGCACATTTTAATCTTTGTCTCGAGTCCTCCAAGAAAGAAGAGTTCAGGAATCACAATATAGAATCAAAATATTGGATTATGAACCTCAACATAGACCTTTACTTGGCTGCAAGTGCTATTAAGGAGGATGAACATCCTCATGCACCTTCTATTGGAGCTGGGTTGTATGGTTCTGTTGCTATTGTTTAACTACCTCAAATACTCAAAGATAAGTTTATGATACATTCTATGTAGTGCTTTTTGACATGATCCGTATAGCTTTGTATACAAAGGCTGACTTTCTACGTAAAGCATTATAATTCTAAATGTTTTTCATGCATTTTTCATATTCTCTAGTAAATTCCATCTACAGTTTTTATTTTAATTTCTTAATAAGTTTTTTCCTTTGTTGTTTCCGTTTCCATCTTAAAAATCAAAAGTGATGACAAAATGGTGCTCTTCTAAACCCCACTTTTGGTTGCATACTACCTAAATACCTTAGCTCAGCTTGAGGTATCAAAAGTCCCTAAAATATGGAGGGGAACCTCTAACAAAAGTTGATCCTTGCTAAGAGGCCATCATGAGAGTAAGGATGATCATACTTTCTTTTTTCTCTTTTCTATAGGATTGGAGCCAAGGTTTTCTAGGTTTGCTTCTCCAATGGGAACTCGGTAGGGTTTTATGAGTTTGCTTCTCCAATGGTAATCCAAGCCAAGGATTTTTGGGTTTGCTTCTCTAGCCAAAACCAAAGCCAAGGTTTTTTGGGTTTGCTTCTCCAATAGAAAACTAGAGCCAAGGTTTTTTTGGATTTTCTTCTCTAGTCAAAACGAAACTAGGGTTTTCTAGGTTTGATTCCCCAATGTGAATTGGAGTCAGGGTTTTCTGGGTTTGCTTCTTCAATCAGAACTAGAGGTAAGGTTTTCTAAGTTTGCTTCTCCAATGGGAAGCGAGTAGGATTTCTAGGTTTACTTCTCCAATAGGAACCAAAACGAGGGTTTTCTAGGTTTGCTTCTCTAGCTGAAACCAGAGCCAAGGTTCTTTTGGGTTTGCTTCTCCAACTGAAACCTGAGCTAGGGTTTTGTAGGTTTGCTTCTTCGAGAACCAGAGCTAGAATTTTCTAGGTTTGCTTCTCCAGTTGAAACCAGAGATAAGATTTTCTTGGTTTACTTCTGTAGCCAGAACCAAAGAGAAAATTTTCTGGGTTTGCTTCTCCAATTGGAACCAGAGACACGGTTTTTTGGGTTTGCTTCTCCATTGAGAGTTGGGTAGGGTTTTTCTAAATTTGCTTCTCCAGTAGGAACTAGATCCAAGGTTTTCTAGGTTTGCTTCTCCATAGGATCTAAAGCTAGGGCTTGGAATCAAAGCCAAGGTTTTATAGGTTTGCTTCTCCAATAGGAACTGAGCTAGGAATTTTTGGGTTTGCTACTCCAATGAGAATAAGAGCCAAAGGGATTTTCACCTTGAGTCTCCAACAAAAAATGGAGCCAAGGTTTCATGGGTTTGCTTCTATAGCAAAAACTAGAGCTAGGGTTTTTTGGGTTTGCTTCTCTAGCAAAAGTTGGAGCCAGGATTTCCTGGGTTTGCTTCTCCAGTGGACACCAGAGCTAGGGTTTTTTGGGTTTGCTTTTCCAATGAAAACTGGAGCTTGGGTTTAACTAGAGTTGGGGTTTCTAATCCAACATAAAAACTCCACCTTCCCATGCTCTTCAGAGAATGTTAAGTCCAAAACTCGAGTACAATCACCCCACCAAATGGATTGTAGAAGTCAAGAATTTTGGCATTAAGCTTCAACGACAAATATCATAACTCCAAAACCAACTTCAGGTGAAGGACGCTACCATTGAGGCCCTACAACATCAAATCCAAGAACAAGGTGAAAAGATTATCAAAATAGAAAAATCTAAACAAACTCATGCATCTCCAACTAATGATCATCACCATCTTCAAGAGGTTGTTTGTGATATACAACATAAGCAAATAGAGATCCTTGTCCAACATCAGAATCTCAAAAATGAGATAAATACTCATCAACTGTCCCTTAAAAAATAGGTTGAAGAACATAATTCTTGGATTCAAGTGTTTAAGGGGAAAAAGACTTCAATGCAAGCCAAATTTGATGAGGAAAGGGCACATCAAGCCAAAAAACGCAACCTTCGAGTTCGAGGCCTTCCAAAGCCCATTGATCCCTTAAAGGTAGGCCATGATTTTTTGCATAACACATTGTATATGAAGGATGTTATCCTTGATCTAGCTTGGGTAGTCCCTGATGGCACTCTTCTTATCTGATTCCACTCATTTGAAGAACGTTTGAGGGCTTTAAGAGACAAGAAGAAACTTTTTACTTTATCCACAAAAATTACTTGGATGAGGACCTCACACATCTTCAGATGGAGGAACCATAAAAAGCATGTGTGCAAGTGATAGCTACTCAAAAGGACAAGTGGGCAACTATTTGTGACCAAAAATATTATGATTCGTGACTCTCCTTCATGGTGGTCGCATCCTTGGCTTGTAAAATGAAGGTGTTCTTGGGTCCCAATAGGTAATAGTAGCCTTTCTGTTACTTGTTGGAACTATCAAGTGTAGATGGAGGATCAAGTGTGAATGTGATGCCTGAAATGACATGGAAAAGCATCAAACAACTTGCATTGTGATCTTCACATTTCATATTGTATGGAGTAAACCAATACGAAATAGAGACAAGATGCATACTAATGAATCAAAAGTTGTGGATAGAAGAGCAAGATTTCACCTTGTATTTCGTACTAATTGCCATGCAAAAACCAACTTATGACTCATTGCTTGGACGTGGATGGATGAGAATGGCGAAAGTAAACCATAACTAGGAGAAAGAACATCTTACTTTCAAGAAAGGCTAGCATAAGAACATGATTAACCTGAAAAATCAATCTGTTAGCCAAGACCTCGCAACCTCAGATGAATCAAGAAGTTCATCATCAAATGGCAAAATGAGATATGAACCTGATGGAGTGTTGCAATTGGAGGAGTGCATGGAAGATGAGAAGGATGACGACAAAGGTCTACTTCATTGGCAAATGGAAGACTATGAGGTATTCACACCTCAATGCTTATGCATCCACATAGAAGACAAAACCCGAGATGAAGAAAAGAAGGAACTAGAGAAAGGTCAGAGTAGCCAAAAGAAATCTGCAATAGAGAAGGACCAAGAAAATGAAAAGTGGACATTTTCAATTTTTTTGCAAAATATACTATGGGTGATGTGGTAATTGAAGATAAACCAGCTCATCCCATTGATGTTCTAAAGGCGGTAGAAGAACCCGAATCCATCAAATACGAAGGACCAAGGATGGTGTAAGTTAACCTTGGCGAGGAAGGTGAGGAGAAGATGATCAAATGTGGAGACGATTGGGATCCTGTGCTCAAAGCAACAACCTTCAAGATCTTTATGGAGTATAAATATGTGTTTGCATGGACCTACAAGGATTTGAAGGAAATACCACCAAAACTATGTATACACAAGATTCCTTTGATTGAAGGTGCACAACCAATGAGGAGACGACCATACAGAATGAATCCAAAGTATGCAGCTTTGGTGAATGCCGAGATAGAGAAGATGTTGGACACAAGCATTATCTTCAAAGTTACGACAAGTGAATGGGTGTCACCTATAGTGATTACCTTGAAAAGAGAAGCGAACAAGATCCGAATTTGTGTGGATTTCCGGAGTCTGAATGTCATAACTATAAAATATCCCTTCCCAATCCCATTCACAGACTCTATACTAGAGGAAGTAGTCGGGCACAAAATCTATTCATTTTTGGATGGATTTTTGGGCTATAATCAAATTTGTATTGTGGAGGAAGATAAATTGAAGACTACCTTCATAGTGGAGAATGACATATATACATACAACCGTATGCCATTCGGATTATGTAACGTGTTGGCTACCTTTCAAAGGATCATCTTGTATATTTTTGATAAAATATCCACAAGAAATTTCAAAGCCTTTTTGGATGATTGGTCCCTATATGGCCAAGCACTAGAACATTTGAAGGCATTGGACGAATGCATGAGTTTGTGCAGAAGAGCTCAAATTGCACTGAATCCAAGGAAGTGTGTTGTTGGTGCCATATGGGAAACTACTGGGACATATTGTATGTCAAGAAGGCTTGAAACCAAACCCAGATAAGATACGGGTGATATTGTTGATGGAAGAACCACATGACATAAGTTCTATTAAAACCTTCTTAAAAATGGACTATTACAGGAGGTTTATCAGGAACTATGCACAAATTGCCTATCCGCTAGATGCTCTCACATGTAAGAATGTTTCTTTCAAGTGGACGAAGGAACACCAAGAGGCTTTCCAAGGATTGAATGTGCATTTGGTGAAAGCACCTATCCTGGTTTATCCAAATTGGGAGGAGTTTCATGTTCATGTAGATACCTCGAATTTTATGATCGAATGTGCCTTAGCTCAAGAAGAACAATTTGGATTGGACCAACCCATTTATTTTGCAAGTCGGTTGTTGTCTAGAGCGAAGAAGAATTATAGCATGACGGAACAAGAAGCATTGGGGATGGTTTATGCAATATAAATTTTAGATACTACCTGCTAGCCAACCCATTTGCTTTTTACGTACACCATCAAGCATTGCTATACTTGATTAACAAACCGATGACATGTGGACGAGTGAGCAGGTGGCTTGTCACATTGCAAGATTTTGTGTTTTAAGTGGTTGTGAGACCAAGAAAGAAGCATGTAATAACAGACCAATTGTCGAAGATTCACTCTGGAGAACCTGTAGGAGGCATACAAGATGAATTTCTTGACGCACAACTATTTATGTTAAGTACGGTACCAACATGGTATAAACATATTGAGGAATATTTATCGACAAGAGAGTTGACAAAGGAGATGATGGCAGTAGAACAAAGGAAGATCATTACGAAATCGACACCATTCACATTGGTTGCAGGCTTGTTATATAAGATGGAAGAAACCACATCTTGAGAAGGTGTGTGATGGAGGATGAAGTACAACAAACATTGAAGGAGGCACACGAGGGATTGGCTGGAGGCCATATGGGGCTAGATGAAACAGCAAGGAAAGTGTTGTTGGCAAGACTATGGTGGCCCACCCTTTATCATGATGCCAAAGAATATGTGAAGGCATGTGACACGTGTTAGAGAACGAGGAAGCCATTAAAAAGGGATTTTATGCCATTACATCCTTCTCAACCCCAAGAACTTTTTGAAAGGTGGGGATTGGATTTTGTGGGACCGCTTCGAACAAGCTGAAAAGGGAAATGTCGATATATTGTAGTGGCCATAGAGTACTTGATGAAATAGGTAGAAGCAAGGGCTCTACTAGATAATTCTGCAAGAAGCACTGCTTGTTTCTTGTATGAACAGGTTATTACTAGGTTTGGAATTCTCCTACAATTGACAAGTGATAGGGGAGGCCATTTCATCAATGAGATTATTCAAAACTTAACTACAGAATTCAGGATCTTTCACTCATTGTCTAGCCCATACTATCTTAGGGCAAATGGGCAAGTGGAGGCAACGAATAAGGTCCTGGTTTCCATCATGTACAAGACATACGGCGTGGCAGGCGTCGATTGGGAAGAATGATTGCTAGCAGTCCTATGGGCATACAAGACAACTTTCAAGCCAACAACGAATCATACACCCTTCCAGTTAATGTATGGATAAGAGGCGGTTGTACTAATTGAATTCTTGGTACCCAGCTTGCGGGTAGCAGTGGAGAATCGCCTGAGTGATGAGGAGAGCATGGAGGAAAGGCTTGTCCAACACTAGTGCAACTAGGAGAAAATAAGATGATTGCACAATGGGAAATGAAGATTGCCCAACGACGACGTAAATTTTGGCATGATAAACATTTATAGAAGATGGACTTGAAAGCTGGCGATCTAGCATTGAAATTTGATGGGAAACGAGAAATCAAGCCAGGCAAATTGAAGACCTTATGGCTTGGACCCTTCCAAGTGGAAGAAATACTAAATAATGGGGCTATCCAACTAAAGACATTGGATGGTACAATTTACCTTGAAACTATAAATGGTTCTAATTTGAAGGTATATAAGGCAAAGGCGCAGATGAATATCATCAACTTAGAATCGTCAGGATAAATTTCTAGAAGGACATAAGAACCATGACTAGGAATGTGATTTCACGAACACGAAGAACCTAATAGAATCACTAGAGAAGAGCAAATGAACCTAGAATGGCTATTCAGAATAGAAGGGGTACTTGTAATTGAACAAAGGGAGTTGGAACCTCAACACAGGGAACGTAGACGATTACAAGTTCATGTAAGGTTTCTGAATAATGAAGGAGAAGAACGACTTTGAACCCTCACGAATGTCGCATTACAGGAACAAGAACTTGGTGTAGGAGAAGAGGGGGATGAGACTCAAAATGAAGAATCAAGGATTCTGCAACAGATGATCAGGGAGACACATCAGTTACAGGAAGAATACGAGACCTTGAGAATGTATAATACGCAATTGAGAGAACAAGTGGTTCACGAATTAGATGAAACAATGCAACGGATAAACAAAAGAGAAGAATTATGAAGAGCGGAATTGGATGAATTTGATCAACTAGAGAGACAAAGGGAAGAGTTAAGGGGTAGTACTAATGGCAATGAGGAAGCACCTTCATAAAGTAGCCTCTTCTCCTTAGACTTTAGTAGTTCCTCTTCAGAGACGTTCAGAATCCAATTGAATACTAAAAATTCTTCTAATACTACTTCCCCATTGACAAGATGTTCTAGAAGACAAAGGAACGTGATGCCACCAACGCAAGAAGAGATAGTTGAACTTCAAAGAAGCAAGGATGGACCACAACAAGGTCTTGCTGATTGTACAGAACATCGGGTGAGTAGAGAACAAACTGCTGTAGTCTTATGGAGAGATGTTAGGGAAGTGCCAAAACAACCTAGGAACAGAGGATGGATAGAAGATTTAAGCAGTGATGAAAACCTTCCTATGGACCCTAACACTCCATACCCAAGTCCCAACCTTGAGTGGAGAAGACAAAGGGACAAAGCTTGAAGTCAGCAAGTCAGGGTACAATTCCTCGAAATGGTTCAAGTAATTGAAAATAATGAACCACTAATGCCTCAGGAGGAGGAAGAAAGAATGGAAGATAATTCAAGTGGTGATAATGAATCGATAAGAGGACCACAAGGGAGACCGAAGGTACAAGAATATCGAACCGCTACAAGACAATTGAGAATATAGAGAAAAGAAGTTAGGAGGTTGCAAAGGAGAGTGCAGGAAACATCCAGGTGGCCTATGCACACAACAGGTGAAGGGAATGATTCAAGCATTGACTCTGCCTTCTCAGATTAGTATAGGAGTGCACTAGCACAGTGTGAACCATAGAGGTATTTTGAAGAGGCAAGATGGCATAGACGATTGTTGCAGGTATATCGGAGGTTGAGAATCCTAAGGCAATTTTCACCAAGAACCCAAAATCGCGAAGGACAACCTATGAGAGCAGAATCAATGGATCAAGAAACAAAGGTAACTTGAGTAATCCAAGGAGTTCGACAGGACTTATGGGTAATCCGAGCATACCTAACCAAGGGGGAAGTTCGGTTGATCTCCTTCTCGATAGCTCAAGGGGGAGAAATATCCTTTCTACTACCCATAGGTCAACTAGTCAACAAAATAGGCTGCAAGGACTATTTGCAAATGTAGTACAAAATAACTAGCAACCACAATTTCATGGGGTTGGGCCACTAGACCTACCTCATCTAGCACATGTAAATTGAAGACATCGTCTTACAAAATTGAGGAACCAGATAAATCCCAAACAACTAGGAGTTTGGCAGCCTAACACAAGGGAGATTCGATCGAAGATCAGGGGAGGATGTTTCAAAATATTTTAGGGAAGACAAGGATTCCAGAATAGAAACCAAGCACCTCCAAGAACTCCAATTCCATGTCCAATATGGCAAGAAGTAAAATTCAGAAGGAAAGTCAGCAATTTCAGAGGAAGGACACAACTTGCAAACACGATGATAATTTATCGTAAAAATGATAGCATACTAGATCATCGTCATCACAATATCAGAATAGAAATTCATTATGCAAATGATAAAGTAGAAATTCGTTATGCAAACGGTAGATCAGATATTCATCATGATGACGATAGACAAGAAATCCATCATGATGACGACAGACAAGAAATCCATCATGATGATGCCAGGCAAGGTACCTGTTGGTCACGAATCTGCCATGAGGAAAGGATTTGTCGTTGTTGTGCCCTAGGACCCGTAAACCAACATTGAAAGGCCGGAAGGAAGGAATGCCTTCCGTGCAAATCTCAGGAGAAGGTCGGCTTCCTTTGGGGTTTTGAGGTTCAAGATAAGAGTGCAGGGAAAGAGATAAAAAGTATAGAAA
Source organism: Wollemia nobilis (assembly GCA_028583015.1). NCBI lineage: Eukaryota > Viridiplantae > Streptophyta > Pinopsida > Araucariales > Araucariaceae > Wollemia > Wollemia nobilis. The sequence continues at coordinate 2,274,195 of JAQPPZ010000232.1, forward strand.
GAGATCCAAATTAGATTGGAGTTGGGTGGGGGGAACTAACAGTACGGCAATGCATCAATCACCACTACTAACACCAATATAACAATAACACACCACTATGGATGTTGTCACTCGCCAGTAGGACAGAGCTAGGTATACGTTTTGTGTTAAGAGCCAGAAGCACAGCTACAATGGTTCCCTAACAGACATTCCCTCCAAGGAACTAACAGTACGACAACGCATCAATCACCACTACTAACAACACTATAACACAAAACATAACCAGAAAACTGCCACTAATGTTTGCCCTATGTATCCTTTGATTTATGCACCTTAGGCATACCTGACCACCAAATGCCGAAATGAATCAACAAGCCATGACACAGGAAAATGTAAGGCAGAAATGCAAAGGAGAGGCAGCATACAGAATAAAAATAGTATAACAGCACCAAGTGTATGTATTATATTAATTGGCAGAAGCACAACTACAATGATTCCCTAACAGACATTCCCCTTCCACCACCTTACAATGAAAATGTGGTGGGAATTTATAGCATGAGAACCCCCCGATTACATTAATGGGCACAAAGTCCCAATCAAACATTAGCTGACAAAAATAGCCGCGGAACTGCTGATGCTGACCTTTGTCTGGCAAGACTGTACTTGCAGCATGGTCTCCCTGAAGGCTGTACAGATACGTGGCAGCGCGTTAGGTAGAACTTCTCATCGATAGGAATGCGGGTAGCTAAAGTAGGTAGAACCTCCAATCAGCTTTAAAGGCAGCAACTGGCATAAGTAGTGCATCCCATGCTTGTCCTTGTGCTTGGCATGTCTCGGCTCGGATCCCAAAGTTGGACACTTGTCGGATGATGCTGCTTGACACGTGTCTGCCTTGAAAGGCAGTTTATCCAACTTCGCCCAGGATCAGAGCGCCGTCGGGTTGCGCAGGCAGAAAACAACGCAGTTGGGGAGGCCTTTCATGCCTTAGTCAAATTCTGAGTTTGTCTCCCTACTGCGCACCGGTCAAAGGGCGCACTCCGACTTCGCTGCGAAGTCGGGTTGCGCCCCAGCACTTAGTCATTTTTCCTGCCAGCCTGTTACCTAGTGCGCCCAGAAAGAAGGGCGCACTCCGACTTCGCTGCAAAGTCAGGTTGCGCCCCAGCACTTAGTCAATTTCGCTATTCGTCACCTGCGTAGTTTGCATTCCTGCTGCGCTCCAACTGGAGGGCACACTCCGACTTCGCTGCGAAGTCGGATTGTGCCCTGACACTTAGCCATTTTTCAGGGCAATTGTTGTCATTTTGAGATTTTGACTGAGGGGATCAAGAGAAAGAGGGAAGAATGAGAATGTAGGGAAGAGAGAGAAAGGGAGAGAAGAGAAAGGGGGAAGAGAGGAAGAGGGAAAAGGGAAGAGCAGCACTCTTACAAAAATTGAAAACATTGCACCCCGTGCAAAATGTGACAACATTCTTGGCGGCTCGCGGGGTGTCGAGCTCGCCTCGCCACAAAGAATCCATGCCTTCATCCATTGGGTGCAGAGGAACTTACTTCCCTCACCTTCTACTACTATGGTCATTCCCTTTATGGCAACTATTCTTCAGATCTACTTTTGACAACTGCCTCCTCAGATTCGCCTTCTGAATGCTCTCCAAGCTGTCGAGCTTCGCCTCGTCGCAGATGCGCTTGTATGCGGCTCGGGCTTGGCCCCGAGCCTCTGCTTCGAAGGGTCGGTGGTCAGAAACTTCTTCTAATGCTACATGGAATGCAGCGACCGTGTGCAAGTCGATGGTGAGGTATCTCTTTCCCAACTCCTGGAAGTAGGAGCTGATCTTGCAGCACTTGGACACCATCTGGGTGACCTGACTTTCTTGAATTGGCTCGGTCCAGCTATCGATTTCAGCTGTATCAGCCTCAAAGGATAGCCAATTATTTTTCACCTACTCATGGGTGAGAAACTCACCATTCTCAACATAGCTCGGGCACCCTAGTTTAGAAAGAGCGTGAAGGGGAGCCATACAAATATCTCTTTCATGTTCGAATGCATCCAGCATTCGTCTGGCAACCCTCACCTCTTTTGCTTTCTTAAAATATTTATGCAAGGTTACCCTTGCATCTGCCCATTCTACAGCGAATGAGGACATGGGGGAGAATTGGAGGCCATCGTGCTCGCGTTCTTGAAGATTTATCGCTAGGTCCAGCCATTGCTTCGCCTGGCGTTCGGCCTCCTCTACCACAGGCTTTCCCTGGGCAGAAACTTCTTGGATCCTGGATGTGAAATCTAGGACCGACATGGCTTTATTCATGTAGGGCTTGCATCCCCGTAGTAGATCAGCCCTCATCTCCTTAACTTTTCTCTTTGAAAAGACCATCGCTTGAGATGCTTTCTCTACAGATTGCGACTGCGCCTGTTTCAAAGACTCCTGGAGCTGAGAAATCTGCTCCAGGGCTGCCTGCTTTTTCGTTGCGGCTTCTTGCTAAGAAGCATCCAGCTGGGCTTTTAATTCATCTATTTCTCGCTACGCCGATTCCAGCTGCTCAGTGGACCTAGACAGGTCCTCTTCAAGCTGTCTTGCTTTGTCCTGCAACCGGAAAAGCTCTTCCTGTTCCTCCAGATTTTTGACAAGGAGATTATCCACTTTACGAAGGATTCCATGAATCTCGTATTGCGGGTGTATATCGTCAAAGCTCTTCTCCTTCCTCTGAAGCTCGTAGTCCACCCTGGTCATTTCTCGGAGAGGCTTCTTCACTTTTGGAGTTATCTTTTCTGTCGTGAGCACTCTCCTCTCGAAATCAAACTTGGTGCGCTTTACAGGGTGGCTATCTCCTTAGGTCTCCTCCGCTTCAAGTTTTGGAGGAAAGAGATAGGGTATTCTATGGATCTTGTTGCCAGAGGCAAATCATCCATGTTCTGGAGATCATCCATGAAGTCCGGTTCCCCCAGCCTAGGGTTCTGCTGTGACATCTCTCCTACGAACAGGGAAGTAGGAAAAACCGGGAGGACTTTGGAAGGAACGGCCACTTTTGAGGGCGACCGGGGAGCGGGGAGCGGAGAGCGGAGCGGTTGATGCTGGAAGGGTTTCAAGTGGCTGAGGCAATGGATGTAATGGTGAACATGTGGCTTTAGCACTAACCACGGGTGAAGGGTTTGGGGTTTGACTTAGGGATAGGGAAGCGTTGGGGTCCTGAGCAAACTAGTCGAAATAATGGTGGCCGCTAGAAGGCTGTGGAGATGGGGAGGAAGATGCAACCATGACTTGTTCAAATGGAGTGGGAGATGGAGTCGGAGTTGGGCCAGATGGGATCTGAGGGAGCGGGGCAGCGGATGTACCTATGGGCTCCGCCTGAGCCGATGTTGGATGAATGTCTGCGGTTCTGGTTCCGGCGGCTGGCTCAGGACTATCCAGAGAAACAACCTCTGGAGCGGCTGGACGCGGCTGCGGCTCTGCGACTGACTGCTGCACCGTCAGGCTAGGTCGCCTGACCCTATCAACTCTCTTCCTCTTCTTCTCTTCTGGAGCAATGGCTGGTTTGGAAGAAGGAGATGAAGTAGGTGCAGCGGGCGCTGATGTTCCCATAGTAAACTTGTACCGGGGTTTGACTTGCAGAAGGTCTGTCGCGGCCGGTCCGGTCGCTAGCGGTGCTGGCGTCTTTTGTGCCTGAGGAGTCACCTCGGGCGCTGACTTGGCTAACTTTCGCGCCTTTTCGAGCACCACCTTGGAAGCAACAGGCTGCATTGGGTCCACTTGGATATCTGTTGGGCCCGCACTGGCAGTTGTAAAAGTGTACAACTACTGGGAGGAAGACCCCCCTTTATAACCCTCGAAGGGACCTCGGGGAACGTAATCTCGGAATGGGAAAGGCCGCCAGCTACCAATGTGCTGGTCATATAGAGCTGAAAATTCATCATCAACAGCCAGATTCCTCCTGATGGATTTATCGTGTTGCGTGCGGCACCTCATCTTCCAACATTCAACAACTTTCTCTTTTGGCCAGTTAAGGCCTGCTAGCTTGGTGATGAGTTTCTTAAATCCCGGAGAAGTGAACTTGTGGTCCGGGTTTCGCTCGGGGTCATATGCTACCTCCTCGCAGTAAAACTCCTGCCAAGGAGGCCATGCTTCCATCGAGTCAATCTCCCAGTCGAGGTCAACATGGACCACATCGCATCTGTCTTCGATTATATCCGCCCGGGGGCAGATATGTGCAAATTTTCCCCTTATCCCGTGTGGGTCATACTTCCAGCGCTACAATAGCAGAATCAGGCCAATGTCAAAGATATCCCACTCGAGATAGACATGTTGTCCTATCTCTAATATTTCAACATTCACCCAGGAAATAGGATATTGAAAGATATGGCCATTTTTCTTTCCCTGGCCGAACTCCTCTTCAACATAGTCCATCTGTTGCGCAACCTCCATCCCAAACTGATGATCCATGCACCAGTAGGGCAGCAGATGAGGCTTGCCCTTGAATCCATAGATTCTAACCACAATCCCCTGCGTTAGTCTAAAAACATCCCCGAGCTTGTGATTTAGCAAATAGTTTGTCATTTCCTATGGGGGGCGAGGGATATCACCATCGTTGAAGACTGATATGACCAAGCCCAGAAATTTGAAGTTGAACTTGTAATAAGACCCTTTCCAGTATAGGTCATCCATCCATACATAGATGGGTTGTGGCTCTCCCTTCTCATTTACCTTCTTCAGGTTAGGGATCGGCATACGGGAGTGCAAGTGATACAAACAAAGCCAAGCCAAGAAGGAACTGAATCGAAATTCAGTTGACTGCTTTTTCTGTAGCTTCACCAGGCTGGAGTGAATGGCGTATGCAAGCCAGTCCGCCCAGTCGAAGAAGATTGGGTGCTTCCCACTTTTCTACGCTGTTGGTTCATAAGATTCTCCGCATAGGAGACATTCTTCCAGCGCTATCTAGTATGGTCGTACCAGCTCGTCAGAGTCGCATCCGAGGACCCACGCCAAGATGGTGTATATATATTTGCTTTGAAACCTCTCCAGGGGTATGGGGCCGGTTGGCCATTGTCCAGCTACGAGCGGGGCATTCAGCTCTGAGTTGAGGAAATCCCTCATATTTTTTTTATGCATAAAGTGCCCCACTTTCTTGCCAAGATTTATCCTTTTAACAATCACGTTGGGATCATATTGCAACCCCGGGGTGAAGGCCGGCTGGACACTTTCTCTACGGAGTGCGAATAAGGGTTTTCCGCTGCAGTTGCAAATTTGTCGGGTAGCTGGCCTGTAATGTCTGACAATGATGTCGACCAGCTCCGGGCATTGGTGGACAGGAGGGCACAAGAACCGATGAAGGTTTGACTTGTATGCAGCCCCAAAATGGTGAGAGGGTGAAACTTTATCCGCCCAACTTTCCACATTTATCCGTAGCTTAGTCAGGCTCATGGAAAATGAGTCGTCCTTGTACCCAGACAGGTAATTAACCGATGGTGGTGGGGCTTGCCCACGTTGTACTTTCTTCGTCCGGGATTTTGACTTTAGATCCTGCGGTGTCTCACTCCTAAAAGCATCTGACTGCGGGAAATCCCCACTTTCGCGCTCCTCGCTGGACTGAGCTTGCACTGGCAACTTTCCTTTGTCCATTCCTTCGAAAAAGCAATAATTATGATGACGTTTGTAGAATATTTCACAGTTGTAGGAAGAATTTGCATGATTTGGCATGTCTGGGTGCACCAGACCTCCTTTAAATGATAATGACAACATCATTAATGGTGCACAAGAGGGGGTAGGTCGACTGACTTGTGGCAGCATTATGTTTTTTGGTGTCTGCATAGGAGAACGTCTTGAAATATGTACCCTGGCTACCATGCCATGCCTCCTTGATTACGTTTTCCTTGAAAGTTATGCAATCATTAATTCTGAATTTGAATGCTGCGCCATGGTTGACGTCACTGCCACAATCCGGGAACACTGCTCAAGGCAAAAGCCTTTTGGTTCAGAAACCCACCTTACACAGCCGTTATGCGCCCTGGGCCCACACTTGGAGTATTAATTTTTTAATTATTTTAAACCATCCAAGTTGCGCCCAGGACGCAGGGCGCAATCGGACTTCGCCCCAAAATTGGGCGCAGTCCGAATTCGCCCGCGCAGTCGGACTTCGCCCCAAAATTGGGCGCAGTCCGAATCGACACTTGCTTGCTTTCGTTGTTGTTTTCACTTCCCAGCTGCGCCCTTTGAATGGGCGTAGCTCGAACTTCGCCCGCAAACCGGGCGCAGTCCGAACTTATACCAAGTCCCTCTTGTGCCTTTGCTCTTTTTTTTTCCTTGGTGAACCTTCCGAGCTGCGCCGAAAATATGGGGTGCATCTCACACTTCGCGTGAAACCTGGACCTGCCCAAACTTCGCACGCGAAGTCAGACTTCGCCTTGAAAGATAGCGCAGTCCGAATAGTTAACTCCCTCTTGGTGCTCTTTCTCCAACTGCGCCCTTTGGGTGGTGCGCAGCCCGACTTCGCTGCGAAGTCGGGTTGCGCACCCGGACTTAGCGGATTTTCATTTTTTTTTTTGGGCAGTTCCATTTTTCGAACTTCGCTCTTTTTTAGGGCGACACCAGACTTCGGCGCGAAGTCAGAGCTTTCTCCTTTTGTCCGACTTGGGCTTATTAAACTGGAAAAACTGAAAGCTGAAAACTGTACATACTGAAATTTAAAAATGCATAAGGGAAATATGTTACAAGGAAGGGCCCGTTAGGACACCTTCAACAATGGTAAATTTTCAAGTGGAACCCGTTAACGGGAATAGGCAGGAGCTGACCCTCCATATCCCAAAGTATGTAAGCATTGAGCTGGTTCACCCGGGAAATCTGATAGGGGCCCTCCCAAAGAGCATCAAATTTTCCGTGGTTGCCCGGCTTCGCCTTTAATGAGTCCCACTTCAGCACTAGGTCCCCGATTTCAAAAACTCGGGCAGTGGTGCCTTTTGCAAACCAGCCTTGAGTGGATTCAACATGCTTGGTGAAGGCCTGGTATGCTTTTTCCCTATCTTCCTCTAACTGTAGGAGTTGGCAGAGTCTGTCATCCATCGGATCTCCACTGCGTCTCTCTTCTTCCAACATCTAGAGAGCGGGGATTTCAATGTGAGATGGCATGACAACCTCTTTTCCATAGACAAGCGCATAGGGTGACATTTTAATAGACATCTTGAATGAAACTCTGTCCACCCATAGCGCTCGGTTTAGAAGTGAATGCCAAGTCTATTTGTTCCTTTCAATGGTCCTTCTGATGATCTTCAGGAGGTTCTTGTTAGTAGACTCAGCAAGGCCATTCCCCTGCGGGTAGTAATTAGAAGACATTTTGTGATAAATGCCAAGTTTTCCAGTGTACTCCGTGAGTACAACACCTACGAACCCTGGACCATTGTCCGTTACAATTGACTCTGGAACCCCGAAGCGGGTAATCAGGCTCTCAAGGAACCCGATGACCATTTCTTGGTCCACATTTTTGGTTGGGATCGCCTCTGCCCATCGTGTGAAGTAATCGATGGTTGTAAGAATAAACTTGTGTCCGGTAGAGGAATTAGGTGAAATCACCCCAATGAAGTCTAGACCCCATTGCTGGAACGGAGTTTCGGCCTGAATCGGTTGAAGGGGCAAGGGTGCTTTCCTGTTTCTGCCAGCAAACCTCTGGCATTGATCACACTTGGAACAGACCACATAAGCGTCTGTAAATAGAGTGGGCCAATAGTACCCAACTCTAATTATTTTTAAGGCCATAGGCCTTGCAGAATGATGACCTCCAGGCATCCCGAAATGAAAATCTCTGAGGACCCTGGACTGGTCTGATTTCTTGACGCATCGCAACAAGATGTCGTCAATATTTTTGAAGTAAAGCCCCTCGAGGTGAAGAGTGTACTTGAGTGCACCTAGCCGAAATCTCCTTTGTTGTGAGGCGTTTAGGTGATCTGGACATCTTTCGGTGTAGAAATATCTCACCAGTTCATCTATCCAGTCACTCCCCTCCGATAAGGAGTTGGCCAGGTTGATGCTTGTTGCTGTGTCCTCCCACTTACAGGCGGAGATGTCGGCTATAGCGCTTTAGGCCAGCTCCTGACACAAGGCTCGGCCCCTAATAAGCTTGGTGGGCCGCACTTCGATGTCAAACTCCTAGATTTTTGCAATCCATCCTGCTCTCTTGTGACCCGGCTCCCCTTGTATGATGAAGCTTCGAACATCCGGGTGAATCACAAAGATGGTTATTTTTCTCTAGGAGACAAAGTTCCTGAACTTCCAGAACGATTTCATGATAGCATGAACCTACTGCTCTATAAAGTTGTACTTTTCTTCATGCGGCTGAATCACTTGGCTCAGGAACGCTATGGGGCACTCCTCACCATTGTCTCCCTTCTTAGTTAGGACTGCGGCGTAACTTTTTGGTTCTCCCATCGCGTACAGGATGAAGTCCTTGGAGTAGTCCGAGTTTATCAACACCAAAGCTTGTGCAATTTGAGCCTTGATTTCCTCGAAGGCTTGCTCTCTCTCATCAGTCCATTCATAAATTGTATCCTTTTTCAGCAGTTCGGCCATAGGCTTGATCACCTGTGCAAAGTTTGGGATGAAATTTTGCACGAAGTTAATCTGGCCGAAGAAGGATTGCAGCCCTTTTTTATCAATTGGGGCTAGCAAGCGAAGGAGGGCTTCTACTCTATCAAGGTCAATGGCGAGGCCTTTCTCGGAGATGACGTGTCCCAACAGCTTACCTTCTTTTACCACGAAGATAGACTTCTTCGGGTTTATAGAAATGTCGAATTCTCGACACCTCTCAAATATTTGCCGTAGGTGGGAAACATGATCCCCTCTTTGGTGAGAGAAAATAGTCATGTCATCAAGGTAGATGACAATGATTTTATTGAGCAGTTCTCGGAAGGCCAGGTCCATGGCCCTTTGGAATGTGGCACCAGCATTGGATAATTTGAAAGGCATGCATCGATAGGTAAACGTCCCCCATTTTGTGGTGAACACCGTTTTATGCTGGTCCTCATCCCTAACCCAAATCTGGTTGTAGCCAAAAAATCCATCTAGAAGTGAGAATCTCTGGGCTCCAGCAACGATGTGTAGAATTTGATCAATTTGGGGAAGCGGATAATGGTCCTTGAGGGAGGCCTGATTCAGGTTTCTGAAATCGACACAGATACGGATGTCGCCATTCTTTTTCCTCACGGGCACCAAATTCGCAACCCAGGATGAATGCTTGATGGGGTAGATGATTTTGGCCTCCAGCATCTTCAGGAGCTCGGCTTTCATCATGGCCTCAATTTTCGGATTTACGGCCCTCTGCTTCTGTCGGAACGGCTTAGCGCCATCCTCTAGCTCAATGGTATGCTGGATTACATCTCTGTCATACCCCTTCAAGTCCTCGTAGCACCAGGCCACGATGTCGGGGAACTCTTGGCATAGTGATCTGATCCGCTCAAGTTCCTCCGAAGTGCAGTCTGTCCCGACCTTGATGGTTTTACCAGGTTCAAGTTCTAGGTCGGCATACTACTTCGGGTCTACTTTGATCCTATGAGATATAGCTCTATCATTTTGATCAAATAGACTCTCCAATGTAATCAGTCCTTTTGGGATGTGATTATTCTTCAACTGTATCAACCCCTCATATTGCTCGTCATCAAGGTCTCTACTCTCGATTGAACATGCTTCATTTACCAAAAATGTGATGATCTCCTCATCACAATCGAACACCTGCCAATGGGTGTCCTTATCAGGCATAGAAGGCCTATAAATAGTGCGAACCGGCTTCGGTTTCTGGACAACGTCATCAGCCGGAACGTACCTGGCTCCAACAGACGCCAGAATGTCAGCGTGTTTGTTTTTCTCACGTGATATCGCCTTGACATTCAATGAGTCAAACGACTCCATCAGGTCCCACACCCGGTTGTGGTATGCCTTGAGATAGTGCTTTTTGGAGGCACACTTGTTCGTAACCTGGTGACACACCAGCTCTGAATCTCCAAAGATCTACAGGTGTTTAATCCCTAGCCTCTCTGCATTTCGCAATCCCAAGCACAAGGCTTCATACTCCGCCGAGTTGTTAGTGCAACTCCAGGCCATCCTGTAGGTATAGTCCTTCTGGATCTCGGTTGGAGAAACTAGAAGCACCCCTACACCGGCGCCATTTTTGCATCGCGCACCGTCAAAGAAAAGCTTCCACAGCTTCTCAGGTGCAGGTCCCACTTCCTTTTCAGCTGACTTATCAAGCCTCTCGGGCTGTACAATGGTGTAACAACCCTACTCTGTCTGGCAAAGAGAACTCATCTTCGAGCTATAGCACTTCGAGGGCTTGCTCCGTCAGCTCTACCGTCACCAGTTCTTCCTCAGACAGCTGGACCATGCAGTCCAACTCTTCTCCGGGTATCTTCTCTACTAGGAAGGTGGAAGGCTTCTCATTAAATATTCTCACTCTTCTTCCTTTGAAGGGCACTTCCATGTGTGAGTAGTCTAGAGACAGGTACCTGCCCAGCTTCGCAATGAACTCCTGAGAGAGACACATGCCAAAGTAGGGAGCCAGGTCAACAACGATGACCTCTTGGATGACCACGATGTCGAGAGCCTTATGCAGTCGAATAGGGATGTCTTTTATGACACCAACTATCTTGATAGGGGTGTTGTCTAGTTGCAGCATGCCTTGGCTACTCCTTGTGTACTCCATCTCGATCTCGTCACAGAAGACTTTTGGCATAACAGTCATGGAAGCACTAGAGTCCACCATGCAGTTATGAACTATGTGCCCTTACATCCATAAAGATAGATAGAAGGGAGGCGGTCTATTCTTCCCAGTGGCTGAGACTGTCAGAGGTTGAACCAGGACAGCGGGCTGCATCTGCTTGCCATTCTTCATGTTTTTCAGAGATTCCTGCAGCAGATCCACCTGGCCTGGGAGTAGAAGAGCATCGTACATGCTGATTCTAGTGGGTGTTCTTTTGAACTCGTCTACTATGATATAGCCCGAGGTGCTAGCTCCTTCTGCTTCTTTTGCCGGCTCATACTTCGTATGGTACTGCTGGGTGGCTTCAACTCTCTGTCTCTTGGTCAGAGATGGGTGCTTTAGCTTCTCTTAGGCTTGTTCTTTGGTTTTAGCTAGAGGCTGAGGTACTGAAGCTTTAGCTAGAACTAGAGCTTTTGTTACAGGATGCTTGGCTGGAATAGGGGCTACCTTTACCGGAGGAGGCTTGGCTGGAGCTTTGTCTTTGGATGAATTCTCCTGGGATGTGTAGGGCCACAACCGCTTGTACGGTGGCATCCCACCGAGCTGCGGTTTTTCTCTTCGGTGATATACTTTCAGAGGCTTTTTCGCAGCATCTGCAGCTTTCTTTTCTTCCTTGGTGGGCGGTGTTAGATTTTCCTCTAGGAGGGCAAAGTTGGATTCACCATCTAGGATCATGTAGAGTTCATCGTCCTCTATGACACTGCCGGCCAAAGTCTGGATGTAGTGCTAGTGCAGTGTGCAGTCTTCCTCCGAATGTGGGTCGTTGCACGTAGTGCACCAGTTAACCTGATCAGAAGGACCAGGTTGGTCTTCTATAGCAGCATTTCTCGGAGGCGGACGCCTCTGCAGTTGTTGTTCTGGAGGCCTGTCTTTTGTTAGCGCCGGGGGCGGATATGGCCTCCTAGGAGCGAGGTCCATCTGGGCCTGCTTCTTCTTCAGAGCGGTCATGTCATTGGACATGGCATGATAACCTGAGGCCAAAGCCCATACCTCCTGGAGGATTGTATTCTGAATGTTATTGTCAGGAGGCGGCAACTGTGCCGGTGGAGGCAATGCAGCTAATGGAGGGGGATTGGAATAAGGTGTGTACTACGGGGGAGCAGGGAGTGCTAGAAAATGTGGAGCAAGAGGAGGCGGGTGAGGATAATGCATTTGCGGCGGGCCGTAAGGAGTTATGACCAGTGCCGGATTCCATTGCTACTGGGGTTGCTGCCCTGATGTGGACGGTGCATCACCAAAAGCTGATGGATATTGGGATCTGGGAAAGTCAGGACGAATGGGTTCCTACACCCTGGACGGGAGTCTGCTGATGGAAATGATATATGCTTTAGCTTGCTGGGCAGCCTCGTACAGAGCAGGAAACGAGTCTATCCTGGCAATCTTCAGCAGCAGGCATATGTCTGAGTTGAAGGATCTCAGATAATAGTGAGCAGCCATGCCAGCTGAAGGCCGAAGTTCACGAGGTACCCATTTCTAGGATCTCGCAAACCTGATGTTAAAGTCAGACACCTCCTCTTGGGGGTGTCTCTGGATACTTTGGAACTGATGCAGCAAAGAAGTGGGGTTAGTAGACTCGTTGCATCCTTTCATGAGCCTTCTGGAAAGCTGGGGCCACCCAGTGATAGATCCCTCTGGTAGTGATCTCCACTAGTAGAGAAGCTTTCCCCTTAGGGAAAGGGCCAATAGATGGGTCTTCACACTTTCGTCAGTAATGGAGTGCAATGCAGCCAGGGCAAGGATGTCCTAGATGTGCTCGTACGCCATATTGTCGTAGCCGTCGTATGTAGGGATGGACTTTAAAGTAGCATGGGGCATAGATTTCTATCCGAATAGGTCCAAGGGCCCCATAGATTCCACCATCGGGAAGAGATCATCATAATTCTATTGTTGGGCAGCCATTGGTTCTTCTTCTTCTCCTCTGTCAGTTGTATACTCAGTGTCGGTACCTTTCGAGGATGTAGATTCCTCTTCTTCCTTGGCCTCTTCTATTTTGTTCTTAGCTCCTTCGACCTCGACTTTGGCTTCTTCTTGGATTTCAACCTCGGCTTCGTCGACACGAGCTTGTGGATCAGCCAGCCTAGCAATTTCGCCTCGAGCGTTGATGTCTAGTTCATAAAAGGCAGGCGGGTTTCTCGGATCCCTTGCTCGCCACCTTCTTGTTTGCATGAAGGTGCTAGGACCGGTCTTTTGGACTCAGAGGATATGTTCGTGTAGAGTCACCAGGTGTTCTGATTTTGAACAGCAATGAAGCGAACACCAATGCTTCGATTCTGTTTGGGGATGGGAAACTTCCTTGTCCCATCGGGTGTTCTAGAAACTATTGGTCACGAATCCGCCATGAGGAAAGGATTTGTCATTATTGCGCCCTAGGACCCGCAAACCAACATTGAAATGCCAAAAGGAAGGAATGCCTTTCGTGCCAATCTCCGGAGAAGGCCGGCTTCCTTTGGGGTTTTGAGGTTCAAGATAAGAGTGCAGGGAAAGAGATAAAAAGTACAGAAAGAGATCCAAATCAGATTGGAGTTGGGTGGGGGGAACTAATAGTATGGAAATGCATCAATCACCACTACTAACACCAATATAACAATAACACACCACTATGGATGCTCTCACTCACCAGTAGGAAAGATCCAGGTATACGTTTTGTGTTAAGAGCCAGAAGCACAGCTACAATGGTTCCCTAATAGACATTCCCTCCAAGGAACTAACAGTATGACAACGCATCAATCACCACTACTAACAACACTATAACACAAAACATAACCAGAAAACTGCCACTAACTTTTGCCCTATATATCCTCTGATTTATGCACCTTAGGCATACCTGACCACCAAATGCCGAAATGAATCAACAAGCCATGACACAGGAAAACGTAAGGCAGAAATGCAAAGGAGAGGCAGCATACAGAATAAAAATAGTATAACAGCACCAAGTGTATGTATTATATTAACTGGCAGAAGCACAGCTACAATGATTCCCTAATAGACATTCCCCTTCCACCACCTTACAATGAAAATGTGGTGGGTATTTATAGCATGAGAACCCCCCGATTACATTAATGGGCACAAATTCCCAGTCAAACATTAGCTGACAAAAATAGCCGTGGAACTGCTGATGCTGACCTTTGTCTGGCAGGACTGTACCCACAACATGGTCTCCCTGAAGGTTGTACAGATACGTGGCAGCGCGTTAGGTAGAACTTCTCATCGATAGGAATGTGGGTAGCTAAAGCAGGTAGAACCTCCAATAAGCTTTAAAGGTGGCATCTAGCATAGGTAGTGAATCCCATGCTTGTCCTTATGCTTGGCACATCTCAGCTCGGATCCCAAAGTTGGACACTTGTTGGATGATGCTGCTTGACACGTGTCTGCCTTGAAAGGCAGTTTATCCAACTTCGCCCAGGATCAGAGCGCCGTCGGGTTGCGCAGGCAGAAAACAGCGCAGTTGGGGAGGCCTTTCATGCCTTAGTCAAATTCTGAGTTTGTCTCCCTACTGCGCACCGGTCAAAGGGTGCACTCCGACTTCGCTGCGAAGTCGGGTTGCGCACCAGTGGAAGCTGATTTACACTACCGTATGAACTTCGCCCTGGAAAGGGGGCGCACTCCGACTTCGCTACGAAGTCGGGTTGCACCCCAGCACTGAGTCATTTTTCCTGCCCACTATTACCTAGTGCGCCCGAGAAGAAGGGCGCACTCCGACTTCGCAGCGAAGTCGGATTGCGCCCTGAACACTTAGAATTTATGTTGACATCAGCAATGACGAGGCACCCCAGTCGGATTGGCCACAGCCATTTTTCAGGGTAACTGCTGTTATCTTGAGATTTTGACTGAGGGGCTCAAGAGAAAGAGGGAAGAATGAGAATGTAGGGAAGAGAGAGAAAGGGAGAGAAGAGAAAGGGGAAAGAGAGGAAGAGGGAAAAGGGAAGAGCAGCACTCTTACAAAAATTGAAAACATTGCACCCCATGCAAAATGTGACAATAGTACCCATCATGATGATGGCAGGCAAGACACCCATCATGATGATAGCAATGGAGCAAATCATCGATATTTTTGCCATCTATCGATGAAAACAGGATACCAACAAGGAGAGAACTGGATGGATTGGTGTATTGTGAGGACTGGATATAATCAATGGTAAGAACAACTGAAGACACCCCGAAGCCGAGGAAATCATCGCAATAGATAGCCAATGGAATCAATCTATGATGATGAGGACTCAGCAAGTGAGGAAAACCATAGTCATTGAAAGGAGGAAGCGTCGGTAGAGATGATGGAGGTCCGCATAGGCATTGTTATGTGCTTCACACGATGCCAATGACATGTGGGAAAAGGAAAAGTAAAAAATTAAAAAAAATTACAAAAATAAAAAATAAGAAAAAAGACAATTATAAGAGGATGACAATTGCACGCAAGGTCGTAAGGTGGCGCACATGCAAAATTTTGAGCATGCAATAACAGTTTCTAGACAGTTGCATGGGAGGCAACAACAATGGGTGAAGGTTATAAATAAGACGACCAAGGGAAGGAACGATCACTGTTTGTAGAGTAAATTGAAATATTCGCATGAGTATGAAGCCATAGCTAGAGATTCACTAGTAGAAAACTACCTGTGCATCAATGATTTTCACACGAAACAAAGGACACCATAAGCCATAGACAATTGACAGATAGTAAAGATTTTCAACAGTTAACCATACCTTTGAAGGGTATTTCTGCTAAAATATTCACATTCGGATGCACCTAGGAATAATTGCAGCCAAAAATAAGGAGATAAAGATGAAGTAGTAGAACACTGAAAACTAATTGTTCGTGACTATGAGGAATCACCAGTTGTCATATTTTTCTACTGGTAGGCCAATCGACTAGTAGTCATTAAGGAAGTTAGGCTGGAAGCTGCCAGGCACGTTGGCTGGAAGCCACCATCTGGTTGGAAGCTACCATCAGTCATGTTGACTAGGAGGCCACCGTCAAGTAAGTCGGCTAGGAGACTATCATCAGATAGGTCGACAAGTTGCAGTGCCATCATACATTGGAAGCAGCAACAAAGGAGGAAGTTGTATGAAGAATAATAGTAGTTGTGCAATCAACTGTCAGAAGAAAGGTAGTTGTCATAAGATAAAAGTGCCACCACCGTCACGAAATAGAAGAGAATTATCATCATAGTAAGCCGAAGTTGATAAAGGATGAGTCGAAGTCACCAAATCTAGATTAGAGTGACTAATTCAGAACAATCTGGAGGTAAAAAATCATATGAAATCTTGTGATAGGAAGCACCACCAGAATTAGTATCTATAAAATGACGCTGACTCCACCAAGAACACTCTCACATTAGAGGGGAGGCACGTGGACAAGTACAAAATCTTGAGTAGGGGCAAACTCTAGGAAAGCAAATACGCTCACAAATATTGATGCTAGAATTAAAAGAAGAGAAGATACAATTTGAGAAAGACCAGATACCCCTTAAGGATATTACTTGGATTCATGCCATTGGGGATTATTGCAGGTAATGGTGAGAGAAAACACCGCCAAAGGATGCACTCAAGCAAAATATCAAGGAGGTTGGTGTACATTTCATCCTGCAAGTCCCTAATTTTGATAAGGAATTTTATGAGTACCTGTTGCAGATGTTAACATATGATCCGACCAAGCATACCAGTACAGTGCAAGTCGAAGATAGTGAGATACGAGTGGTATTTTCAGCCAAAGTATTTAAAAGAACATTTAGATTATCGAAGGGAGGACAACTAGTAGTAAATGAACAAGTCGACACCAAGAAAAGTAGACAATTGATTTAGAGTATCATGACTCTAAAGGAGGAGATTGATGCTCTAATGTCACACAAAATTTGTGGGATCAATCCAACTCAACTGTTGGATAAGGGACTCCAGTGCATTATGAATTTACTGATGGCCAGGTTGTCTAGGGAGCGACAAGCTTCAATTTGGTTGATACCCTAATTACAAGGCATTGAGAAGGGAGTAGCTTATGACTAGGTAGCCTACTTGGAGACACTATCCAAAATTTTCTAATGCTACCACCAAGAACTTCTCAATGATATTCCATACGATTGGCTTATTTTTAGATGTAGTGTATAGAGAAGGTGTGCAAATTCCAGGATTGGACCCTCCCAAGGACTTACCAGAATTAACACCATCAACTTTG
Source organism: Wollemia nobilis (assembly GCA_028583015.1). NCBI lineage: Eukaryota > Viridiplantae > Streptophyta > Pinopsida > Araucariales > Araucariaceae > Wollemia > Wollemia nobilis. The sequence goes on from JAQPPZ010000232.1 coordinate 2,291,065, forward strand.
AGGTGGATGGATGCTAAACCACAATTGAAGAAGAATACTCCAAATAAAAAACAAAGAGTGAAACAACAGTTTAACAAAGCCTCACTCGAAGAAGGGCCAGTCGAGGAATCAAGAGAGGAAGCTACCCCACCAGTAAAGGAAGTGGCACCACCAACAAGGAAGAGGAGGAAGTTTGTGCCACCAGTACCAACTCGTAGAAGGGATAGTCGAGGAATCAAGAGAGGATGTTACCCCACCAGTAAAGGAAGTGGCACCACCAATAAGGAAGAGGAGGAATTTTGTGCCACCAGTACCATCGCCACCACAGTCTCCAAAATCCGTTCAGAGTGTGATAGCGGAGAAAATCACCAAAAGTCAAGCGATGGTGCACAAGATTGAGCAAACATTTTAGCAAGCACAAACCATACCACTGCAAAAGGTGATGGGTATACAAGAGGAAGATTTTGAGATCCCAGAACCTCTTAAGGCAGTACCACCAAAAGGAACAAGTAGTGTTGTTCATTTTGGGCCTATAGAATTTTTGGCAGAAGCACAAGTTCATGAATCCTTGGTGTCACCTATTGTACACTAGGAGTTCTAGTATGAGAGTACCTCAATAACAGAGACATTAGAAGTGTCGACATCCATCATAGCCCATCCAAAAATAGTCATTCTTTCAAGAACAGTTTCATCTTGAAGCAATCCATCACAAGTTGATCCATCATCAAGAGTTTTTAGTTTGAACAACATTAACACAAGGAATGTCAAACTGATATTGACGTGCTCCTTAGCATGTATTGCCAATTTTCCTCCCACTAAAATTATCATTTCCTCATCTTAGAAAGTCTTCATCATTGTCTACATTTGGCATCATTTCCTAGATCAAGTCCAGGTTGAGAGAAGAAGTAAGCGTGATCAGATGAAGTGAATGACAAAATTTAAGGTTGCATGGCTGGTGATGGAGGAATCAAATACAAACTGTGGAGGTTGAGAGAGATCCAATGGCACACGTTGCTAATAGAATGGGCAAACAAAAATGCCCACCCTTCACTGGGAAGGGAAAGAAGACCCAACATGCCACATTGGTACTTGTACCACAATTTGGAAGGCAAATGGAGTAATGCAACTTGTTGAATGGTTGCAATTGTTTCCTGCTACCCTACGAGGCATGGCAATTGATTGGTACTTGAAGAGGGAAAGTACACAACCATTCAGGCAATGGGAGACAATGGAGGATGAATTCATCAATTAATTATGACCACTCTATGATGAAATTGAAATTATAACAAGGATTTACGCCATGAAACAAAATCCGAAAGAAGATGTTAAGAATTATAATAGGAGACTAAAGCAATTGGTCGATAAAATGCAGATGCCACTTGCAGATGGACTAGTAAAATGTTGGTTCATAGATGAACTTCTACCTAAATACAAGAAGAAGATGAAGGTTGTGTCGTCCTTCGCATATGTTGAAGCTCTAGAAAAAGCAAAGAATTTTGAGAGCCAAGAAAAACAAATAACAACTAGAATCATGGGACATTCGACGAATTTCGATTCAAATAGCAATGCAGAGGACAAGGTGCAAAGTGTTATCTACTCTTTTAGAAAAAAGTTTGACAAGAATATGAAAGAAGTCAAAGGAGAAACACAAAAGGAACGAAAAGATATTTGGTGTTTGGATTGAAAATAAGGTCACACAAATATCAATTGTCCTAATAATGCGTATTACAATATATGCAATGTGGTAGGCCATCCGGTATCCAATTGTCCATTCAATTTAAAGGAAGTAAGGCACCAAACCATGAGGGTGCAATAGGTGGAACAAACAAATACCTCAAGAAATGGATAAGGCGCAACTAGTGGCGAATATAGGAACAACCGCCAAGGTGGAAAATAGGGAAGATAAAGTTGACTACAATATGATACAAATGGATCATACAATGTCGAAACTGTTAAGAGTGGGAACACTTTACAAAAAGTTGTCCCAAGCAGTAGGCTAGAGAAAACACAAACAATGTCACTCATATGTGTTGATGGTATGGATCAAGTAACCATAAGGAAGTAAATTGTCTAAACAAAGCAAGTACCAGTGACACACAGAATGTCAATCTAATTGAAATTGGCGAAGTTAGTGATTGTTGTCACATTTTGTAAAGGGGTAAAATTTCTAAAAATTTAAGAAATTGCTGGTATTTCCCTCCTCTTCCTTGTAGTTTTTCTCCTACAGTTTCCATGTTTTCATGTCTTCCATTTTATTTTTTTCTTGCTTTACTTGCAAGTATCTCACCTGTTTGAAAAAGGGGTAAAATTGTAAAGAATTGTAAAATGTTCTAAGTGTACGCCGCCCGAATTCGTTGTTTTTCTCAAGCGCCGCCCAACGTCGCAGCAAGTTTTGAGCGACATTAGAGGGAAGAGGCAGGGAACATTGAAAATTTGTGTAAGTCTGGAAGTCGCCCATTGTCGCTCCATCTTGGAGCGTCGTCCGTTGTCGCTCACCTATTTGAGCGAAATTGGGCGTAGTAAGGAGGAAAAGATAAATAATTCTAAGTATTGGCCGCCAAAAGCCGCCCATTGTCGCTCCATATTGGAGCGTCGTCCGTTGCCGCTCACCTTTTTGAGCGAAATTGGGTGGAGGAAGGAGGAAACGATAACTAATTCTAAGTATTGGCCGCCCAAAGTCGCCCGTTTCCTCAAGCACCGTCTGAAGTCGCTGTAGTTTTTAAACGACATTGGGCGAAAGAAGCATAAAAATTAAAAAACTCCCAAGTGTTGCCTCGCCCAAAGTCACTCCTTTTTGGAGCGCCGTCAGTTGTGGCCCCCTGTTTTGAGCGAAATCAGGCGAAAGGAGAGACAAGAAGTCAAAAATGGCTTAAGTGTGAAGCCACCCATTGTCGCTCGGTTTTATCGACGTCGTTCGAATTCGTTGTCTCCCTCTAGCGCCCGTCGTTGCTTCCCCCTCCCTCAGTCAGTAAAAATCAACAAGTGACTTCAGTCCTTTCACCCTTCATCAACTATCTCCAAATCAAGACCAAGCACCTGTAGTTTTGGGATTTGTGCCCGACAAGATGTGACAGAAGGTGTGCCACCAAGGTACAAGGCAAATGAAAATTGAAGAACCGACCGTACCATGCCTACCGCATTAACTGAACATAGTTGCTCGCCTACCAAATCTACATGAAGTTGTACAATTTCCAGGTAGATCTTGCTGTAGGTTCACTCACGGCCCGCAGGAGTCAAATATCAATAGCTTTTGGCAACTTTTTGTAGCTTTTGGCAGCTTTTGTCAGGTCTTGAATTTTGTGCTTAAATGTAATTTGGGGGGAATTTCCTGCTATAAATAGCAGATGATCTTCATTGTAAAAGGGGGGAAGAGGGACATATTGCTAGAGAGCTTTTGTTGTATCAGACACTTGCTTCTAATTTAAAAGCATCCTTGGCTCTATTACTTGTCTTGTTCTTTTATGCTGCCTTCTGCTAATATTTCTGCTTTATGTTCATTTATTTTTTTGATTGCTATAATTTTGAATCCTGAATTGGAGCATTGGCAATTAGATGAATATGGAATATGAAACTGAAGGATACATAGGGACGAGTAATAGTAATAGTTTATGTTACATGTTTTTGCTTTAATTATTGTTGGTTTGTGTACTAGCTAGTAATCGTGCTGCTTGTTCTTCCTCACCCGAAGCACATGATATTTACATCTCTTTCTGCATTTTTATAATTCCTTTCCAGCACTCTCAGCTAAAAAACCAATTAATAGTATAGAATCCAGCCTTCTCTGGAGATTGGCACGGAAGGCATCCCTTCCTTTCGGCCTTTCAATCTACTAGGCGAATCTAGGGCCCAATAGATTAAAATCCTTTCCTAAGTGGCAGATTTGTAACCAAAAGTTTCTTTGGCACGCTCGGTGGGACCCGAAAGTATCCCACCTCATAAGTGGTATTGAAGCACTAGTGTTCACTTCAGTATTGTTATATTTGAACACCTGGCGACTCTGCTAAGCCCGAATATTCTCTGAGTCTCAAAGACTGGTCCAATATCAAAATCTTCTTCATGCATACGAGATGGAGAACTAGGAATGTAGGACAAGAGCTTCCTGAGTTTTACGAGCTTGACATCAATGTAGCTAGAGAGCACCCGAGGCTGGTTGATTACCACGTTGATCAAGACGAAGTTGAAGTCGAAGTTGAAGAGCAAGAGACAGCTTTAGAAAGCACTAAAGATTACCACGATCCTAAATCAGGACGATCAAAATACAGACATGGCAAACCCTCAGGTGAATGCTCCTGAGCTATTCCCAGCTGTTGATTCCACTGGACCCCTTCAGCTCCCTGGGAAAAATGTTGTTCCACCCGCTGCATTAAAGGCTATTCCCACGTATGATGAAATTGGAAAGACAACCTTTGAACATATCCAAGACATCCTGGCCTTGGTTGCACTTCATGCCATCACCGATGAAAGTATGAAGACCCGACTGTTGGCTCTCTCCCTGTGAGGGAAGCTATTATACTAGTACAGATCCTTGCCAAAAAATTCTATCACGAGATGGGCTCAACTAGTCGGTCGGATGGTCAAAGTATCCAATGAGTCCGTAGATCCATCCTCATTGTTACACCAGTTTCAAACCATTCAGCGGCATCCGCAAGAGGAAATATTATATTTTGAACATAAGGTTTGCACAGTCGTGGAAAAGAGTGCCTATTGAACTACGTCCTTCCGATGGACAAGCTGCTCACTACTACCTTAGAGCGTTCAGCTCAGACATCAGTCTGGTCATCAAGTTGGCTCGTGTGAACACTTTTCCCAAGTTGTACGAGGCAACCCAGAGGGCAAAATTGGATATGATTGCCATAGGTAGACTTCCACACAAGACGCAGACACCCATCTACCCTGATTTTCCTCAATCACAATATCCACCGACGTCTGCCTCATCTTTGGTATACAAACCCTACACCAGTGGTCACTCCATATTCTTCCCAAATGTATTTTCCCACTCAACCTGCGCCTCCACTCTTGTATGCCCCACAACATATATCACTCTCGGTGCCTCCATAATACCCCACATTATCTTCGACACCACTATTAGTGCCATTGTATTCATCGACCCAATCATCACTTCAGCCCGATATGGATGTACAATCCAATATCCTACAACATGTAAAGTCACTCACTTTTGTCTGTTGAACATTGTCCAACGACATGGTTGTGATGAAAAAGAAGCAAGACCAAGAGGAATTTATTCCTAGGAGTCCATATCCTCCTCCCGCACTGATGAGATATCAAGCATCTCAGGCCCATAGGCCACCGACAAGAAATGCTACAAGCAACACCAAGCTGAGTACTTTAGATCGTGTGCACTGGTGCTCCACCTACAATGATCCTCACGGGGAAGACAATTGCATGCTACATCAACATTATTTTTAGACTCTAGGCAGCAACAACCTAGAAGATCAAGTGAACATGATCCGGGAGGAGGAGCGCAACTTTGCGGTCTCAGAAGAAGACCTTATGTCAATTTTGACCAGGAGCGAAAAGAAGTCGATTGAGGTGGATACGACCCAGATGCAGCCTTTGAAGGTATACACTAGAAGAGAAAAGGTGCAACCCACCGTAGAAGCTCCTAAAAAAGCACCTTTGCCCCCATCAATAAAATAAAAAGCACCACCAGTCAAAGCTCCTACAACTCAAGCTCCAGTAACTCCACCTCCAACCGAGACCCAAGAGCAGGCTCAAGAAAATCTTAAGTATCTGTCGCTTACAAAGCGATACAGAGTTGAGGCAACGTAGCAGTACCGCTCCAAATATGAGCCAGGGAAAGAAGTTGAGGGTTCAACTACTTTTGCCTATAACATTGTTGATGAGCTCAAGAGGACCCCAATGAAGATTAGCATGTATGATGCCCTTTAGCTCCCTGGGCAGGTTGATTTGTTGCAAGAATCATTGAAAACCGTCAAAAGGGGAAAGTCACCATAGCTCGTGTTGGCTCAGCCCTTGACCATGTCAATCACTAGAAAAAATAGACCGTCGCCCTTTTATTTGTCTTTATAGATGGAGGGGCATGTGGTACACAACTGCATGGTCAACTCCGGTGCATCAACCACCGTCATGCCAAGGGTTGTTTGTGAAGAAATTGGTATGGAGTACACACGGAGCAGTCAAGGTGTCCTACAATTAGATGGCACTCCTATGAAGATAGTGGGCATCATCAAAGACATTCCTATCCAGTTGCATAAGGCACCAGAGATCGTGGTGATTCAAGCAGTTGTGGTTGTCGACCTAGAGCCCTACTTCGGCATGTGCCTCTCGAGGGAGTTTACCGCCAAGCTGGGAGGATATATGTCGTTGGATTACTCACACATGGAAGTCCCTTTCAAAGGGAGGAAAGTCAAGATTTACAATGATAAACCATCCACTTTCCTGATTGAAAATATACCCAAAGAGGGGCAACAAAAGGAAACAATCCATCTTATGACCAAGGAGTTGGTAGAAGTGGACCTGGTGAAAGAAACCATAGAGCAATTGCAAGTAGAAGATGATTTCTCCTTGTTGGACTTCAATGCCATGATTGAATCAGACATAGGCTGCTACTCCATTATCCATCCTGAGAAGCCGAAGGAGATGGTGAAAGAAGACATAGGCCCTGCCCCCAATGAGCTATGGAAGTTGTATTTTGATGGCGCCAGATGCAAGAACGGTGTCGGAGTAGGGGTTCTTCTAGTCTCACCTTCTAGGATACAAAAGGACTATTGCTATCGGCTGGCCTGGAGCTGCACGAATAATGCGGCCGAGTATGAAGCCTTGTGCTTGGGCTTGAGGAAGGCAAAGAGGTTGGGTATCAAATAGTTGCAAATTTTTGGTGATTTAGAGCTTGTGTGCAAGCATATCACCAATAAATGCTCCACCAAGAAGCATTACCTCAAGGCGTACTGCAACCGTGTCTGGGACTTGATGGAGTCATTTGACTCCCTGAGTGTCAAAGCTATCTCTTGTGAAAAGAATAAACATGTTGACATCTTGGCATCTATTGGAGCCAGATACGTCCCAGATGATGACACTATGCATAAATCGAAGCCGGTTCGTACTATTTATAGGCCTTTTGTGCCTAATAAGGACACCCACTAGCAGGTGTTCGATTGTGACAAGGATATCATCAATTTTTTGATACATGAAGCAAGTTCAATCGAAGGTAGATACCCCGATGACGATCAGTACGAGGGGTTGATACAATTAAAAAATAATCACGTTCCAAAAGGACTGATTACCCTAGAGAGCCTATTTTATCAAAATGATAGAGCCATATCCCATATGATCAAAGTAGACTCTAAGCAGTATAGGGACCTTGAATTAGAGCCTAGAAAGGTGATCAAGGTCGAAATAGATTGCACCACCGAGGAGCTAGAGCATATTCGGGCCCTGTGCAAGGAGTACCCAGACATTGTAGCCTGGTGTTACCAAGACTTAAAGGGGTACGACAAAGATATCATCCAGCACACCATTGAGCTGGAAGAAGGGGTGAAACCCTGTAGGCAACGATAGAGACCAGTCAACCCAAAGATCGAGGTTATGATGAAATTCGAGCTCTTGAAGATGCTGGAAGCAAAAATCATCTATCCTATCAAGCATTCTTCTTGGGTCACAAATCTGGTCCCCGTCAGAAAGAAAAATGGAGATATTCGCCTTTGCATGGATTTTCACAATCTGAATCAGACTTCGTTGAAGGATCATTATCCACTCCCACAAATTGATCAAATCCTTCACGTGGTTGCAGGAGCTCAGAGGTTCTCTCTCCTAGATGGATTTTTTGGCTATAACCAGATCTGGGTGAAGGATGAGGACCAACACAAGACAACGTTCACCACCAAATGGGGAACGTTCACCTATCAGCGCATGCCCTTTGGTCTTTCCAATGCAGGGGCTACATTCCAGAGAGCTATGGACCTGGCATTCCGTGAGCTGCTCAACAAAATTATTGTCATCTACTTGGATGACATGACTATGTTTTCACACAGGAGAGAAGACCACACCTCCCACATGCGGCAAGTATTTGAAAGGTGTCGTGAATTCGGCATATCCATCAACCCTAAGAAGTCGGTATTTATGGTGAAGGAGGGAAAACTGTTAGGCCATGTCATTTCTGAGAAGGGCCTTGTAGTTGACCCTGACAGAGCAGAGGCTCTTCTTCATTTGTCAATCTCGGTCAATAAGAAAGGGTTGCAGTCATTCTTCGGCCAGATCAACTTCATAAGGAAGTTTGTGCCCGAATTTGCCCAAGTAATCAAGCCTATGGCCAAGCTCTTGAAGAAGGATGTTGACTTTATCTGGACCGAAGAGAGGAAGAAAGCCTTTGAGGAGATCAAGGCCAGGATTGCTCAAGCACGAGTGTTGATAAATCCATACTACTCTAAGGATTTCATCCTTTACGCGATGGAAGAACCCGAAAGCTATGCTGCGATTCTGACTCAAAAGGGAGACGACGACGAAGAGCGACCAATAACTTTCTTGAGCCAAGTAATCCAGCCGCATGAAGAGAGGTATAATTTTATTGAGTCGCAAGTGCATGTAGTCATTAGGTCCTTGAGAAAGTTTATGCACTTTGTCTCTTAGAGTTGAATTACGTTTTTTGTGATACACCTTGATGTCAAAAATTTCATCATTCAAGGGGAACCTGGTCACAAGAGGGTAGGATGGATTACCAAAATCCAAGAGTTTGACATAGAGGTGCGACCCACTAAGCTAATCTGAGGACGGGCTCTATGTCAGGAATTGGCCAGAAGTGCTGCAACTGAGCTCTCTACTTTCCAGTGGGAAGATCCAATGATAGAAGGTAACTTTGCCAACTCCTTATTAGAGGAGAGTGATTGGACAGATGATTTAGTGTGGTATTTCAGCATAAGGAGATGTCCAGATCAGCTCAATGCCTCACAAAGAAGGAGGTTTAGGCTCAATGTCTTAAAGTATATACTGCGCCCCGAGGGGCTGTATTTTAGAAACATTGACGACATCCTTTTGCGATGCGTCAAAGAATCAGATAAGCCGAAGGTCCTAGACGAGTTCCATTCTAGAATTTTGGGAGGACACCATTCGGGAAGGCCAACGACCTTAAAAATCATCAGAGCGGGCTATTATTGGCCCACCCTCTTCGTAGATGCGCATGCAGTCTGCCAAAAATGTGAGAAATACCAAAGGTTCATCGACAAAAATAAGAATGCACCTATGCCCCTCCAACCAATTCAGGCTGAGGCTCCATTTCAATAGTGGGGCCTGGATTTTATTGGGACAATAACACCAAATTCTTTGGTAGGGCATAAGTTCATTTTGATAGCCATGGATTACTTCACCAGATGGGCTGAGGCGATACCTACCAAACATGTTGACCAAGAGACGATCATCAATTTCCTTTAAAGTCTGATCACCCGCTTCGGGATTCCAGAAGCTATAGTGATAGACAACGACCTAGGGTTCGTAGGCACTGTACTCACGGAGTTCACCTGCAAATACAAGATTTACCATAATATGTCTTCAAATTATTACCCGTAGGGGAACGACCTAGCCAAGTCCACCAATAAGAACCTCATGAAGATCATAAAGAAGACCGTGGAAAGAAACAAGAGGTCTTGGCACTTACTTCTAGACCGAGCTCTATGGGCAGACCGTATCTCCTTCAAAAAATCTATCAAAATGTCACCATATGCGCTCGTGTACGGGAAAGAGGTCGTCTTGCCTACTCATATTGAGATGCCCACACTCTGGCTGTTAGAGGATGAAAAAGGCGACGCGGACCCCGTTGATGCCCGACTGGATCTTAGTTATTGCAACTCAAAGAGGAAAGAGAAAAAACTTATCAAGCTTTTATCAAGCACGCCGAGACTATGTAGAACTGGTTCTCAAAGGGAACTACCGCCCGAGTCTTCAAGATTGGGGACTTAGTGTTGAAGTGGGATTCATACAAAGCAAAACCGAGAAATCATGATAAGTTTGACGCCTTCTGGGAAGGCCCCTTCCAAGTTTCCCGGGTCAACCAGTTCAACTCATTCGTGCTGAGGGACATGGAGGGCCAGATCCTCCCAATACCTGTTAATGGCTTTCATCTAAAAGCCTATCATCATTAAGAGTCTCTAGAGGTCTTCCCTTGTACATGTTTCATTTTTTGTAGTTTGTGAGTTTGCTTCCTTTTCTAAATGTAAATATTGCTTTTAGTAGAAGTAATTTTCTGCTTTGATTCAGAAAAAAGAAGAAGCCAAGTGATCTTTGTAGAAAGTTCCTGGAAGCAGAAGAGAAAGGTGGCATGGGCTAAACTCCTTAGCCCAAGGTGGACGAAAAATCAGAAGGGCTAAAAATTTTTACTAAGTGTTCAGATGTCCGACTTTGCCTAATCCAGCCAGCGACGCCCACCTTTGCGCCTATTTTCAAGCGAACTCTGGAAGGGTTCCAAGCTCAACTAACAAAAAGGGAGAAAATATTTGGCTAACTCTGAGCACCGCCCAATGTCGCTCGTTTTTTCTAGCGACGTCGGGAAGCGCTCCCAAGAATCAACGAAATTGGGAGCCGAGAGTAAGAAAAATTTGGCTAAGACAAAGAGTGTCATCCGTTGTCGCTCAAAAATCGAGCGCCGACCATTGTCGCCTCAAAACATTCTGCGATCCTAGGAGGCGCGCCAACGGAAAAGCATGCCAAAAAAAGTTTCTAAGTGTGGAAGGAGTTCCGAAGTCGCTCATTTTTTCGAGCGACGCCAAAAGTTGCTCCCGTTTTCAAGCGAACTTCGACGGGCTGTCTAGGGGCATCGAAAAATGATTGAAAATTTTCTAAGTATGAGCCGTTCATTGTCGCTCATTTTTTCGAGCGCCATCCGATGTCGCTCATATTTTTGAGCGAAACTGGGTGGAGTGTAGACTAAAAGCAAAAGAAAATTCAAAATTACGCTAAGTCCCGGACACCGCCAGTCGCTCGCCAAGTTGGCCAAAATCCCAAGGTCTTTGACTTTTCTCGACGACTCCAAGATGCGCTCTTAGTTTCGAGCGACTTTCGTCCTTAGTGCAATTTTCAAGATTACAGACCTTGTGGCGTGTGCCAAGGTGGTGGCGAATGACGGTCCACGTTTTAAAATAATGAATGATTGCGCAGTCCCCAATGCTGATTACATTAAAGGAAAGGATAAAGTTTGGGCAAATGAAGTACAAGTTGCACTCCCCAAGGAAGATCTCACGCACGGCTGCCGAAGAATAACAGTGCCACTCACCCACTTCGCGCATCGAAGCTTTAATTCCTCTACTCGCCATTAATGCCAGCTTTTTACCTGTATTCATAAAATGCGCAGTCACTCATTTTACTCAGAGTAAAATTCAGGTCGAATTCCAGCTGCAACAAAAATAGAAACCCCGAATTACACCAGCACCAACTGAATTTTTAGATTTTCTTGCTGCCATGGGTAGGAAATCAGCTGTTGAGAAGGGTAAGGCCCTTGTGCAGGTAGTGCCCAACGCATCCTCGAGTGAGTCAGAGTAGCAGGTAGTTTCGAGCTCTCCCGGAAGTGAATTGCAGAAGGAGAAGGGCAAAGGCAGGGTGAAGAGCGCAAAAAATAAGGGGCCACCTCTGCCGCCTATAGACCACCTGGGAGGATACCGGGATGGCGATTATTCGCAGAGTATTACGGAGCTGCGACTAACAGTAAAAAAATTATGGGTGAAAGTCTCAACATCTCACCCTTTCGGAGTTTCCTATCACTCGAACCTATTCTAGTTCGTATGCCCGTCAGTCCACCACTGCCCGGAGCTGGTTGAGTCCATAGCAAAATACTATAAGTCCAACACTCGACAGGTTTGCAACTGCGAGGGGAATGTGTTGTTTTCCCTCTTCAAGGAGAGTGTTCAAATGGCTTTCGTGCCAGGGCACTCGCCAGATTGAAGTGACATCCTCAGAAGAGTGAGCTTGGGTGAGCAGAAGGACAGATGCGTTAACAACAAGAAAATGAGAGATTTTCTCAACTCTCAGTTGAAACAACCACTGTCAGCCTCAAAATGGCCGAAGGCGCCAATACCCCTCGAGCGCTTCAAGAGCCCGTACATATACACCATGTTGGCCTGGGTCTTGGGCTGCGGTACTAACGTGGTCGTTCATCCATATCAGATTTCCCTCGCAAAGTGCATTTTACATGGGGAATTCTACGACCCCAACGCTTCGAAACAGGGAATTCGACCAATCTTCTTCAACTAGGCCGACTGCGTCACCTACGAGATGCACTCAGGCCTGGTAGACCTGAAAGAGGGAAGGAGCACTGAGTTTCAGTATTGTTCATTCCTGACTTAGTTGTTCCTGTTCCATATGCATGATCAAATGAACACTGTCCCACTTCAGCAAAGAGATGAAAAGGGCTTGCAGTTGCTGGTGTATGAATGGACTAACGTCCCGAACAAGAGGGAATCATACTACTGGTTTAACTTCAAATTTTTGGGTGCTGCCCTAGCCCTCCTTAATGGCATAGCATCACACCCTCCACTAGATATGACAAGGCATCTGGTTCGAAATGAAATTGGCGACACCTTCAGGCTGACGAAGGGCATTGTCATCAGAGTGCACGGCTTCACGGGAAAGCCCTTTCTCCTACCATACTTCTGCATGGAGTATTAGTTCGCCCTGGAGGCAACACAAAAAATGGACTACATCGACCAAGAATATGGTCAGGGCCGAAAAAAGGGGCGCATTTTTAGATATCCAATTGTTTGGGGCGACATTGAAGTCCATAAGCGCGAGCAACACCAGTACCTGGCAGCTACCCTCTTGAGTTTCGACCTGGTGGAACTTCCCCAACGCTGGAAATATGATCCAATAGAAGCAATCAAGAAATTCGCACACTCCTGCCCGCGGCTAGAGATCATGGCGGAAAGAAATAACCCAATCAAAAGCGACCTGGAGTGGCTTATCGAAAAAATGCAATCGCTCCCACTGTGGCATGATTTTTATTGCATAGAGGTGGAGTATGATCCCGAGCACAACGATGACCACAAAATCGGATCTGTGGGCTATAGAAGAATGTTGTCCAAAGTAAAGTTGTTGGGCTAGAGTGAGAAAAGCGGAATGCTGGTTAATGCGATGTCGTACAGGGTATGACAAGTCAGAGAAGCTGCTAGTCGATGACCACGAGTTCTCTTAACTCTACAATAGACACGTTGACAGGTGGCAGCCGCTCTTTTTTCATGACATCGTACCCCGAGGCATCCGAGGCAAGCATAAAAATGGGATCCTGCCTCAACATTTAGCTGCACAAAGAGCTCCAAGCGTTGAAGAACCAAGAAGTCAAGGAGTGGGCCCAATGATGCAGTCAACTTCTGAGAAGTCGTAGCAGCCGGAGCAAGAGCCTCAACAGTCAAACCCAAGCGGCAACAAAAAAGGGTTCGAGGTTGTCAAAACCACAGCCCAAGATTAAATTCACGGTTTCGAGCCCACCGCCCGACGCTCCATCCTCAACCACGGACACCGTACCAGAAAAAGCCACTGCATCAAAGAAAAAAAGGAAGAGATCTAAAAAGACCAAGGAAAGGTGGCCTGCGTTCACAAAAGAAGTTGCACAGTAGACTAGGGCACCCCTCATAAAATCATTGTTGCTAGCGAGGTCGTGAACATCACTGAGGACAACCCCAAGAAGGGGACAGACGAGTGGGTCGCCGGAGTAATCCAAATGCCAGATCAAGGAGAGCTCGTAGGTACGCATTCCCAAACCTCGTAGTAAACTTCTGAAACCCTACCTATCACACCTTCCTCCTCCGTAGTCGAGCCCATTTTTGCTACCACTTCTCAATCCTCATTCACTCAGTCCCAGCATGGCCTGCAAACATTTGGCCATTTCGCCCCAGACCCCAACGCCTTTCGGATGCTGGGTCAAACCCTAGGACTATCGCCCGCGCTGAATGCTAAAGAAACCCTAAAATCCCCTCATCGTTCGTCTCCCTGTCCTCAGGAGCCACCCACTTCCTCATAGACTCAGTCACCTACGAAAGCGACCAAATTTTCTAGCTCGACCCGTACCCCCCTGTTCGCTGAGAGAATGTCGCAGCCAAATTTATCTTTGGCGAACCCCCTATACGAAGGACTGGAGCTGACAGAAAGATGGCTGCAAGCCACTGATGATCAGCCTCTTGTAGCCAAGGCATCCCAGAGCTCCCTCACATTCTTCAGGGAGTAAGGAAGAGACGAGGAGAGATCACCGTTGTGGAAAAGCGCACCAAGTTTGACCTGGACAAGAGGGTGATCCATACGGAGAAAAGGATCCCCAAGGTAAAAAATCCTATTAAGAACATGAACGATGATGATTATGAGTACGAGATCAAGGATAAAAGCTTTGATGACATCGTCGAGGAGAACGAGATAGGCGGGATCAAAAAGAGGGTTGACTCGTTGTTTATCAAGCAGCAGGAGATGAAGTAGAAGGTCTAACAGCTTGAAGACCAGAAGAGGTATCTAGAAGAGGACTTGGTGATATCGCAAGGCCAGCTGGAGACCGCCCAGGAGGAGGTCCAAAAATTAAAGGAGTAGCTTGCAGCCTCTTAGTAGGAGACAGCAGACCAGAAGACGGTCACAAATCAGTTGGTCGAAGAGAAGAAAGCACCACTGGCCCACGTCACCCAATTGTAAGATCAGCTTCAACAGATCCAGAGACAGCTGGAGGAGAAGGCTTCCCAGGCCGCTGCTTTTTCGAAGGATAGGGTTAAGGAGATCAAGCCAGTGTGCTGAGAGGGTACAGGACCAACGTCTCCAGGTCGTACGTCGTCCTAATGTTCATCGTTAGAGTTCAAGAATTTTCTGCCGAGGGAAAGCCTGCGGTAGAGGGGGCTAAGTGCCAAGCTCAGCAATGGCTCAGCTTGGCGACCAAACTTGAGAAGTTTTGGCGCCAGTGCCCCCAATTTCCCCCCAGGTACCAAATTGCCCAGGACTGGGCTGCTGCAAGGGCAACCTTGCATTTATATTTTAAAAAAATAGAGAAAATCAGGATGGCCAAGAAGATCCTGGATGCACTAGAGAAGGAGACATACATATGCCTGGTTCCCCTCCAGACCCTTGAGTCGTTGGGACTTCCGATTTTCGTCGATGATTATGGAGACTACTGCCCTAGATAGGAATTGATGCCAATCTGGGAAGCCTTTGAGGCAAAAACATCAGAAATTGACAATTGGGCGGACCAAGTCCTCGAGGAGCGGGTCACTCAGTTGGTCTCTCGATTCTGTCAAATCGGTACCTGCCTCCACGAATTGGGAGAAATATTTGCCATGAGTGATACATTCCAGGTTGAGGCATTCAGGCTTATGCTAGGTAACCTCAGTAATTTACAGCCCTTCAGTGAGGCAGCATGGGTCCCAAGCTCGGTCTGCTTATGAGCACGTCCGTGAGCACCCCAATCGTCAGGAAGAAGAAGAGGACGGAGAGCAGTCTGCTGAAGAAACGAAAGGAGAAGAGGAAGATTCAGGAAGAAGATCCGGTGAAGATAGTGACGAGGTTCAAAAGGGAATTCAGCAAAAGTAGCAGCAAAAGGAAGCAAGGAACCGAGGAAGACTCTGCACCCAAAGGATGAAGGCATGGGTCCTTGCATCGAGGCGAGCTCGATACCACGCGAATCGCCAGGAATGTTGTCACATTTTTTAAAGAGGTAAAATTTCTAAAAATTTAAGAAATTGTTGGTATTTCCCTCCTCTTCCTTGTAGTTTTTCTCCTACAGTTTCCATGTTTTCATGTCTTCCATTTTCAGTTTTTCTTGCTTTACTTGCAAGTATCTCACCTATTTGAAAAATGGGTAAAATTGTAAATAATTGTAAAATGTTCTAAGTGTACGCCGCCCGAATTCGTTGTTTTTCTCAAGCGCAACCCAACGTCGCAGCAAGTTTTAAGCGACATTGGACGGAAGAGGCAGGGAATATTGAAAATTTGTGTAAGTCTAGAAGCTGCCCATTGTCGCTCCATCTTGGAGCGTCGTCCATTGTCGTTCATCTTTTTGAGTGAAATTGGACGGAGGAATGAGGGGCCACCCAAAGCCGCCCATTGTCGCTTCATCTTGGAGCGTCGTCCGTTGTCGCTAACCTTTTTGAGCGAAATTGAACAGAGGAAGGAAAAAAAGATAAATAATTCTAAGTATTGGCCGCCCAAAGTCGCCCGTTTCCTCAAGCGTTGTCCGAAGTCGTTGCAATTTTTGAGCGGCATTGGGCGAAAGAAGCATAAAAATTAAAAAACTCCCAAGTGTTGCCCTGTCCAAAGTCGCTCCTTTTTGGAGCGTCGTCCATTGTCGCCCCCCTGTTTTGAGAGAAATCGGGTGGAAGGAGATACAAGAAGTCAGAAATGTCTTAAGTGAGAAGCTGCCCATTGTCACTCGATTTTTTCGACACCGTTCGAAGCCGTTGTCTCCCTCTGCTATCGCTTTCCCCCCTGAGTCAGTAAAAATCAGCAAGTTACTTCGGTCCTTTCACCATTCATCAGCTATCTTCAAATCAAGACCAAGCACCTGCAGTTTTAGGATCTGTGCCTGACAATATGTGATAGAAGGTGTGCCACCAAGGTACAACGTAGATGAAAATTGAAGAACCGACCATACCATGCCTACCAAATTAACTGAACATAGCTGCTCGCCTACCAAATCTGCACGATGTACCATTTCTAGGTAGATCTTGCTGCAGGTGCACTCACGGCCCGCAGGAGTCAAATCTCAGCAACTTTTGGCAGCTTTTTGTAGCTTTTGGCAGCTTTTGTCAGGTCTTGAATTTTGTGCTTGAATGTAATTGGGGGGGGGAATTCCTGCTATAAATAGCAAATGAACTTCATTGTAAAAGGGGAGAAGAGGGAAATATTTCTAGAGAGCTTTTGCTGTACCAAACACTTACTTCTAATTTAAAAGCATCCTTGGCTCTATTACTTGTCTTGTTCTTTTATGCTGCCTTCTGCTAATATTTCTGCTTTATGTTCATTTATTTTTTTGATTGCTATAATTCTGAATCCTGAATTGAAGCATTGGCAATTAGATGAATCTGGAATATGAAGCTGAAGGAAACATAGGGATGAGTAATAGTAATAGTTTCTATTACATGTTTTTGCTTTGATTGTTGTTGGTTTGTGTACTAGCTAGTAATCGTGTTGCTTGTTCTTCCTCACCCGAAGTACATGATATTTACATTTCTTTCTGCACATTTATCCCTTTCCAACACTTTTATCTAAAAAACCAAGTAGTATAGTATAGAAAGTCGGCCTTCTCCAGAGATTGGCATGGAAGGCATCCCTTCCTTCTAGCCTTTCAATCTGCTGGGCAAATCTAGGGCGGAATAGATTAAAATCCTTTCCTAAGTGGCAAATTCGTAACCAATAGTGATACCCAAGAAAAAGAAAAAGAAAAGCAAGTACTAGCAATGACAAGAGCTCACACTAGAAAAATGGAGCAGTATCCAAACCCTGCTAAGGAAAAAGAGTGATGGCAAGAAGCCCACGAAGTGGTAAAGGAAGAGTTGGAGAAGGAGAAACAAGAAAGATTACTCCAAGAGAAAGCCCTGAAAAGGTCGGAGATAGTGACAAGTAAGCAAGCATCGATGGAATGCTTGGCGACACAAGTACTGAGCACAACCATGGAAGTTAAAGTATCAAGTCTACTTAGTGCAGTGCCCGAATTATACACCACGGTTGGTGAAATGATAAAGACAAGGAAAAGAGAAGAAGTTCGGGAAGTAGCCAACATCAAACAAGAGCAATTCATTGATCCCACAATCCTAATGATCGAAGCCAAAAAGAAGCCAACCTTGGTTCACATGGAGATATTGGACCACAAGCTAACTCAAGTTATCGTAGATGGAGGATCAAGTGTGAACATGATGCCGGAGAAGACATGGAAAAGCATTGGACAACCCACATTGTGATCTTCAAATTTCAGATTGTATGGAGTAGACTAGTATGGAATAGAGACGAGAGGTGTACTGATGAATCAAAGAGTGCAGATAGCGGAGCAAGATTTCACCTTGGATTTCGTAGTGATGGTCATGCAAAAACCTACTTATGACGCATTGCTTGGACATGGATGGCTAAGAATGGCGAAAGTAAACCATAACTGGGAGAAACATCTCACTTTTAAGAAAGGCCAACATAAGTACATGATTAACTTGAAGAATCAGTCTTTCAACCAAGACCATGCAACCTCGGATGAATCAGGAAGTTCATCATCAGATGGCAAAACAGGATATGAACCTGATGGAGTGTTGCAATTGGAGTACATGGAAGATGAGAGGGATGACGACAGAGGTCTACTTCATTGGCAAATGGAAGACTATGAGTATGAGGTATTCACACCTTAATGCTTATGCATCCACACAGAAGATGAAATCCAAGAGGAAGAAAAGGAGCCAGAAAAAGGTTAGAGTAGCAAAAAGAGATCAACAATAGAGAAGGACCAGGAAAATGAAAAGTGGACATTTCCAAAAACTTTGTAGAATATACTATGGGTGATGCGGTAATTGAAGATAAACCAACTCATCCCATTTATGTTCTAAAGGTGGTAGAAGAGCCTAAATCTATCAAATACGAAGGACCAAGGATGGTGCAGATTAACCTTGGCGAGGAAGGCAAGGAGAAGATGATCAAGTGTGGAGATGATTGGGATCCTATGCTCAAAGCAGCAACATTTAAGATCTTTATGGAGTATAAAGATGTGGTTGCATGGACCTACAAAGATTTGAAGGAAATACCACCAGAACTATGTGTACACAAGATTCCTTTGATCGAAGGTGCACAACTAGTACGAAGAAGACCATACAAAATGAATCCAAAGTATGCAGCTTTGGTGAATGCCGAGATAGAGAAGATGCTAGACACAGGCATTATCTTCAAAGTTATGACAAGTGAATGGGTGTCACCTATAGTGATTACCCTGAAAAGAGAAGCAAACAAGATTCGGATTTGTGTGGATTTTCAGAGTCTGAATGTCGTAACTATAAAAGATCCCTTCTCGATTCCTTTCACAGACTCCATATTGGAGGAAGTAGCCAAACACGAGATCTATTCATTTTTGGATGGATTTTCGGGCTATAACCAAATCAGCATTGCAGAAGAAGATAAATTGAAGACCACTTTCATAGTGGAAAATGGCATATATGCATATAACCGCATGCCTTTTGGACTATGTAATGCATCGACTACCTTTCAAAGAATCATCTTGTATATTTTTGATAAAATGTTCATAGGAAATTTCAAAGCCTTTTGGATGATTGGTCCTTGTATGGCCGAGGACTGGAACACTTGAAGGCATTGGAAGAATGCATGAGTTTGTGCAGGAGAGCACGGATCACACTAAATCCAGGAAAATGTGTCTTGATGATGCCATATGAGAAACTATTGGGACATATTGTATGTCAAGAAGGCTTGAAGCCAGACCCAGATAAGATTCGGGTAATATTGTTGATGGAAGAACCATATGATGTAAGTTCCATGAAAACCTTCTTAGGAACAGTGGGCTATTACTGGAGGTTTATCAAGAACTATGCACAAATTGCCCATCCACTAGATGCTCTCACGCATAAGAGTGTTCCTTTCAAGTGGGCGGAGGAGCACCAAGAGGCTTTTGAAGGATTGAAGGCACATTTGGTGAAAGCACCTATCCTAGTTTATCCAAATTGGGAGGAGTTCCATGTTCACGTAGATGCCTCAAACTTTGTGATTGGCTATGCCTTGGGAGAAGGGTAGTTTGGATTGGACCAACCCATTTATTTTGCAAGTCAGTTGTTGTCAAGGGCGAAGAAGAATTATAGCACAACGAAACAAGAAGCATTGGAGATGGTTTATGCAATATAAAAGTTTAGGCATTACCTACTAGCCAACCCATTTGCTTTTTACATAGACCATCAGGTGTTGTTATACTTGATTAACAAGTCGATGATATATGGATGAGTGAGCAGGTGGCTCCTCACACTACAAGAGTTCATGTTTTGAGTGGTAATAAGGCTAGGAAAGAAGCATGTAATAGCGGACCAACTATTGAGGACTCGCTCAAGAGAACCTGCAAAAGGAGGAATACAAGATGAATTCCCTAACGCACAACTATTTATGATAAGTGCGATACCAACATGGTATAAACATATTGGGGAATATCTATCGATAGGAGAGCTACCAAAGGAGATGACAACAATAGAGCAAAGAAAGATCATTACAAAATCGACACCATTTACATTGATTGTAGGCTTGTTATATAAGATGGGCAAAGACCACATCTTGAGAAGGTGTGTGATGGAGGATGAAGTACAACAAATATTAAAGGAGGCACATGAGGGATTGGTTGGAGGCCATATGGGGCCAGATGCAACAGCAAGGAAAGTGTTGTTGGTAGGACTGTGGTGGCCCACCCTTTATCACGATGCCAAAGAGTATGTGAAGGCATGTGATACGTGCCAGAGAATGGGGAAGCCATTAAAAAGAGATTTCATGCCATTACATCCTTCTCAACCCCAAGAACTTTTTGAAAGGTGGGGATTGGATTTTGTGGGACCACTTTGAACAAGCCAAAAAGGGAGATGTCGATATATTGTAGTGGCAACAGAATACTTGATGAAATGGGTAGAAGCAAGGGCTCTACCAGATAATTCTGCAAGAAGCACTGCTCATTTCTTGTATGAACAGGTTATTACCAGGTTTGGGATTCCCCTACAATTGACGAGTGATAGGGGAGGTTGTTTCATCAATGAGATTATACAAAACCTAACCACAGAATTCAAGATTTTCCACTCATTGTCTAGCCCATACTACCCTAGGGCAAATGGGCAAGCAGAGGCAATGAATAAGGTCTTGGTTTCCATCATGTACAAGACATGCGGCGTGGAGGGCGTCGATTGGGAAGATCAATTACCAGCAGTCTTGTGGGCGTACAGGACAAATTTCAAGCCAACAACAAATCATACACCCTTCCAATTAATATATGGACAAGAGGTGATTGTACCAATTGAATTCTTGGTACCGAGTCTGAGAGTAGCAATTGAGAATCGCCTGAGTGATGAGGAGAGCATGGAAGAGAGGCTCACAACACTCGTACAACTAGGAGAAAAGAGGGTGATGGCACAATGGGTGACAAAGATTGCCCAACGACGACGTAAATTTTGGCATGACAAACATTTATGAAAAATGGACTTGAAAGTTGGTGATTTAGTGCTCAAATATAATGGGAAACGAGAAGTCAAGCCAAGAAAATTGAAGACCTTATGGCTTGGACCCTTCCAAGTGGAAGAAGTACTGGACAATGGGGTTGTTCGAATAAGGAAATTGGATGGTATAGTTTACCTCAAAAATGTAAATGGTTCTAAGTTGAAGGTGTATAAGGCACAAGCATAGGTGAATGTAATCAACTTGGAATCATCAAGGAGAAACTTTTGGAAGAATGACAGAAGAGCTACGACCAGGGATGTGATTTTACGAACATGGAGAGCCGAGTAGAATCACTAGAGAAGAAGATCAAATGAACCTAGAATGACTATTCGGAGCAAAAGGGGAACCTGTAATCGAACAGAGGAAGTTGGAACCTCGAGACAAGGAATGTAGATGATTACAAGTTCACATAAGGTTTCTGAATAATGAAGGAGAAGAAAGACTTCAAACCCTCACAGATGTCGCATTACAGGAACAAGACCCTGGTCTCTGAGAATGAAGGGGATGAGATTCAAAATGAAGAATCAAGGATTCTGCAACAGATGATTAAGGAGACGCATTAGTTACAGGAAGAATATGAAACCCTAAGAATACATAATGCATGAATGAGAGAATAGGTGATTCACAAGCTAGATGAAACAAATGCAGAGAATGAACGAAAGAGAAGAATTACGAAGAGTAGAGTTGAACAAATTTGATCAACAATTGGAGAGACAAACAATGGAGTTAAGGGAAAGTGCAAATAGCAATGAGGAAGCACCTTCGAAAAGTAGCCTATTCTCCTTAGACTCTAGTAGTTCCTCTTCAAAGACGTTGAGAATTCAATTGAATACAAAAAATTCTTCTAGTACTACCTCCCCATTGACAAGATGTTCTAGGAGATAAAGGAACATGATGCCACCAGAGCAAGAGGAGACAATTGAACTTCAAGGAAGAATCAAGAATAAATCTCAACAAGGTCTTGTTGATTGTATAGAACATCGAGTGAGCAAAGAACAAACTACTACCATTTTATGGAGAGATGTTAGAGAAGTACGTGAACAACCTAGGAATGGAGGATGGATAGAAGATTCAAGCAACAATGAAAACTTTCCTAGGGATCCTAACACTCCATACCCAAGTCCCAATATTGAGCGGAGAAGACAAAGAGATGAAGCTTGAAGTCAGCAAGTCAGGGTACGATTTTTCGAAATGGTTCAAGTGATTGAAAATAATGAACCACTAATGCCTCAGGAGGAGGAAGAAAGAATGGAAAATGATTCAAATGGTGATAATGAATCAATAAGAGGACCACAAGGGAGACCGAAGGTACAAGAGTATCAAGTCATTGCATGACAATTGAGAAGACAAAGAAGAGTGCAGGAAATGTCTAGGTGGCCTATGCACACAATAGGCAAAGGGAATGATTCAAGCACTGACTCTACCTTCTCAGATCAGTATAGGGATGCATTAGCACAATGTGAACCATAAAGACACTTTGAAGAGGCAAGGTGGCAAAGAAGATTGTTGCGAGCAGATAGGAGGTTGAGACTCCTAAGGCAAATGTCACCTGGAACCCAAAATCATGAAGGACAACCTACAAGAGGAGAATCAATTAATCAAGCAAGGAACAAGGTAACATGAGTAATCCAAGGAGTTCGACAAGACTTTTGGGTAACCCAAGTGTACCTAACCAAGGGGGGAGTTCGGTTGGTCTCCTTCCTAGTAGCTCGAGGAGAAGAAATTCCCCTCTTGCTACCCATAGGTCGACTGGTCAGTAGAATAGGCCGTAAAGACTATTCACAGATACAGTACAAAACAAGCAAACACAAGTTCATGAGGATGGGCTACTAGGCCTACCTCATCGAGCCCGTGGGAACCAAAGATGTCATCAAGAATGACTGAGGAACCAGACGA
The DNA here is from genome assembly GCA_028583015.1 of Wollemia nobilis. NCBI lineage: Eukaryota > Viridiplantae > Streptophyta > Pinopsida > Araucariales > Araucariaceae > Wollemia > Wollemia nobilis. Next base: position 2,314,084 of record JAQPPZ010000232.1, read on the forward strand.
ATCCCAAATAGCTAGGAGTTCAACAATCCAACGCAAGGGAGATTCGACCAGAAAGAAGAGGAAACGCTTCGAACGATTTCAAGGAAGATAAGGATTTCAAAATAGGGATCAAGCACCTCCAAGAAATCTAGTTCAAAATTTGATACACCAAGAGGAAGTAGAATTGAGAAGACATCACAACAGACTTAGAGGTAGGAGACAACCTGCAAATAGGACGATAGTAATCCATCAAAATGATGGTAGATAGGGCAACCATCATCAGGAGGATAGGATAGGGTAGAATTTTGTTATGTCAATGACATAGTATTGTCATGATGACGACAGGTAGCAGATCCATCATGATGACGACAGGCAATAGATCCATCATGATGACAATAAGCAAACGTTTCATCTTGATAACGATAGATAGGAGATCCATCATGATGACGATAATAGAATAGATCCTCAATCTTCTCGTTGTCTATCGATGGATAGAAGATGCCAACAAGGAGAGGAGGATAGGATGGATTGGCGTATTATGAGGACTAGACATGATCAAAGGTAAGATCAATAATCAAAGATACCCTGAAGTCAAGGGAACCATCGTAGTAGGCAGTAGACATAATCAATTTATGATAATGAGGACTCAGTAAGTGAGGAAAATGGTAGTCATCGATAGGAAGGAGCGTCAACAAAAATATTGGAAGTTCGCATAGGCATTGCCATGCGCTTCACGCAACGCTGGTGACTTAAGGGAAGAAGTTGCAAGTAAAAAAAGATAAAATAAGAAAAAAGATGAAATAAAGAAAAGAAAATTAGAAAAGGATGACAATTACATGCAAAAGTGGCAAATGCAATAGTTGAAGCAAGAAGTGGCAGTTGCTAAATGGTTGCATGGGCGACAATGACAATGGGCACAAGTTATAAATAGGATGGCCAAGGGAAGGAATGCTCATTGTTTGCAGATTGAAGCATTTGCATGAGTGAAGCTAGAGTTGGAGATTCGCTAGCAGGAAATTTGTGCATCAAAAATTTTTAGACAAAATGAAGGATACCCTAAGTCGTAGACAATTGGCAGATAATAAGTCTTCATGGAGATTTCCAAATTCACTATGCATTTGCAAGATATTTCTGCTACGACATTCGCAGTCGGACAACCTTAGCAAAGAATTGCAGTCGAAACACAAGGAGATGGAAGAACAAGCAATTTGTTTGTGATTGCGAGGAGTCACATCTTCTATCATAATTTTCCTTCCACCAACAAGTGACCTAGCCATCATACATGCCAATGGTTGTCAAGAAGGTCGACAAGGAGGGAGTCGTTAGATGTGTTATATAGGTCGGTAAGGAGGGAGCCATCAAACACGTCAACTGAGAGGTTGTCATCAAAGCAGTGTCGTCATCTAATGAAAACAACAACAAAGGAAGTCATCATAGGTCCATAGTAGTCAACCAAGGAGAGCCACCAATGCTACCACCATCACAAAGTCAGGGAGAAGAATTATCATCATCAGGAAAGGATGAGTCGAAGTCGATCGAGTCAAATCGGAGTGACTGATTCAGAGCACTCTGGAGGTGAAAGAGCACATGTAAATCTACAATAAGAAGCACAACCAAAGTCAGAGTCTAGAAAATGACTCCGACACCACCAAGAACACTCATGCACTGAAGGGAAGGCACACAAACAAGTACCAAATCTTGAGAAGGGGCAGACTCAAGGAAAGCAAATGTGCTCGCAAATAGTGGTGTCAAAAACAAAAGAAAAGGAGATATGACAATCTGATAAAGACCGGATACCCCTTAAGGAGATTACGTGGATCCATGCCACTAGGGACTATTGCAGACAGTGGTGGGAGCAAACACCACCCAAGGATGCACTCAAGCAAAAGTTAAAGGAGGCCAAAGCAAATTTTATCTTGCAAGTCCCTAATTTTGATAAGGAATTTTATAAGGAGTATATGTTGCAAATGTTGGTAACGTATGATCCGATCAAGCATACCAGTATAGTACAAGTGGGAGACAAGGAGATACGAGTGGTGTATTTAGCTGAGGTGTTCAAAAGAACATTTGGATTGTCGAAAGGGGGCAACCTATAGTAAATGAACGAGTCAACCCTAAGAAAAGTCAACAATTGATCTAGAGTGTCACGACTCTGAAGGAGGAACTTGACAATCTATTGTCACATGGAAGTCGTGGGGTCAAACCGACTCAATTGTTGGATAAGGGACTTCAATGCATTATGAATGTACTGATGGCCAGGCTATCTAGGGAGCAACGATCTTCAGAACTACTGATTTGGTTGATACCCTACTTACAAGGCATCGAGAAGGGGGTAGCTTATGACTGGGCAACCTACTTGGCAATACGTATCTAGAACTTTTTGATGCGTACCACCAAGAACTTCTCAATGGTCTTCCATGTGATTAGTCTATTTTTGGATGATGTATACAAGGTAGGTGTGTTGATTCCAGGATTGGACCCTCCCAAAGACTTACCAGAGTTAGCACCATCAATTTTGAGGTGGATGGATGCTAAACCACAAGTGAAGAAGCCTACTCCAAGTAAAAAGCAGAGAGTAAAACAATAGTTTAAGAAAGCTTCACTTGAAGGACCTGTCAAGGAATTCGAAGGGGAGGAAACTGCACCAAGAGAAAAGGAAGTGGCACCACCAAAAAAGGAAGTTGCACCACCAACAAGGTAGAGGAGGAAGTTTTTGCCACCCGTACCATCGCCATCACAGTCGCCAAATTCCATTCAAAGGATGACAATGGAGAAAATCACCAAAAGTCAAGCGGTGGTGCGTAACATTGAGCAATCATTGCAACAAGCACAAACTATACCATTGCGAGAAGTGATGGGGATACACGAGGAAGACTTTGAGATCCCAGAGCCTCTTAAGGCAGTACCAACAGAGGGAACAAGTAGTGTTGTTCATGTTGGGCCTACAGAATTTTTGGCAGAAGCCCAAGTTCGGGAATCCTTGGCATCACCTGATGTACCCTCAAAATTTTGGTATGAAAGAACCTCAGTCACGCAAACATTACGAGCTTATTCATTTGAAGAAATGCTCGCAGCTACTAAAGCAGAGGAAATAGGACGAATTGTAGAGCCAGACACAACAAAGGAGGTAGAACAGGAGAAGAGGAGTGAAGAAGCAACACCACTTAAAAAGGCAAGAGGACCTAGTAGGAACTCAACTGAATCCTATTTTAGTGGAGGAAGAATTGACCAATGTGCAGCAGGAAGTGACGACAGCACAAGAAGAGAATCCACAATAGAGCATACCTGAAAGGGAACCAGTACCAACTACTGGAGAAAGTAGCTAGTCATATTTACCTTCAGAGCAAAAGATGATTACAGAAGGGAAAGCGGCTAAGAAGCCAATTGACCTTTCAGGAAAAGGGAAAGAGCCAGAGGTAAATTCTAAAGAAGATGAATTTGATGTAGAAGATGAGGACCTGTCTAACCACATAATGATAGAAGTGTTTAATTTTCAAGATCCACCAAAATTAGAGGCACACATTAATCAGCAAGTGATTGCTTGTTTTACCAAGTTAACCCATGTGATGGATAGAATGAGGCTAGAGTTTGAAGTGGGTTGTGTCAGACATTGGAAACAATGGTAGTTGATGGCAAAAGAGGAGCTAGATAAATTGGTACAATAGGCTGGAAAAGGCAACTGGCGAGCAAATATTTCCAATATTTACCAAGAACAACCATGGGATCTGCCCACTGAACATCTCAAGACAATGGAGGGAATGGAGAAACTGCTTGAGGGGATACCGACACTTTATCTTGAACCAGCTCAAGTGTATGTGGTGGGACATAGTACTCATACATCTTCTCGGAGCATGACAGGAAGTAGGTCATAGGTGGAACTGGTACCCGAATTATTCCCAATGTAAAGCCAGATCAACTTTGTAGCACATTAGCTATATTGGCTAGCCGAGGGGATCAAGCAGATTCACATGACTAAAAGGACTCTGGTCCAACGATTGCAAGGTATGGAAGGACAACTGCAGGTCACAAAGGAAAAACTGCAAGAAACAGAATAAAAGTTGGATAATGATGTAATTCAACTGCAAGAGACTATGGAACAAATTCAGGTAAAGCAAAAGGAATTACAAGATCTTCATGCTCAGCTCAAAAATAGGAAACAAATTATTATGGAAATGGATGAGAAACTGTTGCAACAACAATCGACGAAGGCACTATTGCTGCAACAACAAGCAGAGTTATTGGCTCTAGAAAAACCAACGTGAGAATGCCTTGTTGAAGGAGATGGAACAGGCCAAACAAAAGCAGACATTGCTTAGAGAGTTGGCTCAGACAACAACATGAAGCAGCTCTCAAAACTAAATTGGAACACAGGAAACCAACTTCCTCTACTCTAACACAACAACGAATGAAGGACATCTTTGTCAGATGTGAGGAGGAACTTTTGAAACAATTGTAGGAAATGGAAGATAAGGCCAATGCATATGGTGTAGAATGGGCCAAGTACTACAATTATGCAAAGAAGCTCCAAGATGAACGAGAAACCTTCAAACTTCACATTCAAGAATTGGAAGGACTTCAAGCATCAGAGCCAAAGGAGGTCGAGTCCCCAACAAAACAATGTAGGAAGTCGTTGAGGACATCGACCAATGTAAAGGGGAGGATAGATGTAGACAACAATTCCTAAAAGAAATGAAGTGTTTGATAGAATGTCTATGCATCAAAACATTGTACATTGCTTTTACGTAGGAATGGCATGCAAAATAGTCAAAGTGGTCAAATGTAATGTCATTTAGTAATTAGCAATAATAATTGCAATGTAATCAAATGTCATTTGCAAATGGTTAACTGATTTGTTAATTGCGTTGTTAAGGCTGAAATGAAAAGTAGTTTTGGTAGTTGAGGCCTGGTTGGTTATGGTAATTACTAGAGCCACACTATAGATAGACCCCTTTCATTTTGTAAAGGAATCCATCCAGATACATATCCATTGTAGAGGAGAGCAGCCACTGTAAGGAGATAGTGCTATATGTGAGATTGTTGCAGTCACATGACTAGGATGTAATTGTCCTCATGATAATGCAAGGATACCATTTTGTGCCAACTATATCTCTTTGAATGCTTGTATGTGTTAGAATCGATGTTGTGTTACAGTATTACAGGGAGGAGTGCTCAGACGAAATGTAGCAGTTGTAGGGACGACACCATCTAACTATCCAAGGAGCCGACACAAACTTGCCAACACAAGCCAACCAACATAGACAAGTCGTCACTCTATTGTCAACATGCAGCTAGCCATCATAGCTTGAGCTGACATGGGCTATGCTGACATGAAGTGTCGACATCCATCTTGTTGAAGTGCCAACATCCATCTTGTCGTCATGCCTGTACCATCATGTCGTCTTGAGGTGCCAACATCCATCATAGCACATTCGACAACAGTCATTCCATTAGGAACAGTTTCATCTTGAAGCAATCCATCACAAGTTGATCCGTCATCAGGAGTTTGTTGTCTGAACAACATTAACACAAGGAATATCAAGCCGACATTGACATGCTCCTTAGCATGTATTGCCAATTCCCCTCCCACTAAAACTATCATTCCCTCATCTCGAGAAGTCCTCACCGTTGTCTACAAAGCTATTGGTAGCCTATCTCTAAGGGAAGGTTCATTAGGTTTTTGACTCCCTCCCTCCCCATTCCATCACTAATTGGGATCAATTGGCTACTCTCCTCATGGATGGGTTCAAGATGAAGACAACTACCAAAAAGGACTGGAACCAATAGGAGGTGCCAGCACCAATGCCTCCTCGACAAGAGCCCACTGCTCCCCGCAAGGAGATCACTCTGGTGCAAAACATAAACAAGAAAAAGGTAGATGTCCAATCAAACCCATCCTTGGGAGAACCTAAACCCATTACTCACATCCACTCCAAGGAAGCATTTTAGTTCCGATCGGGCGCCTTTACTGCTCAGGAAAAAATGAGCCAACCAACCAATCCAAAAGGAGCGACAAATGCTGAAAGTTGATGGTCCAAGGAGCAAAACCTGCACATGTCCAGCAACGACATGAGGGACCCAAGTCTCCAAGTGTATGAGCTACCCATGCCAAATCCAGATGCAATATTTTGCATGAGCCTATGGACTCATTCTCTAATGTGGCCAAACAACAAAGGGCCTTGGGAAAAAGCAAGTCACGTATTCAAGAAGATGAACACGAGGGAAAAGTAGAAGTTTGGATCACTTTGGTCCAAACATTGCAAATTCTGATGAAGGAATGACACATGACAAATATGGCATAAGATAAGGCATCAAGTTTTGCATACCATAGTATAAATACTCGACCATTACAAATAAAGCTAGTGTCACCAAGCGTCATTCTAACATTGGTGAAACCAGGTAGCGGCATGTAAAGAGGAGAAATAGACAAGGACAACCCACACATGAAAGTTATAGGAGGGTGTGCCAAGGAGTTCACGTGAGAGAAGGCTACATGGACCACAAAAGATGGACATCAACAAAATAGCTAGGAACGCATGAAATCTTGCCATCGTCGATTCACTTGTAGCAAAAGACCACCACACAAACTGGAGCAGAAAATGATAAATGACTTACCCAATTTGGGTGAGCCTATAAAAGGATGACCTTCTCTAGGCATCCCATTCGCTTTCTGATAGAGTGACCTTTCTAGAAAAATATTTGCCTTCCTATCCGCTTGCACCTCCATACCACAAAAGGAAGTGAGAAGACCAAGAGCCCCTTTTATGTTCCAAGTAGTCAATGACGCAAAGATGCTCAAAATACTGATAAGGAAAGGTTTCGAAAGGCACATCCTAAAGCTCCTTGCAACACAGAGACAAGCTAATCCACCAACCCAAGTGAGAAAGTGACTCTAGCCTCCTACTTTCTTCTTTCCAGGATGGCCGCTCAAGAAAGTTCCGCCAAAAGCAAGCAATAGAGAAAGTTATGTTTAAAGGAAAATCCAAGGTAAAGACCCAGAGGTACAATATAGAAGCATCAATGCAACACCAAAAATAAGGCAAAGGGAAGAGCAGCCAAAAGGGCAAAATTGTGCTAGGAAGAGGGATCAACAAAAAGGGTGCAACCCGATCTCCTCGCACCTTTCGAGAACAAGTTTTCCAATTTCACAAAAACAAGGATTTCCCCAATTTTTGACTCTATAGCCAAAGGATAAGGCGGTGGCTTCTTGGGTTCCTTGTCCTCATTGAGTTGAGGATCCCCCATGAGTCACCAAAACTATAGTGAGTTCTCACTACACTTGGGTGGAGTAAGGCCAATTGGCCCCTTTTTGAAGGTTGGTTCCGGTAGAAGCTCAAAATATCCTAGGTTAGGGTGAAGTCCAAGTGGAACCGAACGAACCCCCTTAAAGAAGAGTGCAAGCAAATGCAGGCACAAAAGCCCGATAGTCGAACCCACATGGTGAAGGTTCACAACAAGAAAGCATAATCAGAGTTTCAATAAAATCCCAAGGCACCATAGCATACCATGTGGTCAAGCCCAAAAGAGAAGTTTGGCCCGGGGATGCCCAACCAAATCAAATAACCGATCATCCAGCTAGTGGTAGTAACCAAAATAACGAGGTGAAGCAGAAAGGAGAAACTATCATGAAGAGTGCCAATGAGGTCAAGGAATGCACAAGCAACATAGGCCCAACATATTATGTGGGGGTGTACAGTTCCCTAGATGGGTGGTCTTTTCTCCATGAGAAGGCATAACATCTAAGACACTATCATGAGTTCTCCAGAGAGGCGGTTACAGATTCGAGCTCATTAATGGCAGAAGATCCCTATAGCAGATCTCTATCATGGGCGAAGACCATCTCAAGCAACTCTAGATTCTGAAGCCTCGAGATTATACATCATTAATACAAAAGTATTGTAAGCAAGAAATCTCAAGCGATTCCACATTTTGAAGCCTTGAGATTATACGTCATTAATGCAAAAGTATTGTAAGCAAGAATTTTGAAAGGGGGCATTTTGAATATTTGAGGGAAAAGGGCCTCATGTATTATCTATAAATATGTATTATTCTTCTCATTGTAATTTATTGAAAAACCACTCGTTCTCCTAAGGGGTGCTTTCTTTTATTCTCTCCTATGTCTTGGCCTAGCTCAAGCCTTGTGTAGTCGGTCGAGGAGTTTCCAAACCTCTTTTCTTTGCATGTATGTAACTCAGAGTTTGCACTAATAAGAATTTGTGAATAATTATGAAATCCTTGTCCTGGTTCTAGTGCGGGTGTTCTATTTTATCACATGATCTTGGGGGGCCTATGTTCCTCGTGCATTGTCAACCACTACGCATGTGTTCACTCAACCTATCACGACACGAGAGGGTCTTAATAGGTCTTTGACGCATTGCCACCCTTAGATAGGCTAGGTAGATTTTCCTTTCTGCAATTTACTTTCTACATTTTTTCATGTTTCTCTTTCCTTTTCCCTTTTCCCTAAAGAAGTTGATTAGAATAGGTTAGCGCAGCAAAGGAAAGACAAGCACCAAAGATCACATCCAAAGCAAGGAGTCAACCTTGGGTAAAAAACCCCAAAGGTCATCCTATGGGAATCGTATACCACGCTTTCCCAAACTTCCCATCAACATCAACATGTGATATCATTACAAATTAATAGGATGTTAGGATAAAGGTTCTAATAAATACATGTTCACTGTGTGGTTATAAGATAATACAATTGAGGTCAATATCAATCCCAAACAAATTTTAAAAAATAATTATGTAATAATACAATAAATACTTAATTTTGTAAATAATTTAATAATAATATTAAAAATAAATGAAGATTTAAAAAAAAAAAACTTCCTAGGGTACTCCTCACAATGAGTTTTAGGGCAAATGTTGGCCCAAGTACTTCCCCTAGTTTAGCGGTCGGGACTTACACCCGATCCTGCAAAAGGTTATTAGCCTAATGCAGGCGCTTATTAAGCACCGAAAATAAGATCCTACAAAACAAAAAATAAGAGGAAATTTTTTTATTTTATTTTTTATACCCTAAAGCAAAAATAACCCTAAATGATCACTAAAATCCTTTTAAAATTGAACATAATAGACAGATTCCATCCTTTGACAAAAGTGTGTATGAAAGACATTTAATGGTAAAAGAAAATCATTTAAACAGTTTTGAATATAAAAGACATCCTTTTAAGATTGAATGAAAGAAAATCATTTAAACAGTTAACTTTAGTTTAGTATTATTTATTTATGGTTTTACTAACGAGAACAAAACATTTTGAGAGAATTTAAATGGTAAACAAGTCATTCATATTGCATCTTTTAAATTAAGATTTTAAAATTTTAAATAATCTGGTACACTATATATATATATATATAAACTCACACAATATTTTGTTTTAAAAATGAAGAGTTTGAAACTGTGAATAAAGTTTTGATTCAAATAAATTAAACAATGAAAATAACTATACATTAAATAAACTATTTACTCTAATTCATCTTACCTAACCTATCACTTATAAATGTAAAAAATTGGATGGAGGTAGTAGTCAAACCTATTCTCTTTAGTGTTTGTCAAGTTGGCAGTTCTAAGTTCTAATCCTGAGTTGTTTTGCTAATTGTTTGTCTAACTAGAAGTTGGTAGGATGTAATATAGCGGTAACTTTTCAGATTTGAAACGGTGCCAACCAGTTAAAATGATATAGCCCTTGATTTTGCACACAAAAGAAAAGCCCAGGTTGGCAGTTCTAATCCTGAGCTGTTTTCGCTAAATGTTTGTCTAAAGCCAAGAACTACAAAGATCCATCTCAAACCATGAGAAGACTGCAGACCAAACCAAGAGACACAACACCAGCCTGATAAGGAGGCAGGAAGCTCGAGAAGATCAACCCTCCTCAAACAAAATAAAATCTTTTTATAGATACAACAAGGACATTAAAGCATAATGGCTCATATACTGAAGTTTTCACAAAGGGAAAATACAAAGGTTTGGAGGAATATTTACAAGCAAAATACAATGTTTCCAAGTTGTTTCTAGGTTAACTTACAAATAAGTCAGAAAAACAGTCGTTTAGCCTGGATTCTGAACTAACAAAGATTTAACCTATCTAAATTTTTTAAGCTTTTTTTTAAGTAAAAAGTCTATGAAAAGACTAGAAAAGGAAATCACATTAAAGGAGTAAACTGAACGAATATAATGATGAGATTCATAGACTAATTAAAAGAGCACTTTATCAACATGAGCAAAACTTCCCCCTCAAATTGAAAAAGGAAAAAGAAATATGAAATTCAGAAGCATCTGTTTCAAGACTTTCAATAAACCTTGTCTAACAAAAAGAAATAAATCACTCATTTGAGTAATTGAAATAAATCACTCTAGTAGTCTCGAATCTAAACTGATAAGTACATCAAATTTCACAGCTAGCTATTCAATAAATCACAAAGGCGTCAAGATCACAAAGCCAATTCAGGATACTCGTTGTGAGTACCCCAGAGCTCACACATCACTAATTTCAACACATTGAACAGACCTGACAGTGAAAAGAAGTCAAGCCTCACCTTTGCCACTTTTGCAAGAAGTTTTTTATCCCTTTCTGATTGAAACCATGTTCTTTTAGGGCGTGAATAAATTTCATCCTTATGGTCCATCATGTTTTGTGCCTGTAGGGTTCTCACAATAGAGCGAAAAAGACATCATTGTCAGTGCTAAATTTAAAGGAATTAATTTATAAATACCAAAAGTCTAATGCAAGCATACAGCTCTATCACAAAATATGACAGTTAAATACCTTACTGGCCTCCATCTCTGCTTTCCTAAGTGCCCTCTCCTCCCTGCAAATATAAAGCACTTTGAGGTAATTAGTTCTTATTACGCGATACAAGACAAAAACGATGTCCTTTTAAGAGCAGCAAAGGTTACAACTTCCAACCTCTCTTCTTGAATGACGGCAGCAACATGCTCTTCCATTTCTTCAATACTCTGACACCACTTAGCAATGGACTGTTCTGCAACCACTCTACTAAGAAGCCTAGAACCAGCCCTTTTTGCCTGTAAGAAACAAATTAAAGTTACAAACAATTATCATGTACGATGGTAGGAAACCCTTCTTTACCAAGCACAAGATGCAAATCCAAATATCTAATAAAACAGAATAAATGTACCTTAAAATATAGGAAAGAAAAAGGCAACACTGCATAGGACGATCCATTGGACAATAACTTCAGAAAAAGGTGATAATAGCCCAGCAATGTTTAATCCTAAAATGATCAACATGACAACCATCTGACAGGAATACTTCAATGGGCCAAACAACCTTCATAGGAACATTTCAACAGAAAGCCCAGCTTGAACCACAACATAGTATATCTATTTATTTCAGCTTCTAAAGATTTACTAATTAAGAATGTCAGACACCTTAGTCTAGTCCTGAGAAGGCAGTCAGCAGACAGTTCCAAGAATTTAAACATATCATGAAGAATTATGAATCAATAAACTCTAGTGATAATTATAAGGGTGTGGCAAACCATCTCCATCAATATCAATACATGAGTGGCTATATGACAAGGAGCATACCACAACTACCTTCTCTTAAGTATAACTCAAAGACCAAAAAAAACATGGCAGTTAAATGAAAGAAGAAATGAATGGGTGAAAAATAGAATGACTAATGGCCACAATATAAAGCCAGAAACATCTACATAAAGTTCTTAAATACATTATAAATGGTTATCAAACTCAAAATCACCCATTTTCTGTATAAAGTTGCACTGATATTATAGATTTGGCTGCTTTGAACAAAAAATATTTCAAAGGTACAAGAACATTATCATATTCCAGGAAAAATAGCACTAAATACCTACAAATCAATAGCCCATTTCTCAAACAGCCCAGCAATAAAATAAAACCATTTATTGTCATTGAATCAAAAGAAAAGAAACCAACCATAGCCTTTATAAGTTTGCGATCCCGTTCAGTCACAAATGTGACAGCACAACCTTCTCTACCAGCTCTTGCTGTTCGACCAACTCTATGAACATAGCTGCAAGAAAGGAAGAAAAATATAATATAAAATATCCAGGAGAGAACAGAAAGAAAAATTCAATAGAACACATAAAGCAGACATGTTCCAAATTATTATATAAGTGCATTGTACATTTTCATATCCACAGAAAAATTATTTAAAGAGACGGATGGGGACAGAAAGAGACTGGTAGGGAGAGAGAAAGCACAACAGGCATTTCGCTGAGGAATGATAAATGTATCTGCTAAGCTTGACACCAGCCAAGCAGAAAGGTCCAAAACACATGGCAGACATCCAAGCAAATTAACTAAGTCTAGAGTATATCAACTAAGGTCCGTATTTAATACAAAGACATCCAGATATAAAACACATACCGTTAAGCAAGCACCAAAGACGATATACTAATGCAAGAAGATTTAAACAAACATTAGGAGCCTATGTGCCCTGATGTTTTGCCTGGCATGAACATTCCTGATTGTTAAGAATGTTTGAGCCAAGTATAGCCACCAGCGTTCATTTTTTATAGTAGAATTACATATAGAACGAGGAAACAAAAAAATTGGTCCACGTGACATCAATTACTATACAAGTGGATGCTGAATCATAGGGTATAAACAATTTAGGCGAGAGGAAAAAAAAGTTTGTCGATAAATTGATTTTCAGCTCAATTAAAGGCAGACCTAAAAGTAATATCCAAACCATCTTGTCAAAGTTGCATTTCAGTTAAATGGAATAGATGAATCAATTCAAAAAGCTTTTGCATAAGGGAAATCCTCAAAAGTGGCCAAAATAAGCAGTCTTCACCATCTCAATAACAAAACTACATGACAAGAACAGAGACTATCTTCAACTAATTCTTCACCGTTACAAGTACTTTATATACATCTTGTTCTTTAAATCTATAATCACATTATTTATGCAGTTCTTTAAATGAGTTCAGGAAGACATTTATGGGAGAAACTGTTTTCATAGATCAAACACCCTGCATTGATTACAAACTAAACTGAAAATATGAAACTTTATATATACTTACACTGTAATGTCACGGGGACATGCAAAGTTTTTAACTGTCCGAACACCAATTATATCCAAGCCCTACATATAAGAAGTTATGAAGGAGCAATAAAACCACAAAACTTAAGCATTTGTAGACAGCAAAACTAAATAAGTATTTTCTTGTGGAAGATTCTCAGTATATTTCATCATAACAAACACCATAACATTCTATATAGATTTTGAAAATTTGCGCTTACTCGAGCAGCTACGTCAGTTGCAATGAGAAAATCAACTTCCTGTTTTCTGAACAGCTCCAAAGCCTATACAATGGTAAAGAAATACAACTGCGTTAGCCAAAACACCAAAGATTTCATTAGCTAGCAATAGAGAGTTGTGTGCCTGCAGTTACAGAAGCATAATGTAAAATAAATGTGTATGCACGTGCACATGCATGTGTGAGAGCATGGACATGCGTGTGCGTGTGATGTGCGTGTGGTGTGTGCATCTTAATTTCAATAAGATCAAGACATTTGCAAGCAGCCATCATTTCTTATTACATTAAACAAATCACTTTAAAAAATTACATCATTTCTTACTCCTTCACTTTGTGCAGCCTGGTTTATCCAAAGTAACATATATAATCAGGCAATTTCAAATTTTTCAAACATGCGAAACTAAAAATATCAAGAAAAGGGCATAAAAAACTATATTAGAGCCATGTTCTATGGCAAGGCAGAGCAATTGCCGTCATGAGAACCCATGTTCAAGCTTGGCTGGCACATGTCCCATGTAAAAGTGAGAGTGTAAATGCTAAACACAACAAATGGGGCTCTGTGCAAGTCCATGGTAGTTTTGGCAGAACATTAACCCCTTGGATATGGCTATTAACCACATACATATGTATATGGACAGATATAGAGTACATATAAATACACATGCACAATTCTGAATCTAGCTGAAATGGAGATATCCAAATAGAAGTATAAACACAAACAATCACAGAAATTCGAGAACATCAAGAACAGCATTAACAAAGAAAGAAAGGGGGAGAAAAAGAAAAGTGCATGCATCCTTTACTTTCAATATATAGCTAGATACCAATAATAAAGAAAATGATAAATTAGGCATATATGAAACACACCAAAACAAATTTGAGTTTAAAGTTTCTATTCTAAGTTCTTATTTCTTTTTAAGTAACTTAAGAGTTCAATGTTTATATTCGGTTAAGCTTATATTTTTTAGATTCATAAATATAGAAAATATTTATAATATATGTTTATTATATTTATTTAATTTTGACATAATAATAATTAGGAAATGTTGTTTTAAAGACCCCATTTTTTAAGGGTTTTTAATTTATTAATTAATTGCTATTTTTATTTGATAAAATACAGCTGATTTCTTACAGGTCCAAGTGGAAACGGACCCGTACATATACATATAGTTGATTAAGCCACATTAATACTCACATCTAGAACAGAGAAACTTTTTACTGTAGAAATATATAATAAAGAGGCTATAGCAAGCATGAGATCAAACATCAGAACCTCCAGTGGCTTGGTATGCTCCACGTTGTCCGGATTCTCAATTTCCACCAGGTTACCAACAAGCATCATAGAGCAACTGTGCATCCTACACAACATTTCTTGAGCATGAATTGCTTGTTGCCACAACATATATCATGAAGACTACACCAGATGTTCACGAGCCCAACGTAAAACTGTTTGTTCTTTTTCATGTTCCGTACCCTAGCATTGTCTAGCTTCTTCAAAACATTCTGAAAACCACAAGAAATTTTCTCACTCAGAGATGAGAGCAAGGCCACCATTGAATCACCTCCACACTTTCTTCCATTTTTTAAACTCTCATTCTTGTACTCGTACAAAACATACTACCTTGTCAAAGAAAAGGATTCAGGTCCCTAATGACACTTCCCAATCCTCCCTCAGCCAAACCGTCATGACTTGACAAGCTGGTGGATTTGTTTGAGTATAAATTCAGCTGTTTAGTTTTCCCGCCGGGGGGGGGGGGGGGGGGGGGGGTCTCGCCCCAAAAATTCCCCCCCCCCCCCCGCCCCCCCCCCCCCCCCGGCCCCTCCTTCTCCCCCCCTCCCTTTTTTTTTTTTTCCCCCCCCCCCCTTTCGTTCACTTTTTTTTTTTTTTTTGGGGGGGGGGGCCGCGGCGGCGGGGGCGCCCCCCCGCGGGCGGCTTTCATCAGACTGCAAACCACACTTTTCTTTATTCTTTGTGTTCTCAGTACAATGTGAGCTTTCTGCTTGATAACTACTAGTAAGAGTAACCATCACTTTCATGGACAGGTTACCTATAAGATCATTAGGTTTCCTTTTCCTCCATGGACTGGGTGGATAAATGATCTTCTTCTTGAGCACAAGGAATTTGACAAACTCCCTCTTCTGCCCAAATCATGTCAAAGTCCTCAACATTTACTACGCTGTAGGCAGTAGTTGGTTGGACAGCCGGCTTTCCATGATTTGAGAAACAGATATCTATAGACTACCAAGTTCATCTTTTCTGTTTTAGGGGTTCTTGTTATCAGAGCTTGATAAGTCTGAAATTCCAGACAATAAACTTCTATTGGCCAAGCAACTGAACCATAAGCTGTTGCGCAGACTTGAGGATATCTTTGTTGGTGTCAGGGATATCTGTTCTAGCGTCTTCTAAATCTTCTTCTTTCAGACGCAAAACGAAAAGAATAAACTGAGAAAGGATATAACCCAGAGAATAATTAGTATGAAGAATTCTGTACTTGACACAAATGACAAAATAGAAAGGGATAAGAAAGCAAAGCACCTCCATTTCACATCAAGGTAAAGGGACCCAAAGAACATACAAATGAATGGAAGGATAGATAAACACCCTACATGATAAGAAGGAAGCAAGGCAACTGCAGAGGTAAACCAGGAGAGATTCATATAAAAGACAAAAGAAGATGGCACAAAGTCCTTTTAGTCCAGCTCTAGAAACAGGAGTGTCGTGTAGATAACAAAGGAAAATATTAAGAGACCATCTAAATCAGGGTTTCCTCAGAAGACACATTGGGGAAAAAGAAAACAAACTAATATAAGAAGAGGCACTAAAAAAACATGCCCTCAATATAGAAACTTGCCCAGCATAATCCAATGGAAGGTTATCTATAGAAAAGAAAACAGCCCAAATTTATTCCAACTGCCAAATTTCCTCATTGTTTCCTCATCATAAGATGTTCATCTTTTAAATGAGCTTCATTTTCTTGTGGTAGAAGGAAATCCTTGATCTTTTTGCCATCTAATACATAGACATCCAGCTCATTCTCAGCACCCAAGATGCAATGATTTTTGTGTTTCCATGTCTCTCTGAACTTTACACACACACCCCTATAAACCTTACATGATACAGACAAAAGTTGAGTCTGACAATGCTCTCTTGAGGAAGCAAACAGATGGAAAACTCAGCTTGCATGATGAATTCAGAAGCTATTTGCATACAATGGAACACGTACTGAAGCAAAATAGTTTAAACCCTCAATGCATGCCCAAACAATGCATTCCAAGGTCAGCTTCCAAGCCTGACCCATAAAGAATTATGAATTTAACAATACAATGAAAGAGACACATCTTTGAATATTTCCTGAAAATGCCTTTAGTAACATTTGAATTCCAAGACAATTTCACATATCCCTTACAACATTGTGACTAATAGACAAGGATGAGGTTAAGGAATGGACCTCAGAACTTAACCCCATAAAAGTATTTGATGATGTGATCTGAATGGTTCACTCTTGTAGGAAATTGGTACATGTAAATGCTATGGTTGACCTTAAGCCAAGGTCACAAAACAATGCAAACGCATTCAAATGTTTTTGCAAATTCTCAAGAGTATGAACCATATCATCAGCAATAATATGTTATGTTCCATGGGAATTCATTCCCAAGCCATGAGAGGCATGTCTTGCCATACTGAAAATGCATCCCACTATCCTGAAATCTAATCCCAACATCTGAAAACAACCTCATGATGAAGACTTTATAAAGCACAGATAATATCGCAATCAAGACATGGTGAAAAAGGCATTCATCCTCTAAATAAGTATGTTGCCAAAAGAAATCCTCAGGCTCATCAATGTATAAACCAAGGTGAGTCAGTAACAAAAAAAAAACCCTGCTTAACACTAACAATAATTCCCAACCTGATCAGTGAACTCATGGGTTGTCTAAAGTCAACCAATGATTGTCTCATAAATTCTCATAATGCCTGTACTAACATTTGAGATGCATAGAGAATGTCTATGCATTGTATTGAAGATCTTTAGAAGACCTTGCTCTAGCTAGCTGAATGATAGGACGAAGACTAAAGATATGGTCTACGATATGAAACATAGTTACAAGGTGCAAGCAGTCTGGCTCAAACAAAAGGCCAAAAAAAATGCTGAGATTTCAAATTTTGGAAAAGGTTCAACTTGGTTCAAAAAATTACAAAGAATTTAAAATTACATATATTATAAAAAATTTCAAAACACTAAAATATAAACGTAAATGCATGAAATATAAGTATGTAAAAATTACTTGCATGGAAGCCTCCTTAAACAATAGACGCTTTTATTTTGTTCTTTTACTCTTTTCCAATTCTATTAAAGAAATTTGCAAATTTTTTTAATAAAATATTAAATATTCAAAAATTTAAAACAAAAAAAAAAAAAGGTTCTGAGCTGAACCAGCTCAGACCGTCCAAAAATTTCGGATCAGAGTGAACCAGGGCCAAGTATGATTGAACCTTGTAACTATGGTATGAAAACCTTTTTGAAACCCTCTTGCCCTGTGCTTTGAGAACTGTCACTCTCAAGCTATTTAAAAAGCTCAATGTTCAAGGTGGTGGCATATAGCTTGGCAAATATGTGTGCAATCATTATGCTCCTCTAATTGTTCAACTACATGGAAATCTCCCGCTCCCGCTTAATTTAATCGATCATGCCCATCTCCATGGCAACACTCTCGCCAGTCAGTCTTGATGTTTCTCGCGTCGCGTGGTAGACCTTGGCGAAGCTCCCCTGCCCAAGATGTTTCCCGACCTCATACTTCCTTCACCATGCCATCACTGGCTGCGGTTTCACATCCTTTCTATTCATTTTGCTTTCATTTACAAACAAAAGCATTTCTTCTTCAACGGATCTGTATCCAATTTTTCTTCGAATTCCTCTAATTTTTCGGCCTAATTTAAATTTCTTCAGGCCAAAGCAACCTTCACCGGCCAACCCGAAATTCAATAAAAAGATGATACTTAAAAGTTATGAATATCCCTCGTTAATAACTTGGGTGGCTGCCACGTGGACACCGAAAAGCTATTGCACGGGAGTGTTTGACGGTTTGTTCGTTAAAACAAGAACCCTGAAATTTTAAAAAGAGCAGAATTTAAGACTTCTAATTTAATATGTTTGCTAATGCTAAACTCTTCAATTATAATGTTAAACTCTTGAATTAAAAATGCTGGATGTTTAAAGGGATAATTGATTGCAAGTTCGTAAGGGTCCTCATTCCCTATCCCTGCAACGACGACATTGCAAATCCCCTAGAATGGAAAATACAAAGAATATTGTTTAACCTTTTTGACGGAGATGTTAAATAAATTGAATTTTTTTAATAAATTTTAGACGTCTCAATAATTAGTAATATTGCTCGGCAATGTCAGTGATGTGACCAGTTCAATCCCCATAATAAATGTATATAAAAAATATTATTCAAAAATTTAAAATTAAAAAATTAATAATATTACTGAAAAATAAATATTGAATTTCCCTTATATGACATACTTCACAATCCCATGTTTTTTACCCTTTAGACAGCTCGGTAATTAGTAAATAAGATGCTAAATAAATTGAATTTTTTAAATAAAAAATAAATAAAGGTAAGATTTTTTTTTTATAGATAGAGAAATTCGCATTTACCTTTAATGAATAGCTGGTTACAAGATTAAGTAGCATTGCCACAATCGTATTGTAGCGTCAAATCATGATACTATCATTATAACCTTTATCTCGTCTCGGTAAACACGATCCGGAATGAGGGAGACCTAAGGTGGCTTCAAGTTGGTACCGTGGCTTTTCTATAATGATTTTAATATAAAAAAATGAAAAGCATTATCTTAAATTGGACAATATAATATAATATAAATAAATATATTTATATTTATATTTATATTTATATTTATCTATTTGATACATAGAGGAATCAACAATTATTAGGAAAGCCAACGCGTAATTGAAGTAGATTTGCAACAGAGAAAGTGAATAAGGGGATCCCAAGTTTCAATTTGAAAGTAAAAATCCTCTAAAAAATGAGATAGGATTCCCTTTCAAAATGAATCTGAAATTTTGCACAGAAGGAAACTAGAAAGCTCGCAAGAGGATTCATCCAAAGGCTTGTAAAAAGGATCAATAACATGGGTAGATCACCACAGGCAATGAGATCTCACTGCAAAGGAGATGGATTGCACAACCATAAGATAGGAAAGCCCAAAGAAGCATCTATTTGCCATGGTGCCTCGGGATTGGAGAGGAAAATCCCATATAGGGACTATCATCAGAGACTAACTTTTATAATAGACAAGTATGGGGAAAATCCCATATAGGGACTATCATCAAAGACTAACTTTTATAATAGACAAGTATGCACAGGGTCCCCCTTCAAAGACCACAAAGACTGTAGAAAATACCTATCAAAAAATCACCCATACCAGATTACCACCAATCCCACCAACTGTTCCTCCAGGGAGAAACCAAAAAACACCATCATATGCAACTACATGAGAAAGTGTAGGTCCACCCCAAATACTAGAAATGAGTTACAGAGAATGGTTCCAGTGGTAATCCCTGTAACAAACAACAAATGGATCTTCTGAGAAACAAATTAGAAGATCCTGAACCTGCTTCAGAAATCCCATCTCAAAAATAGTTGCAAGAGCCACCCATCTGTAGATGATAAAACTATGGCCCGATCCTGAAGGCTAAAAGAAATGCAGAGAGGAGACTCTAGGTTGCAAGTAAGACGAGCAAACAATATAATAGGGACCTCTTTTTGAAAGCCTAGCTTCGAAGTAGAACATAGGAAACATTCCTTGTAGACAACAAAAAAGCATAGGGTCCTCTCAAAGACCAGAAAGGTCTATCGGGAAAGGCTTCGCATCTCATGCTCCTAAGCCAAGTCGTTCGAAATCCAACCACCACCAGAGGCCACCAAAGGAAGAAAATTTGGGACTTTCCAGTCAAACCATAACAAACACGTCAAAAACGGGAAAACCCATGACACATCCTAGAAAATCCATGAAGGTCCTGTGGGGTCCTGGAAATGCAATAAGGAGATCCCAGGGAGATCTTCCTAGCAAGAGATCAACAAGACTAGGGGAGGGAGAGGTAAGAAATTTGAAACGAGATCCTCCCACCCAAAGTGGGGTCCTCCCGCTCTCCCTACTCATATCTCATAATGTTACACATACAAGTAAGATCTATTGGACTCCTTTTAAGTCAAAATTTCTTAACACTTAAACTTTAATTACATGAATTAATAAGTTTTGTTTTTTTGCATATACTAGAGGAATCAACATCTTGTTACATTTTTCATCGTGTCTTCATGGGTTTGAATCCTGCTCCTTGCTACCACTAAATTAATAATATTAAATTTTTACTTATAATAGTAAAATTTATATTAAAATATAATAATTTAAATAAATATATTTTTACTAAAATTATGTCTAATTATTTTATTATAACAATAATGAGTATTTTAAGTCATATACACAAATTAGAAACTAAATTGTGAAATCAACATGCATCTAATATTACCATAAAAACTTTAAAATCAAAGGGATTTTGTAATAATTTCCAATACCAATTTTATCTCTAAATTATTATCAATGATAATATCTAACATTTTGATTTTTTTTTCAATTAGTTTTATGGGATTGAAATGACCCCACCCATATTACATTATCACCATGTAGTGGTATTACAACAAAGCCTGGATATTATCCATATATCGTTTTTGGCAAAGACTTGAACTTGGATCTTCTCCTTAAACATTGAGAAATCTAACTGGTTGAACTAACATCACTTGATTAACATTTTGATTTTTTTGGTTAGAACAATTATTTAATATTAAATATAACGTATTTTAAAAACAAATAACTAATAAAAACGTATATTTGATTTATAGTTTATTTTATTATTTTAAATTATCTCTATAAGTTGATTTAAAATTTTAAAATGGTTGAGGCTTAATTGATTAAATTCATCAACTTTCAAAACTCACACAAGGTTCAAATATTACCAAATAATATATGCATAATTGTTAAGATGGTGTAATATAATCATAATATAATACAAGTGGAGCTCATTTCAATATCATATAACTAATCTTATAGATAGGTAATGGCATGACATCAAGTGGTTAAAAACTTGCATAGAGGAGGTTTGAATCTTGTCAAGTAATATATGTGTAACTGTCAAAAGATCTTAATACTATGGTAATATGATCATAATGGTAACTAATCTTACCAAATAATATATGCATAATTGGTAAGATGGTGTAATACAATCATAATATAATACAAGTGGAACCCATTTCAATACCACATAACTAATCTTATAGATAGGTAATGGCATGAGATCAAGTGGTTAAAAACTTGCATAGAGTAGGTTTGAATCTTGTCAAGTAATACATGTGTAATTGTCAAAATGTTGTAATACTATGGTAATATGATCATAATGTAATACACATTTAGCCCATTTCAATATCACATAAAAACAAGTGGTTAAAAACTTGGGATCCTACAATGTAAATCAAAGTTTCAATCTTGTCTAGCAATATATGAATAAGTTCCAAAATGGTTTTTTGTAAGACAACAAAGTGCTCCCTTTGAATGATATGTTAATACAAAGGGTTATCTTATCACAATGTCTATTGTAAGGTAAATATTTGAACTCAAATAATTTGTTATAAAGTTTTGAACTTGGGTTTGTGATAATGTGGTCTATTAAAATATTGTAGTAATGCAATAATGATGTGATTATTAAAATCATGATTTTTGGATGGGGTTTATTGTTGGATTTTTAAGCCTTATACTACCACAAAATATCACAAGCTATCTTAAAATATCACAAAGGTCCCAATATAAAACAACCACAATAATAAAGGTCAAGATAATAATATAATGAGTAGAATAATATGAGCAAATTAATATGTATATCAAGGCTTATATAATAAAGAAAATAACATTCATTTATATACTGAAATATGAATGTAAATAGCCTAAATCATTCATGTACTATGCATGAAGAACAACTTATAATATTAATTGTTCAAAATGTATACAAGCTTTATTTCCTCTTTCTCTTACAATAAGATACTAAGATATATGAATTGTATTCTATATTTCTTTTTATGGAGCATTATCTCCATAATATAGTCATAGTAGTGTGACTCTTTACATACTTTATTATTTCTCTCCATATGCCAAGTTTCATGACTCTTGGCTTATCTACTTGCAACTTGCATCTTTGATGGACACTTGACTCTATAACATTTGCATACCTTTACATGACTCTTACACTTCTACTTGAACACCTAATCTAAGACACTTGTCCACACCTTTATATTACATATTTAGACTCTTACATACAAGACACTTATTCATATTTACTCAACTTACACTTGCACTCTAACTTGCATGACACTTGTGCATTTCCTACATATTACAACTTTACATGACACTTTTGCATTTTCTACACATTCACACTTATATAATGAGGGAAATATAACCCACACTCTAACTATAGACTCAACCCTACTCTATTATTTATAAATATACCATGAATGCATCATAAGGGTACATTAGCATGTACCAAATAATGCAATATACCTCAACATTCCCTTGTATTACATTATTTGGTTATTGAAGACTTTAGTCTTCAATCTTGGTCTTTGTATTTGTATTCAATTTTCAAGAGACCTTGCATTATTTAGGAACCTCTTCTTCTCTTGAATCTACTTCATCATCTTGAATATTGGGTTCATCTTTGGCCTTTATGAGATCTAATCTAAATTCTTCTTCATCTTCATTCTTTAACTCTTTAGGCTTTGTATCTTTATGATCTGGATCATAAACTACTTGAACTTTTTATTTAGCATCAGGTCCATGTGTGTGAATTACTTGAACTTCTAGATCAAGTGCTTCATTCTTAATTACTTTGTAAGATAAATTTGGACCATGTATGATCCATTTCTTTTTATTTGATTTCTAAACATTTTATCAAAAGTGTTTTCCTTGTTGGAGTATATTACATTATTTGGTACATGCCAATGTACCCCTATAGTACCTTTATGGTATATATGTAAAGTAAATAATAGGGTTGAGTCATAGTTTAGAGTGTGAGTTATATTTCCCCTTTACATAAGTGTGAATGTGCAAGAAATGCACAAGTGCATGTAAAGTTATAATGTGCAAGAAATGCGCAAGTGTCATGTGAGTTAGAGTGCAAGTGTAAGTTGAGTCTATATGCACAAGTATTTTTTATGTATGAGAACAACATGTAATGTAAATATGTGCACAAGTGTCTTAGATTAGAGTGTGCAAGTTATATAAGTGAAAGAGTCATATATAGGTGTGCATGCATTATAGATTCAAGTGTTCATCAAATATGCAAGTGTCAAGTAGATAAGCCAAGAGTCATGAGACTTGGCATATGGAAAGGAATAGTCAAGTATCCAAAGAGTCACATTATTATGGTTATATTATGGACACAATACTCCATAAGGAAATGATGATTACAATATGAAGAAATTAGAAAGACAATATCATATTTGTAAGAGAAAGAGGAGTAATAAATATTACATACATTTTGAGCAATTAATATTGTAAGTTGTATTACATGCTTCGTACATGTTGATTAAGGATATTTATATTCATATTGTTGCATATTATTGAATTTTATTTGGTATATTATAAGCCTTCTATTACATATTAATTTGCTCATATTATTCTATTCTTTGCATTATCGTGCCCTTATTATATTGTGGTTATATTATATTTTATCCTATGATATTTAACCTGTGATATTTATGGTGGTATTAAGGCTTAAAAAACCATCAGTGGTATCAAAGTTACCACCAAACTTTATCGAGATTGATAAGAGTTCATTTTAGCCACTTTTGCAAAATTAATTTTATCCAGTTTGATAAAGTTGATTTTGAGTCTATCCACTTTGAAGAAAGTGAGACTCAGACTCTATTGTAAGGCCATATTGAGTAGAAAAGCTATTCTTTCCATGGTTGAAGAATAACTAGTAAAGACTAGGACTCAACTATAGTAATTGGAGATTCAACTTTGAGATAGTTGATCATTTAAGGCCATAGCCAACCCTTGATATTGATAGAGGATACAAGGGCATTCAATGTCACCTTGACATCAATAGATAGTTTAGGGAAATTAAATGTCACCTTGAAATTGATAGTGTAGATAGCAAATCCACCTCCCAGAAGAAGAAGTGATAAGAGGAATTGCACAATTTTGACAGTTTTGGTAAATCGTACAAGCAAGAGTAAACCATACAAGCAAGAGGTAAAACATATAAAGTGGAGGGTAAACCATATAAAGTGCAATGGAATGCAATGAAATGCAAATAAAATGCAATTTGAGTTGTAATTGCGAATGAATTTGATAAATCATGTGTTTAGACTTAGTAAAAAGGTATAATTATGTATTCCATTATGCATGGGTAGTTGTGAATAATGAATTACCTCAAGAAATTATTAGAATGGCCTAGGCAACGTTATATAAGACCCCTTTTCATTTTTGATAGTTTGGTTAGTCTGGTTATGATCTGGTCTGATTAGTTTGAGTATGGAATGCATATCTATGATTATTGTGTGGAATTTATGGCTATTATGTAACCTTTTAGTGATTGTATTGCACTATTGAGAAGTAATGAATAAGAACCATATTTCATAATATTTTCTCATGTATTGTACGATTCTAGAATGATGGAGTAATATTTTGCAGTATCTAGTTGTTGCATGTTACTTCTTTATGGTTATGGTTGATGATTAATGCATTGCTATAAAGGATTAAATGGAAACAAAATTGGTGTGAGACTTAGGAATGATCTATAAGGTATATTATATCAAGGAGGGCATCATGAATGCTATTGTATGATTTTTGGATAGTGCCATCGGAAGGAACTCTCTCAAAATCCTGATGGTAGAACTTGCATGTTGGTAGGAATGGAATAATTGCCATTCCAGAACTTTCCAAAACTTGTTTGAGAGATATTGGTATAGAAGAGTATCAAATTTTGTACCTTTCTAAACTTTCATTTCATACAAATTATACACCATACATGCTACAAATCGCACAAAATAAAACTTACCCGATTTGGCATTTTAGATGATTAAGGAAAACTTACCCAATTTGGTGGTATTGGCAAATTGAAAAATTTAGTTACAAATTTGTGTACGACAGCTTGCAAAATAGAATCTAAAGGATTGGATGAGTGTAAAATTGTACAAGCACTACAAATGTGTGATTTGGTATTGTACAGTGATAGAATTTGAGATCCGTGCAAGTTGTTTTGTGGTCGCATATTGCTTGTTGTGTAGACTGTACGATTGTACAATTTGGTTTATTGATTGAGAATAGTAAATTGATAATTATAAGAATTTAATAATAACCTACCCACTGGGAATAATGCATCCCGGTGCTACATTTGGCACTATTGCCTTATCAAACTTGACATTTTTGTTAAAACTTGTCAATTGATAAAGTAAGAATATTACAAAACTGAAGGTGAATGACAAACACAGTGTGCAAAGATGTAGGAGATGGGAAGTACGAGAGAATATTCTATTGAGAAGGAGCATAATAATTTCTCAAAGAGATAATGCAAGTAAGTCATACCATAGTACATATAAACTAGAAATAGAATAAGTTTGGATATCTAAATAAAGAGATTTTGGGGTGCTATTGATAGGAATAGAAGAGGAGGTACTATAACCACCTAATATAGAGGAGAAATTTGACATAGAAGTAGTGCACGAGGAAGGAGAGTGGATGGTGACACCTGAGAAAGTGATGAAAGGGTTGCAAGGGAGTGAAGAGGACGAGAGTCAAGCACCAGGGCAATAGAACGTGGGGTCTCAGGAAGAAATACCAAGACCATCTTCCTCACATCAGCGAAGGAAGTCACAGAGTGAAGACGCACATGAGTTTGATCAATGACTGATAGGATAGTATAAGATACCTTGGATAGAAACCTCGGACGAAGAGTGTAGTAAAACACCTCAAAGAAGGAATCAGATAGATAATCCATGGGATACCTCAAGTGATGAGAACAATTCTTCGAATATGGCTAACAAGGAAGCCAAGAAGATATGTCCACCCTTTACAAGTGAGGGTAAGGAAGACCCTACAAGACATATCAAAACCTGTATAACTATTTGGAGGGCAAATGGCATAGACCAACCAAATGATTGGTTGACTTTATTTCATGCTAGCTTGAGAGAATTGATGATGGATTGGTATTTGAAAATGGAAAATGCATTAAATTTCTAAACTTGGAATCAAGTGAAGGAGAAATTCATTGAAGAGTTTTGTCCCTTGAAGGATGATGGAGATATTGTCATTGAACTTTTCCTGACAAAGCAAAATCTTGATGAAGATGTAAAATCATACAACTACATATTAAAGCAGTTAGTAGATAAGATGCAGATGCCCTTGGTAGATGTATTGGTAAAGCGATGGTTTGTAGATGGATTGCTACCAAAATATAAGAAAAATATGAAGGCAATACCATTAGAATTGTATGATGAAGCTTTGAAGCATGCAAAGAATTTTGAGAGTGACTCGAAGCAGACGTACACAAAAATATTATCTCATTCCAAGTCCAATGATTCAGACAGTGGAGAAGATGACACTATACAAAGGAAAGTAGCATCATTCTGTCAAGAATTCGATAAGATCATGAAAGAACAAATAATAAAGCATGATAGGTATGACATTTGGTGTTGTAAATTTAAGCATGTTTTGTTGTCATTGATGTCAAGAGGTTTGATGTCCTAAGTTGATGGAAATATTTGTGAAAATATTCTTCAAAGGGAACATGAGGCATGAGGCAGCAAGAAGAAAGAAAAGCCTTCTCCATGATGGTATTGAAAAATAAAAAGGTCTATCTAATTTACCTTGGTGGTAATTTTGCAAAAGAAAAAGGTTAAATTGATTAACTATGGTGGCAAAATTTTAACCTTAGAAAAGGCCCTAAGAGAAATTATAATATTTAAATCCCTTGGATTTAAATTATTATAATTAAAATATAATATTTTATTGGCACCAAAAAGGTTTAAAAATTCGAGCACCGACATCAAATATTAATGCAACCATTGCATATAAATATTGCATGCTAAAGTGGATGATAAGGAGTGTTGTGTGTTGAAATTCGTGCACCCATTCGATCGTTGTTCGATTCACGGTGGAGAGGAAGAAGATATCAATTTTCAAAATTTAAGGCAGAGAAAAGAAAAAGGATCAGGGACTCCAAAATTCTATTCCATCCAGGCAGGTAGCCCAGATAGTAGCATTAGCGGTGCTAAGTCATTGCAGTAGATAGATCTCGGGTTTGAGATGCGGTGGAGGTATGTGTTAAGGTTTTGCTTAAAGTTTTGAGTTTTGCATTAGCGGTAGAAGACAAAAGGGAGTACATACTTCTTAGACCTATGTGGGTGGCTAGCTCGCATGGAATTTGTGCTTGTGTTAGGGCACAAGGGCCAGCAAGATTGCAGGTTCGAGCGGTGACGACAAAACTTAAGGGTAAAAATAATTTTTTTAGAAAGGTATGCATTTACGCTTTTTTTTTAAAGAGAAAAACCCCTTGCGGAACCGCCTTGGTATGAGAGACCATGAACAGGGGGTTCTACACCGTTAAATTCACCCGGGGGTCGCACTCGACCCTACCCGCACCAACATTATCAATTGGATTTTGGATACCCAATTCAGCTTTTTGGTAGGGTGGAGATTTGAACCTGGGACCTCCCTTGGAGGATTGCCCTCTCCTCTCCAACTCACCTACAACACTTGGGTATATCCATTTATGCTTGGTTAGGGAGCTATAAGGGCTAATTGATTTTTATTATTGTTGATGTGAAATGGTTAGGGAGATATAAGGGTTAGTTAAATTTTTATTGTGTTGAAATGATTAGGGAGTTATAAGGATAGAAAAGTGATTTGATTTAATATTTTTTAAAGGGTTGAAAGGTGAAATTTCAGATTGCTAATGCTTGATAAATGCATGAGATAAAGTGATAATTTCTTTGGTCTTATTAAAAATTAAAGTGCATTATTTTTGTTTTCATAAGGAGGTATAAGGTGTATATGTGAAATTCATGTGTGTAATTTTTGGATTGTTTTGTTGAGCATTATTTTACATGAAATAATAGGAGTAATAAGGTGTAAAAGTGGTTTGATATTTTATTGTAATATTTGTATGGTGAAATATCTCTTGAGGTGAAAATTCATGATGTTTTAAGGAAGTATATTACAATCTAACCTTTGAAGTGGCATTAGAAAAATCAGTTATTTGTGAGACAGGTTTTGAAGACATATCTCCACAAGAGCAATTAAGAGGTATGGACACATCATCCTTTGTTTAAAGTGTTTGTTGGAATGAATGTTTTGGAACATAAGGTGGAGTGAAAAGGATTGTTTGATAAGCATTGTTAGAAATATTTGAGTGAGGATTGTGTGCTTCATTGTTGAATATTTTGGAAATATTTGGGATAGAATTTGAGAAAAATTTGTGCTTCTATTGTTGAAAGGGTTTGAGATATTTGTTCTAGAAATTGTGAACTACTTGTGCTAGGGTTGAATACAAGTTTTGTATCTTTGAGAAATCATTTTGAGCATGTGTTATAAACTGTTATGAGTATGTCGTAGAGCAAAATTAAGAAAATATTGTGAACAGGTTAAAAATATATTTTGAGCAAGTTTGAGTAGGTTTGAGACAGATTGTGAGCAGGTTAGAGGTAGAATTGTGAGCAGGTTTGAGACAAGTTTTGAGTAGGTTTAAGGTAAACTTATGAGCAGGTTTGAGACAGATTGTGAGAAGGTTAAAGATAGACTTGTGAGCAAGTTTAAGGTAAAATTATGAGTAGTTTAGAGATATATTTGTGAGCAGATTTGAGCAGAGCAGAGGGGATAGAGTTCTCCTATGAAGAGATATCCACAAACCAGAGTAGAGGGGATAGAGTTCTCCTATGGATAGAGATCCACAAACTAGAGTAGTGGGGATAAAGATCTTCTGTGGAGAGAGATCCAAAAACCAAAGCATAAGGGGATTGGTGTCTCCTTGGGATAGAGGTCCATAAACATTGTAATAGGGATTTGATTCTCAAAAGATTTATTGAGAAAATTTATAAGGAATATTTTCTTCGTGGAGTAGCCCACATTGGGTGAACCACATTAAATTGTGTCTCTCATGTGTGTGATAATGTGTGCAATATTTACTACTTTGATATTATTGATATTATCATTTGGATTGAAAAGTAAAAAGTTTTATCTTATATTGTTCATCCCTGCAAGGGTATTTCTACCTTTGTTTTAAATGATTTACACAAATATAAACTATGCAGAATGTAAAAGACGAATCGAAAGAATATGAATACGGAATTTAGTAAACGAATGGAAACAAATGCAGGCCACTTAAGGTGGGCACACCCTTGTGAGCAAGCGAGATGAAAAATATAAAAGATATGATGTTTCTCATTTAAATTATTATGAACCATATATAATGAATGTTTACACAATTGGAAATATAGCCGACTCTTCATGTTTGGAGTGTAACATGACTCCCCTCCTCGGAAAGCTTTGTCCTCAAAGCTGGAAATGTCTGGAAGATACTTTCAGGTTCCCATGTGGCATCCTCCTCTGGTAAATCTTGCCATTTAATGAGAAATTCTTGAATCGGCGTGATCTCGGTCTTCGGATTCTATGTTGTAGTATATCTTCGGGTTGGAGATGTATGCGTCCTTCCTCATCGAGCACTGGTAAGTCTGATTGACTTTGTATTTTTTGACCAATTACTTTTTTGAGACATGAAACATGAAATACTGGGTGTATTCGTGATGATGTAGGTAGCTCTAATTGATAGGCTACTTCTCCAATGCGACGCACAATTTTGTAAGGACCATAGAATCGTGGAGCCAACTTTTGGTGGACTTTAACTTTAACGAGGATTGTTTGTAAGGTTGCAGCTTTAGGAACACCCAATCACCTATATCAAAGGTTCTCTCTGATCGGTGCAAGTCTTGTTGTTGTTTCATACGATTTTGTGCTTGGACTAAATTCTCTTTGAGGATGGTGAGTGTAGACTGCCTTTGTTGGAACCAATCATCCACTTTGGCTACTTTGGCTGATCCTTGGACGTAATCTGCAATGGCTGGAGGTTTGGTGCCATACAATGCTTCAAATGGAGACATCTTAATTGAGTAATGGTAAGAAGTGTTGTACCACCATTCTGCCATTGCTAACCAATGGCTCCATTGGTATTGTTTATCTTGAGCAAAACATCTTAAGTACGTACCCAAACATTTGTTAACTACTTATGTTTTACCATCTGTCTGTGGATGGTAAGCTGAAGACATGTTCAATTTGGTACCACTAAGGCGAAATAACTCCTTCCAAAAGTTACTAGTAAAAATGGGATCTCTATCACTTACAATATTTTTTGGCATACCATGTAATTTGAAAATTGAATCCATAAATACCTTTGCCACCTTGCTTGCGGAAAATGGATGTTGTAAAGCCCGAAAGTGAGCATATTTGGATAACCGGTCTACGACGACGAAGATTACCTGTCCCGCCTTCCGATTTTGGAAGACCTTCAATGAAATCCATGGATATATGTTCCCACCGTCGTTCGGGGATGGGTAATGGTTGTAATAATCCTGGTGATTTGATTGTTTCTCCTTTATTGCTGCTGGCAAACTTCACATTCTCGCTACCCATTGTTTGACTTCCGCTTTTAATCCTTTCCAACAAAATGATTGTTTGACCCTTAAATATGTCTTCAAAAATCCTGAATGTCCTGGCGATGGAGAAGCGTGTGATTCGTCGAGGATCTTTGATTTGAGTTCCGAATTATGTGGAATGTAAATGCGGTTCTTCTTCCGGAGGATGTTATCTTCATAAGAGAACAAAGGGTGTTTGGAAGACCCTATAGATAATTCATGAATTATCTGGGCAATTTCACTATTGGACAACCATTCAATTTGTAATTGAGTTACCCATTGGGAACAAGGACCTGAAATAGCATTGATGACTACTTCATCTTCATATTTTCTGGACAGCGCATCGGAAACTATATTTTCCTTCCCTTTCTTATATTCAATAACGAAATCATAGCCCAATAGTTTGGTTAACCACTTATTTTGTTTCGGATATGAAAACCTTTGCTCCAAAAAATGCTTGAGGCTATTATGATCTGTTTTGATAATGAAGCGGCTCTCGATTAGGTAGTGTCTCCATTTTCTCTCTGCATGAAGAATAGCCAACATTTCTTTTTCATATGTTGATCTTCCCAATTTTTTTCGAAAAGTTGTTTACTTTCAAATGCCAAAGGATGACCTTCTTGCATTAATATAGCCCCAATTCCTGTTCCTGATGCATCACATTCGATAATAAATGGTTTGTGAAAGTTGGGAGTTGCTAAGACTAGAGTTGTACACATGGCTTGCTTAAGAGCTTCAAAAGCTAAAGTAGCCTCTTTCGACCAACGAAAAGCATCCTTTTTTGTGAGTGCTGTGAGAGGTGCTGCAATCTTACCATAATTCTGTACAAACTTGCGATAGTAGCTCGTGAGACCCAAAAAACCATGAAGTTTCTTGATGGTTTTAGGTAAAGGCCACTCTTGAATTGCCTTAATCTTATTGGGATCGACTTTGACACCCTCATGTGAAACTATATGACCAAGATACTCGACTTCTTGAACACCAAATGAGCATTTGGAGCGTTTAACAAATAATTTTTCTTTGTGTAGGATGTGAAGGGCTTTATCCACATGATGTAAATGGTCCGCCCAATTTTTCTTTGTATATGAGAATATCATCAAAAAAAACTAACACAAACTTACGGAGGAGTGGACGAAACACTTGGTTCATGAGACTTTGGAATGTGGATGGTGCATTAGTGAGACCAAAAGGCATGACCAAAAATTCGTAATGACCTTCATGAGTACGAAAGGCCGTTTTGGGAATATCTTCTTCTCTAACACGGATTTGGTGAAAGCCAGAGCGAAGGTCTAATTTTGTAAAAAATTTTGCACCATGCAACTCATCTAATAGGTCATCTATGACAGGGATAGGAAATTTGTCCTTGATAGTGAGTTTATTGAGAGAACGAAAGTCAGGACACATACGCCAAGAGTTATCTTTTCGTCTAGCCAGGACTACGGGTGAGGAATAAGGACTAGTCTTTGTGACGAATGACTCCATGATCCAACAAATCCTGAACGATCTGTTCGATTTATATCTTTTGTGGCTGAGGATAGCGATAAGGACGGCTGTTAGGTGGGACACTTCCTGGCATCAAATGGATGGCATGATCATGAGATCGTTTAGGTGGTAATCCTTGAGGTTCTTGGAAAACCTCGTCGTAATGTGTGATGATATCTTGTAACTCAGGTGCAATAATATCCGAAGTTGCTGCCGATTGTTTTTCCAAACAATTAATTTGAGCTATAAACCCATATCCACCCTTTTTTAACATCTTTTCCATACTATGAGAGCTCACCATTTGTGTTGGAGGAGTAGTAATGCCTTGTAAGTGAATGACTCGTCCATTTTCCTTCCATTCCACAAATAATTTTTTGAAGTTGAAGCTAATCGTGTCTAATGTTTCCAACCATTCAACCCCCAAAATGACATCAGAATTTCCTAAATTCATGACAAAAAGGGAGCCTAACCAGGTATAAGTTCCCATCTTTATGGAAACTTGAGATGTGCGACCCACGCATTGTGCGTTCACCCCGTTGGCCACTAAAACCTGGAATTTGTCTTTGTTGGAAGAGTTAATGAATAAATTCAAGGCTTTTGTTGTTTTGATGTCGATAAAATTGTGGGTGCTACCGGAATCAATTAGCACATTCACCTTTTTACAGCGGAGAAAACCTGGTACCTTGATGGTATGGTGGGCGGTTAAACCCATGAGAGCATGCACTGAAATTGCCATTGTATCCTCTTCTTTTTCGTCTATAGTACCTGGTAGGTCTTCGGCATAGGTTCTTCGATTGGTAAGGTTCATCCTCTTCCCCTTCACCTTGATCACCT
The DNA here is from genome assembly GCA_028583015.1 of Wollemia nobilis. Lineage (NCBI taxonomy): Eukaryota > Viridiplantae > Streptophyta > Pinopsida > Araucariales > Araucariaceae > Wollemia > Wollemia nobilis. The sequence continues at coordinate 2,347,411 of JAQPPZ010000232.1, forward strand.
TCAATATGAAAGTTTTGTTTTTGGGCACAAGCTTGTTCCCTGGGGTGATTAGTGCGACATTTATAACAAAAATATCTTGATGGTTGATCATTTCTACGAAAGGAATTGTTGCGGTATGAAGGACGACTATATGTTTCCCGTTTGTGCAGACAAGCTGGTGTCTCTTCTCGGCCAACTTGGCTAATCTTATACAACTGTTCAACAAGGTTGGATCGTGCATGTCTACCTCCACTCGAATACTTTCTTTCAAACCATTGCGAAAGGCACCTACCACTGTGTCGGGACTAAGGTCTGAAGTGTATGGTAGTAAGCTGGTAAACTCTGAAACGAATTCACTAACTGACCCTTTTTGTTTAAGAGATAACAATCTTACTTTGTAGGATGATGTAGCTCCGTCGTCAAATCTTTCTAAAAAAGAGGTAGTGAATTTTCTCCAGGTAATAATAGCTACATTCTCTTTTTTAAGCCATACAAACCATTGGTAGGCCTCAGTGCCTAATTTTGTTGCAGCGAAAGGAACTTTATCAATTTCCTTAATTTGATATAAGTCAAGGATGCCTTCCATTTTGGCTAACCAACCACGAGGATCATGACCTTCAAAAGTGGGCATATCAATTCGTGGAAAGTTAATATTAGGGCCTCTTGGTTGGTGATAACCCGTGTCCCTTTCTTGATTTTGGTTATACCGTTGTCTTTGATAGGGATCCTTGTAATTATCCGAATCACCTCGTTGTTGTTGCCAATCATCATTAGGATCGACAGTTTCTTCATTTCGTTGGGCATGGGAGTGATTTTGGGGATTAGTATTGGGATTAGGTTGTTTTTGTGCTTGCACAAGTTCTTTTAGGGTGATACCCATGTCGTGTAGACTCTCTAGTATGCTTTGAAGAGACTCCCTATCAGACATGGCTGAATTACTTGAGTCTCCTTGTGTGATGTTTTCGTGAGTTGGGGAAGGATTAGTAGCCATAGGATCTACTAGGGGATGATGTGGATTATAACTACCAATTTTAAAAGGAGAAGGAGAATTTTTAGTACCTGGGCTACGATTAGGTCTTCTTGTGTTGTTATTTTCTGAGCTTGATAAACGACCGTTGGCACCTTTGCTCCACTTTTTGCTCATGCACTTGTTAACCTAGCCAGCTTAGGATTCCGCTTCAACTACCGTCACTTTTGGTTGAATTTAGCAAAAAATTGGGATCCGCTTCCACTATCACTCCAACTGTGACACGGATTTGAATTTGGCTGGCTCACCTCCTTAACCACAACTTTTGACGACTTCAATGATTTTGACAATTTTTAGCAATACACGACGGAACAACTTTGACACGCGAGACACTAGATCATGCAACAACATGACACCCGAAATAGACGCTTGGACTATGGACGAATGGACAGAACACGATGACATGACACTAGAAACAGACGTTGGACCGAGAACGAATGGAGCGAAACGCGATGACCAATACACGATGGAACAACTTTGACATGTGAGACACTAGATCATGCGACGACACGACACCCGAAACAGACGCTTGGACCGTGGACGAATGGACGAAACGAGATGACACGACACTAGAAACAGACGCTGGACCGAGAACAAATAGAGCGAAACGCGACGACACGCTGGACCAAGAACGAACGAAACGGAACACGACGACACGACACCCGAAATAGACGTTTGGACCGAGGATGAACGGACGAAACGATACCTGACAAAGACGCTTGGATCGAGACGAACGGGACGGACTGAAACAGACGTAGGACCGAGACAAACTAAACGTAACACAGAAGATGACAACGGATAACAGAACACACAGCACGGACACGCGGCTAGAAGAAAAACGGCCGAACGAGCAATGCTACAACGGCAACAAAGAAACGAACAACACTTGTGCGGAGGAACCAGACATGTGACCATAGTCATAGTGAAGAAGGAGTGATGACGGATATAAAAACTCTTCCCCAGCCGAAACACTGCCGATGTGGGATAAAAAATTGTCAAAATTTAATAAAATATTTGGAACTGACATCAGCGCTAATTAAAATGAAGAAAAACTTTAGGTAGCGGTAATAATCAAACCGAATCGCGCATGCTGATTGGTTAGAATTTACGAGAGGACTGGCAGGAAGAAAATGCCTATTTTCGCTAAGGGATTGTGACGAAAAGAAGAAATATTACAGTAGTCGTCTGCGGCTGCTGTGGGGGCTGAGAACGCAGCGGACTGTGTTTGAAGATGGTGGCGTGGACAGCAACAGAAACGCCACAGTGAGTGGCTGTAACGCCTGCAGAGTTCTTCGAGACATCGAGAATGCGATGGGATCGTGTTGCGGAAAGGCGGGGGCGCTCCAGAATCGAATGACGAATGATACCAATGCAAGGGTATTTCTACCTTTGTCTTAAATGATTTACACAAATATAAACTATGCAGAATGTAAAAGACGAATCGAAAGAATATGAATACGGAATTTAGTAAACGAATGGAAACAAATGCAGGCCACTTAAGGTGGGCACACCCTTGCATAGACGCAAATGAAAATATAAAAGATATGATGTTTCTCATTTAAATTATTATGAACCATATATAATGAATGTTTACACAATTGGAAATATAGCCGACTCTTCATGTTTGGAGTGTAACAACCCCCCTCTCAGTATAAGCTTATGTTCTTAAATTGGTATCAGAGCGGGTTCCTTTATGAAAAGCCTAACAACTTGAAGGAAGATCCCACAAGAACATACATGACCTTAGAAAATGGAGAAGAGGCCATGATCGACATAAAAGAGGAATTTTTTGCTGCTCTTAGAAACTTGGAAAAGGTTAGAAGGAAGAATTCAAGTTTGAAGGATCAAATCCAAGAGGATGAGGAAGCAAAGATGGAACTTCTACAAAACCTCACAGAGCTCAAGGTAAAAGTTGAAGAGGGAAGGAAAATTGAATAGGATATGACAGAACAGTTAAAGGCAAAAGAGTTGGAATGTGAAATATTGGAATCAAAAATTGTCTCTCTAAGAAAGGAAGTTGAAAAGACTAAGGGTAAGTTACAACAAGACATAAAGTTAGGGAAATAGAAAGAGGAGTCAAGCTCCCAAGGAAAAAAGATATCAAAAGAAGAAGAGCCCATGACTTATGCTAATGCATTGAAAGGCAAAAGCATCAAGAAGGAAGAAGGCAAAGATGATCCATGGATAAAAGTCAATTACAGGAACAACAAAAGAAGAAGCATAACCATATTATGCAAGGCACTCCAACATGTTACAAAATCTCTTCCATGGCTATTGTTTTTCATGTAATAAATATGGTCATAGAGTTGTACATTGCACTGCTTATGTGAGAGATAATGTTGATAGAAATTTTAATTCTTTTGCACCTCTCATGAATGACAATATCATATGTTACAAATGCAATAACTTTGGGCACAAGGCCAAATGGTGTAAAATGGTATTTCCTAAATTAAGAAAAAGAAAAAGAAAAAAAAAGAAAATAATACAACCTCAACAATTAGGAGAGAGAGAAAAGAGCAAGAAAAAGTGAAGTCAATGTTGGTACAAATAACTCTTCATGTGCAAGATAAGAGAAAACAATGGTTTCTTGATAGTGGTTGTTCAAGTCATATGATAGGGGACAAGAGTAAATTTCTTGTACTTAAAGAAATCAATGGAGGATCAGTAAAATTTGGTGACAATGGTTCAACAAAAATATGTGGGAAAGGAACTTTGAGTTTAGATAATGGAAAAACAAAGATAGAGAATGTATTGTATGTCAAGGGATTGAGGCACAATCTACTAAGTGTAAGCCAACTTTGTGATCAGGGGCACATGGTAACTTTTCATCCAAATAGATGTGAGATCAGAAAATCTAAAACTGGAAAGCTCATTGCAGATGCCAATAGAACCACAAACAATATCTACATGCTAAGTGAGATTAAGGGAGAAAAGTGTTTCTTATCACAAGAAGATGAGAGTTGGTTATGGCATAGAAGAATGGGTCATCTGAACTTTGACAACATAGTGAAAATAAGCAACAAGCAGGCAGTCGAGAGATTTACCCAAGATAAAAAGGCCACAAAACACAATTTGTGCACAATGTCAGCATGGAAAGCAAACAAGAACAAGTTTCAAGTCAAAATAATTTACGTCATCTGAACCATTGAAACTAGTTCACACTGACCTATGTGGTCCTACAAGGACAAAGAGTCTACTAGGTGAAAGTTACTTCATGTTATTTATAGATGACTTCTCCAGAATGACTTGGGTAGCCTTCTTAAAAGAAAAGTTAGAAGCCTTTGAGAAGTTCAAGGCATTCAAAGAATTAGTAGAAAATAAAACAGGTAGAAGGATTAAGTGTTTAAGATCAGATAGAGGAGGAGAATTTACTTCAGGTGAATTCATAGATTTTTGTGAACAACATGGGATCAAAAGAGAATATTCAGCAGCAAGAACTCCTCAACAAAATGGAGTAGTTGAAAGGAAAAATAGGACTATTGAAAATATGGCCAGAGCTATGTTGAATGAGTCTAAGATTTTAGATGGTTTTTGGAGAGATGTAGTTCATACAATAATATATATCATCAATAGAGCTCAAGTAAGAGTAAATCATCATAAAACCCCATATGAGCTCTGGAAAGGGAGACTAACTACTGTAAAATATTTCAAAATTTTTGGAAGCAAATGCTACATAAGATGGGAAGAGAAAAATTTGGGTAAGTTTGATTCAAGATGTGATGAAGGTATTTTCCTTGGCTATTCCACTAAGAGAAAAGCCTATAGGTGCTATAATAAGAGGACACATACAATTATGGAAAGTATAAATGTGACAGTTGATGAACAGATAGGGTCAAAAGAACCAATTCAAGAAATTGAAGAAGAAATTTGCCAAGAAGAATTAGGTGAAGAATCAGAAGAAGAAGAAACTCAAAGAATACTACCTAAGACTCCATCCAGGTATGTGCAAAAAAATCATCCAAGATATCTAATTATTGGAAATCCAGATGAAAGACAGACAAGGAGGAAGATAATAGGAACAAGTGAGCATGCAAATTTTTCCTTGTTATCTAAAATTGAGCCCAAGGATTTCAATGAGGCAAGAGAAGATAAGTTTTGGGTCAAGGCAATGGATGAGGAATTGGATCAAATAGAAAAAAGTGAGACTTGGGAACTTGTCCCATGACCAAAAGATAAGAATGTAATTGGCACTAAATGGGTTTTCAGAAATAAGTTAAATGAAGATGGTCAGGTAGTCAGAAATAAAGTAATATTGGTATGCAAAGGTTATGCACAGGTTGAAGGGATTGATTTTGATGAAACATTTTCTCATGTTGCATGACTTGAGGCCATAAGGATGTTTTTAGCCTTCTCAAGTTTCAAAAACTTCAAAGTATATCAAATGGATGTTAAATCAACTTTTCTCAATGGTGTCTTGGAAGAAGAGGTCTACATTGAGCAACCTGAGGGATTCAACCTAATTGATAAGCCAGATTATGTATGCAGATTAAAGAAGGTACTTTATGGACTAAAGCAAGCTCCTAGAGCTTGGTATTCAAGGTTGGATAAGTATCTTCAGGAACAGGGTTTCAGGAAAGGAATAGTGGACAATAATTTATACATCAAAAATGAAGGAAATGACTTACTAATTGTGGTTGTTTATGTGGATGATATCATTTTTGGAGGTAATAATGATAAGATGTGTCAAAAATTTGCAAAGAGTATGCAAAATGAATTTGAAATGTCAATGCTTGGTGAGTTGTCCTTCTTTCTTGGACTACAGATTTCACAATCAGAGAAGGGTGTATTTCTCTCACAAACCAAGTATATAAAAGAGATGTTGAAGAAATTCAAATTAGAAGATTGCAAACCAGTAAGTACCCCCATGGTTACAAGATGCAAGTTGAGTAAATATGATGAATCTCCTAAGGCAAATCAGACATTGTATAGATCTATGATTGGCAGCTTACTATATGTCATAACTACAAGACCAGATATAATGTAGGCAGTGGGACTGGTGGCAAGATTTCAAGCAGCACCAAAGGAAACACATGTAATGGCAGTAAAGAGGATTCTCAAGTATTTAAAAGGGACTATGGATTTTGGACTCTAGTATCCCAGAAGTGATAATTTCACTCTCATAGCATATACAGATGTAGATTGGGCAAGTAGTATTGATGATAGAAAAAGCACAAGTGGAGGAGCGTTCTTTCTTGGAGATTGTTTAGTCTCATGGCTAAGCAAGAAATAGGCATCAATATCCTTATCCACAGTAGAGGTAGAGTATATTGCAGTAGTTGCTTGTTGTACACAGGTGTTATGGATGAAGAAAACTTTAAAGGACTTCAAGATAGAGCATGATCATCCCATCTCCATACTATGTGATAATACAAGTGCTATAAATATTTCAAAGAATCCAGTGATGCACTCCAAGACAAAGCACATTCCGATCAAATACCATTTTCTGAGAGAACAAGTGACAGATAAGCAAGTCAAATTGGAATATGTTACTACAAAGGAACATATTGCAGATATTTTCACTAAGCCACTTCCAAAAGAAACTTTTGAGTATCTTAGAAGGAAATTGGGAGTAGTTTTACTCCCACCCCAAAATTAATCACCTCAAGGAGAGGAGGTGGGGAAGGGGTTGAGCTAAGAGTCTTATATTTAGCCCCAAAGGAGTCCCTTTGCCATTGATGACAAAGGGGGAGAGATTTGAGTAAGGGGGAGAGCATTCAATCAGGGGAGAAGATTTGGAATCAAATTTGGAAAAAGGAATTTTAGAAAAGGGTTGCCATCAATGACAAAGGGGGAGATTGTTGGAAATTTGAGCATGTTGTGTTGTCATTGATGTCAAAAGGTTTGATGTCCTAAGGTTGATGGAAATATTTGTGAGAATATTCTTCAAAGGGCACATGAGGCATGAGGCAGCAAGAAGAAAGAAAAGCCTTCTCCATGATGGTATTGAAAAAATAAAAAGGTCTATTTGATTTACCTTGGTGGTAATTTTGCAAAAAGAAAAGGTTAAATTGATTAACTATGGTGGAAAAATTTTAACCTAAGAAAATGAAATTATAATATTTAAATCCCTTGGATTTAAATTATTATAATTAAAATATAATATTTTATTGGTGCCAAAAGGTTTAAAAATTTGAGCATCGATGTCAAATATTAATGCAACCATTGCATATAAATATTACATGATAAAGTGGATAATAAGGAGTGTTCGTATGTTGAAATTCATGTGCCCATTCAATCATGTTTCGATTCATGATGGAGAGGAAGAAGATATCAATTTTTGAAATTCAAGGTAGAGGAAAGGACAAGGAGTAGAGGCTCCGAACTTCTATCCCATCTGGGTAGGTAGCCCATACGATAGCATCCATGGTGCTAAGTCGTGGTAACAGATAGGTCTCGGGTTCGAGACGTGATGAAGGTAGGTGATAAGGTTTTGCTTGAAGTTTTGAGTTTTGCATCGGTGGTAGAGGATAAAAGGGAGTGCGTGCTCCTTGGGTTTGTGTGGGTGGCTAGCCCACATGGTGTTTGCCCTTGTGCTAGGGTGCGGAGGCTAGCGAGGTCATAGGTTCGAGCAACGACGATAATGCTTGAGGGCAGAATAATTTTTTTATAAAGGTATGCAAAGTTGTGTTTGGTTAAGGAGTTATAAGGGTTAATAATTATAATTGATGTGTAATGGTTAGATATAAGGTTAATTTTTGAAATGGTTAGGGAGTTATAAGGTTAGTAAAGTGATTTAATTTTATTTTTAAAAGGGATGAAAGGTGAAATTTTAGATTATTAATACTTGGTTGATGCATGAGATAAAGTGAAAATTTCTTTGATCTTATTGAAATTTGAAGTGCATTATTTTTGGTTTCATAAGAAGGAGGTATAAGGTGTATATGTGAAATTCATGTGTGTAATTTCTAGTTGTTTTGTTGAGCATTATTTTGCATGAAAGAATAGGAGTAATAAGGTGTAAAAGTGGTTTGATATTTTATTGTAATTTTTGTATGGTGAAATATCTTTTGAGAAGAAAATTCATATGGATGTATTGAGAGAGTATTTTGATATCTAACTCTTGAAGTGGCACTAGAAAGATCAATTGTGTATGAGATAATTTTTGAAGATATATCTCCACAAGAGCAATTAAGAGGTATGGGCACATCATCCTTTGTTTAAAGTGTTTGTTGGAATGAATGTTTTGGAACATAAGGTGGAGTGAAAAGGATTGTTTGATAAGCATTGTTGGAAATATTTGAGTGAGGATTTTGTGCTTCATTGTTGAATGTTTTGGAAATATTTGGGATAGAATTTGAGAACAATTTGTGCTTCTATTGTTGAAAGGGTTTGAGATATTTGTGCTAGAAATTGTGAACTACTTGTGCTAGGGTTGAAGATAATTTTTGCATCTTTGAGAAATCCTTTTTGAGCATGTGTTATAAACTATTATGAGTATGTCTTAGAGCATAATTGAGCAAAGATTGTGAACATGTTAAAAATATATTTTGAGCAGGTTTGAGCAGGTTTGAGATAGATTGTGAGCAGGTTAGAGGTATACTTGTGAGCAGGTTTGAGCCAGATTTTGAGCATGTTTGAGGTAGACTTGTGAGCAGGTTTGAGACAGATTGTGAGAAGGTTAGAGGGAGACTTGTGAAAAAGTTTGAGGCAGACTTGTGAGTATATAAGAGATAGATTTGTGAGCAAATTTTATCAGAGTTGAGTAGAGCAGAGGGGATAGAGTTCTCCTATGGAGAGAGATCCACAAACCAAAGCAGAGGGGATAGAGTTCTCCTATGGAGAGAGATCCATAAACTAGAGAAGTGGGGATAGAGGTCTCCTATGGAGAGAGATCCACAAACCAGAGCATAAGGGGATTGGTGTCTCCTTTGGATAGAGGTCCATAAATATTGTAATAGGGATTGGATTCCCAAAATATTCATTGAGAAAATTTATAAGAAATATTTTCTCCGTGGAGTAGCCCACATTGGGTGAACCACGTTAAATCATGTCTCTCATGTGTGTGATGATGTGTGCATTATTTACTACTTTGATATTATTGATGTTATCATTTGGATTGAAAAGTAAAAGTTTTTATCTTATACTATTCACCCCCTCTCAGTATAAGCTTATGTTATTCAAGTGCACATAATGTAAAACTGAGGATCATACAAATATAAAGTGTCCATGAAATGAATACTATCATATTTACAACATGATGGGACACAAGGTGATGTTATGTATATATAATGCAAGAGTACGTCCATAGGTCCTGATAATCCAGGAGCAGGAAGAGAAACCATAAACCCTAGGAAGCGGGTAGCAAGCAACAAGTGGTGGTTATAGAAATAGTCGATGAGGTGGAAGATAGAACTAGGGTAATCAAAAAGGAGGAAAAAGCCATTTGCAATATTATTTGAAATGGAGGTCAATCATACAATTTTGCAATTGCTAAGAGTGAGTTCATTTCATGAAAAATTTTCCTTCACCTCAAAGACAAGAAACACAACAAGTGAATACTACACATATGTGTAGGTGGTGTGGTATGGGTAACCACAAGGAAGCAAATTTCTCCAAGAAGATGAGTTCAAGTAACCCATAAAATGTAAATTATTTAGATATTGAGGTTCCTCAAGTTAAAGAGGAAACTCAGGAAGTTTTAGTTGTGACAAGAAATTAGGCTAAAAAGGATAAGTATCCTGAGCCAACAAAATAAAAGTAGTGCTAGCAAGTAGCAAAGAAAGTACTACAAGATGAAGCACAAAAATATAAACAAGTAAAGTTAGTAGAAGATAAAAACTAAAATAACCATAATAAGAGAAGTCAGTTGTGCAGAATTTGGTAGCACAGGTTTTGAACACCACTGTAGAGATAAAAATGGCTAACCTATTGGAAGCTATCCCATCATTACAAAAAGCGATGGTGGAAGAGATACAACCTCATAAGGTGATGGAAGTGTAGAGTCAATCGATTTATGAAAAGAAAAAAATACCAATTCATGGATCTAATTATTGATGTGGGAAAGAAATCGACATTAGTTCATATGGAGATCCTAGGGTACAAATTGATGCAAGTTATCATAGATGAAGGATCCAACATCAATGTGCTACCTGAAAGGACTTGGCTAGAATTAGGTACTCCATCTCTATGGGCATCGAGATTTCAACTATATGGTGGTGACCAGTTTGGTCTCGAGACAAAGGGAGTCTTGATGACACAAGTGGTGATAGCTAACCAAGAGTTTGTCTTGGATTTCATTGTGATTACGATGTAAAAACCTACATATGATGCTCTACTGGGAAGAGGATGGTTATGTATAGCCAAAGTTAATCACAACTAGGGAAAGAATTAGATCACTTTTAATAAGGGTAAACATAAGTATATGATTAATTTGACTAATCAAAATGTCAGTGAGGATGTAGCCACGATCGACGAATCAGAAAACTCCTCAGGAGATGAAGGATATGAACCGAATGGAGAAGGAAGATTGGACCTTGATGAATGTAGTGAAGATGAAGCTAGATCTGATAGCGGATTTCTTCATTGGCAAATGGACGAGTAAATTTTTTTTTAGCCCAACTACCTCTATATTGATTCAGAGGAGATCAAGGAAAAACAAGACGAAACCAAAGTCAGTCAGGAACCTAAGAAGGAGGCGAAAGAGAAATGGATGTTTTCAAAAAGTTTTACAGAATATACAGTAGGAGATGCAAAAATTGATGAAATACCGACACACTCGAAGAATGTGGAGAAAGAAACAAGTGAGATAGAAAATATCAAATACGAAGGACCTCAAATAGTGGACATCAATCTAGGGATGGAGGATGAACCTAGTATGATTCACTGTGGTGATAATTGGAACCCTGTATTGAAAGCGGTAACTTTTAAGATATTATTGAAATATAAGGATGTCTTCGCATGGACATATAAGGACTTGAAGGGAGTACCACCTTAGTTATGAATCCATACGATTACACTAATTCCTAGAGCACAACTAGTAATGAGGAGACCATATAAGATGAATCCAAAATATGCTACATTAGTAAACATAGAGATAGAGAAGATGTTGGAGGCAAGAATCATCTTTAGGGTTACAACAAGTGAATGGGTATCATCTATAGTGGTCACCTTGAAGAATGAAGTGGAAAAAATTAGAATATGTTTGGGCTTTAGGAGTATAAACATAGTAACCATTAAGGATACCTTCCCTATTCCATGCACATATTTCATCCTGGAGGAAGTCACAGGATATGAGATATATTCATTTTTTGATGGATTTTTGGGTTACAATAAAATAAGTATAGCCAAGGAAGATAAGCTGAAGATACATTTATTGTAGAGAATTGCATCTATACATACAATCGAATGCCATTTAGGATCTGTAATGTCCCAGCTACGTTTCAACGCATCATACTGTATATATTTGATCAGTTGGCAACAAGGAAATTCAAAGCATTTTTGGATGATTGGTCCATTTATGGGAAGATCAAGGAGCATCTTCATACCCTCAATGAATGCATTAGTAGGTGTAAAAACACATAGATCTCATTAAACCCTAGAAATTGTTACCTGATGGTATCATATGAAAAGTTGTTAGGACACACAGTGTGCATTGAGGGATTAAAAACAAATTCTGATAAGATCCGTGTGATATTACACATGGAAGAACCATATGATGTGAGTTCATTTAAAACATTCCTAGGATCGACGAGGTATTATCGAAGGTTTATTAGATATTATGCACATTTATCCTATCCATTGGATTTATTGACAAAGAAAAATGTTCCTTTCAGATGGAAAAAGGAGCACCAAGGAGCCTTTGAGGAGTTGAAGGCCAAGCTGGTTAGTAGTCCAATTTTGGTGTTCGTAAATTGGGATAAGAAATTCTACGTCCACATTGATGCTTCAAATTTTACAATTAAATGTGCTTTGGCATAAGAAGAACAGTTCAAGATGGATCAACCTATTTTCTTTGCTAGTCACCTATTGTCAAGGGTATATAGAAACTACAATATAATAGAAAGAGAAGCCTTGGGAATGGTATATGCAATATATAAGTTCAGGCATTACCTACTAGTGAATCCCTTTGCTTTTTATGTATATCACCAAGCTCTGTTGTACTTGATAAAAAAATTGGTGATACAAGGATGGGTCAACAGGTGGCTCATCACTCTACAAGAGTTTGTATTTCGAGTAGTAGTGAGACCTGGTAAAAAGCATGTAATTACATATCAACTATCTTGGATGTGATCAGGAGAGCCTACAAGAACAAGGATTCTAGATGAATTCTATGATGCACAGTTATTCACCATAAATTTTGTTCCATCATGGTACAAGTTGGTTGACCAATATCTATCCACAAGAGAGTTACCCCAAGAAATGATGACAATCGAGAAAAATAATAATTATGAAGTTAGTACCTTTCCAATTGATAGCATGATTGATGTATAATATGGGAAGTGATGGTATCTTACGAAGATGCGTGATGGAGGAAGAAGTCAAAGTGAAATTGAAAGAAGCTCATGAAGACTTAGTAGGAGGGCACATGAGACAAGATGCAACTGCTAGGAAAATATTACTAGGAGGATTATGGTGGCCCGCACTGTATAACGATGTAAAAGAATACGTAAAAGCATGTGATACTTATCAAAGTATAGGAAAACCAGTAAAGAGAGACTTTATGCCATTGCATCCATCATAACCCCAAGAGCTATTTATAAGATGGGAATTGTTCTTCATTGGACCATTGAAAATTTCTCAAAGAAAGAAGTGCAGGTACATTGTGGTAGCAACAGAGTACTTAACAAAGTGGGTCGAAGTGATAGCATTACTTGACAACTCAGCTAAAAGTACCGCAATATTATTGTACGAACAGGTAATTACAATATTTGGAATTCCACTACAGATAACAAGTGATCAAGGAGGATAATTTATAAATGAGATCATTAAGATGCTGACAAAAAAATTCAAGATTTTGCATTCCTTGTCTAGTCTATACTATCCCAGAGTGAATGGGCACGTGGAAGTAACAAATAAAGTCCTGGTATCTACTTTGTATAAAACCTATGGAATAGAAGGCGTAGATTGGGAATAAAGGTTACCATCTATTTTGTGCATATATAGAACAACTTTTAAACTAAAATAGAGTATACAACTTTCTAGTTGATGTATGGGCAAGAGGTAGTGGTGCTAGTTGAATTCTTGATACCAAGTTTGAGAGTCACAATGGAACATCACTTGGGTGATCAAGAAATTTTGGAAGAACGATTGACAACATTAATTAAGTTGGATGAAATAAGAGTCATGGCACAATGGGTGATTGAGGTAGCCCAAAAAAGAAGGCAGTTGTGGTATTACAAACACTTGAGGAAGCTAGAACTTAGTTCGGGTGACTTGGTTCTAAAGTTTAATGTAAAGCAAGAAATCAAGTCTGTTAAGTTGAAGACTTTATGGATTGGTCCCTACAAAGTGGTAGAAGTAATGAATAATGGAGCAATCAATTTGCAAAACTTGAATGGGACTTTGGTACCCAACACTGTAAATGGATTTAAGTTGAAGACCTACAAAGTACAGTGCTTACTCATTTATTCGAAAGATATTGAACGAATAAGACAAGAAGGAGCTCAACGGAGGTCTCAAGACGAGCAAGGTCCATCATAGGAAGAGCCTGACACGATACTTGCACACTTATTTGCAGAAGGGAAGGAGACAAGACCAACTATAGAATAACAAGAGTTGGTACCTAGACCCAGATAAAGAAGAAGATTATGGGTGCATGTTAGATTTGTGGATGGGACTGAACAAGTAATAGAGGAAGATGAAGAGTGGATTTCTCCAAATGAAAGGGGATATCAAGAGATAGTGCTATTACCTAGAAATAGGGGAAAATAAGAATAAGCACCCCAAGTAAATTGAAACATGATGTATCCTCGTGTGGAACATAGAGAAATACCCCAACAAGCAAAAGGATGAAGAAGGATATGACTAACAGTACAATATGAAGAGAGAGTGGACTCTTTTGAAATGGAAGTTCTAGAAAATAATAGGAACAAGACCATTGATGAAGAGTTGGATGGACTTACTCCATTAGCTTAGATAGGGCTATTGCAATAGAGAATATGACTACAAACCCAACAAATGTAGGAGGAATATCAAACGCTACGAGGTCATAATGCAAGGTTGAGGGAACGAACCATTCAAGAATTGTATAGTACAATACAAAATCAAGATGAGCAAAGAACAACTAGGCTAAAAGAACTAGGAGGGAAAGTTGAGGATAATGAGGGGATAACTCCAAGAAGTGGTATAAGAAATGATGGTGCAAGCACAAGTTCACAAGTACCACCAAGTGATCTACAAATGACAAATGAAGATGTAGAGATGCTTTGGTGAGACATTGAGGAAGCAACCACATCACCTGAATCACAAGGTAATGCACAGGTAGATTTGAGTGAATCTAGTGATAAAGGAATGTCTTGGCTAGTAAGGGAACCTAGCATAGAAAATAGTGATGATGACAATTACCTAGAGAGACCCCAAAATACTTAGGATAACCTTGATCCCCCAACCTATACAACAACACATTATCAAATAGGGAGACCCCATGAGCATCAAGCCAACCTTGATTCACAAGCATATACAATAGTCTATCGACAACTACGAAGACAAAGGAGATAAGTAAGGATATTGAAGAGATTGATGAATTTACCAGAGGATTGGTCAAAACAAGGAGAAGATAATCGGAATGACTCAAGTTCTGAGATGAACTTTTTTTATGCAAATAGAGAGATATTGGAAACCTCATCTCCATAAAATATGCTTCAATAAAATAAGATGGAGGTATCACTTAGTGCATATAGATCATAGAATTAGAGTGTTGTGATAATTTTTACCCAACATAAGATGAAGTAGAACTCCACAAGCCAATATTGAGTTGGTAGAGATAACTCTTGATAACCAAGCAACGAGAAGAAGGACCCCTAAGGCTTTTGAATAACACGAGTTTATACTAAGAGGGGGGTGAAAAATATAAGATAAAAAAAATTCTTTTCAATCCATATGATAACATTAATAATATTAAAGCAATAAACATTACATAAAGCATCACACACATGAGAGACATGATTTAATGTGGTTCACCCAATGTGGGCTACTCCATGGAGAAAATATTTCACTAAAATTTCCTCAACAAATATTTTGGGAATCCTTCCCTATTACAATATTTATGGACCTCTGTCCAAAGGAGACACCAATACCCTAATCAATTTTGTGGACACCAATCCACAGGAAAACTCCTTCTCTTCTACTCTGGCTAGTGATCTTCTAGAATACTATTGCCTCCACTACACTAGCTT
This sequence comes from Wollemia nobilis, assembly GCA_028583015.1. NCBI lineage: Eukaryota > Viridiplantae > Streptophyta > Pinopsida > Araucariales > Araucariaceae > Wollemia > Wollemia nobilis. The sequence goes on from JAQPPZ010000232.1 coordinate 2,362,750, forward strand.
GTGGATATCTCTCCATTGAATACCTCTATCCTCACTTGGAATATCTCTATCCTCACTGCCTTGGCTAATGGATCTCTATCCACTGGATACTATTATCCTATGCTATGTCACCTCCAAAGCTTACTCTAAACTCTGTTCAAAAATTTTCTTAGATTTGTACTAAACACTATCCTCTGCTCTATCAAATATGCTCACAAATATATCTCTACTTTGGCATAAATTTGCTCTCAAATCTGCACCAAACTCTATCCCCAAATATATCTCTGCTCTGGAACAAACCTGCTCATAAATCTATGCCAAACATTCTCCTCAAATCTGTCCTCAAGCCTTAAAATAAAGCTTGAACAAATAAATCAATCAAATCTGCTCTCAAGTATTCACAAAGACTTGTCTCTAATATATCCTTAAACTTTCACAAAATCTTATTAAAATAATTTCAGAAAACACAACTTAATTATGTTTTAGAAAACCTCTTCAATACCACAAAAAAGTTTCACTTAAAATCTTGTTTAACCATAGAAACATATAGAGAATGATTAGAGACTCAATATATTTCACACTCACAAATCACTCAATCAATTTCTTTAAGATCAATAATACTCATCCAAATTTATTCAACCATTCGATCAATGAAACACAACTTGCTTACAAACCCTAACCAAGTGTTTCAGTATACTTCTAATAACTCTCACTATGAATCTCAAACCTTGACTCAATAATGATTTCAAATTCACATAACAATGATACTCATGATCTTTCAACAAACACAACTCATGCACATGAAAAATCACTCAATATTTCCAACAATACTCAACAATCCTTTTCACTCCAACTTTGCATTTCACAACATACAAGCCAACAATATTTCACTCATAAGGAAGATGTGCCCATACCTTTTGTTTTGGTGGAGATATGTCTTCAAAACCTATCTCAATCACAACCAAATCCTCTTTGCTAATCTCAAGGTTAGATAGCAACAATCCACTCAAATATTTCCCTCAATGATTATTTCACCATACAAAAATATCAAGTCTCAAGTACACCTTATAATCTCCAAACTTCACAAAAATAATATTCAATTCACAAACAATCAAACTCCTTTGAAAACACTTTATAAATCCAAAACTTCACACTTAACAAAATAAAAATTAATTCCTTTGTTTAACTCTTTTAACTCCAATTTTCACACAATAATATTCAACACCCTTAATTTCCTTTCTAACACCTTATATCTCCAATATTGATTATAATGCTAATTAAAAATTAAAATATCAAACAACCTTATGACTCCCTATATTTTACCTTAGCAAAAATTAATCACTTGGCCTTGAGCACCTTCACAACTATCACGTGGTCCCCTAGTGCTATTCACACCTTGGCAAAAATAAATCGAGTGCTTACCTCAAATTATTTCCAACGTCAACAAAAATTAGTACCCTCAATGAATGCACTCAAAATCGAACCCGTAACCTATCATCATGGAAACACTCTAGCCCAAAGGCTAGGCTACCATTGGGCTACATACCCAACATAGAACCTAAGGTGCACAATGCACCTTTACCCCTTGCTATTAGTGCCTTTTGAGTTAATCAAAAAATCTTACCGTGTTCAAAACAAAGGGGATGCGAATCGAACCCCTGACCAGCCTTGCACAAACACCTTAACCAGTTGTCTATCGCCACTTGCATTACCAAGCACTTTGAATATAATTTTGCTCTCTTCTCGGGTTTATCATGAAGTCTGCCCTCCTAAATAACACATGCAAATTCCTTTCTATTCTCTTAAGCAGTGCACACATTTCTTTTTCTTTTGGGAATTTGAATTGCATGGATGATTTTAAAATAAAAACCATTGCCCCTTTTATACCTTTTGCTATGCACTCCAACACGTTGGCTTTCAAATTTTAATTTGAATTTTTAAACTTAACTTTTGGCGTCTTTAATATTTATTTAAATTAAAATTTTAACCTATGGTTAAAATATTTTAATTTAAATAAATTAAATAATATCCTTTACAATCTACCAAATGGATCTTTTGAAGGAATTATTTCTTAATGACTCCTTGGACCTTGTTTTTCTTCACCTCAACCTTTAGCCCGAAATATTATAATATTATTAATTCCTTTTAAACCTGCTTCTTCTTCCTTAGATCTTCAAACTTTTAGGCCTCTTTAGGCATATAATATTTAAAATAAATATTATATCGTATTCCTTTTAAACACTTCCTTGCCTTTTCGAAAAACCACCTAATGAAATTAATGATGACGAAACTTAGACATCAACCTCTTGATATCAATGAAAACAAAACTTGCTCAAATTTTCAATAGATTCATCCAGGAAGGGGAGGAGGTATTCGAACCTTGAATGAAAGAAGTCAGGGTGATGTTACACCTAGAGGAGGAAGAGGAGGAAGGTTTTGATCCTCTACTCCTAGATGATCGAGAGATGCACCCTTAACATGTTTGAATTGGATAAGAAATCTGCAAGGTATACTAAGGATAAGAGGAATCTTACCAAATCCTATGAGGTGGTATCCATTAGGATGACCACCCCTAATCCAACGGGGATATCAAAGAGTTGTAGGAGGTAGAGTATTACTCCAAGGAAGGGAGGAATCACTAAGTGTTCATAGAGGTCTGATGTCAAGAGGAATAGGATGTGGAAGACACTTGTGAGGTAGAGATCTTACTGGTAGAGGAAGAGTGTATTTTGCAGAAGAAAGAAACTAGGGATAGTAGAGGATTCGATCACCAAGTTTGGATATAGAATTCATATGAGGAGATAGGTGGACAAGTCACTCAAATTATATATGAATAGTCAAAACACCATTTCCAAGGGATCAATCACCTATACGACAAGAGGAAGAGACACTAGGTGAAGATACTCCAGCTTGCAATTGTACAATTCCAAACTGTATGCATGGTAGTGGAAGGCTAGGGAACTCGATAACATCACAAGTGGATACGAATCACCCTAGAGAGCAAGTGGTGCCAGATGACACAATCACTTGTAATATCATAGTCAAACCTCCAAGAGAAGAATCATATGGGATCATGCAAGTGAATGTCACTGTGTGATTCCCATGATGATAAGTGTACATAGTATTAGGAAATGAAAAAGAAAAAAAGAAAAGAAAAAGAAATAAAAATAATAATTTCCTTAGTTGTGAAAATCTCTCAGGACGCAATTAAGAAGGAAGTGGGTTGAAAACCGGAAATGACGACCTCTTCAAGAGAGAAAATGAAAAAAATTATATAAGTAAAAGATCATACAAACCAATTTTAAAGGTGAAAAAGCATAAGTGGGAGATCGTATAAGAAATAATGGAAAAAGTATTTGCAGAATTGTATAAGGAAGCATGTTGTATGATTTAAATTGTACACTATATGATTTTATGTGCAATTGTATGATTTTAAACCATCGCATTTAATGTTCACATGAGTGGAATGATGAGTTATTGAAAAAATCGAGAAAAAGATGAAATCACATGAGAAAAGCAGTGAGTTGTCAACCATCCAGGAAAAAAAGACAAAAAAGCATGCAAGAGGGTAAAGTGGCACAATTTTAAAAATTGAACGGTTAGGGTTTGATAACAATTTAAATAAAGGGATAACTTTAGTAATTTTGCAAATTGTACAAGGAGGAATTCAAAATTTTAAGGAGAACGAATGTGAAAAGCATGCAACTGGATGAAATATACTACATGGGCATTGAAATTCATTAGTAAACCACAAGATTGCATGACCCATTTTTAATTTGTACCAGGGAGACTTTTTGCATTTAAAAATAAATCAAATCAGAAGAGAAAAACAAGGGTTTGATTTCGTTAAAAGTAGATTTTGAATTTTAGATGGAGGGAAGTGAGGGTTTGTAGTAGAAGGCATCCAAGTAAGAACCAGATTGTGAAAAATGTACACCAAGGTTCAAATAAATTACGGATTGGAGCCAGAGTGAAGAAATTACGAGAAAAAGGAGATTACAAGCCCTAATCAGATAAAATAGGTAAAAATAAATTGCATAGAGTATAAGAAAAAGAGGAGATGAATGTATAGCCCTACAATACAAACAAGAAAATTTTTTTTTGAGGGAAAATTATGCCAAGTATGGAAAAGTTATAGATTTTCTTCGAAATTGCACTCAAAACATAGATCGAGCTATTTCAAAAACTAGGTCGATGATAAATCATGGAGAAGAAGTAAAAAACACAAGTTTTAGGTGAACAAGGGTTTTAAAAGATGTGTTGTATAATTTTGAGGGTAGATTATACGATTTTAGGAAAAAATTATACGATTTCAAGTAGTTTGGAGGTCGATTTAAGTCTTTTTAAGCAAATCATACAAAATCATACAAAATTGTATGGATCCAAAAAAGTAGAACATGTGGACAGATACATTGTATGGATTAGTATGGCCCCTGTATGTTTTGGTGTAGTCAGTGTATGATTTGCAGCTGGTTGAGCAGTTTGAAGCAGTTTGAGAGATTGTATGATTTAGAGGTGGTTATATGAACTAAAAATTTACATGAATGAATTGGAGGATGTATTGTATGATTTACAGTACCACTATATGGTTTTTGGAGACTTTTGATTGCATGATAGGTGATGTCCTGAAAGAAAATTTTATTGGAGGAATGGTGGGAAAATAATTTCAATCGAAGAGTTTGGATATCGATTAAGAAGAATTATAGCCAATAGAGTGGAACAGTCACCAGGACCTCTGCATGATAGAGAGTCATACCAACTAAAATACCAAGGGTGATAGTTTTAGTCCCATTAATGGCATGGTAATCATCGTTGGAGGAGAAGAGGAAACAGGTCATGGAGAGGGTAAAGGTATTGGAGGGCTAATTGGAGAAGGACACCACCAAGGTTTCAAGAGGATGAAATAGCATAAGAAAGAGCCTTGAGGAGGGATAGTGTAGTGAAATCCATTACCCATATCTAGAGGAAGATTTGAGCAGTGAATCCAAGGAGGAAAAGGTTGATATAACAAGGATATCATTCATACAACATGGAGGAAATACATGCTGAAAGTGGTGGAGCAAAGAAGAAAATAAGAACCACCCATGGAGATGAGAATTTGAGAAGGCTAGTGTAGCTGTGATAGCATAGGTGCCACCGCACTAGAAGACCTATAACTATATGTTGTAGATTGTTCAGGCATATGATACTACAAGCAGACTTGCCTATGTTAATGTCGACAAGTGGTCAGTGAAGGTAGAATTTATAGCATAGGTGTTTAGGAAAACATTTGTATTGCCAAAGTATGACACTAAGGTAGTCAATAAGTTGCTTTATCTGATTAAGACACATTGCATCATCACTTCACTCACCAACATGAAATCACCGATAGAAGAAAAGATCTCAGGTGCAGGAACTTGAGGGATTAAACAGAGCCAGTTGATAGAAAAATATTAGCCATGCACCATGATATTGTGATGGCTTTCCTATCATGGAAACATGACCTACGAAGATTACAATCTGGATGGTTGAATATGTGGAAGCTATCGTAAAAGGAATCTGATACGATTAGGTTACCTATCTAGATAAAAAGATGCATGACATGCTAACAAAGAGGTCTAAGAGTTTTGGGATGAATTTCCATGCTATTGGATTGTTATTGAATATTTTCATGGAGATATAAATTCATTTTCCAAGCTTTACATAACCTAGGAATATTAATGCAGGTACGCCAACCATTATGTGGTGGGCAAAGTCAGTGTCAATTCAGAAGGAGACTCTAGATAAGTCTTGAGAAAATAAAGTGCCTAAGCATTAGGCCACTATAGTGCATGAGGATACTTATTCTTTAGAGGAGGTACACTATAAAAGGAAAATACCTAAGTAGTTACAACCTAAACTGGAACAACAAGCACTTCAACAACGGTAGCAGGGAGTAGTCGTCAGTTCAGAAAAGGAAGGAAATTGTGGGGAGGTAATACAACCTAGTATGATTAAGAACAAAAAGACAACATGAAATAATGGCAAATAATACTATTCCAAAAAAACAAGCCAAGCATTTAAAAAATAATCAGCAAGAAGAAGAACAATCAAACTCTACGAAGTTGGATTTATAAAATTGGAATTGGGAAGAAGCAGAAGAGATGTTGGAATCCCCACAAAATTTCCAACATAATGATTTTAAAATTTTGGACTCTTCAAAAATTTTGGATGACATAGAAGTAAGGCAAATATCACAATAAGTGGTAGCCATTAATTAGGAGATAAAAGAGAAATACAAGGTGATAGTGGAAGCCTAAGAAGAAGAGCCAAGAGAGAAGAAGCCTCACTTCAGATTCATGATGGAAGGAAGTATGAATCAAACTAATCAGAGTGATGCACAAGAAGATATAAATGCATCACAGGAATGGGAAGATCCTATTGGGGAAGGAGTCACAACAATGGACATCTAGTAGAATCAAGAAGAAAAATAGGTGACAAAAGAACAATAGGTGGACTTAACTGAATAAAAGGAAGTCCAAAAATCCACAGGGCAACAACAATCTCATATATAGGTTGTTAATATGGAAGAAGATGTGGATATTGAGAGATAGACTCTACCATAGGAAAATATAAACATGGAGAAAGCACTAATAAATCTTGGGGGAATCTCTGGTCACCACTTGGAAGAAGAGGAAGAACAAAATCCTACACAGGAAGAATTGTGGAGGATGCAAACAAACTACCTCCTAGAGGTACCACAGTTCTCAAAAATCGAAATGGAGAAGGATGCAAAAAGGGTAGAAGATCGGGTGGACCATTTCTTCTCTCAAATAGATAATACCATGGCTAGCACCAAACTATAGTTTTATATTAGATGCGTGGGAGAGCTGAAGCTATGGGAGTAACAAGTGTTTACCAAATTGGAAAAGATAACATAATTGATGAGCAGTGAGGATTATACAAATAAAATTGATGATATTCATGTACATCACCCATGGAAGTTACCTAGGGAAGAGGTAACAATAATGTTAGGAAGAGATGACTTACCAGATGAAGTGAGAACCAACTACAAGCAGTATTCAAGGTTGTACCTAGATAGAGCCAATTATCCAACTTGTCCCTTGAACACAACAGAGTTGGAACATAAGAGGGTCACCTCAGGCTTGGAGATCACTATGAGGAAGTTGAACTTCCTAACACAATGGATATAGTGGTTGAGCATAGGATTGGAGCAGATTTATTAGCTCAAGGAAGCTCAAAAATAAGAGATAGAGACCACTCAAAATGAAATGGTTGTAACGGAGGAAGAATTGCAGAAGAGTAAGGCTACGATAGAAGATAAGTTAAAGAAATTGGAAGAAGAACTACTAAGTAACAAGACTAGTTTTGAGGCTAAAATTATTTCGCTAGAAAAGGAGAAGCAATAGGTCTCCCAAATGGTAGAAGATATTTTCAAGGAGTTGGGAGCTCAATTAAGATCAAAAGAAGAATAGTTATAGGCAAAGGATGAACTATTGAGAACACATTTGGCTATGAAATATAAGTAACTAGAAGTGCAGGATAAGAATATAGAAGAGATTACATAGGACGATAAATGATACAGTGATATGGTCTTGGAGAAGCAAGTGCAATTGAATGTTAAGGAGACTGCTCATGCTTTGGAGGCTGATATCAATCACCATCTGAAGACCATTATAGATAAAAATGAAAATTTAGAAGTAGTAGCTTGAAAATAAGCACATTTGTAGGAGGTTCTTAAGAAGAGTGCTACTGAGTGTGAACAACAATTGAAGGAACTCCTGAAGACTACAAAAGAGACAACTAACCAACATGGTATGAAAGCAATAGAAATAGGAAACTACGCAGCCTAGTTGTAAAAACAACTCGCAAATCTTCATGCCCAGTTGGAAGATAGTGAAGTATTAGTCAGATATTATGAGGCCCAATTGAAACTAAAATATGATTCAGTGAGGACACTGACAAAAGTAAAGGGGAGGGCAGATGTAGGTTGTAAATCCACCTCCCATAAGAAGAAGAAGTGACAAGAATATTTACCTAGTTTTGATAATTTTAACAGTTTTGGTAAACTGTACAAGCAGGAGTAAACCATACAAGCAGGAGGTAAAACATATACACTAGAGGAAAAACCATACAAAGTGCAATGGAATGCAATATTATGTAAATGAAATGCAATTTGAGTTGTAATTGTGAATGAATTTGATAAATCATGTGTTTAGACTTAGTAAAAAGGTATAATTATGTATTTTGTTATGCATGGGCAGTTGTGAATAATCAATTACCTCAAGATAAACTTAGAATGGCCTATGAAATGTTATATAATACCCCCTTTTCATTTTTGATAGTCTGGTTAGTCTAGTTATGATCTGGTCTGATTAGTCTGAGTATGGAATGAATATCTATGATTATTATGTAGAATTTATGGCTATTGTGTAACCTTTTAGTGATTGTATTGCACTATTGAGAAGTAATGAAGAAGAACCACATTTCATAATATTTTCTCACGTATTGTACAATTCTGGAATTATGGAGTAATATTTTGCAGTATCTAGTTGTTGCATGTTACTTCTTTATGGTTATGGTTGATGATTAATGCATTGCTATGAAGGATGGAATGGAACCAACACTGGTGTGAGCCTTAGGAATGATATGTGAGGTATATTGTATCAAGGAGGACATATTGAATGCTATTGTACAATTTTTTGATATTGCCATTGGAAGGAACTCTCTCAAAACCCTAATGGTAGAACTTGCATGTTGGTAGGAATGGAGTAATTTCCATTCCAAAAATTCCCAAAACTTGTTTGAGAGAGATTGGTATATAAGAGTATTCAATTTGGCACCTTGCTAAACTTTCATTTTGTACAAATCGTACACCATATGTGCTACAAATCATACAAAGGAAAACTTACCCGATTTGGCAGTTTAGATGATTAAGGTAAACTTACCCTATTTGGTGGTATTGACAAATTAAACAATTTAGTTACAAAACTATGTACAACAGATTGCAAAACTGAATCTAAAGGATTTTATGAGTGTAAAATAATACAAGCACTATCACTATATGATTTGGGATCGTACAGTGGTACGATTTGAGGTCCGTACAAGTTGTTTTGTGGTTGCATATTGCTTGTTGTGGAGATTGTACGATTGCACGATTTGGTTCATCAATTGAGAATAGTAAATTAATAATTTTAAACATTTGATAACCACCTCTACACTGGAAATATTGTACCCCTGTGCTATAGATATAAGATACAGGAACATTCAACATCACCTTGACATTGATAGAGATTTTAGGGACATTCAAAGTCATCTTGATAATTTTAAAGTTTTGAGATTAAGATATTAAGTAACAGAAAGAAGATTTTGGTCACAAAGATATTGACCTTGACATTGGTCCAAGAATCCAATATAGAAAATATAGTAGCAACAAAGTGAGAAGCATTCGAAGCTTTCTAAGAAAATATAGCAATGGATTGAGAAGCATTCAGAGCTTATTAAGAGAAGATAGTTGTAGTGGATTGAGAAGCATTCAAAGCTTCCTAAGATAAAGAGAGGAGACAAAAGATATTAGAATTAAAGAATATAATTTTTGAAGAAGGATAAATAAGCACATAGATGACTTTATATTGCTTCAAATATTAGATTGAGAATAACATTGTTGAAGAGGGATAAAGAAGCACCTAGCTTACTTTATATTGCTTCAAGCATTGAATATAAAATGGATAAGAGTTGTAAGTTTTTAAGAAGATTCAAATATTGACATAGAGGCAAAAATTGAAGAATAAAGACCCTTCAAATAAAGATATCCATATAGAGAATTGAGGCCCTTATAAGTGGAAATAAAAGAGGCCATTATACATAAAAAGAGAAGTCCTTTATAGAGTAGAAAAGAGGCTTGAATTCAAAGAAGAATTTAAGAGGCTTGAGGTCTAATAGATAGAGGTCTGTAAGCAAACATACAATGAAAATAAAGGGCCAAGACATATTCAGAGAATAACAAAAAAGAGGCCCAAGATATATTTAGTATATAAGATAGCTTGAGACATATTCCAAGAAAATAAGAGGCCTAAGATATATTCATAGAATAGAGTACATAAAGGCCAAATATAGAATACCTTTTAAGGGTCATGTTGAAAGAATAAGGTAGCCTATATTTATTAAAAGGAAAGCAAATATATTAACTACAAAATAGATGTTTGCAATAGAAGAGACATTTATAGGTCTTAGAGCAAAGCCAAGGAGTAAGAGATAAAGTTTTTGAGAAAAACAATAGTGTTACAAGTAAAACAACAAGATGTTAAGATAAGCAAAGAGAATAAATTTATAGACTTGTCAAATATTTATTATATCCAGGACCTAAAATTAAAAACAATAGTCAGAAGCATCACTAGAAGCATCAAAGTCAAAGCACTGAAGTGCCAAAATCAAAATATTATTGTAGATCCAAAGTTGAAGTGTTGAAGAGCTGAAGTAGGAACATAGTTGTAGAGTCAAAGCCAAAGTGCTAAAACCAAAATGTTGATGTAGAGGTAATTCTAAGGCTAAAGATCCAAAGCTAGAACATTGATGCAAAGATAAAATAAAGCATTGAATAGAATTCATAACATTGAAGACAAGAAAAATCAATACGTTGGAGCACTACGTTGGAAGGCTACATGCAGAGCGTTACAAATGCATCTAGTTGGTAGGAAAGCAAACATTGACCAACAAAGTTGATATAATGTTTAAGTGTTATAATTACATTTCAAAATCTTAGTAACATGGAAGGAAAGAAAATTTTAGACAATACCATTTGAGGGGAGGTTACACACTTAAGGAAGAAGTATTATAACATAGGTGTAACCATAAATCTTCACTTGCATGTTTACTTATAAGTGTAAGTTTGTGAACAACACTCGAGAAGTTTGAAAGGAGGCGAGAAAAATTTAGAAGCAAACACATAAGACACTTGAAGTGGAGTGACCAATTTGTACGTGCACAACAACAACAAGAAGGTTGGTTGGAATAATTTAGGGTTTTATTATATTTGAAGTTTAATTTTGGAAACTAGGAGAGAAGGTTAATTTTGAAAAGTAGAAGAGATAAAGTTAATTTAAAGTTTAAATTTTAAAAGTAAGAGATACAAGTTTTTATTTGAAGTTTTAAAGTTTTTTCATAGTTTTTATTTGTAGTGATAAGTAGGGTTAATTAAGTTTCTTTAAAGTTTTTAAAGTACTTTATTAGGTTGGAGTGATAAGAACTTCAACTAGTTTATCTGATTGTTACAAGTTTTTTAAGTTTGAATTTTTTAAGAATATTTAATTTATTTTTTGAGAAATTTATAAATTGAAAAGTTTTTTTTAGTTTTGTGCATATATAAATATTTTAGAGATAAAAGGTTTTCAATACCAAAATTTAGAAAAAAATAAATTTGTAAAATTACATATTAGTTTCTAAAACTAGGGAGAGATAAGGTTTACTACTTTGTAGGAATTAAATTAGAAACTTTGAATCATTTAAACCTAGGGAGATATAAGGTTTTCTACTTCAAAAGTTTGCATATCGTGGAAGAAATTATTATAATTGCATTCAAGGAGGATAGTGAAGAAATAATGAACAAGTTAAAGTTTTATTATTAAAAGATGATAGATGATCTTGCTAAAAAAGAAGAATCATTAAATATTTTTGAGGATCCAACATTGAGTCTTGTTACTACAAAATCATAAACTATTAAAACCATTGAATATTATCATCATCTTCAACTTATATACATGGAAAATAAGAAAAGAGTAGCTTTGGAAGTACATAAATGGTTATGTTATTTTACCAAGAAGACATGAACTTGAAACTCTAGAAAGTATGAATAAAGAAATAAAAATATGTTCAAGATGCATTTATTGTAATAGAATTGGTCATGAAAAAGCAAATTTTTGGAGTCTTCATCCATGTAAATATTGTGGAAGAAAATCTCATTCTTCTATTTTTTGTTGGTACAAGGACAAATATTGTAGAAGATTTGAAAAAGCATTATTGTTTAGATTAGACGGTTTTTACATATACTTGTTTTTGAAGCATCTTCTAAAAATGGATCTAAGTATGCAATTTTTAAAATACAAGTGTAGAGCTAAAAACGTGACACCAAATAAAGCATATTAAATAGTTTTCAAGTGAATCAAATATTGCACAACAAAATGGAATTTATATTGATAAAGGGGGGAGCCTAGAAACTTTGTTGTTACAATAGTGGATCCAAGAATCCCTTGATACAATATTACAAACTTTGCTAGGGTTCTACAAAACCCTAGCCACAAATAACTGGTGGTATCTTCAACTGCATATTTGCTCCCAACAAGGTTGAGTGGGCTTCTACGTATCCAATATCGAGCCACTCCAGCTTAAGCAACTGTCTAATACTTCTGATATATTGTCAAAACCTGCACACAAAGAAACCATAGAATCGGTAATAACAAATGAAGGCTCCATAGTGTGAGCCCTCAGAAATCACAACTTAAAACCCCTAGTTATAGCAATGCAAATGTGAACATAATAAGACAATATGAAATATAATAACATAAATAGACTTACCTTACTCTTGCTTATTGTTTACTGATGGATGGATCTATTATAGTTCAATTATGGGGGTGTGCCCTAGAAACACTTGAGGATCTTTCTCGTCGTCAGAATAGGGCTTCGAAATACCTGTAGGTTATTTGAGAGAGCAACAGGGCGCTTGGGAGATCTGCGAAGAGCAGCAAGGCATTTGGGGGGTTGGTGGAGAGTAGTAGGGCACTTGAGAGGTCAGTTAAGATCAATAGGGCACTTGAAATATTGGTAGAGAGTAGCAGGGTACTCGGGAGGTATGCGAAAAGTAGCAAGGCACTCGAGAGATATGCGAAGAGCAACCAGGTGCTCAGGAGGTTAGATCAGATCTATAGAAGCAGATATGATGAGGGTGAGGGATGCGACGATGGTGGTGGTGAGTGAGGTTATGGAGAAATGGTGCTTAGGTCACTTTCTAGCTATTTATGATTCTTGAGAGATTCCAGCCATGGTTGAGCCTTAAAATGACTTATATTAATAGTCTAACCTAGGGTATACTTCAGGGTTTTCAATGACACTAATCGTGTGGTTGAAATTAAAGCATATCTAAGGGTGGACAATCAATCTAGGATGTGGCATGAATTAAGGTAAATGGATGGATGAGATTATATGAGATCGAACGACTAGGAATAATCCACTTTATAAATATATATTTATTAAACATATATTAAAATATAATATTTAAATGTATAAAATAAATAAATAAAAGTAAATATGAATAATGGTAAAAAAATAGCGAGAAATAGGGATGGTGGACAAGTGTCTAGATTTTGGTGTCTACATATGCCTCTTTTTGTACCATGTTGCATGAAACACAATATGGTACAAAAATACGAGACACCTGATCGGGCTAGGCATAGAAGCAACTTCTCTCTCTTGTTGGAATGTGGAGATAAAATTGAAGGCAAAAGAATAAATAATTTGGAGTTATTGCGTAGCTTACCCCCTCAATTGGTGAATGAGTTGTGGATGAAGCTCATGAGCCAATTGAAAAAGAATGAATGGAATAAAATGTTGTGCAAAGAAGGAAATATGAATGATGGAATGTGCAACCATTTTGGCCCCAACGATTGAAGGGAGTTGGTGAAATGGAAAATATGAATGCGCATGTTTTTGTCCCAACAGATGAAAGGTTTTAGGAGAAATATGAATGATTATTGCATCTATTTTTGCACCAATAGATGAAGGGTTATAGCCAAGTGCATATGCCATGATCATGTAAGATGTATCCCATTATAGTAAAATCAAAATCAAATTTAGTTTTCCCAAGTTTGGGGTGATTCGATGCTACTGAAGAATGTGCCTTACAACATCATTGATATACAAGTATGCAAATGCAAATGCTAAAAAAAAAATAGTCTATCTTGGAGCCCACTTATGATTGCAGCAATTCCTACATGGAATCCCTAAACGGTTGCTCAATCACTTTAACCAACCTGCATCCTAGGAGACTGGTGTAAAAGGAGATGATGAAAAGTTATGATTTCATTCGTATTTCAAGCCCCACGAACAAGGCCATCAATGATAGCTTTTTGAACAAATTGGTCTTGGCATAGTTTCACTCTGAAAATGAGGTACCAAAAATGATTTTTTTTCAAACAATGAAATATGGGATGATGAAGATGGCCAAGTGTCCTTATGGTGATTTATTCATCTTACCAAATTGCATGGATGCAAATCACTGCAATCATCAAGGATATAGAATAGACCACTAGATACGAGGTTCACTTGAATTTGTAGGTGAACTTGGCAAATGTTGAATATAAATGAAATTGTTGATGGATTTTATGGTGGCATGGAGACGTAATGATAAGAAATGTATTGATGGATGCAATGTGGAGTGGTTTTGGTGGAAGTAAGCTACCTTTTTGAATATATAGATTCAAGTAACTAATTCTATTTTTACCCCAACAAATAAAAGGGGTTTTTGACATTGGAAATTGCAATGAAATGATTGTGTTTGTTCTTTGCCCCAACAGATGAAGGGTTTTTGATAATGAAAAATGAAATGACTAAAAAATGTAATGATTGCATCTATTATTTGCCCTAATATATGAAGGGGTTTTTGATGATGTAAGTGTCCTTATGGTGATCTACCCATCCTACCAGATTGCATGGATAACCAGTCACTGCAACCACTAGGTTAAATAGGATAAACCACTAAATACAAGGTTCACTTATACTTGTGTCTGTTCTTTGCCCCAATAGATGAAGGATTTTTGATAATGAAAATTGAAATAACTGCATCTGTACTTTGCCCTAATAGATGAAGGGATTTTTGATAATAAAAAATGAAATTATGGTGTCTGTTCTTTAACCTAACAGATGAAGGGTTTTTGATAATAAATAATGAAATGATTGCATCTGTTCTTTGACCTAACATATGAAGAGTTTTTAAAAATTAAATATGAAATGATTGCATCTATTCTTTGTCCTAACAGATGAAGGGTTTTTGATAATTAAAAGTGAAATGATTACATCTGTTATTTTCCCTAACAGATGAAGGGTTTTATGAAATGGAAAAAATGTGATGAATGTGTCTATTCTTTGCCCTAATAGATGAAGGGTTTTGAAATGGGAAAATGTGATGACTGTATCTGTTATTTGCCCTAACAGATGAAGGGGTTTTTGAAATGGAGAAAAAATGATGATTTTATTTATTTATTGCCCTAATATATGAAGGGATTTATGATAATGTAAGGGTCCTTATGGTGATTTACCCATCCTACCAGATTGCATGGATAACCAGTCGTTGCAACCACCAGGTTAAATAGGATAAACCACTAAATACAAGGTTCACTTGTACTTGTGTTTGTTCTTTGCCCTAACAGATGAAGGGGTTTTTGAAATGGGAAAATGTGATGAATGTGTCTATTCTTTGCCCTAACAGATGAAGGGATTTTTGAAATGAAAAAATACGATGAATGTATCTGTTATTTGTCCTAACAGATGAAGGGGTTTTTGAAATGGAAAAATGAAATAATTGCATCTATTCTCTGCCCCAATAGATGAAGGGTTTTTTGATAATGAGAAAATAATCAAATTCTATATTTTTAACTGATGGATAAGGCTAGAAAAAGGTAAGGAAACTCTGTATTTTTAGCCAACAGGTAAGGCTAGGAATATTCATATTTTTAGCCAACAAGTAAGAATAGGAAACTCTGTGTTTTTAGCTGATAGGTAAGGCTAAGCAAATTTTGTGGATATATGCAAGGAAAAGGGTTTAAACTTTAACAAAAGGATGCAACCTTTTGAACATAACAATTGACTTATTGATGATGTGATGTGATTGAATGATTGAATTGTTTATTGAATTGGTGGGGAAGGTGTGATACATTTAACACCCCCAAGTTATGTGCTTGTTTGATTGATTAGGGAGAAGGTGTGATACCTTGAACTCCTCCAATTTGTGTAATTATTTTTTTATAGGGAGAAAGGTGTGAAACCTTGAACACCCCCAAGTTGTGATGATATTTGCTTGATTGGGGGAAAAGTGTGAAACCTTGAACACCCCCAAGTTGTGTGCTTGTTTGTTTGATTGGGGGAAAGGTGTGAAACCTTGAACACCCCCAAGTTGTGATGATGTTTACTTGATTGGGGGAAAGGTGTGAAACCTTGAACATCTGCAAGTTGTTATGATGTTTGAAATTTCTAGCGATCTTTGCATATGCAAGTTATATATATATATATATATATATACCCGACTTTTACTTTTATTCTTTTATGTGAATGCTTGGATGGAATGCATGTTTATATAGATGATGAATGCATATGATATGTTATGGATGATTATTGTAAGGTGGAATGCATAGAGTATTAATGCAAGGTATGGAATGCAAATGTTCTATTGATAATTCATAGTTTAGAATTTTCTTGGCCATTTTCTAGCATTGTTGTTTAATTAGGGGCATCAGACTTGGTGGCATATGAAATAGAAAACTCATGTAATGACATGGATGTTGACATGGAAGAAGATATGGATGTTGATATGGAAGAAGATATGGATGTTGATATGGAAAAATTGATTGTTTTGCAGAGACTCGGACATACTAGTGATATCAAACAAAATCACTAATAATACCTAATTCCTCTAGGACCAAATATGTGTGCAATGAATTCATTTACCAAATCAAGGGCATGGTAATGACTCGATATAATCAAGAACCAATGTGTGTGCAAGTGAGTTCATTAACTCATATTGAGTAAATTGGGTAAACCTGTTATGGATGAAACCAAGAAGCTAGCTTGTCCTTATGTGTGGTCAGAGGTCTCTTTAAAAGAGATGTGTCACCACGCATGAGTGTACTCCACTTCTAACCAAGCATCTATAGCTCTAGTGGAGGCTAACTCCACAGTCCACGATTTGTGTTTTTTATATCTTGAATTTTGGGGATGACTGCCTAACCATCTGACTAGAAATGTAGTATGATCCTTACAACCCAATTATTAGTGGTGTGTGATGTAAAATATTTAGATCTTTAGGGAATCAGATTCTCAACTTATGTGTGCTGAGAATTGTACCCTATCCTTACTACTCTATCATTTGAATTTGAAGCAACTATGATAGTGGTGCAAAACACTGTTCTTATGGACTATGTTGCATGATGGGATGAGCAAGGATGACCCTTTTTACTTCGAGGTACTTACCAAGTATGGTATTATCCCTCTTTGACACAAGATATTTTTAAGATGTGAAATTGTTCTTGGTCCAACAATATTTTGGAGTCAATTCCTAAAACTCAATATTTTATTAGTGTGTATGTGCAATGTTCCTAAAAGGAATTTGACATGTATTTTGGAGGTTGCTTAAAACACTAGGAGTGGCCGAGTGACCGAAAAAACCTAGGATTTGTATGAATCTATGGAGGCAAATGATATTATTTACCTGATGGAATAAAATGAGTGAATTTGTGTGGATGATATTGTGGGGATGCTCCTGATTAAGGCAACATGCTTTTATTTGGACCAGTTCATAACCTTGAACTTAATAAATGATCTCTAATATGACGAGTGAAAATGTGGATGGAATGTATGAAATGCATTCTAATGTGATGTTTTTGAATGAAATGTATGCAAATGAAGTGCAATTTTTTTTATGTATAAGCCATGTGCAAATGAAATTAATTTTTTTTTTTGTGTAATAGCCATGTATATACATATATATAAACCTTATTAAGCATAGAATGCTATCAAGTGTATAACATTAAGTGGCTCGGTTCGTCTACTCCCCTGATGCAGGAGCATCCGACAGCACCAATAGCAAAAGCAGCAAAGACCGAGAAAAATCATGTTGAAGAGTCGGGAGAAGAAGAAGCAGGAAGCAAGGAGGAGGTGCAGCAGAAGGGGCCGCGATTTCGTGACGTGTCGCGAAATCGCGACCCGTGATTTCGTGACATGTCGCGAAATCACGACAGTTTGTCGGAGAGGGACGAAGGCGCAGAAGGGGGCACGATTTCGTGACATGTCGCGAAATTGCGACCCGTGATTTTGTGACATGTCACGAAATCGCGACAGATTTCGGAAGCGGACGAAGAGGCGAAAAGGTGTAGCGAAATCGCGACATCGTGATTTCGTGACGTCGCAAATTTGCGACGTCAAATCAAGGAGGAAGAAGATGCAGCAGAAGGGGGCACGATTTTGCGACATGTCGCAAAATCATGACTCACGATTTTGCAACATGTCGCGAAATCGCGACAGGTTGCAGAGCAGAGGAGAGAACGAGAAAACGGTCGTGATATCGTGACGTCGCGAAATCACGACGCGAATTGGACGAGCGGGTGCGGAGGAAAAATGGTCGCAATATCGCGACATGTCGCGATATCGCGACCAAAGGGAGAAGCAGGTGCAGGAAGCAAAATGGTCGCGATATCGTGACATGTCGCGATATCGTGACCAAAATGGGAAGCGAGCACAAGGAGCCAGAAACGTCGCGATATCGTGACATGTCGCGATATCACGACGGAGAGAGAAAATGGCACGGGAGAAAGAGGAAAAGATGGCGGGAACGGTGTTTTCGAGGACTGTTCGAAATTGACACGTGGACAACCACGTGTAGCTTAAAAATTGTGAAGGACACATGTTCCAGGAGGAGGCGTGGAAAATTTTGCACGCGGGAGAATACGTGTATCCAAGTGAAGATGGAGGCCACGTATCATTGAATTTAATTTTGTAGCCGCGTGCATTAAAGGGAGAGAACCATCTTTCGGATGGGTTTGACGAAAAACAACTGTAACAGGGTACGGTGGCGGTTGCAGGTCGAGGAAGGCCATCAATGCAAGCAGCAGTGTGGATCGGGCAGAGATTGCCATTAATGCCGGAAATTTTGTATTTCCCGGGGGGTGAAAAGGAAGATTTGATTTTTTTGTTTTAGGTGGGGGGCATTAATTGCGTGAGAGGGTCGGGGCCTCTATAAAAACCCATTTTTATTGTTTGAGCACAACGGTGGACCGGAGAATACCCTTAGAGTCTAGGAGTGAGGAAGCGGAGAACCGAGTCGAGGGGTCAGTGATTGTAAGCCTACAGGCTGTGATTTTTTTCGGATGTATATTTTTTACTTGTTTTTAATGAAAAGGTAGGGTTTGTGCAGAAGGGTGTTTTTTCTGTGCTTCGTCAGTGGTATCAGAGTAGGATTTCCTGAGTGCGTAAACAGACCACCGGCCGTGAGGCAGTTTGCACCAGGACCTGCGGGAGGGTTTGAGAGAGAGTTGAGATTCCCGGGCGTATTAGCAGACCGCCGGACGTGAGGCAGCTACACCGGGATCAGTTTACGTTTGTGAGAAAAGCAAGCAAGAAGAATGCATTCCCGAAGGATACGGGACAAGGAGGAAGATGTGGTTACGGAAGAAGAATACATGGCTTTGCAATGGCAATTAAAGGCCTTGCAAAAGGAATGGTCCGTAATGAAATTACGGGAGAAAGAAGAACGGCAGAAAATGCGGGAAGAGAGACGGAGAAAGAAAGAAGAAAAGATAAAGGAGGTTGTAGAGGAGTATAGCAGTACCGGGACCTGCCCGAAAGAAAGCATAGATTTTTCTATGCAAGAAGAGGAAATACCGCAGGCTGCAGCAGAAGTTTGCAGCAGTGGAGAAATCTGTCCAGTTGAAGACAGAAGTACGGGCCCGGAGCCGAGGTCGAAGCAGTTTGCAGAGACAGAGATGAGTCCGAAAGTGTTGCGGGAGGCGGCAACCGGACCCAGCAGAAGTGAAGATCACTTCTTCACTTACCCCGGGTGTCTGATGCAGGAGCATCCGGTAGCACCAGCAGCAGAAGCAGCAAAGATCGAGAAAAATCATGCTGAAGAGTCGGGAGAAGAAGAAGCAGGAAGCAAGGAGGAGGTGCAGCAGAAGGGGCCACGATTTCGTGACATGTCACGAAATCATGACAGTTTGTCGGAGAGGGACGAAGGCGCAGAAGGGGGCGCAATTTTGCGACATGTCACGAAATCGTGACCCGCAATTTTGTGACATGTCGCAAAATCACGACAGATTTCGGAAGCGGACGAAGAGGCGAAAAGGTGTAGCGAAATCGCGACGTCACGATTTCGCGACGTCGTGAATTTGCGACGTCAAAGCAAGGAGGAAGAAGATGCAGCAGAAGGGGGCATGATTTCGTGACATGTCACAAAATCGTGACTCGCAATTTTGCAACATGTCGTGAAATCACGACAGGTTGTAGAGCAGAGGAGAGAACGAGAAAACGGTCGCGATATCGCGACGTCGCGAAATCGCAACGTGAATTGGACGAGCGGGAGCGGAGGAAAAATGGTCGTGATATCATGACATGTCACGATATCGCGACCAAAGGGAGAAGCAGGTGCAGGAAGCAAAATGGTCGCGATATCGCGACATGTCGCGATATCGCGACCAAAATGGGAAGCAGGCACAAGGAGCCAGAAACGTCGCGATATCACGACGGAGAGAGAAAATGGCACGGGAGAAAGAGGAAAATATGGCGAGAACGGTGTTTTCGGGGACTGTTCAAAATTGACACGTGGACAGCCACGTGTAGCTTAAAAATTGTGAAGGACACATGTTCCAGGAGGAGGCGTGGAAAATTTTGCATGCGGGAGAATACGTGTATCCAAGTGAAGATGGAGGCCACGTATCATTGAATTTAATTTTGTAGCCGCGTGCATTAAAGGGAGAGAACCATATTTCGGATGGGTTTGATGAAAAACAACTGTAACAGGGTACGACGGCGGTTGCAGGTCGAGGAAGGCCATCAATGCAAGCAGCAGTGTGGATCGGGCAGAGATTGCCATTAATGCCGAAAATTTTGTATTTCCCGGGGGGTGAAAAGGAAGATTTGATTTTTTTGTTTTAGGTGGGGGGCATTAATTGCGTGAGAGGGTCGGGGGCCTCTATAAAAACCCATTTTTATTGTTTGAGCACGACGGTGGACCGCAGAATACCCTTAGAGTCTAGGAGTGAGGAAGCGGAGAACCGAGCCGAGGGGCCGATGATTGTAAGCCTGCGGGCTGTGATTTTTTTCGGATGTATATTTTTTACTTGTTTTTAATGAAAAGGCAGGGTTTGTGCAGAAGGGTGTTTTTTCGTGCCCCGTCATCCCCCCAGCTTGGTAAGCTTATGACCAAAGGGATTAAGTACCTTTGGAGCCTTTTTGTAATTGAAATGTGACCAAAGGGATTAGAACCTTTGGGGATTTTTGAAATTGGAGATGTGACCAAAGGAATTAAGGACCTTTGGAGCTTTTGGAAATTGATATGTGATCAAAGGGATTAAGACCTTTGGGGATTTTTGAAATTGACATGTGACCAAAGGGATTAAGTAGCTTTGGAGCCTTTTGAAATTGATATGTGACCAAAGGGATTAGGACATTTGGGGATTTTTAAAATTGAGACGTGACCAAAGGTATTAATGACCTTTGGAGCTTTTTGGAAATTGACATGTGACCAAAGGGATTAAGAACCTTTTGGGGATTTTTGGAAATTGAGATGTGACCAAAGGGATTAGGACCTTTGGGGCTTTTTGGAATTGATATGTGACCAAAGATATTAAGTACGTTTGGAGATTTTTGGAAATTGACATATGACCAAAGGGATTAAGAACCTTTTGGGGCATTTTGGAAATTGAGATGTGATCAAAGGGATTAGGACCTTTGGGGATTTTTGAAATTGATATGTGACCAAAGGGATTAGGACATTTGGGGCTTTTTGGAAATTGATATGTGACCAAAGGGATTAAGTACCTTTGGAGCTTTTGGAAATTAAGATGTGACCAAAGGTATTAGGACCTTTGGGGCTTTTTGGAGATGATATGTGACCAAAGTGATTAAGTACCTTTGGAGCTTTTAGAATTTGAGATGTAACCAAAGGGATTAGGACCTTTGGGACTTTTTGAAATTGACATGTGATCAAAGGGATTAAGTACCTTTGGGGATTTTTGAAATTGATATGTGACCAAAGGGATTAGAACCTTTGGGGCTTTTTGAAATTGAGATGTGACCAAAGATATTAAGTACCTTTGGAGCTTTTATAAATTGATATGTGACCAAAGGGGTTAAGTACCTTTGGATATTTTAGAAATTGAGATGTGACCAAAGGGATTAGGACCTTTGGGGATTTTTGGAGATGATATGTGACCAAAGGGATTAATTACCTTTGGATCCTTTTTTTGTGAGGAAGGTGTGACACCTTAAGCATCCTTATTTTACTTGATGATTGATGATGTGAGTGACTGGGGGGATGCGATATCCTAAGAATATCTAGTATGATTGATGATTGAGTTGGTACCAATATCCTAATTATATGGGTTTGATGGACCATTTATGGAAAAAAATTTCAAATTAATAAGATCTTGGACAATATATTTAAATACATGACAATTGTTGATGTCATGGCCCGTTTGTTGATGATAGAGATAGAAAAAGTGCTTCTTAAAGTGTTTTCCTCGTTTGGTTGGGTCTCTTGGTTTTTGGAAGGGAAATATCTTGTGTTCATAAAGCCTTAAAAAATTGGTCAAATAAGATTCTAAAAGCACTGTGTAGTCTTGACAAGGCTTTGTAGGATGCTTGGTGCGTTTATCTGATTATGTTGGATTTTGAAATTGTGGTACAGGTATCAAAACTAGAGATGTGGATTATGAAATTGGATGTTGTAACTATTGTGATTGAATATATGGATGATTATTATGACTCAAATATAACTCAATGTTAATGAGTCGAGTTAAAATTTGTTGCAAAATTTTAGTATGTTGACAATATGATTATAAGCATTGGTTGGCTTATTGAATAAATTAACATGTGGTGAATGGATTGATGAATGGATGAGATTGAGTGTGTTGTTGGAGGTGTGATGAATTGGGAGGTATGGAGTGAATTTTATGATGATGATGAGGTTGGTTAAGAAATGATTGTGAATGAATAAGAGGAGATGATGTATGAGGACTATGGATGGGTTGACTCACGAGAATGGAATGAGTTGATGGAGGTATGGGAATGGAAACCATAGAGGATAATGGCACCTATGATGGAATTTAGGTGATAAGGATGGGTTTTTTGGAAATTGTATGAGATGTAGGGTTTACCTATACTCATTGGTAAGCATATTTACGTTGCTACAACAATTTGTTCAGGTATTCTTATACCTCATGAATATCTTGGTCATAAGCCAAGGGTATGAAAGTGGATGGGATGGAATATGTTGATAAGGAAGTGGATGGGATGGAAGATGTGGGTAAAATACAAGTTGCACTTGGCATGGCAACTTGAGAGGCAGACACTTGTGAGGCAGCATTGACATGCTCCTCATACAAGGGGTTGGTATAGCCATAGGTGTAAGTGGATGGAAGGGAAGTGCTAGGAGCACTTGGGTATTGAGGAGGGGGTATGTTGGAAGAAGGTACACTAGATACCTCATAAAGAGGGTTAGTATAACCTTGGGTGAGGCTAGATGGTTGGGAGAAAGTAAGATCTTGCTGTGAAGCATGATATTGACTAATGGGTTCTAAGACATAGTTGGCAGACTTGTAGAGAGCCTCTACTTTGTCCATGTCTATGTGGGTGGTGTTTTGGTCAATGGTGGGTGAATGAGGTCCATATTGTGGAAGGGATGGATAGGTTAGCCTATGCAAACCACTAGTGGTCTATATAGTGTGTGATGGTCCCACAAACAAATTTTTCTGTATCACACTTGGAGGATTGGCTATAGAAGTAGCAAGGAAAGTGGATGAATTTTCCATTAAATTATCTTGATTTATAGCTCTCTTTTGGTTTCTTATTAATACCATAAGAAAATAAATCAAAATGTAGATTAAACTATAAAATGTAACACACAATTAAAATCTTTAAGGAGCCAAAAGGAAACAAACAACCAATGCTAAGTTTCAACTAGTGTGGATTACCTTGTTTGTTGATTATCTCCTTTTTAATGTGCATTCATTTTAAGTGACAGTCTTGTGTGTTTTGATTTTTTAATCTTGATTAATGAAAAAAGATAAAAAATATGGCAAATATAGGGCAGTGATATTCTTGCTGGTGATGAAATCCAGCAAGTTTTCTCGGGGGTATCCTATGGTTTCTAAGGGTAGAGATTGGTGGATGGAGATGAAACCCACCATCACCAAATCTCAAGCAATGGTTGGTGATGAAATCCAACCACTACTATTTTAAGTGAAATGTGTTGTGTGTGAATTATTTATTTTAAGATTTTTGTTTATTAATGTGGAATTTTTTTTTTAAGAGCAACTAATTTCATAAATCTAAGTCAGAAGCCAACAAGAGAATACCAATTTCTCCAAAGGGTGTGAAGTACACCGCTTAAGACCCCATATCAAAATAGTCGGAGGGTTCGTCCACCCATCTTCCTGGAATCACCCAATGGCAAGAATAATATTGGCACCCTAATAATGTTCCTACTTAGATAGATAAAAGAATATACTTCTAACCCTAAAATGTAGATCTAATTTAAGTAGATTATCAATTCAAATGCATTCAGAATGCAGTACTTTATATCTATGAATACATCAAAAACATAAACCCTAACTTGAATGTGTGAATGAAAAAAGAAACCTAAAATGTGAACTAAGATGAGTTATTTTCTAGATTACTTAGTGATTTTTCATTTTATGCATGAAATATAAAAAAACTTTAAAGAACCCAAAATACGTAAAATAGTAAAATTGGATTTTGGACAGTGGACTTACTGGACAACCTATGTATATGCTCCAAATCACTATAAAATGCACTTGGAAAATTTTGAGATATCCCAAGGTGCTTCTGGAATGTCCCCAGGCATTTTTTGATGGTCCTCAAGTGCCACAGAGTGTTTGCGTACCTCCTACAACTTTTTTCAAGTCTTCAAAAACCATAACAGACAAAGAATGTTTGATTTGTGCTCGTAAAAATCTATAAAATGAGACAACAAACAATAAGTTAGATAGTAAGATAAATTAAAACATGAAACCCTTAGGGGGTCCCACCATGATCACCATTTGTAGAGCTAAAAACATGACACTAAATAAAGAATATAAAATAGAACTCAAGTGAATCAAATATTACACAACAAAATAGAATTTATATTGATAAGGGGGGAGCCTAGAAACTCCATTGTTACAATAGTGGATCCAATAATCCCTTGATACAATATTATAAACTTTGCTAGAGTTTTCCAAAACTCTAGCCACAAATAACTAGTAGTGTCTTCAACTGCATCTTTGCTCCCAACAAGGTTGAGTGAGCTTCTGTGTATCCGATATCAGGCCACTCTAGCTTAAGTAGTTTTCCAATGCTTCTGATGTATTTTCAAAACCTGCACATAAAAAAACCAAATAATAAGTAATAACAAATGAGGGCTCCATAGTGTGAGCCCTCAAAAATCATAATTTAAAAACCCTAATTATAGCAATGCAAATGTGAATAGAATAAGATAGTATGAAATATAATAACATAAACAAATTTACCTTGCTCTTGCTTACTGTTTGCTGATGGACACATCTATTGTAGGTCAATGGTGGGGACATGCCCTAGAAACACTCAAGGATCTCAATCATTATTAGAATAGGGCTTTAAAATACCTACAGGTTATTCGAGAGAGTATTTGGGCGCTCGGGAGGTCTGTAGAGAGTAGCAGGGTGTTCGAGGGGTTGGCAGAGAGTAGTAGGGTGTTTGGGAGGTTGGAAAAGAGTAGAAGGGAAATCAAGAGGTTAGTGAAGAGCAATAGGGCACTCAGGAGATATGCAGATAGTATCAGGATGCTCAGGAGGTATGCGGAGAGCAGTTGAGCACTCAGGAGGTTATATCGGATCTATAGAAGTAGACTTGATGAGGGTGAGGGATGCAATAATGGTAGCGGTGAGCAAGGTGATGGAGAAATGGTTCTTAGGTTGATTTTTAGCTAGTTATGATTCCAGAGAACTTCCAGCTAAGGTTGACCCTTAAAATAACTCATATTAATAGTCCAACCTATGGCATACTTTAGGGTTTTCAATGAAACTAATCGTGTGGTTGAGATTAAAGCATATCTAAGGGTGGACAATAAATCTAGGATGTGGCATGGATTAAGATAAATGGACGGATGAGATTAGATGAGATCAAACGACTAGGAATAATCCACTTTATAAATATATATTTATTATACATATATTAAAATATAATATAAAATATTATATTTAAATATATAAAATATATATATATATATATATATATATATATATATATATATATATATATATATATATATATATATATATATATATATATATGAATAATGGTAAAAAATGGTGGAAAATAGGGATGGTGGACAAGTGGCTAGATTTTGGTGTCTACAACAATAAGATAAAAAATTCAAAAATTCAAAAAAAAAAGAAAAATGGATCAAATATGGTCCAAACTTGTCTTACAAAGAAGGTAGATTTCATAGTCAATTTAAGTGTAAAGCTAAAGGAAAGGTTCTTATGCGAGAATCTGATGATAATGAGAGAGTTCAAGAAGTTTATAATCTTGAACCTACACATATTGAAGAACAAGAAGTTTAATCCAAATAAACTGAAGATGAACCTGATGGAGCTCAAGTAGAAGATCACATGTATTGCAAGGTCATTTGAAGAATGAACATGAAAATGAAAACCATGATTGAAGACTAAAGTCTTCAATAACCAAATAATGTAATATAAAGGGGGTGTTGGAGTATATTACATTATTTGGTACATACTAATGTATCCCCATGTTACCTTCATGGTACATATGTAAATAATAGATTAGGGTTGAGTCATAGTTTAGAGTGTGAATTATATTTCCCCTTTATGTAAGTGTGAATGTGTAGGAAATGCACAAGTGTCATGTAAAGTTGTAATGTGCAAGAAATGCAAAAGTGTCATGTGAGTTAAAGTGCAAGTGTAAGTTGAGTCTATGTGCATAAGTTTCTTGTATGTATGAGAACAATATGTAATGTAAAAATGTGCACAAGTGTCTTAGATTAGAGTGTGCAAGTTATAGAAGTGCAAGAGTCATGTATAGGTGTGCATATATTATAGATTCAAGTGTCATCAAGTATGCAAGTGTCAAGTAGATAAGCCAAGAGTCATGAGACTTGGCATATGGAAAGGAACAATCAAGTATTTAAAGAGTCACTCTACTATGGTTATATTATGGAGAAAATACTCCATAAGGAAATGAAAATTATAGTACAAAGAAAGAGAAAGTCACTATCATATTTGTAAGAGAAAGAGGAGTAATAAAGATTACATACATTTTGAGCAATTAATATTGTAAGTTGTATTACATGATTAGTACTTGTTAATTAAGGCTATTTACATTCATATTGCTGCATATTATTGTTGGAAATATAAGCAAGATTTGTTGTCATTGATGTGAAGAGTCAATTTTAGTGATTAGTGCAAAAGGAAGGATGTCAAGAGTCAGTTTCAGTACGCAGTGCAAGAGAAAGGTTGCCTCTAGACCTAAGGAAAATAATATTATAATATTCCCTATTATAATATTCATAGTAGTTAGATAAGGTCTAAAGGAGCAACAGGAAGGCCCAAGAAAAATAATAATATAATATTAAAGGTCTAAAGTAAAGACCTAAAGTAATTAAATTAATTATAACAATTTTATTTTAAATTAATTTATAATTTAATTTAATTAATTAACCTTAAGGTTAGGGTTACAAGGGCAAGTAATTTAATTATGACATCGATGTTGATTATTATTCTCATCCTCTGATGTGTTAAAGGGGATAGAACTTTGGTATAAATACCATGTGCCTTGGTAAATCCAAAGTCACCTTCGATCAAATCATATTTGAGTGCATGCAAAAATTCTATGATTTGCATGAAAGGAGAGGATAAAGTTTTTTGATACGTGGTGACTATTGAAGGGTTAAAGAGGAGGAAGGCTTGGAGCCTCATAGCCAATCGTGGTGATTGGGCTAGAGGTAAGCAACTGTGTTCTTAGGGCACTAATAGGCGGGAGGTTCGCGATCAAACCCCGATGACAACGTTTTTGGTGGCAATTCAGATTTTGGTTTAGGCGCCAAGACATAGCAACAAAGCGCACGAGGCACTTCTTTCTTCTAAGGTGAGTGCCTAGCTCACAAGGCAAGTGGGCCATGACTAGGGCACTGTGGAAGCACAAGCGGAAGTTCAAATTCCACCAAGGGCAAAAAGGTATTTAATTTTTCCAAAATTAAATTTTCTCCTAAGGTTTTATACGGCATGACTATTTTTGTTAGGAGGGAGTTATAAGGTTTTTGAAAGTTAAATATTTTATTGTGATTTTGATAAATTGAATTGAGATAGGAGTTATAAGGTTTGAAAATAAAATTATATTTTAATGATGTATTGATTATTTTGAGGAAAAACATAAGGTGTTTAAAGAATATTATTGTGGTTATTTTCTTTAAACAAATTATTGGCTTATATTTTCAAGTGTGGAGATTATAAGGTGCTATTGAGATTTAATATTATGTATTGTGAAATATTTTGAGGGATTATTTGAATGAGAGTTTTGAAGAGGTTTTTACTATCTAGCCTTTGAGATTGGCAAAGAGGGTGATTGTGATTGAGACAGGTATTGGGGTCAATTCTTCATCAAATAAAAGGTATGGGCACATCTTCCTTGTGAGTGATTTTTGGATGTTGTGAATGCTAAGTTGGAGTGAAAAAGGTTTGTTTGATAAGCATTATTGAGTAATATTTCATGGGCATGATTGGTAAATGTTTATGATAACATTTGAGTGAGAAATTGAAAACTATCTTGAACTAGGGTTTGTGAAAGATCATGAGTATCATTGTTATGTGAGATTTTTTGATAAGCATTGTTGTAAATAATTGAGTGAGTGTTCATATGCTTGAACTAGGGTTTATGAAAGATCATGAGTATCATTGTTATGTGATTTTGGAATCATCTTGAGTCAAGGTTGAGTTCCATAGTATGATTTATTGAAAGCATTGTGAAACACTAGTTTAGGGTTTGTAAGCAAGTTGTGTTTCATTGAGTGAGTGATTGAGTGGTGAAAGTGTTGGAGTGATAGTTCAATTTTCGTGAAATAAATTGTTCTATATTATGATTTGATTTGCAAGAGAGATTGAAAGTGATTGAGTGTTTGTGAGTGTGAAGCATATTGAGTCTCTAACCATTCTCTATATATTTTTGTGAGTCAAATAAGATTTTGTGTGAAACTTATTTGTGTGATTGAAGAGGTATTTTGTGATAGATTGAGTTGAGTTGAATAAGATTTTGTGAAAGTTTATGAGCTGATTTGAGCAAGTCCTAGAGTGGACTTAAGGATTGAGTTGAGTAAGATTTTGTGGAAGCTTACAAGCATATTTGAGGTAAGTCTTTATGAAGACTTGTTGAGAATATTGGACAATTTTTAGTGAGGACTGGTTGAGTGTATTTGAGGTAAGTCGTGGTGAAGACTTGTTGAGAAGATAGGACAAGTTCTAGTGAGGACTTGTTGAGCAGATTTGAGGTAAGTCTTGATGAAGACTTGTTGAGAAAATTGGACAAGTTCTATGTGAGGATTTGTTGAGCAGATCTAGACAAGTATTGGTGAAGACTTGTTGAGCAGATTGGATAAGTTCTAGGAGAGGACTTATTGAGAAAATTTGAGACAAATCTTAGTGAAGACTTGAGAGAAGATTGAGCAAGTTCTTGAGAGGACTTGTGGATATATTTGAGACAAGTATTTGAGAAGACTTGAGAGCATAGTTGATTGATTGATTTTTCAAGCTTTGTGTTAAGGCTTGGGGTAGATCTAGCAGAGTTGATTTGTGATTGGATCAAGCTTTGTGTTAAGGCTTGAGGACAGATTTGAGGATATAATTTGGTGTAGATTTAAGGGTAGATTTGTGCTAGACCAGAGATAGATATTGAGCAGATTTATGCTAGAACGAAGGATTGTGTTTAGTGTATATTTGAGATAGATATTGAGCAGATTTGTGCTAGACCGAAGGACTGTGTTTAGTTCATATTTGAGATAGATATTGATCAGATTTGTGCTAGACCGAAGGACCGTGTTTAGTACAAATTTTAGAAAGAGCTAAGAGTAAGCTTTGGAGGTGACAGAGTAGAGGATAATAGTCTCCAGTGGATAGAGATCCATCAGCCATGGCAGTGAGGATAGAGGTATTATGAGTGAGGGCAAGAGTCTTTAGTTGAGAGAGATCCACAAGCCAATGTAGTGGAGGTAGTAGTATTCTAAAGGATCACCATCTAGATCAGAGGAGAAGGAGTTCTCCTATGGATAGAGATCCACAAACTAGATGAGGGGATATGTGTCTCCTATGGATAGAGATCCAAAAACTTGATTAGGGGATTGGTTTCTCATTTGGAAAAATGTCCATAAACATTATAATAGGGAAAGGATTCCCAAGAGATTTGTTGAATTTTTTTTAGTGAAATATTTTCTTCGTGGAATAGCCCACATTGGGTGAACTATGTTAAATTGGTGTCTCTATTGTATGTGGTGATTTATATATTGCTTTGATTATTGCTATTGATATTTCCATTGATATATTGGATATTATTATTTTAAGTAAAGAAAAGTAAAAAGTGGTCTTATATTGTTCACCCCCCTTCTCAGTATAATCTTATGTTCTTCAATTGGTATCAGAGCGTGTTCCTTCGGAGGAGTTTAACAGCTTGAAGAAAAATATCTCAAGAACACAAATGGATTCTAAGAGTGCATCCTCAAAAATTTCAACACCATTGTTCGATGGAAGCAATTATGTTCTATGGAGTATGAGAATGAATATTCACCTAATGGCACTTGGAAATGAAATATGGGAAGCATTTGAGGATGGATACATACCACTAGATACTCCACCTACAGACAAAGATGGTAAGCTCCTAAAACATTACAATTCAAAGGTAATAAATGGAATTTTGAAAGGTTTGTGTGAAACAAAGTTTATAAGGGTTATGCACTACAAATATGCAAAGGATTTGGGATAAGTTGGAAGGTATATATGAAGGAGATAAGAAGGTCAAAAGGATAAAATTGTAAAACTACAAAAAAACATTTGAAGAACTAAAGATGAAGGATGAAGAAAACATTACTGTATATCTACTTTGTATGGACGAGGTTGTCAACCCCATGCAAGGATTTGGAATTGAAGTTGAAGAATCTAATGTATGTGATAAGATTTTAAGATCACTCCTAAAGATATGTAGTAAAAATATTTCAACCATAGAAGAGTCAAAAGATATTTAACTTTTGACAAGAGATGAATTACATGGAATTCTCACAACTTTTGAGATGAGAATAAAAGAGGAATATAATGCCCAGAAAGAAGCAACCTTCAAAGCTACTAAGAAGATAAAGGGTAAGAAGTCAAATTCAAGCAATGAGTTATCCAGTGATGAAGAAGAAATTTATGGCAAAAGCAATAAAGATACGAAAAAGTATGAAGGTACAAAATTAGTTAAATGTTTTAATTATGGTAAATATGGTCACTATGCAACTGATTGTCCAAAATCTGTAAATAGTAGTGAAGATGAGAAATAGTATCACAAGAACAAGGAAATAGGAAAACATAGGTACCAAAAGAAAAATAGGTATGAACAAGGTAGGTAAGAAAATAAGTATTTCCAAAGGCATAAGAAGAGTTTTTATGCAGACAAGGCAATTAAGAATTCAAGTGATAGTGATAGAATCTCCTCTAACAATGATGAAGATGAAATTTTATTTCTAGAAGAAGAAAAAGAAGTGGTTAGAAGAAGGTCACCAATAATCCTTAAGTGTTTTATATGTGGTAACTTTGGTCATCTTGGAAATAGTTGTACAAGGAATGGATTCAGTTTTAGTGATGATGAATATGAAGATGCTCTTGGAGGTCAAGAAGAATAAAGTATTTTTATGGCAATAGAAGAAGAAGGAAGTGCTCATATTGAAGATAAATTAGAAAGGAATGAAGATGATCCAAAAGGAAAATAAATAGAGGAAGAATCAGAGGAAGGAGAAGTTGATATTGAAGGTAAACTTATTTATGCCCTTGATGCATTAAGGGAGGTGAGAAAGAGAAACTCAAAACTTGAGCTTAAATTTCAAGAATGTGATGGAGAGAAAGGAAAGCTTATAGAGTATCTAACTAACTCAATAACTAAGACAAGGAGGTTTAAATAGAAGTTAGAAGCTAAGGTGTTAGAATGTGAGAAATTAGAACATGAAGTAGCTTCACTAAGGAAAGAAGTAGAAGAGTATAGAGATAAGCTACATAGGATTGGGAGAAGCTCAAAGAAATTGTATAAGAATATCAAGGTACAAAGATCTTCATCAAACAAGACAAGACCTAGTTTTGAACAGGTACAAAAATAACAAGAAGAGGATTCAATATCAAGCTTCGAAGAAGAAGAAGCTTCAAAAAAATAGTGTAAGAGAAAGTGAGACTTTTGAGGATGAGTTGGAAAATAGAAAGTTCAATAAGAAAAGGAACAATGCACATATGAGGAATAGATGGAACAGGAAGCAACACAGAGTAAAAGAGACTAAGAGACCAATGGGGTCAAGACAAGGTAGTTTCAATGGATGATGCTTCTCATGTCACAAGTTTGGGTACAAGGCTACACAGTGCAGGACATATGGAAGATAGGAATATGGAAATTTTAGAAACATGCATCTTTTTCAAGGGTATTGCTACTCTTGTAATCGATTTAGTCATAAGGAAGTAAATTGTAGGGCTCATGATAGAAATGGATATGGCTTCACCAGGAGATACCCCAAGATATTTGCACCTTTAAGTAATAAAAACATTAAGTGTTATAAGTACAATAATGATGGGTATACAACAATATGGTGTAAAGCAATTTCGAAGACAAGCAGGAATAGGAATATTCATAGGAATCAAAAGAATCGAGGAAGAAAGTGGACAAAGGTAAAGATCAATGTATTGTCGGAGTAGAGATACTCCCACCCCAGAATTAACCACCTCAAGAGGAGGTGGGGGAGGGGCTAAGATAAGAGTCTTATTCTTAGCCCCAAGCGCCAAAGGTAACCCTTTGCCATTGATGTCAAAGAGGGAGAGATTTGAATTAGGGGGAGAGATTTGAGTTAGGGGGAGAGCATTCAGTTAGGGGGAGCAGTTTCTCAAGAGGAGCAAAAAAAAAAAAGGAAAAGGAAATGGTAAAAGGTAAATAGGTTGCCATCAATGATAAAGGGGGATATTGTTAGAAATATGAGTAAGATTTTTTGGCATCTATGTCAAGATTCAATTTCAGTGAGCAATGCAAAAGGAAGGATGTCAAGAGTCGGTTTTCGTAAGCAGTGCAAGAGAAAGGTTGGATCTAAACCTAAGGGAAACAATATTATAATACTACCTATTATAATATTCAAGGTGGTAAGATAAGGTCTAAAGGATCAACAAGAAGGCCCAAGAAAAATAATATTATAATATTATATTATAATATTAAAGGTCTAAAGTAAAGACCTAAAGTAATTAAATTAATTATAATATTTTTATTATAAATTAATTTATATTTTAATTTAATTAATTTACCCTAAGGTCAGGGTTACAAGGGCAAGCGATTTTATTATGGTATCGACATTGATTATTCTCATCCATCAATGTGCTAAAGGGGATAGCACATTGGTATAAATACCATGTACCTTGGTAAATCCAAAGTCACCTTCGATCAAATCATATTTGAGTGCATGAAAAAATTCTACGATCCACGTGAAAGAAGAGGATACTTTTTTTTGCTATATGGCGACTATCGAAGGGTTAAAGAGGAGGAAGGCTTGGAGCCTCATAGCCAACCATGGTGTTTGGGCTAACGAAAAGCGATTGTGTGTTTAGGGCGCTAACAGGTGGGAGGTCCCATGATTAAACCTTGACGATAATATTTTGGTGGTAATTCGTGTTTTGGTTTTGGCACCAAGACATAGCAACAAAGTGCACGAGGCGCTTCTTTCTTCTAAGGTGAGTGCCTAGCTCACGTGGCAAGTAGGCCATGGTTAAGGCACTATGGAAGCGTAAGTGGGAGTTCGAATCCTACCGAGGGTAAAAAGGTATTTAATTTTTTCAAAATTAAATTTGCTCCTAAGGTTTTATGTGGCATGATTATTTTTTCTAGGAGAGAGTTATAAGGTTTTTGAAAGTTAAATATTTTATTGTGATTTTGATAAATTGAATTGAGATAGGAGTTATAAGGTTTGAAAAGGAAATTATATTTTAATGATGTATTGATTATTTTGAGGAAAAAAATAAGGTGTTTAAAGAAGATTATTGTGGTTATTTTATTTAAAAAAATTGTTGTCTTATATTTTGAAGTGTGGAGAGTATAAGGAGTTTTGAGATTTAATACTATATATGGTGAAATATTTTGAGGGATTATTTGAATGAGAGTTTTGAAGAGGTTTTTACTATCTAACCTTTGATATTGGCAAAGAGGGTGATTGTGATTGAGATAGGTTTTGAGGTCAATTCTTCATCAAACAAAAGGTATGGGTACATATTCCTTGTGAGTGATTGTTGGATGTTGTGAATGCTAAGTTGGAGTGAAAAGGTTTGTTTGATAAGAATTGTTGAGTAAGATTTCACAGGCATGATTGGTAAATGTTTGTGAGAATATTTGAGTGAGAAATTGAGAACTATCTTGAACTAGGGTTTGTGAAAGATCATGAGTATCATTGTTATGTGAGATTGTTTGATAAGAATTGTTGGAAATAATTGAGTGAGTGTTCATATGATTGAACTAGGGTTTGTGAAATATCATGAGTATCATTATTATGTGATTTTGTAATCATCTTGAGTCAAGGTTGAGTTCCATAGAATGAGTTGTTGAAAACATTGTGAAACACTAGTTTAGGATTTGTAAGCAAGTTGTGTTTAATTGAGACATTGAGTGGAGTTGGTTGAGCATAGTTGATTGAAAGTGTTGGAGTGATAGTTCAAGTTTTGTGAAACAAATTGTTCTATATTATGATTTGATTTGGAAGAGAGATTGAAAGTGATTGAGTGTTTGTGAATGTGAAACATATTGAGTCTCTAACTATTCTCTATATGTTTTTGTGGTTAAATAAGAGAGTTTGAAAGTGATTGAGTATTTTTGTGAGTGTGAAGATAAAGGGGATAGCACATTGGTATAAATACCATGTGCCTTGGTAAATCCAAAGTCACCTTCAATTGAATCATATTTAAGTGCATGCAAAATTTTTGTGATCCACGTGAAAGGAGAGGATAAATTTTTTTGCTACACGATGGCTATCAAAGGGTTAAAGAGGAGGAAGGCTTGGAGCCTCATAGCCAACCGTGGTGGTTGGACTAGTGGCAAGAGGCTATGTGCTTAGGGTGCTAATATGCAGGAGGTCCCGCAATCAAACCTCGGTGGTAGCATTTTTGGTGGTAATTCACATTTTGGTTTTGATGCCAAGACATAGCAACAAAGTGCACAACGTACTTCTTTCTTCTAAGGTGAGCTCCTAGATCATGTGGCAAGTGGGCCATGGCTAGGGCATTGTGGAAGCACAAGAGGGAGTTTAAATTCCGTCGAGGGTAAAAAGGTATTTAATTTTTTCAAAATTAAATTTGCTCCTAAGGTTTTATGTGGCAAGATTATTTTTGCTAGGAAGGAGTTATAAGGATTTTGAAATTTAAATATTTTATTGTGATTTTAATAAGTTGAATTAAGATAGGAGTTATAAGTTTTGAAAATGAAATTATATTTTAATTAAGTATTGATTATTTTGAGGAAAGAAATAAGGTGTTTAAAGAAGATTATTGTGGTTATTTTCTTTAAACAAATTGTTGGCTTATATTTTGAAGTGTGGATACTATAAGGTGTTGCTGATATTTAATGCTATGTATGGTAAAATATTTTGAGGAATTATTTGAATGAGATTTTTGAAGATGTTTTTGCTATATAACCTTTGAGATTGGTAAAGAGGGTGATTGTGATTGAGACAGGTGTTGAGGTAAATTCTTCATCAAACAAAAGGTATGGGCACATTTTCCTTGTGAGTGATTGTTGAATGTTGTGAATGCTAAGTTGGAGTGAAAAGGTTTGTTTGATAAGCATTGCTGAGTAAGCTTTCATGGGAATGATTGGTAAATGTTTGTGAGAACATTTGAGTAGGAAATTAAGAACTATCTTGAACTAGGGTTTGTGAAAGATCACGAGTATCATTGTTATGTGAGATTATTTGATAAGCATTGTTAGAAATAATTGAGTGAGTGTTATTATGATTGAACTAGGGTTTGTAAAAGATAATGAGTATCATTGTTATAATATTTTGAAATCATATTGAATCAAGGTAGAGTTCCATAGAATGATTTGTTGAAAGCATTGTGAAACACTGGTTTAGGGTTTGTCAGCAAGTTGTGTTTCATTGAGTGAGTGATTGAGTGGAGTTGGTTGAGCATAGTTGATTGAAAGTGTTGGAGTGATAGTTCAAGTTTTGTGAAAAAAATTGTTCTATATTATGATTTGATTTGGAAGAGAGATTGAAAGTGATTGAGTGTTTGTGAGTGTGAAACATATTGAGTCTCTAACCATTCTCTATATGTTTTTGTGGTTAAACAAGAGAGTTTGAAAGTGATTGAGTATTATTGTGAGTGTGAAGCATATTGAGTCTCTAACCATTCTCTATATGTTTTTGTAAGTCAAACAAGATTCTATGTGAAACTTGTTTGTGTGATTGAAGAGGTATTCTGTGATAGATTGAGTTGAGTTGAATAATATTTTGTGAAAGTTTGTGAGCTGATTTGAATAAGTCCTAGAGTGGACTTAAGGATTGAGTTGATTAAGCTTTGTGGAAGCTTACAAGTAGATTTAAGGCAAGTCTTGGTGAAGACTTGTTGAGAATATTGAATAAGTTCTAGTGAGGACTTGTTGAGCAGATTTGAGGTAAGTCTTGGTGAAGACTTGTTGAGCAGATAGGACAAGTTCTTGTGAGGAATTTTTGAGAACATTTGAGGTAAGTCTTGGTGAAGACTTGTTGAGCAGATTGGAAAAGTTCTAGGTGAGGACTTGTTGAGCAGATTTGGACAAGTCTTGGTGGAGACTTGTTGAGCAGATTGGATAAGTTCTAGGAGAGGACTTATTGAGCAGATTTAAGAGAAGTCTTAGTGAGGACTTGAGAGTAGATTGAGTAAGTTCTTGAGAGGACTTATGGACATATTTGAGATAAGTATTTAAGAAGACTTGAGAGAAAATTTAATTTATTGATTTATTCAAGCTTTGTGTTAAGGCTTGGGGCAAATATAGTAGAGTTGATTTGTGATTGGATCAAGCTTTGTGTTTTTTGGACATTTTGAGTCAAAGTTGTCATTGATGTCAAGGAACGAAGTTGTCATTGATGTCAAGGAATATGTCAAGGAACAATGCAAAGGTTAATGGCAAAAGAGCTTCATAATATTTTTAATATTATGTGGAAGCATATGTAGGAGGGTTTTTATTAAAACCATGGATGAGCAAAATAAAAGGTTTTTCATAAAAACCCAAGGAAGCTTTTTGAAAAGCTAAAGGAGGTTTTAATATTTATTTTATAAAATATTTAAATTCAAATTGAATTTAAATTTTATAAATAAATATTATTTATACAAAGTGGTAAAATCAAAGAGGGCTTTAATAAAGCCAAAAAGGATTTAAAAATTAATTTATAAAATTTAAATTCTAAAGAATTTAAATAATTTATAAATTAATTATTCAAATTTCGAAGGCGTCGACGTTCAAAATTAATGGAGGTAATTGGTATATAAACTATATGCCTTAGTGGCATTGAAACCATCCTTCGTTCGAAAGAAATTAAAGAGGCAAGTGTTGTGGTGAAAATTCGTGTGAGGAAGAAGACAAACTCTTTGTCTTAAGTGCTAGCAAAAGGGATAAGGGCATCGAGGGCTAAACCCTCATATCCACCGAGGCAGCGTGGCCTAGTGGCAAGCGGTCGTGAGTTAAGGCACGTGGGTGCAGAGTGGTCCACGTTCGATTCATGGCAAGAGCATTTTGGTAGTGTTGAGGTTGAAGCATCGAGGAAGGACACAAGTTTCCTTTTTGAGTGGGTGCCAAAAAATAGACTATAGAGCACGTGGTGCTCTTTGGTTCTCAAATGAGTGCCTAGCACTCGTGGTAGTCGAGGCCATGGCTAGGATGTACGAGGAGGCTGCGTCGAGGGTTTGAATCTCACCTAGGCGGAGGTAATAAATTTTGCATTATTTTTAATTGCCTAAGGTGTAAACATAAGGTTTAGGGAGCTATAAGGGGTTATGAAAAGGTGCTTATTTTAATTATTAATTTTTGATTAAATGAAGGAATAAGGTGTTGAACTTTATTTTTAAATAAAGTTATTGTGACATTTTTGATTTATCAAAAGGTGAATTGAAGAGTGATTAAATTTAAGAGGACTTATTGCCATTGAGTTAGTTTGAAAAGGAGATTGTATTGACATTATTTTTGGTATTGAATATTATTTTAATTGGGAGATCATAAGGTGTATTTGGTCAATCATTTTTGTATATGTTGATGGATGCTTTCTTTAATATGGAGTGATAAGGTGTATGTGTGTTTTGATATTTTGCATTGTATCTTTGAGAGAGTTTAGTATCTTCTAACTCCTTTGAGCTTGGCAAAGAAGTGTTTGTGGTTGTGGCAGATATTTGAGGTTCCTTCATCATCAAGAAAAAGGTATGAGCACATTCTTCCATAGTTGAGTTGATTGGTTGGTTTTCTGGAAAATAAGTTTGGAGTGAAAAGGACTTGATTAGGGTTTCCTTATTGAGTGTGTTGAGTTAATGCTTCAAGGTTTTCTGGAATAAAGAGTTGTTAAAACCTTGTTTTATAAGCATTGTTGTTGAAGCCATTGATTGTGTGAAGAACTTGAACTAGGGTTTGAAAAGAACATGAGTATCATTGTTATGTGAAGATTGTATTATAAGCATTGTTGTTGAAGTGAGTTGTTGAGTGAAGAACTTGAACTAGGGTTTGAAAAGAACATGAGTATCATTGTTATGTGAGATTGGTTGATAAGCATTGTTGGAAATATTTTGAGTGAATGATCATATACTTGGACTAGGGTTTGTAAGCAAGGATTGTTTCATTGAGTGATTGGTTGAGTAGAGTTGGTTGAGCCTAGTCAAGTGGATGTGTGAAGTGATTGTTCAAGTTCCATAAAACAAACTATTCTATATTCTGAATTGATTTGAGAAAGTGATTGAGTATTGAGGGTTGAAGCATATTGAGTCCCTAACAATTCTCTATTCTATATGTTTCTAAAAGAGTGATTGAAAGTGATTGAGCATTGTGATGAGTATAGAGCATATTGAGTCTCTAACAATTCTCTTTATGTTTCTATGAGATTGGACAAGTTCTAGTGTGGACTTGTTGAGCAGATTTGAGGTAAGTCTTTGAGAAGACTTGTGGATAGATTTGGGTAAGATTTTGTGGAAGCTTACAATACAGATTGAGAGCAGATTTGGATAAGTTCTTGAGAGAACTTATTGAGTAGATTTGGACAAGTTCTAGAGAGGACTTGAGGATAGATTGGTGTGAGATTTTGTGGAAGCTTACAAGGTATATTTGAGATAAGTCTTTGAGAAGACTTGAGAGTAGAGTTGATTGATTGATTTGTTCAAACCTTGAGTTAAGGTTTGGGGTAGATCCAACAGAGTTGATTTGAGATTGAGTCAAGCTTTGAGTTAAGGCTTGAGGATAGATATTGAGGATAGATTTGTGCTAGACCGAAGGACTATGTTTAGTATATATTCGAGGATAGAGTTTGGTGCAGATTTGAGGATAGGTTTGTGCCAGACCAGAGATAGAGATTGAGGATAGATTTATGCTAGACCGAAGGACTATGTTTAGTATAGATTTGAGATAGAGCTTTGGAGGTGATAGAGTTGAGGATAGAGATCTCCAACCAGAGTAGGGAGGACAGGTGTCTTCTATGGATAGAGTTCCATTTTCTAAGGGTAGTGGAGGTAGAGGTCTTCTAGAGGATCACCAACTAGAGCAGAGATTAGGAGATTGGTGTCTCCTATGGATAGAGATCCACAAACTTGATTTAGGGGATTGGTGTCTCCTTTGGACAGAGGTCCATAAACATTGTAATAGGGAAAGGATTCCCAAGAGATTGATTGAGAAAATTTTAGTGAAATATTTTCTCCGTGGAGTAGCCCACATTGGGTGAACCACGTAAATTATGGTGTCTCTATTGTGTGTGGTGATTTATGCATTGCTTTGATTACTACTATTGATATTGCTATCTATACATTGCATAATATTGATTGGGAAAGAAAAGTAAAAAGTGGTCTTATACTGTTCACCCCCTCTCAGTATAAGCTTGTGTTCTTCAATTG
This sequence comes from Wollemia nobilis, assembly GCA_028583015.1. Lineage (NCBI taxonomy): Eukaryota > Viridiplantae > Streptophyta > Pinopsida > Araucariales > Araucariaceae > Wollemia > Wollemia nobilis. The sequence continues at coordinate 2,403,042 of JAQPPZ010000232.1, forward strand.
GTATCAGAGTGGGTTCCTTCGAAAGAGTTTAACAACTTGAAGGAAAAGCTTACAAGAACATAATGGATTCTAAGAATGGATCATCAGATAATTCAACACCAGTATTTTATGGAAGTGATTATATATATTGGAGTTTGAGAATGAAGATTTACCTGAAGGCACTTGGCAATGAGATTTGGGAAGTAGTTGAAAATGGATACGACCCCTTAGTTGATCCACCTACAGATAAGGAAGGTAAGCTTCTACAACATTACAATTCAAAATCAATGAATGCAATTTTGAGAGGTTTGCATAGAACAGAGTCCATAAAAGTTATGCATTGTCAAGATGCAAAAGGAATGTGGGATAAGTTGCAAAATATATATGAAGGAGATAAAGGTGTCAAGAAAGCAAAGATACGAAATCTCAAAGGACAATTTGAAGAGTTAAGAATGAAGGATGAGGAAAACATTAGTACTTATCTACTTCGAATCGATGAGGTTGTTAATGCTATGCAAGGACTTGGACTTAAGGTTGATGAATCAGATGTTTGTGATAAGGTCTTAAGATCTCTTCCAAAAAGATTTAGTGAAAATATTTCTGCTATAGAAGAATCAAAGGATGGTGATTCTTTGACAAGAGATATGTTGCTTGGTATTCTTACAACTTTTGAGTTGAGAACAAAAGAACCTAATCCCCAGAAGGAAGCAACCTTCAAAGCAATCAAGAAGACAAAGGGTAAGAAGTCAGAATCAAGCAATGAGTCATCCAGTGATGAAGAAGCTAATTATGGCAGAAGGAATAAGGATTCAAGAAGATCTAGAGATATAAAATCTATTAAATATTTCAATTGTGGAAAGTATGGTCATTATGCAACTGATTGTCAAGAAGCTAAGAATAACAATGATGAAGAAAAATAGGATCACAAAAATAGGGAATCAGAAAGATACAGGCACCAAAAGAAAAGCAAGGATGGACAAAGCAGACAAGGAAAGAAGTTCTTTCAAAGGCAAAAGAGGAGCTACTATGCAGATAAGGCAAGTAAGTACTCAAGTGATAGTGATGCTAGTTTTTCAGATAATGATAGAGATGAAGTCCTATTTATGATTGAAGAAAAAGAAGAAGTCAAGAAAAGGTCACCAATAATTCTCAAGTGTTTTAGATGTGGTAACTTTGGACATCTTGAAGATAGTTGTACAAGGAATGGTTATAGTTTCAGTGATGATGAATATGAGGATGCACTTGAAGGACCAGAAGAGAATATTCTAATGGCACTAGAAGAAGAAGAAAGTGATCCTATAGAAGACAAGTCAAAAGAAAATGAAGATGTGGACAAAGGCAAACAAATAGAGGAAGAATCAGATAAAGAAGGATATGATCTCAAGGGAGAACTTATTTATGCTCTTGAAATAGTAAAGAAGGTAAGAAAGCAAAACTCTAAATTAGAATCTCAGTTTCAAGAATGTGATGAAGAGAGAAGAATGCTTATAGAGGATCTAGACAAATCAAAGGCTAAGACAAAGAAGTTCAAGGATAAGTTAGAAGCAAAGGTCTTAGAATGTGAAAGGTTAGTACAAGAAGTAGCCCTACTAAGGGAAGATTTAGAAAACTCCAAATTCAAGCTACAAGGGTTCAAAAATAGCTCAAAGAACTTAGATAAGTTCATCAAGATACAAAAGCCTACATCAAGCAAAATAGGTCTTGGTTTTGAACAGGCTCAAAAGAAATGAGAAGAAAAGTCAACCTCAAGTTCTGGAGGAGAAGAAACTTCAGATGAAGACACTTTAGAAGAAGATAGTGTAAGAGAAAGTGAGACATCTGAGGATGAGTTGGACAATAGAAAGTTCAACAAGGATAGGAACAATGCACAAAGAAGAAACAGATGGAACAGCAATCAGAATAGGAGACCAATGAGGTCAAGACAAGGAAATTTCAATGGAAGATGTTTTTCATGTCACAGGTTTGGGCACATGGCTTCACAATGCAGGACACATGAAAGACAGGAATATGGGAACATACAACTTTTCAATGGGTATTGCTACTCATGTAATCAGTTTGGTCACAAGGCAATGAATTATAGGGTTCATGATAGAAGAGGATATGGCTTCACTAGGAGAAATCCTAAGATATTTGCACCTCCAAGGAATAATAACATTAAGTGTTATAAGTGCAATAATGATGGTCACACAACAAAGTGGTGTAGAGTAGACATTCCAGAATCAAGTATGAACAAGAACAAGAACAGGAAAAGGGATATGGATATGAACAGGAATAGGAATAGGAACATGGATATGAACATGAAAAAGAATAGGAACAAGAACAAGAACAATAATATGGACATGGACAGGAACATGAACATGGAAAGGAACAATCAGAGGAATCAGAAGGATCAGATAAGAAGAAAAGAGGATAAAGGTAAAGACCAGTGCTTTTTGGGAGTAGAAATACTCCCACCCTAGAATTAACCACCTCAAGAGGAGGTGGGGGAGGGGCTAAGCTAAGAGGCTCATTCTTAGCCCCGAGCCCCAAAGGTGACCCTTTGCCATTGATGTCAAAGGGGGAGAGATTTGAGTAAGGGGAGAGATTTGGTATTTGAGTAAAGAGGAGAGATTTGAAAAGAGCATTGAGCCAGGGGGAGCAATGTCCCAGGGGGAGCAGAACAAAGAAAAGGTTAAGTTTTTGGTAAAAATAATTTGGGTTGCCATCAATGACAAAGGGGGAGATTGTTGGACATTTTGAGTCAAAGTTGTCATTGATGTCAAGGAACGAAGTTGTCATTGATGTCAAGGAATATGTCAAGGAACAATGCAAAGGTTAATGGCAAAAGAGCTTCATAATATTTTTAATATTATGTGGAAGCATAAGTAGGAGGGTTTTTATTAAAACCATGGATGAGCAAAATAAAAGGTTTTTCATAAAAACCCAAGGAAGCTTTTTGAAAAGCTAAAGGAGGTTTTAATATTTATTTTATAAAATATTTAAATTCAAATTGAATTTAAATTTTATAAATAAATATTATTTATACAAAGTGGTAAAATCAAAGAGGGCTTTAATAAAGCCAAAAGGATTTAAAAATTAATTTATAAAATTTAAATTCTAAAGAATTTAAATAATTTATAAATTAATTATTCAAATTTTGAAGGCATCAACGTTCAAAATTAATGGAGGTAATTGGTATATAAACTATATGCCTTAGTGGCATTGAAACTATCCTTCGTTCAAAAGAAATAAAGAGGCAAGTGTTGTGGTGAAAATTTGTGCGAGGAAGAAGACAAAATCTTTGTCTTAAGCGCCAGTGAAAGGGATAAGGGCATCGAGGGCTAAACCCTCATATCCACCGAGGCAGCATGGCCTAGTGGCAAGTGGTCATGAGTTAAGGCACGTGGGTGCAGAGTGGTCCACGTTCGATTCATGAAAAGAGCATTTTGGTAGTGTTAAGGTTGAAGCATCGAGGAAGGACGCGAGTTTCCTTTTTGAGTGGGTGCTAGCAAAAGAGATTATAGAGCACGTGGTGCTCTTTGGTTCTCAAATGAGCACCTAGCGCTCACGGTAGTTGAGGCCATGGCTAGGACGCACGAGGAGGCTACGTCTAGGGTTCGAATCTCACCTAGGTGGAGGTAATAAATTTTGCATTATTTTTAATTGCCTAAGGTGTAAACATAAGGTTTAGGGAGCTATAAGGGGTTATGAAAAGGTGCTTATTTTAATTATTAATTTTTGATTAAATGAAGGAATAAGGTGTTGAAATTTATTTTAAATAAAGTTATTGTGACATTTTTTATTTATCAAAAGGTGAATTGAAGAGTGATTAAATTTAAGAGGACTTCTTGCCATTGAGTTAGTTTGAAAAGGAGATTGTATTGACATTATTTTTGGTATTGAATATTATTTTAATTGGGAGATCATAAGGTGTATTTGGTCAATCATTTTTGTATATGTTGATGGATGCTTTCTTTAATATGGAGTGATAAGGTGTATGTGTGTTTTGATATTTTGCATTGTATCTTTGAGAGAGTTTAGTATCTTCTAACTCCTTTGAGCTTGGCAAAGAAGTGTTTGTGGTTGTGGCAGATATTTGAGGTTCCTTCATCATCAAGAAAAAGGTATGAGCACATTCTTCCATAGTTGAGTTGATTGGTTGGTTTTCTGGAAAATAAGTTTGGAGTGAAAAGGACTTGATTAGGGTTTCCTTATTGAGTGTGTTGAGTTAATGCTTCAAGGTTTTCTGGAATAAAGAGTTGTTTAAAACCTTGTTTTATAAGCATTGTTGTTGAAGCCATTGGTTGTGTGAAGAACTTGAAATATGAGTATCATTGTTATGTGAAGATTGTCTTATAAGCATTGTTGTTGAGTGAAGAACTTGAACTAGGGTTTGAAAAGAACATGAGTATCATTGTTATGTGAGATTGGTTGATAAGCATTGTTGGAAATATTTTGAGTGAAGGATCATATACTTGGACTAGGGTTTGTAAGCAAGGATTGTTTCATTGAGTGATTGGTTGAGTAGAGTTGGTTGAGCCTAGTCAAGTGGATGTGTGAAGTGATTGTTCAAGTTCCATAAAACAAACTATTCTATATTCTGAATTGATTTGAGAAAGTGATTGAGTATTGAGTTGAAGCATATTGAGTCTCTAATTTACAATTATCATATTGAGTCTCTAACAATTCTCTGTATGTTTCTAAAAGAGTGATTGAAAGTGATTGAGCATTGTGATGAGTATAGAGCATATTGAGTCTCTAACAATTCTCTTTATGTTTCTATGAGATTGGACAAGTTCTAGTGTGGACTTGTTGAGCAGATTTGAGGTAAGTCTTTGAGAAGACTTGTGGAAAGATTTGGGTAAGCTTTTGTGGAAGCTTACAATACATATTGAGAGTAGATTTGGATAAGTTCTTGTGAGAACTTATTGAGCATATTTGGACAAGTTCTAGAGAGGACTTGAGGATAGATTGGTGTGAGATTTTGTGGAAGCTTACAAAGTAGATTTGAGATAAGTCTTTGAGAAGACTTGAGAGTAGAGTTGATTGATTGATTTGTTCAAACCTTGAGTTAAGGTTTGGGGTAGATCCAACAGAGTTGATTTGAGATTGAGTCAAGCTTTGAGTTAAGGCTTGAGGATAGATATTGAGGATAGATTTGTGCTAGACCGAAGGACTATGTTTAGTAAATTAGTGAGGATAAAGTTTGGGATTGGTTTGTTTAGATTGAGAGTTTATTAAAGATTGAGGATAGATTTGTCTAGCCGAACGTATTTTTAGTATAGATTTGAGATAGATCTTTGGAGGTGATAGAGTTGAGGATAGAGATCTCCAACCAGAGAAAGGAGTGTCTATGGATAGAGTTCCATTTGCTAAGGGTAGTGGAGGTAGAGGTCTTCTAGAGGATCACCAACCAGAGCAGAGTTAGGAGATTGGTGTCTCCTATGGATAGAGATCCATGAACTTGATTTAGGGGATTGGTGTCTCCTTTGGATAGAGGTCCATAAACATTGTAATAGGGAAAGGATTCCCAAGATATTGATTGAGAAAATTTTAGTGAAATATTTTCTCCGTGGAGTAGCCCACATTGGGTGAACCACGTAAATTGTGGTGTCTCTATTGTGTGTGGTGATTTGTGCATTGCTTTGATTACTGCTATTGATATTGCTATCTATACATTGCATAATATTGATTGGGAAAGAAAAGTAAAAAGTGGTCTTATACTATTCACCCCCCTCTCAATATAAGCTTGTGTTCTTCAATTGGTATCAGAGCGGGTTCCTTCGAAAGAGTTTAACAGCTTGAAGGAAAATCTTACAAGAACACAATGGATTCTAAGAATGGATCATCAGATAATTCAACACCAATATTTTATGGAAGTGATTATGTATATTGGAGTTTGAGAATGAAGATTTATCTTAAGGCACTTGGCAATGAGATTTGGGAAGTAGTTGAAAATGGATACAACCCCTCAGTTGATCCACCTACAGATAAGGAAGGTAAGCTTCTACAACATTACAATTCAAAAGCAATGAATGCACTTTTGAGAGGTTTGCATAGAACAAAGTCCATAAAAGTTATGCATTGTCAAAATGCAAAAGAAATGTGGGATAAGTTGCAAAATATATATGAAGGAGATAAAGGTGTCAAGAAAGCAAAGATACAAAATATCAAAGGACAATTTGAAGAGTTAAGAATGAAGGATGAGGAAAATATTAGTACTTATCTACTTCGAATCGATGAGGTTGTTAATGCTATGCAAGGACTTGGAATTAAGGTTGATGAATCAGATGTTTGTGATAAGGTCTTAAGATCTCTTCCAAAAAGATTTAGTGAAAATATTTTTGCTATAGAAGAATCAAAGGATGGTGATTCTTTGACAAGAGATATGTTGCTTGGTATTCTTACAACTTTTGAGTTGAGAACAAAAGAACCTATTATCCAGAAGGAAGCAACCTTCAAAGCAATCAAGAAGACAAAGGGTAAGAAGTCAAAATCAAGCAATGAGTCATCCAATGATGAAGAAGCTAATTATGGCAGAAGGAATAAGGATTCAAGAAGATCTAGAGATGCAAAATCTATTAAATGTTTCAATTGTGGAAAGTATGGTCATTATGCAACTGATTGTCAAGAAGCAAAGAATAACAATGATGAAGAAAAATAGGATCACAGAAACAGGGAATCAGAAAGATACATGCATCAAAAGAAAAGCAAGGATGGACAAAGAAGACAAGGAAAGAAGTTCTTTCAAAGGCAAAAGAGGAGCTACTATGCAGATAAGGCAAGTAAGTACTCAAGTGATAGTGATGCTAGTTTTTTCAGATAATGATAGAGATGAAGTCCTATTTATGATTGAAGAAAAAGAAAAGTCAAGAAAAGGACTCCAATAATTCTCAAGTGTTTTAGATGTGGTAACTTTGGACATCTTGAATATAGTTGTAATTCTGAAATTGAACACTTTTCTTTATTATTAGAAGATGCTTTAGAAACAAGTTTTTAAAAAATATTTCCTAATCTGAACAATAGTGTTCTTTCAAATATTCTACAATACATTTGTTTGTGCCAACAAAATGCTAGAGAATTAGATTTTCTTCCAGAATATTTATATGGATAAAGATTCTAGCAATTAGCTTTTTTATGACCAATTCTATTGCAATAGATGCATCTTGAATATATCTTCTTTGATTTATCTATCCTTGTTAGTGCTTCAAGTCCTTCCATATTCTTGATAAAACAACATAACCATTTATGTACAACTAAGGCTATTGTTTCTTTATTTTCATTATAAATAAGTTACAAAATTTTACAATCTATGATATTCTAAGTAGTTTTTGATTCTGTGATATAATATATTTTGGATAATCTACTAGAACGAGATTTAGTAGTAATAAGATCTAATTTGGAGCTCTCATGAGTACTTAGTAATCTTGTTAATTTCTTCTTTTTATCAAGATCATCTACCAACTTTTGAAAATAAATATTTAACTTGTTCACTATTTCTTTACTATCTTCATTGAGTGTATTTCTAATAATTTCATCCATAGTATGAATCAATTTAATTTCCTTTGAAGTAGACAACCTTATAACTCCTAGGTTTAAACTTAAATAAACTTCAATTATAATTCTTAGTTAAAAAACATTATAACTCCAAAACCCTAAATAATAATAAATATTCTAACCTTATAATACCTCCTTATGTGATGCAACTTGATCATTGGTTCGCTCGCTCATGTTCTTGATTCACTGCTTGAGTGGATTTATTTTCAAATGTGACAAGCAATAACTATTATCAACATGGAATATTGCATATCCCAATGAGAAATATTAAGGAGCATTTTGCCTTACTCTATTGTAACATCTAAAATGTTACTCCAAAACAATAGCTCAAACAATGATTCACTTGCCTACTCGATATACTTTTATGCTAAGTAATTCTTCCTTGTTGTTGCTATTTGCTATGGCATTTAATGCTTTACCTTCCTCACTTTTTTGGTTTCTTGGTAGTTGCTTCGACTTCTTCACTTGTTACTTGTTTTGAATTTCATACTTGTTGGTTGCTTTGACTTCCTTAGTTGTTGGTTGCTTTGAATTCCTTACTTTCTAGTTGCTTCTATGCTTGCAAGTTTCTACACCCATAATATTGCTTTGGTGCTTCTTAGACTTTGGTGCAAAATATGTTACTTCTACATTTTTTCTTGAAACCTTAGTTTCTTTCCTCCATTATGCTATATGTTGTTATGCTTTTATATTCCATTGGTTGTCTACTTAAGACACTACTATTATGGCACCATTATTGCTATAACACTTCTCTATCTGCTAGGACACTTTTATATTGCTATTGCTATAACATTGTGCTATTTGTTATTGCACTTATTTTTGCTATAATACTATGCTACTTGCTATTGCTATAACAATATTGCAACAAATTCCTCTTTATATGTGAACTTCCCTATTATTGTAGCTCTTATGAACCTCCTTTTCTCTACTACTTTGTATGCTCATTCTTATTTTTTTCTATATTGTATGCTTGACCAAATGTACATCCTTCTTTGCTATGTTGTATGCTCGTTATTTTTTCCTTTGTGATATACCCAAATAGCTATTATATCTACTTCTCTCATCAATATTAGAATATAGATATTTTCTTTACCTTCTTGGCTTCTTGATCCAAATATCTATGAAATTTTTTTATGCTTGTTTATCTCTATAGGACCTATTTCTCTATAAGGCCTCTTTCCCTTTTTATATATGTTGGTCTCTTTCTTTTCTCTATGTTGGCATCTTTATATTCTTGTATATTGACCTCTTGGGCCTTTGTCAAGGTCAATATGACCTGAATCTTCTTAAATTATATATTTCTTAGGAAGCTTTAACTGCTTCTCAATCCGTTGCTTTATTTTATCCTCTTCTATTATCTTCTATTCTCTATTTTCTTATATTTGCACTTAGAAGCTGAAATTTTTCTCTATTTGTTGTAGGAATCTTCTCAAACTTCTATTGCTACTTTCTTTTCTTATGAAAACTAAAAAAATATAATATCTTAAGTCATACCTAAGAACCTAATATGATTCTCCTCCTTACTAGATAATCCCATATATTATCAAAGTGACTTTGAATATCCCGAAATCTCTAAATTTCTTTTGAGTTGGTTTCCAATCAATCAATATCCAACTTTTTTTTGAGTTGGTTTCCAATATCAATATGTCCAACTTTATCTTCTAATTTAGCCATTTTTATCAATATAGTTGAGTCTTAGTCTTCACTGGTTTTCCTTCAACCTAGTGGAAAGACCCTAGCCTTTTCTACTCAATATGACCTTTTTTAAAAATAGAGTCCAAGTCTCATTGCCTTCAAAGTGGACATACTCTAAATCAATTTTATCAAACGTGGACAAAGTCAATTTATAATAGTGGTTTAAATTAAATGAACTCTATTAATCTAGATAGAGTTAAATGGTAGCTCTGATACCATTATTGAATTTTTAAGCCTTATACTAACACAAAATATCATAGGCTATTTCAAAATATCATAGAGATCCCAATATAAAATATCCACAATAATAAAGGTCAATCTAATAATATGATGAGTAGAATAATACAAGCAAATTAATATGTATATCAAGGTTTATATAATAAATAAAATAACATTATTTTATATACTAAAATATGAATTTAAATAGCCTGAATCATTCATGTACTATGCATGAAGAACAACTTACAATATTAATTGCTCAAAATGTATACAAACTTTATTAATCCTCTTTCTCTTACAATAATATACTAAGATATATGAATTGTATTCTATATGTCTTCTTATGGAGTATTGTCTTCATAATATAGCCATAGTAGCATGACTCTTTAGATACTTGACTATTGCTCTCCATATGCCTAGTCTCATGAATTTTGGCTTATCTACTTGCCACTTGCATACTTGATGACTCTATAAAATTTGCAAACCTTTAGATGACTCTTATACTTCTGCTTGCACACCTAATCTAAGACACTTGTGCACATTTACTTAACCTACACTTGCACTCTAACTTACATGACACATGCATTTCATGCACATTATAGCTTTACATGACACTTGTGCATTCTTGCACATTCACACTTACATAAAGAGGGAAATATAACTCACACTCTAACTATAGACTCAACCCTAATATATTATTTACAAATGTACCATGAAGGTACCATGGGGGTACATTAACATGTACCAAATAATGTAATATACCTCAACATTCATTTTAATCCCATATAACCAATGTTAAAAATATTTACAATGGTAAATTTGTCATGATATTATATAGGTGGAGCTTGTTTCAATCCCATAACTCCCATATTTAATTAATTCATAAAATATTTAAGAATATAAAGTTAGTTACTGTTAGAAATAAATCAAATACATGTAAATATGTTGACAAAGTTAATCACTAACATAAAATTAAATAAAATAATATTGTTAGAATAACTAATGTTTATTTTTAAGTTGTTAATAGAGTTAATAATCAACTTTTAAATAAGACATATAGAGGCATTTGTTGTAAATTATTAGTGCTCAACATCCTTTTAGTATTCTTTTGTTTGTTTTTTTTTTTTATAAACGAGGAGGGGGCGGACGCCCGCCCGCACCCGCCCCCCCCCCTTCTCCCCCTGTCTCCCTCCCCCTCCTCCCCCGCCCCCCCCCCCCCCCCCCCCCCCCCCCCCCCCCCCCCCCCCCCCCGCCCTCCCCCCCCGGGGGTTTGGACCACCTCGGACCTGTATTCTTTTGTTTGTTAATAGAGTGGTTTTATTCAATATGGAATTTCCAATGACATAAAGATCATGTTCAAGCTAGACCTACGAAATGAAGACACATAATTATCTGGGATATTAATCTAGAAGGGGCATCATAAGAATTTTTTTGATGAAAAAGCAAAAGAAGAATAAGAGAGGATATAATGTTATACTCATCCCAATCTGTTTGGAAATTAATGTGAAGCCAATAATTCATAACACTTATTTAATAATCTTCAAATTTCAAAGGAGTTTAATAAGAACCATAAAAATTGTATAAAGTATGCTAACCTTTGATGCTTTCACAAGGTTAAAAACTCAAGTCTAATTTTTTTTCTCTATTGTTATGTTTTTCATATATAAAAGGTTTACAAAATAACAAAGATAGAAATTTAGAGAGGGTTTTTCTAAAAATAATTTCATAGATATGCTCCAAAGGCTATAAAAGCATATTGTATGGCCTATAAAGGGTTATGACAATGTTTTTTTTCCTATGATGCCTATAGGAAAAAAGCTTTATTAAAGTCATTATAAATTGTTTTCATTTAATTTTGATTCATTTAGTTGTAAAAATAAATGATAGTTAGACCTCTTGTTCTTATGCTTTGTTAATGGACAAGCTAATATTAAAATGTACAAGAATATTGTCATTTTTCACATATTGATAATAATCAGCAGATACGACATAATGTAGTAAGAATGGAATGTCCTATAGTACTAAAAAATAGAAACAAAACCTCTTCATCTACTTTCAACCATGAGATAAAAATCACATCTTCTTTATATATTAAAATGAATAGAAAATAAGTAAATTAAAATATGTCCAATATAATTTCACTGAGATAGATAACCTTTATTAATACATATGTGTCCAAAATAGGATAAAAATGGAAGCTTAGCTTAGTGTTTCCAACAACAAAAAATTCCATGTAACTCAAATAAAAATACTAAATATAATTCTAACAAATGGTGCACTAAAAAAAAAAATCCTTATACCAATGAATCTTCATAATTAAATCCCTATATATGTAGATGAATACTTATGTTAGGATTCCAAAAAAAAGTGCACTAAACTAAAAATAAAATTCTATCTATGTGTATGAATCCCTATTATTCCTCCTACCAATAGTGTCTCTGAACTCCAAAGCTTTTAGAAGGTGATACAACTACTAAGAAAATTGTTGATGATATGTCCAACACTAATATGGTAGTTGATCCTATTTGGCAATAAGGTATGAAGTTATCATTATCTAACAAGTTTAACAGGTATTCATATTGAATGTATGATCAGTAGATAGTTGAAGTTGAATATCAAGAATAATATTGATACAATGACCAGGTAATTTGGTCTACAATATTGACTCATGATAGGGTTCAAGAAGATTTCTATTGACAATATAATGAATGGAAAAGTGTCATAGACTATTAAGTTGAAAGGTATTCTAGGATACTAATTGAATAAGCACATATGGTCCATATCAAAGAGGCTTAACCATGTTGTAGGACTTGTATTTGAGACACTACTTGTCCAAGTAAAGTCAAACCTTGTCACCAATCTAAAATGCTGAAAAAGAAAACAATGGTCCATAATTTGCTTTTGATGATCTTGAGTATTTTAAAGGAAGGAATTCACCTTAGGCTAAAGAGTATTAAAATTTTGGATGAACAACACATGTACCTGACCTTGCTCTCTTTGAATATGGAATGCATGAAAATAAGGCAATATTAAGGGTAACTCATATGGAGCCAAAATCTAAAAACCAAGATAGACCTCAAAGGATAAACGAATAATAGAATAATATACTCAGTTGTAGGTATGCTCAATATGGGTTAGGCTCAGGTCTCACTTAGTAGTATTAGTGTGATGATATATTCTAATATTGCACAAAAGTGCAATTGATAATCTTTGTCTAACCATAAAATAATGGAGGAAAGGCGATGGAAAAATTAGGAATCCCAAAAAATTCCACAAGGAATACCAAAAGTGATTGATAAAGTTGTAAATTATGATCTAACACAATTTTAGTGGGAAGACTAAAGGATCATCAAACTAGGTCAAAGAAACTAGGCTACGCCACTTGCATAACTAGTTGTGCAGCATATGATAGACTTAGTCATATTTATAAAGCAATCAACAACCACAAAGACACAATTTTGGTATTGAATTTTAATGAAAATAATTAACCAAGTCCATGGATATGATTTCCCAAGGACATCTAAAAATAGGTAGTAGAAAATTTGAAACTATTTTTTTAGTACTTGGTTAAAAGTAATAATAGACCACACAATGTCTCAAGAAATCAAGAATAATATGTCACATTTGTGAAAAATAAAAGAAGCACTACAAATGATGAAGTATCTTTTACTTACCAAAATGACTACCATAAATAGTAGAATGTGCTTTCATGAGAATAAATACACGGTGACCATGAGGCACACACAATTTATCAAACTTGTTTAACAACCTTAATCTAAAAATATTGAAAATATTTCAAGTTTAAAGAAGATCCATGGATGTTGAAGACTATGATAGATCTAAGAAAAAATTAAGTTCATTAGGATATTGACTAACACATATTTTAAATCCCAAGTGTGAAATATCAATAATTGACAATGCAAGAGTAGACAAAGGATAACTTAAACAATCAATAACAGTGTTGGTATTCTCCTTTTACTAAGTAGAATTATTATAAATAAGAGGCCCACTTCACATGTCAAGATTTTTCATTTTTGTTTTAGGATTGAAGAAAATATAGAGGCAAATTATTAGTGTGGATAATTGTCTCTTTGGAAAGCAAAGTAGTGTCTCCAATATTTAATTTCTTACACCAATGCATGTGCATCCTTACCATAAGTAGAGTGGTAATTATATTTTGCTATAAATAAATTGTTAGAATGATATGTCACTTGATCATTTTACTTAAGAGTTGGATTGAGTACTAATAGTGATGCATTTATTTGTGTCTCTAAATACTAAGAGATATTAAGAAATACAAGGATAGATGTTGAACAAATTTTTTATTTCAAAGTGTTGAAAGCTCATGAATTAGTTACAATCCACCATAAAGAAACACAAAAAATTTTAAATTTATGTAATGGGGAAATCAAATGACATTAGCTCAATCATTTAAATTTCTTAACTTTTAAAGAGGAGACCAGGTTTGAATCTTACCAAGTGATACATGTATAATATACAAGTTATTGTTATACCACTATATGGTGATGGTATAATATAGGTAGAGCTTGTTTCAATACCATATAACCAATTTAAAAAAACTAATGTAAAGAGAAAGCTATATTGGAGTGAACTAAAGATGAAATCGTGATAAGAGTTTACAAAGCCGATAAAAATTTATAAATTAGTGGCACTAGAAGGAGTTAACTACTTGATAAGAATTTCCACCCATTTAAGCTCCATAGTATCAATCATGAAGCAAAGATAGGATATGGATGTCTAAGCAAAAGAACACTTGGGATGGTTGGAAAGAACCCAATATAAGTGCTTAAGATTTTGTTTCCAATATTTAGAAAAGGTAAGAATATCCTCTATATATAATCAAATACTTATTAAGAAATTCTTTGAATATGTAATTAATCAGTATCATGAATGTGGAAGGTGCATTTTTAATCCCAAAAGGCATTATGTAAGCTACTCATGAAAATCCATTTTATTTTTAAAAGATATCCTCCATGAGTCTTGTTATCAATATTGGAAATAAATCATGTACCTTGAAGCTTCTCAAGCATATCATCCTCCATAAGTCTCTTTATGGTTGAATGAAAATGGGTGCTATGGAATCTAAGTTACTCATAACTTTATATGCTTGTCAATAGGTGAGCTTCAAATGCATGTTATGAAAAGTGGGCTTGGTACTATAAATCAACTATTTTTTGTTATTTTTGTATAATATGTATGCATTTTGAAAAACATCATAGTGAGTATTTCTATTGTATTGATAGGTTTTGCCTAGAACGAGACCATACGTTGATATTGGTCACATTACAAGTAATCTTACATGTAAATTTTAGACCAAAAAAAATGACACAATACAAACATGTGTGATGTGAGTGCATGAACCATTATCCTTATACCTAAGTGAATCTAGATGAAGATATAGTTTCAATAGTAGCTTCAACTTATGACTATAAATATTGCTATTATATTTATTTGTGAGGCAATGTCAAGTATACAATAAATATAAAAATCCTAAGTGAGATGGGTGCAAGTGATAAATAAATGGTCATGGCTCCTTGGATCATGCTGATGGTGTATTAATATCACATTATTGAATTGACCATGCAATTTATCATAATTTTTATCTTTATTATATGTTTTTATGGGAGTGTCATGTGCATTCACATCAAAATATCATATATACAAGGTTTTATTTTTAAGTTAAAACACTCTTTTATCATATCTCTTTTTCATATAATACCTTGTAGTCACCCAATTTTGACACATTTCACCAACCTTAAAGTCCTCTAAAATTCATCAATTAAAATTCCTTCAAAGCCTTTAATAAATCAAATTAAATTAACCTTCTTCATACCCAAATTTGGAATAGTAAATGCCTTGAAAAGTAATATCATCTTTAGGAAATCATTTTTCTGAGAAAATCTCCATAAAATTTTACAAAAATAATTCCATTAAAATGGGTAGAATCTGGAGATACTTATCCTACCCTAATATTTCTCCAACTAAAACTTGTGCTCTCAACCTCATCTTTGATTTTTTAAATCTTTATATGCTCAAGCTAGAGTTGGATGATGATTCCTTCTATTGGAAGGCAGACCCCTCAGGTTATTTCTTAGCTAAATCTTCTTTCTACCTACTTGAGGAACCAGTTCTCCCTTATCCCCTCTGTAACTTGGTTTGGCATAAAGGTATCATCCCTAAGATTAATATCTTCCTTTGGCTGTTGGTGTAGCATAAAGTTCTAACTTTAGATAACCTTAGAAATCATGGCCTGATCTTACCCAATTATTGCTATCTATGTGGCACCTTTGATGAATTCCTAGTCCACCTCTTTAATATTTGCCCATTCACAAAGGAAGTTTTTGACTCCTTTTTTGGTCTTCTAGGAGTCTCTTGGGTCCTCCCCCTTTCCCTTCCTGATATTTTGACCTAGTGGTCATCCCCATTCTCCTCCAAGCACCTTCAAATGTTTTAGTCTTTCAGTTTGGCCCATCTTCTATGGGAAAATTGGAAGGAGTACAACCAACAAGCCTTTAAAAATACCTAATTAAGATGGTTTTATATTTTCTAGGTATTTGGCCACTATTGTGGAGAATGTATCATTGTATTGCATAAAAGATAAACCTAAGGGTTCTAAGAAAATATTGGAGAATTGACTAGGTTTTAAACCAGCAAGGGATCTACTTGTATCTTCTATGACTAATCTAGGATTGCCCACCATTTGGATTCCCCTACCTCTTGATTGGTTTAAATTAAATTTTGATGGTGCTTCGAAAGGTAATCCAAGAAGATCACGTGTCGAGGCTATTTTTAGAGATCACAAAGATGATATTTTGCTAGCCTATGCTGAAGGGATTGAAGTTAACTCTTGTCAATTCATGAAAGTCAAAGCCCTTTACCAAGGCATTCAGTTGGCTAGCTCATTGGGAATCCATAAAATTGTCATAGAATAAGACTCCCTTACTACCATAAATTACATGAAAGGACGACCCTCAGGAAATGTATCAACAAAAAATATGATTTTTGAAGCTACAAGATTCACCCTGCTTTACAAGGATGTTACATTTCAACATACGTTTTGGGAAGGTAATAATTATACAAACTTCATGGAAAACCTGTGTGTGGACCACCTTGGACTCCATATTTGGTTGGAGGACTTCTCTAAGGGCTTGAGTTCTCTAGAGATAGCAAATTTCCTTGGTAGGGAATTGGATCATGGTTAATTATTGTTCCTCATATAATACATGGTCTAAGCAATGACTCTTCAGATTGTAAGCCTAAGTAAAGGCAATTTCTATAAGTTTTTATTTATGACTCAGTCATCCTACTTCCCTATGTGGAAGTCCTTTTTAGTTTTATTTAATCTATTTTTTGGCATTTCTCTCTGTTCTTCCCTAGTGGTTGTGGGGCTAGGGCTTAAAACCTCCATTGATTTCTTGTTTATGTGCTGCTATTTTAGTTGTGTTGGATTTCTGACCCTTGAACAATCTCTTTTTTGACCTTGGATTTCCTTGTAAAAGGTTTAGGGATAAACCTCTTATACATTTTATAAAAAAAGGGCTTGAAAAGATCTTTCCAATGAGTATAAATATAATGATCAATGTCTCAATTTGTAAGAAAATGATACCTAGGCAAGAAAAAATCAATAGAATTAGATATGAGCAAAATTTCCAAGGCAATGCTTTTGCTAAAAGGTGGCACTTTTATGCCTTTGAGTAATTTTTAATTTTCACTACAAAATAGACAAACTTCAAAAGCCTTGACAAAGATCAAAAGTGCTACCCCAACACTTTTTTTGGTACGAGTAGAATCTTTATAGATGTGAGCCTCAGGCATGTTGATTTTTTCCTCCACTTCTGAGCATGATCCCCCTCACCTCAAGCCTATGAGGTTTGAATTACTCTTTCATTAAAGGTATACTTGATGAATCCTTCCTTCCAAGGGAGCCCTCTTCCAAAATATATAAATAGGTTCCATGGGATGGGAATCCAACAAGCATTCTCAAGGTATCCAAACTCTACCAAATTCTCTCTCTTTCTCATCCTCTTGCATTGTGAATATCTTCAATAGCATTTGGGGTAAAGTGAAGCAAAGCATAAGGAATAGGGGCAAGCCTACATCCTATTGTTACTTATATCAAGGAGTTCTTTGTTGAGAGGAGAAGACTCTGCTAGGATTTGGTTGTAATATTCGATTCCTAGTTTACTCTTCTATTCATTTTGATGTTTATATCATGATGTTTTTCTTTTTGCTTTACTAATCACTTCTTCATTGTAATATATAGCTACTAACACTTGTTTATGGTGTTTTATTTCTTATAGCAGTTCATTTTATATATCTCTAATCTCTTTTGCAACTATCAATCTTGGTTTATACTTACTTTGTCTTGTCTTGTAGGCATTTATAGCCATTACATTCTTATTTTAATTACTAGCATTTCTAATCATTCAAATATCCTTGTCTAGTGCTTTTCTACATCTTTATTACTGATTTATAGCACCTAATATTATTTTGTAACTTTCATTGTATATACGTAGCTGATTTTTAGTATTTAACCATTTTATCTTGACCTATATATGTCTAGCTTGCACCATCTAACCCTTTTTTTGAGGCCTTAGTTGCATGAGTATCAAGATAATTAGCTTCTACTTTGTCATATACTACTTGGAATTATATTCATACTTTTTATATCTCATTTAATATTACTTTTGCTTCTATTACTCGCTAATTTATATTCAATTTGTAGTACCTAACCTTGTTTTGTAATATCTAGGCTTTATTTGCAAGATTTTATTGATACTTTCTTTTCTTCCTAGTATTTTGTAGCTCTATTCACTTCTTAGGCATGTTTTGTAAATCTTAGATACCAATTGGTATAATTTTGTATCTATATGACATTTAGACACCTTTAATAAGGATTTAATCATCCTCTCATATCCCTTCTCAACTTTTGGAATCAAATTTACATCAACTTAGGCTTCTAGAATATTTATTTCTCAGTTATAGGAGCATAAGCACTAATATTTCTAGAAATATAACACTTCTTCCTATCTATTTTGCATAGTACAAAAATTTCAAGATTTGCAAAAGCACTAGGGAAATGCTTTTAAGAAATTTTAGCACTTTTGCATGCATTAATTTTCCTTCCAATATCTAGATATTATCCAAATTTATTTTACAAAAATAGGTTTTGATTATTCTGGCTAGATAGTCTACCACTTTCCTACGATCAAAAAAACCTTCTAAACCCAACTATAGTTACCATTTTCAAAGTTTTATAGGTTCTAGCAAAAGCACCAAGTCTCAATAAAATCACTAGGGTAGCGCTTTTGCATAGCCATCCAAAATTAGGTTTTTCAATTTTGGGATCTTTTTTTTTTCTTTTTATAGTTTGAATTTGTCATTTTTACTCTCTGTGACTATGTTTTTTGATAAAATCCACTTAAATTTCATTATTAAGGAACATTAGGGTTTGGTTTCAAATCATTTTTTTAAACCTCTTTAGGCAAGTAGTTAAAACAACATTTATGTGCACTTGAGAATGTTATTTTATTTATTATAAGCCTTGATATACATTTGTACTTCAACATATTATTGAAGTTATTTGACCATGGTCAAACCTTGAGAGTTTTACCTTCGAGCTATTTACATTCATATTTCAACATATTATTGAATGTTATTTGATTTATTATAAGCCTTTATATAAATATTAATTTGCTCATATTATTCTACTCATATTATTATTTTGATATTTATATATTGTGGCTATTATATTGGGTCCTATGGAATATAACTTGTGATATTTTGTGGTAGTTTATGGCTTAAAAATCCATCAGTGGTATCAGAGCTACCATCGAACTCTATCCACAGGTTATAAATTAACTTTATCATATTTGACAAGGTTGATTAAGAGTTTGCCTACTTTAAAGGTAGTGAGACTTGGAATCTAAATATTATATTGAGTAGAAAGGCTAGAGTCTTTCCACAGTTGAAAAATAACTAGTGGAGACTAGGAGTCAACTATATTAATTGATAGGTGAATCAAATTTAATATAGTTGATAATTCAAGGTCATAGCCAAGAAAATGATACCTAGGCAAGACAAAAGAAATAGAATTAGATATGAGCAAAAGTTCCAAGGCAATGCTTTTTTTGAAAGGTGGCACTTTTATGCCTTTGAGTAATTTTTAATTTTTACTACAAAATAGACAAACTTCAAAAGCCTTGACAAATATCAAAAGTGCTATCCCAACACTTTTTTGGTATGAGTAGAATATTTATAGATGTGAGCCTCAGGCATGTTGATTCTTTCCTCCACTTTTGAGCATGATCCCCCTTACCTCAAGCCTATGAGATTTGAATCCCTCTTTCCTTAAAGGTATATTTGATGACTCCTTCCTTCCAAGGGAGCCCTCTCCCAAAATATTTAAATAGATCCCATGGGATGGGAATTCAACAAGCATTCTAAAGGTATCCAAACTCTACCAAATTCTCCCCAAATCTCTCTCTTTCTCATCCTCTTGCATTATGAATATCTTCAATAGCATTTTGGGTAAAGTGAAGCAAAACATTAGGAATTGGGGTAAGGCTACATCCTATTGTTACTTCTATCAAGGAGTTCTTGGTTGAGAGGAGAAGACTCTTCTAGGATTTTGTTGTAATATTCCATTCCTAGTTTACTCTTCTCTTCATTTTGCTTTCTATATCATGATTTTTTTCTTATTGCTTTACTAATCACTTCTTCGTTGTACTCTATAGCTACTAACACTTTTTTATGGTATTTTATTTCTTATAGCAGTTCATTTTATATATCTCTAATCTCTTTTGCAACTATCAATCTTGGTTTATACTTACTTTGTCTTGTCTTGTAGGCATTTATAGCCATTACATTCTTATTTTTATTACTAGCATTTATAATCATTCAAATATCCTTGTCTAGTGTTTTTTTACATCTTTATTACTTATTTGTAGCACCTAATCTTATTTTGTAACTTTCATTGTATATATGTAGCTGATTTGTAGTCTTTAACCACTATATCTTGACCTATTTATGTCTAGCTTGCACCATATAACCCTTTGTTTGAGGCCTTAGTTGCATGAGTATCAAGATAATTATATTCTACTTTGTCATATACTACTTGGAATTATATTCACACTTTTTAGATCTCATTTAATATTATTTTTGCTTCTATTACTCACTTATTTATATTCAATTTGTAGTACCTAACCTTGTTTTGTGATATCTAGGCTTTATTTGCAAGATTTTGTTGACACTTCCTTTTATTCCTAGTATTTTGTAGCTCTATTCACTTCTTATGCATGTTTTGTAAAGCTTAGATACCAATTGGTATAATTTTTTAGCTATATAACATTTAGACACCTTCAATAAGGATTTAATCATCCTCTTATATCCCTTCTCAACTTTTGGGATCAAATTTACATCAACTTAGGCTTCTAGAATATTTATTTCTCAGTTAGAGGAGCATAAGCACTAATATTTCTAGAACTATAACACTTATTCCTGTCTATTTTGCATAGTACAACAATGTCAAGGTTTGCAAAAGCACTAGTGCAATGCTTTTAAGGAATTTTGGCACTTTTACATGCATTAATTTTCCTTCCAATATCTAGGTATTAGCCAAATTTGTTTTACAAAAAGGGGGTTTGATTAGTCTGGCTAGATAGTCTACCACTTTCCTACAATAAAAAAAACCCTCTAAACCCAAATATAGTTACCATTTTTCAAAGTTTTATAGGTTCTAGAAAAAGCACCAAGTCTCAACAAAATCACTAGGGTAGCGCTTTTGCATAGCCATCCAAAATTAGGTTTTTCAATTTTGGGATCTTTTTGTTTTCTTTTTATAGTTTGAATTTGTCATTTTTTCTCTTTGTGATTATATTTTCTGATAAAATCCACTTAAATTTCATTATTAAGGAACATTAGGATTTGGTTTCAAATCATTCTTTTAAAATCCCTTTAGGCAAGTAGTTAAAACAACATTTAGGTGCACTTGAGAATGTTATTTGATTTATTATAAGCCTTGATATACATTCATATTTCAAAATATTATTGAATGTTATTTGACCATGGTCAAACCCTGAGAGTTTTACCTTCGAGCTATTTACATTCATATTTCAACATATTATTGAATGTTATTTGATTTATTATAAGCCTTGATATAAATATTAATTTTCTCATATTATTCTACTCATATTATTATTTTGATATTTATATATTGTGGCTATTATATTGAGTCATATGGAATATTACCCGTGACATTTTGTGGTAGTTTGTGGCTTAAAAAACCATCAGTGGTATCAAAGCTACCACCGAACTCTATCCACAGGTTATAAATTAACTTTATCATATTTGACAAGGTTGATTAAGAGTTTGTCTACTTTAAAGGTAGTGAGACTTGGACTCTAAATATTATATTGAGTAGAAAGGCTAGAGTCTTTCCACAGTTGAAAAATAACCAATGGAGACTAGGAGTCAACTATATTAATTAAAAGGTGAATAAACTTTAAGATAGTTGATCATTCAAGGTCATAGCCAAGAAAATGATACCTAGGTAAGACAAAATCAATAGAATTCGATATGAGCAAAAGTTCCATGGCAATGATTTTGCTAAAAGGTGGCACTTTTATGCCTTTGAGTAATTTTTAATTTTCACTACAAAATAGACAAACTTCAAAAACCTTGACAAATATCAAAAGTGCTATCCCAACACTTTTTTTGGTATGAGTAGAATATTTATAGATGTGAGCCTCAGGCATATTGATTCTTTCCTCCACTTTTGAGCATGATCCCCTCACCTCAAGCCTATGAGGTTTGAATTCCTCTTTCATTAAAGGTATAGTTGATGACTCCTTCCTTCCAAGGGAGCCCTCTCCAAAAATATTTAAATAGGTCCCATGGGATGGGAATTCAACAAGCATTCTCAAGGTATCCAAACTCTACCAAATTCTCCCCAATTATCTCTCTTTATTATCCTCTTGAATTATGAATATCTTCAATAGAATTTGGGGTAAAGTGAAGCAAAGCATAAGGAATTGGAGTAAGGCTACATCCTATTTTTACTTCTATCAAGGAGTTATTGGTTGAGAGAAGAAGAATCTGCTAGGATTTGGTTGTAATATTCCATTCCTAGTTTACTCTTCCCTTCATTTTGCTTTCTATATCATGATTTTTTCTTATTGCTTTACTAATCACTTCTTCGTTGTACTCTATAGCTACTAACACTTGTTTATGGTATTTTATTTCTTATAGCAATTCATTTTATATATCTCTAATCTCTTTTACAACTATCAATATTGGTTTATACTTACTTTGTCTTGTATTGTAGGCATTTATAGCCATTACATTCTTATTTTTATTACTAGCATTTATAATCATTCAAATATCTTTGTCTAGTGTTTTTTTACATCTTTATTACTGATTTGTAGCACCTAATCTTATTTTGTAACTTTCATTGTATATATGTAGCTGATTTGTAGTCTTTAACCACTATATCTTGACCTATTTATGTCTAGCTTGCACCATCTAACACTTTTTTTGAGGCCTTAGTTGCATGAGTATCAAGATAATTATATTCTACTTTGTCATATACTACTTGGAATTATATTCACACTTTTTAGATATCATTTAATATTACTTTTGCTTCTATTACTCGCTCATTTATGTTTAATTTGTAGTACCTAACCTTGTTTTGTGATCTCTAGGCTTTATTTGCAAGATTTTGTTGACACTTCCTTTTCTTCCTAGTATTTTGTAGCTCTATTCACTTCTTAGGCATATTTTATAAATATTAGATACCAATTGGTATAATTTTATAGCTATATGACATCTAGACACCTTAAATAAGGATTTAATCATCCTCTTATATCCCTTCTCAACTTTTGGAATAAAATTTACATCAACTTAGGCTTCTAGATTATTTATTTCTCAGTTATAGGAGCATAAGCACTAATATTTCTAGAAATATAACACTTGTTCCTATCTATTTTGCATAGTACAAAAATTTCAAGGTTTGCAAAAGCACTAGGGAAATGCTTTTAAGTAATTTTAGCACTTTTGCATGCATTAATTTTCCTTCCAATATCTAGGTATTATCCAAATTTATTTTACAAAAAGAAGGTTTGATTAGTCTGGCTAGATAGTCTACCACTTTCCTACGATAAAAAAAACCCTCTAAATCCAACTATAGTTGCCATTTTTCAAAGTTTTATAGGTTCTAGCAAAAGCACCAAATCTCAACAAAAGCACTAGGGTAGCGCTTTTGCATAGCCATCCAAAATTAGGTTTTTAAATTTTGGGATATTTTTGTTTTCTTTTATAGTTTGAATTTGTTATTTTTGCTCTCTATGACTATGTTTTCTGATAAAATCCACTTAAATTTTATTATTAAGGAACATTATGATTTGGTTTCAAATCATTCTTTTAAAACCTCTTTAGGCAAGTAGTTAAAACAACATTTTAGGTGCACTTGAGAATGTTATTTGATTTATTATAAGCCTTGATATACATTTGTATTTCAATATATTATTGAATGTTATTTATTTTTATTTTTTTAAGCGAAAAAACCCCTTGCGGGGCCGCCTTGGTCTGAGATACCATGAATAGGGGGTTCTACACTGTCAAAGTCACCCGCAAGTCGCATCTGGCCCTTCCCGCACCAACATTATCAATTGGATTTTGGATACCCAATTCAACTTTTTGGTAGGGTGGAGATTCGAACCTGGGACCTCCCATGGAGGATTGCCCTCTCCTCTTCAACTCACCTATAACACCTGGGTGTATTATTGAATGTTATTTGACCATGGTCAAACCTTAAGAGTTTTACCTTTGATCTATTTACATTCATATTTCAACATATTATGGATGTTATTTGATTTATTATAAGCCTTGATATAAATATTAATTTGCTCATGTTATTCTACTCGTATTATTATTTTGATATTTATATATTGTGTCTATTATATTGAGTCCTATGGAATATAACCTGTGATATTTTGTGGTAGTTTATCGCTTAAAAAGTCATCAGTGGTATCAGAGCTACCACCAAACTCTATCCACAGGTTATAAATTAACTTTATCATATTTGAAAAGGTTGATTAAGAGTTTGTCTATTTTAAAGGTAGTGATACTTGGACTCTAAAGATTATATTGAGTATAAAGGCTAGAGTATTTCCACAATTGAAAAATAACCAGTGGAGACTAGGATTCAACTATATTAATTGAAAGGTGAATCAACTTTAAGATAGTTGATCACTCAAGGTCATAGCCAAACCTTAACATTGAATTATTATTGAAGGAAATTGGAGATACAAGGATTTTTTCAAAATTCACCTTGACATTATATTTGAGTTATTATAGATTTCAAAGAAAGAGTTGCAATAGAGGTCAAATTACAGAAGTGTGAGGAGCTTCCTACAATAGATAGAGAAGAATTTAAACTTCTAGGTGTAGAGATAAGAAAGTAGTATAAAGGAAGAAGATAGAGATATCATTCTCTAATATATAAGTATTGAAGAAATTTAAAGAAACACATAGCTAAATTTATACAAGTTCAAGCATTGGATTATAATCTACATTTGTTGAAGAGTTGTAAAGTTTCAAGATAAGAAAGAATATATTCAGGTCATATAGACCTTGACATTGATAGAGGAAGAAATTGTAAGAATAAAAGAGATTCAGGTCATATAGACCTTGACATTGATAGAGGAAGAAATGTAATAAGGAAAGAGATCCATGTTATATAAACCTTGACATTGATTGGAAGTCAATGAAAGAAGAAAGAAGAAAAAATATTTGGGTCATGTTGAGTGGTAATTTTACCCAATTGCAAAACCACATTCACCCTTAGGATTTTGATGAAAAAACCCTCTCTTGCAAAGAAGTTAAAAAAAAAAACTTCTCCAAGGTTCCGCTATATAAGCATTGCACATGTGTATTTGTAATCTTATAAAGATGTGTTAAATGAGTGCTAGGAATACCTTAGTGATTTACAAGTAATTATTAACAAAGGGGACTATTGGTTTAATTCATCTGTGCTTAGTGATTAATTTCTTTAACTTGAAACAAATGTCTTTGTGTAAAATGCTAAAATGAAGTGTTGCTTCCTTGTTTATCTTTGCATTAATCTGTTTTACCTTGAATCCCTATTAGTGGGTCCATTTTATATTCATATTAAAATGCAAAGTAAGAAAGTGCGTGGAATTATCCACTTCATTTTAAATCTATGCCTTTAATGTGAGATTAATTTACAACTAGTAGGTTCAATTTTATGTTCTATGAACTGCAAACATTAGACCTCTAGCATGTTAGCAAGTTAGCATTCATTTGTTTTATATGCACTTAATGTAAAATAGTGATCAGTACCCTCCCTCCTAAACTTATTTTATCTTGAGCCTTAGATGATGAAGTAAAAGTATTGAACTACTTTATACAATACTAAAAAATACAAAATTTTTGGATAAGGACCAGAATACAAACCAACTGAAAATGAAGATGTAAAAATTCTGGAATGAGGACCAAAATGAGAATAAATTGAAATGAAATGACAAAAATTTTGGACAAAGGACCAGAATGAAAACAAATTGAAATAAAATAATAGAAATTCTGGACAAAGGACCAGAATAAAAATAAATTGAAATTAAAATTGAGCCAAATCCTATGTTCTCGACTATGGTCTGTTATGTCATTCTAATGCATCTATGAGCTCATATTTTAATTTTGGCATGATTTTTACCTCTAAATCCAAACCAATCACATCTTTGGTAGTCTTAAGGGTGGTGTTTTTAGGTGTGGGTACCCTATGCAAAGACATGGAGGTGGAAATAAATTATAGCAATATGGATCAATGGTTGTGCTTCACAATATTGGGTGTCGTAAAGGACAACATGCACACCACATTACTGGTAATGCTAGCAATTCCTAGATCAAAGAGTATGATAAAGGATCTCATAACAAGATCATTATTATTGGTGGTGTCCTTTAGTCTCTTCATACTTGTGGATATATGTTATTAACATAAGGCGTACCCCTATCTATGAAGAACACATGGCTAGTCTATACTAACTCTCATAGTGACAACCCACTATCATTATCTCTTAGTACTCCTCCTCTACCCATAGCCCTCACTCCCCCATGTCAAAATTTCCTTAGAAGAAAATCCTAAGATCTTTCTTTAATTTATCATGTGACATCCAAGATCACTACATCGAAATATGTCACATCTTCCACTTCATTGGTCCCCTTGCCACTTTGTCATCCCCCACTACTCTATAGTCACACTCATTTGTCATTATTGCCTTAGTGTTTGGCTTCCCCATTAGCATAAATCATAGTGTTCTACTTTTAGGTTTGGAATGTAATCTCAAGAACCCTCCCATAAATGGACATGATCCTCTTGAAGTAACTCTTGCTCAACAATAGTAAATTTTGGGGACCTATTCCTCTGGCTAGGCTTCTCCATAGAATCAAGGACTCCCTCAAATCAATATCAACATCAATCAATCCAAGCTTCTATCAAACTCAATTTTTTACTTCCTCTTAGCAAATGAATTTTATGATCTCAATGAAGTTCTTTGGTGATGCCCACATCATTGGTAAAGCTACTGATTTCTTTGATCTCCTACAACTTCAAATTTGACTACATATCCTTCTTAAAATTATCCTAGCTATTTCTTCCTTACTTATCATGATGCTTCTTACCTTATCGACCTAGGTGTTTTGGCCCTCATCCCTCCACCCCTACAATCTTGACATAAGTATTGTGTGTTGCATGGCCCACCCCTAGCCACATTGTCATGGAACCATTCTTGTTACTATCCCAAGTTTTTCTAACCATTCCATATTGGTAGTTTGATGCACATTAATTATCCCACATTGGTAGTGGGTGGGCTTATTCCAACCCTTATATTTTATTTTCTTTGTGTAATTGAATGCAAGTGAAAAAGACGATCATGTGATATTTTTAAAATAATAGAATTATAAAGAATATTTCTTAAATCCTTTGGTTGGAGGACAAATCATCCCAATATTTTTTACTGAGTGATACTCTATCATTCTCTCATATTGAGGCATCTATCCTTTCTCAAGTATAGGCTTATATATACTCATTGGAAAGCATTTTTTGTGGTCGATTCAATGGATGCAAAAATTTTCAATTTTGTAAAGGTCTCATTTGGCCTATGGTACATCAAATTTCATTTTTCCCAAACTACTTTCAAAAAATTTATAATATGGAGTGCATAATTGGTAGTACCTGACACTCCAAACAATGTGATTGAACCTCGTAAGCAATGAACTACTTTATTACATCTAATGGTTATATCAATTGGTTATCCATGCACTCTGATAGGATGAGAAGATCACCATAATTACACTTGTAGTCAATCCATGTAAGCTCTTATTCAAGCATTTGTATCCTTTCAAACTATTCACCTTTAACATCAAAGACCATTTTGGAATAATACTTTCCTTCAATACCATGGCCCTTGTATACAGTTACTCCTACATACAAAGTTGTCTTTGGAGACTTTTATTCATGACCATGGTCATTTTATGTAATCAACAACCATCACATGGGTACTCCTACAAATGAAGTTGTCATTGTCTCTTCCTTCACAAGACCATGGCCCTTTTATATGATCAACAAGTATCACATGGGTACTCCTATAATTGGATTTATCTTTACCCTCTAGAGGCTCATATCTCTTAGTGGATTTTAGCTTTTCTACCTTGGCTTATGTATTCACAAGAAATATTCATCAGACTTCTTAGGGCAACACCACATCCACTTTTTGCATCAAGATATTTGGATCTCTCATTCTCAGCTATCTCAACATTCTCCTTTCCTTTTGTACACATTGGAATCCAATGCTTTTATTATTAAGAAGAATGATAGGGAATGGAATATAGCATTTAATGTAATATTAAATTTGTAGGTGGCCAACTTGCATTGTCAAGCATTTAATCAAAAATTTAGCCTTTGGATTATTTCTGACATTCAAGATGGCCTCTAGCATATTTATATTAAATTTGACCATATTTAATGATTTGGGTTCCAAAAGGATCCCAAGGTCTAAGGTGATGTATTTTATCTATTTAAGTAAACTCTTGAATAAAAACAAATAATTGCTTCATTGACATATCTTTGTGTATCATCATGACTTCACCTTCTAGATCTAATATGTTGAGGTTCCTATGAGAATATCCTCAACATACAATATGGCACCCATAATCTATCCTCCAAACTCAAAATAAAATAACTAAACCTTCAAACAATATATAAATTTATCAATAATTATCCCCCATGGTTAGAATGGGACTCATAGGAACAAGGAATACCTTACATTTATCATCCATAAGCTACTTTTATTGCAATTAAAGTAATCACCTACATCACTATAACATTTTCTTAAAGTGATATTTCCAATGTGTAGAGATCAAGAAATTGTATGATTTTAAAAAGTGGCTCGAAACACTTGCATATGCAAAAGTTATGGCCTTCAAAAGGTTGAGCATATAAGCAGTGAAAAATAAAAAATAAAAAATTCAAAATTAATAAGAAATTCACCATTTTGGAATACCATGTGTCACATGAAAGTACCACTTATACTATGCTAACATCATGACTTTATTTAGGCTATAGATGTTGCTAAATGGGTGAATAGGAACCTAACACTTGGTATAAATTAATTGGTTAAACTCATAAAGATATGTATAAAATATTTTATGTCACCATGTCATCAACTTCATCATCAAAGATATGTTAGATATGAAAATCATAGGAATCAAATTTGATACCTCATATGTACAACAATCATTACTACTTGATAGGCTGATCATCAAGTTGGTGTCACATAGTTAGTTCCTCATATATTTTGAAAATACAATGTGCTACAAAAAAAATCATAACTATGAATTGAACCCATAACCTCACTTAAACAAAAATATTCCCAACGTTCATACTAATGAGAGGGTTAAGACAAAGCAGTAATTCATTAATATATGGAGACAAAGGGTACACTCAAAAATAGCATTTAAAATAAGTGTTTTAAACTTGTGACTTGCCCTCTTCTATGTAGCATATCAACTGACAAGCCAAATGTTATGTTGGAGTTAGATATCACCTAGTTATATATGGTGAGAAGAGAATATTTTGAGGAAATCAAGGTCATGTAAAATATATTATTAGTGTTGTGTACCAAAATTGGGTCATAACATCCACAAAGTGGAAAATTGGTATACCAACAACTTAGTTGTAGGTTGTGGAACTTGTCAATAGGGACATGCTTGTAAATGACATGCAAAAATTATATTTTATATGGTATCTTTGCAAACTCAAACCTATGATGTCAAGAAAATAAGTGAAGTAACCAATTGATATGACATGAATAGATTTAGGGATGTTGCTTGAAAAATATATGCTACAAAAAATGTAAGGGGCACATGGTAAGGTTAAATGTATCATTCACATTGATTTTAATATGCTTATTACAAATATTTTCCATAACTTTTTGCCCTTACATCAACTTGTCCATATTTTAAATCGAGTTTTACTGCTACTAAAAGATAGGTAATAAGTATAATTAAACCTTAATATTCATCTTATATGTAATTTTATAAGTGATCTAACAAGTGACTATAAAAATCTTTATGTGAATTGAAAATAAAAACAAGTAAAATAAAAATATTGATCATTTCATGGCAAACATAAGAAATAACGTTAATTGTGATTGGAGTAACTCAATATATTTATTATCTAAAAACTAATTATAACATATGAAATGAATATTATGAAATACAAGCACAATGTTAAAAGTATTAAAAATTATGTTAAAAATATAAATAAATTGATAAATATTTTTAAAAAACAAAAAAATCATACACCTAATAAAGAAAAAAAGTGTATTTTATTTATTTGCAATGTTCAAAATTAAAAATAAACACGGGGGGGGGGGGAACAGAAAGAGAGGCCCACCCCCCCCCCCAAATAAATAAATGGTTTGTACATTATATATATTCAAATTTAAAGATAGATATTAAATACTTGGTAATATTGTAGTCTTTCTCATTTCAAACAAAATAATAAAAATAAATCATGACTTTACCTATATTTTTAAAAGTACAATTAAAACCTATGACAAGATGAACACCTTCGACCATAAGAAAAATCCACTGGATTACTTACACCAAATAAAAATGATGTAACAATCATAACAACGTTATTTAATTAAATGTAAAAGAACAATGATTAAAATATGGCCCTTCTTTCTCCATGTTTATTTAAAATATATGAATATTTTATATTTTTACATTTGGTCAATAATAATTATCATTTCGCGTAGATAATCTTAATTCTATTATGAAATTATAGTTTGGATGGAATTATTTTATAACAAAATCAAGTAGTGTCAACATTTTCCTAAATTTTTTAAGGTATCTTGATGTTCTAATATTTTTAATTCTATCAACATTTTGCATATATTAAATTATGTAAAATAATATAATATAATTTTTATTGATTAAAAGAAAGGGTTTTCGAAGGAGACTAGAACCTTTTACAAAGCTAACCAAAGAACAAAAACCTAAATTTTGACACAAACTGAACCGATCAAGAACACCCAAATCTAGGAAAGAGACAACCCTACAAACTGAGAACAGGAGAGACAACAAACAAACAACAAATCCAACAGGTCAAACAAACCAGATCTAAAGAACATGGGATAAGCATTTTAATTTTTGGTGTCCTCATTATAGAGTTCTATTTTTGCCTATGGCCTTGCTCATTCTTCAATCTCTAGGATACTTCATTCATGTAGAAAGAAGATAATTAAATAGATCTCTTGAGAGATTGCACTAGATCTTTGATAGAATCAAATTTCTTGTAGGGGTCCCTTTAGTCTCCACCTAGAAATTACAATTCACCATAGGCATAGCCGAAGTCTTCAACTTTTTATTACTTAAAGAGATAGTAATAGAATCCTCAGAATCCTTTGTATCCTAAATTACCTGAGTAATATTTTATTTTTCTTCATCTTAGACTTCAACCGGTTTGACCTTCTCACCCCTCTCATATCCTTATTTGGGGTCTTTAGCAATTATCCTTTTTTCTTGAATTCAAATTAGGATTTTCTTCCTCCAAAGAAGAGGAATCCCCCTCAACAACTGGCCCAACAAGATCAAGGAAAGGGATTCTTTGGTTTTCAGAAACCACAGGGCTTCATCTTCTTTTAAATTAATTGAAATATGACCTCCTAACTTCTTTTCCAAATAATCACCAACTTTAATATTAGCAATCACCTTGTCCAAATAATTCTTTGTAGCCTTAGAGTCCATAAGGTTAAGACTTTTGGATCTCTCCCTACATTTTATTTTTCCATACAACTTTTATCCATCACAAACCCAACAATACGTTTTTTTGGTATATATTTTACGACCTCTATAACAAGGGAGTTGGATTCCTAGGCCTTTCCTAGATCAATTCCATTTTTTTTCCAAAGCAAACACTTTCTTCTTCAAGTCAACATAATTAAACATGAGCTTAAATAAACCTTAATGGTTAGGGAGGGATGAGTTACCTTGTATAACCGTTAGCATGGTTTTTTCATAGAAATGTAGAGAAGGGTTGGTATATTCATGATTTTTTCAAAGATAATTTATAGCAAAATCAATGTTTGACCTGGTGTTTATTAGGTAAATGAGACTCTCTATCAATTGGTGATATAGAGTAGCAGATACCTAGGGTGATTTGTCATATCTAAAAAATTACAACCCTTGCTCCATGGGTGTCTCCTTGGATTTATAATCTATCATTCTATATTTTTTAGTAATGCCTTGGCATATTTTGTCCATGTGACCATAATGTTATTCTTCTTCTACCAAACTTCTAAGCTAAGATAATAGTGTGATAATAGTGTAGAAGTCCCAAGTCTATCATAGCAAATATTTATTTTAAATCATTTTTCACATTATCTATCAATTTTTTTGAACTCCTTGTGATGATTAGATCATCTACATATACCACAAGGATCACTATGTTAGAACCAATATTTTGTATATAGATATTTTGATCAAAGGGACTCCTTATAAATCCATGCTACAAAATGTGATTATTAATTTTGAAGTACCAAGCTCTAGGAGCCTATTTCAACCCATATAGAGATTTCTTTAATTTATAAACTTTTTGTTCTTCCCCATTGATAATAAATATTCAGGTTGGGTCATGTACACTTCTTCAAGATCACCATTGAGAAAGGAACTTTTAACATTCATTTGATGTATTTTCCACCCGAACCGCATTGCTAGTGCATAGATTGTATGACTAGTGGTCATCATAGCTATATGTGCAAAAGATTTTGCATAGTCAATTCCTTCTCTTTGTTCAAAATCCTTTGCAATGAGGTAACCTTATATTTTTTAATGGAACCATCTACCTTGTTTTTTCTTTTGTATACCCACTTGTAGCCTATGGGCTTCTTTCATTTAGGTAGATCAACCAGGTCCCATGTTTCATTATTCAATAGATATGTGTACTCTTCTTCCATTTTTTTCTTCCACTTAGGTAAATTGATTACATATTTTACTAATGTTTGTGTAGAATTCTCCATTACTAAAGTCATTAGGCCTAACTTTACTTCTTCTCATGTACTATTGTGAGCATGAGATTTTGTGGAAGTTTAATTAGGTGATGTATCAATATTTACATCTTTGAGAGTATTTGTGAGCCATTTTAGAGTATTTTTTGTTGTGATGATACCACCACTATTAGTTCTACAATTGGTTCATCAAACACTTCTAACTCATCTTCCAAAATTTCTTCATGAGTTTCCTTATCTAAATCAATACTCACAATTAGAAGTGTGGTGTCCTTAGACTCCTTAGAATCTTTAGTATCTATCTTAAATTCTCCATAAAATGCCACATATATGCCTACATGAATGTTATTTATGACTAAGTCAATTAGTCAATAATATTTTGATGCCTCATCATACCCAAAAATTATATAGGATAGAGTTTTGGCATCCAAATTTATCCTCTTCTATTTTGGCATATGCATGTATTCCTTGCATTCAAAGACTCTGAGATGTGCAACAAAGGGATTTATTTCAGACCAAGCTTCCTTAGGTGTAATCCTTTGAAGGTATTTTGTAGGTGCTCTATTTTGAAGATACACCAAAGTATTAACAGCTTCATCCCAAAATTGTTTCTCAAGATTGCTCTTGTGAGCATATATCAAACTATTTTCATGATGGAATGATTCATAATTTTAGCAACTCCATTTTGCTATGGAGTTTAAGAAATTATGAGCCATATCTTGATCTCATTTTGTGCCAAAATTATTCATAAATTATTGGATGTATATTCCCCTCAATCTAAGTGGAGGACGTGAATAGAATGTCATGTTTCTATTTCAACAAGTTGATTGAATCATTTGAAATGTATCAAGGAATTTATCTTTATTTATTTTTGCATATACTTGAGGAATTGATAACTTGTTACATTTTTATCTCATCTTTGTGGGTTCAAATATTAATCCTTACTACCATTATAACCTCTAGTTGGACCGTGTAAACTTTTTAACGTATTTGAAGGTGATAGCATGACATGCCCTTTAATTTGTGAGGCCTAATGTATTCAAACCATGGTCTCCATGCTCCCCAAGGGAGGGCTTTGACCAATGGGCCAAACCCTCTTACCTGTGAAGTAATTTGATTTTAAAGGTAGGAAATATAGGCACATTTTTTTATGAGTAATCATCTATAAAGAGTTGAAAGTATTTGTGTCCACCATAACTAGCTAACATTGGTCCATGTGGATTGGTATGAACTACATCCAATGGTTCTTTTTCTATGTGAGTTGTCAACTCAAAATGAACTTGGTATTACTTTCCTACCAAACAACCCAAGCAAACTGGTAGTGTTGGTGAGAGGTTGGGAAAACCATTTACCATGTGATCTAGATTAAATATCCTAAACTTAGATGACCATATATTTTATGCCATAGTGGGGTAGCATCTATTGTGGTTTGAGATAAGTTAATATTAGGAAATGATAGAACATCTAGTGCAAAGAAACCATTTTTATAGGAACAAGTAGCCAAAATATTTTCATGTTTTATAACAAAACATTTTTTCTTGCCATCAACAACTTTGAATTTGGCTTTCATTTCTCAATCCAATATTTATGATACTAATATCAAGTTGTTTTCTAATATTGGTGTATATACCACATTTTTAGTTGTGCATTTGCCATTAAATATATTGATAAGAATATTTTCTACTTCTTTAACCTGATAGATTTGGACATCAGTAATTATGACTGGTTTCTCATATTTTGCTTGTAGAGAATCAAACCGTTATTTATCTTCAATCATATGTTTACTAGCTCCAAAATTAATATACCAAACCATACCCCTTGATTTTATCACCATCTTAGAAATCAATACATTATGAGCTAATTCAAAGTCCTTCACAACTAGATTCTAGTTTCTCACATGCAACACACCCTTGTTGCTATGGTTTATTCTATATTTTTTCTAAGGAGATTTATTAGCTTGATCCCCTCTAGTCAATGAATTGTATCTAAAAAACTTGGCATCATATCTTTCATTTCCAAAAATAGATATTATCTCCTTTATTTTTTAGGTTGTTTTTATATGGAAGATATCAAAGGACCCTTTTGATCCTTTTGTGGTTTTTTATTAAGATGAGTGCATTATTAGACAATTGATCCCTTAACATTTTTTTTTGTTTCTTCCTGTTGAAGGATGCTTATAAATTCTTCAAAGGATACCCTTTGGTTTGAAACTTGTAGATATGTGACCAACAACCAAAATGAATTAGGAGAGCTATAAGTACAATGGAGATTAAGATATTTTCTACTTTCTCCCAATAGTATTCAATTTTACCTTTAATTCCATAATTCTATGAGGAAATTACTCAATACCCTCTCCATCCTAAACCTTCAAAGTATGAAGCTAAGACTAAATATGAAGAATTGTGGCTTCATTTATTCCTTCAAATATAGTGGAAAGTATATCCCATGCTTATTTTGATGTTTTGGATTCATTGATGTATGGTTGAATTTCATATCCTACACTAAAATCAACGAGCATTAATACCTTTGCATATACTTCATCACACTTTTGTTAAGCTACAATTGTTGGAAATAATATCTATTCCATAATTTGGGTTATGTAAATGTATCCTCCAAAATACATACCTAGATTACTTCCTATGCAAGTTAATATCTATTCCATAATTTGGGTTATGTAAATGTATCCTCCAATATACATACCTAGATTACTTCCTATGCAAGTTATCTAGTGACTTCATACAATGTAATAAATGGACAAGTGTCCATGTGCAAGGTGTCCTATGCACAACTAGATAGAGTGTTGGGCAAGCATCCTATTTGCATATATAAGTATGGCCTCTTGGATAGATAGATGGGACAACCAAGAGATATTATTAGATAGCGTAGGTTACTGGATTGTGTTCCAAATAATTTATTGGTGATGGATATGATGTAGATCTGTAGCTTTGTTAATGGAGTGCTCACTTCCTCCATAGCTACATTGTAATATTTTATATGTTTTATATTTTAACATACTTCAATGATCTAGAAAATTTACTTTATTGCATGTTATTCTACATCTTGTGATTGTTATCTCTCATGGCTCATTCATCAAAAGCTAACAATGGTATCAGAGCCATGGTAGATCTAATATATGCAGGTCAATAGGGAACCACCATTATTGGTTAGCCTAAGATTTTTGTCAAAATGACGCACCATTGGACCAACCACTGGTAAAATATCTCATGAGTATCTAGGTGGTAGATTTTGGGAGAGTCACAAAGATAGGACTGAAAGAAATCTTAATTTCAAAAAATACTGAGATCATTTTTGTCTAGAGTATTTTCCACAAAGTTGTTATGAAAACTCGTGAAGACTAGGACTTAGTATTTCAATCCACTAGATTGATATATCATCTAGTGAAGATCATCCAGGTCATGTTGCACTTACAGTGACACTGAGAGGGGGGTGAATCAGTGTGATCTTTTAAAATTTTAAACTAGCAATACTTAATGCAAAAATGAAGCAAATTTAAATCAGATATAACAAGAGAGCATCACACACAACACAGATTTAACGAGGTTCACCAATGTGGCTACTCCTCAAAAATGACTGCTTGGACTACCATCCAAATCCAGCCTTTGCAAAGCAACTACTTTACAACTCATTTACCAACACCAACTGGAAGGAGCACCAACCCCTCAATTTTTTTGCACCAACAGAAAGGAGCACCAACCCCTAATTCACCAACACCTACTGGAAGGAGCACCAACCCCTTATGCCAAGCTGCAACTTGGACTTCAAAGAAAATAACAGAAAGATACCTTCAACCTTTTACAAACTGTCTGCTATTTCTGCACACTCTGCTGCTTCTGCAATTTCTTCACACCAACAGTTTGCCTCTGCGCAACAGTCCCGCGCACCAACAATTGATCGCCTCTACTCCTTTGGACATTTCTGCACTCAGTTCACTCTCACTTCACACTTAGATCGACACATCTCGCTCGCTGCTCAACGCGGACTTTACTTGCACAAATTCGATACGCATTCGATACACTCAAAACTTGAAACTATCCTCCTTTTATAGCATAAAATTATGAGCAAAGATCTAAACTTAGTCGGCTGAAAAACCCTAATTTTAGTCGGTTGCAAACCCTAAAAATTGTCGACTACAAAACCCTAATCTCTATCGGCCCAGATTCAACTTTGTCGGCTTCAACCGCCTCTGTCGCCTTTGTCATTTTTCCTGTAGCTTCTCCCATGAAATTACAACATGTCACGATATCGCTACACCTTTTGCGGCCGTACGCTTTCTTTACCCTGCTATCACGAAAATGTGACACTTTTGGCCTTTGTCTGCTTTGCCACCGTTCTTGTCATGAAATCGTGACACTTCTAACTTTCACTGACGTCATCCTCACTCTTGTCACGAAATCGTGACCCTTTTTGCTTCTAGGCCTTCTTCTCCATTTTTGTCATGAAATCGTGACATTTCTGGCGTCGTACAGTCTCTCTCCTCCTAGAGTCACGAAACCGTGACATGTCGCAAAAATGTGACATCTTCATCCTGCTAGCTTCTTCACTGCTGCCTATCATGAAATCGTGACACTTTTTCCATCCGTACATCTTTCTTTCATCCTGTCATGAAATCGTGATGCTTTCAGCTTTCGGAGGCTTTTCTTGCAACCTGTCGTGAAATCGTGACACTTTTCGCCTCTTTGTCCTTTTCTCGGCTTGCACCCGCGAAAACATGACATGTCACGAAATCGTGACACTTTTTTGCCTTAGCACTTTTTCTCCAAACATGTCACGAAATCGCGACAGTTTTTTGCCTTAGCGCTTTTTCTCCAAACATGTCATGAAATCACGACAGTTTTCTTCGCCTTCTCTCTCCTCAAACATGTCACGAAATCACGACAATTTTCTTTGCACCTTCTCTCTCCTCGCCATGTCACGAAATCATGACAATTTTCTTTGTGCCTTCTCTCTCCTCCGACATGTCACGAAATCGTGACAGAAAACATGTCGCGATATCGCGACAGTTTTCTTACTTGTCTTTTTCTTTGATTTTCTGAATCTGGGTTACTTCTATTTTCCTGGAATTGCACTGTACATGATCTGACTAACCTTTGAACTTCTGTCCTCTGCCTCTGAATGACTTCTGAACTATCTGTCCACTGCATCATTAGATCTAACTGCTCGTGTTGACAACAATGACAAACCTCTTGCAACACCTTGCTCAACAATCTCCCCCTTTGGAATTGTTGGCAACACCTGTGTACATTCCTGTAACTCTTCTCCCCCTTTGTCAATAATACCAAAGGGCTGCTGCAGACTCCCCCTGAGTCCATACACACAATTCTTAGGCACAATTTGTTGCACTTAGCACAAATTATGATCATGAGCAAAAGAATAGGCAAATACTCAAATGCTCCCCCGAGAAAGTGATCCCTGTAGCTAGTCACTTCTTGGGAAGTGTGACTACTCCCAATTTGTTTCGAAGGTACTCAAACACTTCCTTGGGCAATGGTTTTGTAAAAATATCTGCTACTTGTTCTGTGGTTGGGACAAAATCCAATTTAACTTCTCCTTCTGCAACTTTCTCCTTCAAGAAATGATACCTGATGGCAATGTGTTTTGTCCGTGAGTGCATTACTAGATTCTTGGAGATGTTAATTGCACTGGTGTTATCACACTTAACTGATATTGGTTCACTGAAATTAATACCAAGATCTTTCAAAGTTTGTTTCATCCACAAAACTTGTGTACAGCAAGTTGTTGCTGCAATATATTCTGCCTCAGCTGTTGATAAAGAAACTGACTCTTGTTTCTTGTTGTGCCAAGCAACCAACCTGTCATCGAGATAAAAAGCACCTCCACTTGTACTTTTCCTATCATCAACACATCCTGCCCAATCTGCATCTGAATAAGATATAAGGGTGAAGTCTTTACCTTTCGGATACCATAACCCATACTCCATAGTACCCTTGAGATATCTGAGAATCCTTTTTACTATTGTCACATGAGTCTCTTTGGGACCGGCTCGAAATCTTGCTACCATGCAAACTACCTGTAGAATATCTGGTCTGGTAGCTGTTAAATAAAGTAAGCTTCCAATCATTGATCTGTACATGGTTTGATCTACAGGTGGAGATTTGTCATCTTTACTCAACTTGCAGCCTGTCACCATAGGAGTGCTAACTGGCTTACAGTCCTCCATTGTAAATATTTTTAGCATCTCTTTCACATATTTGACTTGAGAAATAAATATGCCTTTCTCATTTTGATTAACTTGTAACCCAAGAAAGTAAGACAGTTCACCAATCATAGACATTTCAAATTCTTTCTGCATTTTATTTGCTAAGTCTTTACATGATTCATCCTTGCTGCTGCCAAATATGATATCATCTACATAAACAACTAGAACAATGAGATGCCCATTTTCTGTTTTGACATACAGATTACTGTCCACCATACCTTTCTTAAACCCTTGTTGAGAGAGATAGTTATCTAGCCGTGCATACCACGCTCGGGGTGCCTATTTTAAGCCATATAGAGCTTTCTTTAATTTGCAGACAAGATTGGGATCTTCACCAATTTGGAAACCATCTGGTTGTTCAATGTACACTTCTTCTTCAAGTTTCCCATTTAAGAAAGCTGATTTTACATCCATCTGGTAAACTCTAAAATTCTTATGAACTGCTAAGGCCAGAAACATTTTGATTGCTTCTAATCTGGCCACAAGTGCAAAAGTCTCTTCAAAATCAATGCCTTCAACTTGTGCATACCCTTTACAGACCAATCTCGCTTTATTTCTAACTACCTGTCCGTCTTCATTCAATTTATTTTGAAATATCCATTTGGTGCCGATTACATTCTTATCTGCTGGTCTAGGAACTAATTCCCAAGTTCTGTTCTTTTCAATCTGATCTAACTCTTCATTTATTGCCTTCATCCAACTATCATCTTTGCTTGCCTCAGCTATACTTTTGGGCTCAATGCAGGATAAAAGAGAATAATTGCTTACTACTTTCTTTCTTGTCTGAACACCAGCTGTGGGATCTCCAATTATTTGATCTCTGGGATGATTCTTCTGCCAGCTGCCTGTTTTGAATTTCTTGTTTTCTTCCACCTCCGAGTCATCAGATAAGTCATTTGAGTCAAGTGTTGATTTCTTTTCTGTTTCATTTTCCTCATCACCTTCAATGGCTTCTTCATAAATTGGGTAATTTTCTTCATAGTTAACTGTTCTTTCCCTTCCTTCATCAAATTTAACATCAACACTGTCCACAATTTTCTTGAGTCTCTTGTTGTAGCATTTATAAGCTTTGCTTTTTATCGAATACCCAACAAAGACACCTTCATCTCGCTCTATTTTCAAACTTCCCAAGATTGTCATCAGTGTTTCTGATGTAACACTTACAGCCAAAAACTTTGAGATGTTTTGTTGTTGCCTTTCTTCCAAACCACAGCTCATAAGGAGTTTTACTTTCATGAGTTCTCAGCATGTACCTGTTTTGAATGTATACTGTAGTGTGGACTGCTTCTTTCCAAAATCTGTCTACGATTTTGTTCTCAGCCAGCATAGTACGTGCCATTTCCTGTATTGTTCTGTTCTTTCTTTCTACTACACCATTCTGCTGGGGAGTTCTAGCTGCTGAATATTGTCTCCTGATCCCATGTTTTTCACAGTATTCTTTAAATTCATCTGAAATGAATTCTCCTCCTCTATCTGATCGTAAGCATTTGATCCTTTTTCCTGTTTCATTCTCAACTAGATGTTTGAAAGATCTGAACATTTCAAAAGCTTCTGTTTTATTCTTTAAGAAAAATATCCATGTCATTCTGGAATAATCATCAATACACAGCATGAAGTATTTATCGCCATTTATGCTTTGAGTTCTCATCGGTCCACATAAGTCTGTATGTATAAGATCCAGAGGTTTGTTGGTGTAGTACTCTTTTGTTTTGAATGAGGTTCTGGTTTGCTTTCCTTTTTGACACGAAGCACAAATGCTATTTGAAGGTTTTCTAATGGTTGGAATGTCTCTTACCGCCTGATTCGAGCTGATTTTCACTAGATTATCAAAACTAATGTGACCAAATCTCTTGTGCCATAGCCAGTTTTCTTCTTCCTGTCCAATGAAACAATTACCTTCTAAGGTTTCTGAGAGAGTGTACAGGTTTCCAGATGTCCTTGATCCAGTAGCTATCAATTTTCTGTTGTTTTATTTCCTGACTTCACAACCCTGCTTCTTGAAAACAACTTCATGTCCTTTATCACAGATCTGATTGACACTCAACAGGTTGTGCTTCAAACCATCGACAAACAAAACTTCTTCTGACTTGATCTTCCCATCGCTAATTTTAACTGATCCTTTTTCGATTATCTTAGCTCCATCATTATTTCCAAATTTTACAGAACCACCCTCATATTTTTGCAATTTTTCAAACTTCTGTTTATCACCTGTCATATGACTTGAGCATCCACTGTCAAGTATCCATGGTACCCTTTTGCTCTGTGCCTTGAAAGTTGTTTGAACTATTAAGGATTCCTTTTCTTCCCTAAGTTGTTCTTTCTGCTTCCATTCTGATTTGACTGCGATATCGGGTTCTAGTTTGGACTTCCCTTTTTCAATATCTTTTGTATATCTTTCAAAAAATTTTCCATTTTGTCTTGGCATCTGTGATTGAAATTTTCTTTTTTGAAATTGATTTGAAACAGAGGTACTGCGACAATTTCTTGCAATATGCCCATAGTTGTGACAGTTAAAACATTCTACTGCATAATTTGTTAGAGGAGCAAAAGCATTTCTACTAGTAAAGCTTCTTGGTCCTACAATATACTTGCAGTCTGCAATTTTATGCCCATAACCGTTACATTTGAAACAGAAACCAGAAAAGTGATGATTGAACCTGAAAGATGGTCTTTGCCAGGTTGTAGTAGGAACCATAGATCTTCTTTTTCTTTGATTTGTGACCTTGGTAAAACCATCATTGTCAGTTCTCCTTTCGGGCCTGGCATTACTGCTTTTATTTGCCTGAGTTGTTTTTCTTTCATCAGTCTGTTTCTTCTCTTCATTCCTCATAGTTTCTACATTTTTGGCTTTTGGTCCATTTGACGATTCTCCTTCCATGAAGCCTAGACCAAATTTGATGCCAGCAGGTCTTTGGTCACTTAAAATTTTATCCAGCTTCATCGAACTTTCTTCACGCTTTTGATGACAGCTGATTTTTTGATCCAGTTCTTGCATCTGCATTCGTAGACTGACATTCTCTTCTTCTAGTTTATAGCAGTAATCTATCTTCATGGTTATCTGAACTTCGAGATCCTCAGATATTTTCTTGTATTCCTCTGTCTGTATTTTCAAACTGGTTATGATGTCATTTGCATCCTCAAGCTTCCTTGAAAGTTTATAATTTTTTCTTTTCTCAGATTTCCATTCTACAAGAGCAGAGACCAGTTCACCTTCTAGATCAACTTCTGCCTCAGGTTTTTCAACACATGCTTTAGAGTTCATTCCTTCTCTTTTCTCTGATTTTTCTACCTCTTCTGATTTTTCTACTTCAAATGCCATGAATAGAGCTTCACCCGTTCCTTCTTCAGAATCCTCACTAGAGCTGTCCTCTGAAGAGTTTGTATTCCTGGAGATGAAGCTTTTCTTTTTGAAGTTGCCTTTCCTGAAGTTTGATTTCTTCTTCCAGTCACTTCTTTCTTGGTGCGAAGTTTCCTCACCCTGGTTCTTTTCATTGAGTGGACATTTTGTCGCAAAGTGCCCAATGCCTCCACAGTTAAAGCATTTAAATGGTAGCTTTCCTCTGTATTTTCCTTTTCCCTTTCTCAGTTTTTTGACAAAATTTGCTTCCATTTCATCTGATACATCCTCTTCTTCAGATCCTTGTTTTGTGTCTTTGCCTTTTAGGGCTTTGAAAGCTGCTTCTCTATCTGTGGGATTAGACCTTCCTATTCTCATTTCAAAAGCAGTCAAAGAACCATGCATCTCATCCATACTAAAGCGATTTAGATCTTTAGCTTCTTCTATGGCTGAGACTTTCGAATCAAACCTTGGAGGGAGAGATCTTAATACCTTTTTCACGATCGTAGCATCATCCATATCTTCGTCGAGACCTCTGATAGAATTAGTGATTCCGTTGACTCTTAGCATGAAAGCC
Source organism: Wollemia nobilis (assembly GCA_028583015.1). Classification (NCBI taxonomy): domain Eukaryota; kingdom Viridiplantae; phylum Streptophyta; class Pinopsida; order Araucariales; family Araucariaceae; genus Wollemia; species Wollemia nobilis. The sequence continues at coordinate 2,446,229 of JAQPPZ010000232.1, forward strand.
TCTATGTTCTCATCATTGTCCATATTTAAGGATTCGAATTGAGCTCGATGTGTTTGAAGCTTGGCCTCCTTGATCCTATCGTCTCCTTCATGAATGTTCTCTAGTTTGTCCCATACATCTTTTGCGGATTCACAGTTTATGATTTTGACTAGCTCACTGTCCACTAATCCACACATGATGGCATTTTTTGCTTTCGAATCATTTTCAAATGCCTTTTTACCGGTAGTGTCTGTTGGAGCAGTGGCGGGAGCTTTGTAACCATTAACTACTGCACCCCAGATGTCAAAACCCAAAGCACGAAGATATGTCTGCATCCTTATTTTCCAGAAAGCATAGTTAGTTCCATCAAACAATGGTGCTTTGTTTGAGGAGAAACCTTCACCACTTGCCATTGCGTCACTTCCAAGATCACCCTAGCTGATTGAGCCTATTCAGGAACTTGGCTCTGATACCAATTGTTGCACTTACAGTGACACTGAGAGGGGGGGTGAATCAGTGTGATCTTTTAAAATTTTAAACTAGCAATACTTAATGCAGAAATGAAGCAAATTTAAATCAGATATAACAAGAGAGCATCACACACAACACAGATTTAACGAGGTTCACCAATGTGGCTACTCCTCAAAAATGACTGCTTGGACTACCATCCAAATCCAGCCTTTGCAAAGCAACTACTTTACAACTCATTTACCAGCACCAACTGGAAGGAGCACCAACCCCTCAATTTTTCTGCACCAACAGAAAGGAGCACCAACCCCTAATTCACCAGCACCTACTGGAAGGAGCACCAACCCCTTATGCCAAGCTGCAACTTGGACTTCAAAGAAAATAACAGAAAGATACCTTCAACCTTTTGCAAACTGTCTGCTATTTCTGCACACTCTGCTGCTTCTGCAATTTCTTCGCACCAACAGTTTGCCTCTGCGCAACAGTCCCACGCACCAACAATTGATCGCCTCTGCTCCTTTGGACGTTTTTGCACTCAGTTCACTCTCACTTCGCACTTAGATCGACACATCTCGCTCGCTGCTCAACGTGGACTTTACTTGCACAAATTCGATACGCATTCGATACAATCAAATCTCGAAACTGTCCTCCTTTTATAGCATAAAATTATGAGCAAAGATCTAAACTTAGTCGACTAAAAAACCCTAATTTTAGTCGGCTGCAAACCCTAAAAATTGTCGACTGCAAAACCCTAATCTCTGTCGGCCCAGATTCAACTTTGTCGGCTTCAACCGCCTCTCGCCTTTGTCATTTTTCCTGTAGCTTCTCCCGAAATTACAACATGTCGCGATATCGCTACACCTTTTGCGGCCGTACGCTTTCTTTACCCTGCTATCATGAAAATGTGACACTTTTGGCCTTTGTCTGCTTTGCCACCGTTCTTGTCATGAAATCGTGACACTTCTAACTTTCGCTGACGTCATCCTCACTCTTGTCACGAAATCGTGACCCTTTTTGCTTCTAGGCCTTCTTCTCCATTTTTGTCATGAAATCATGACATTTTTGGCGTCGTACAGTCTCTCTCCTCCTAGAGTCACGAAACCGTGACATGTCACAAAAATGCGACATCTTCATCCTGCTAGCTTCTTCACCTTGCTGTCATGAAATCGTGACACTTTTTCCATCCGTACATCTTTCTTTCAACCTGTCACGAAATCGTGACGCTTTCAGCTTTCGGAGGCTTTTCTTGCAACCTGTCACGAAATCGTGACACTTTTCGCCTCTTTGTCCTTTTCTCGGCTTGCACCCACGAAAACATGACATGTCGCGAAATCGTGACACTTTTTTGCCTTAGCGCTTTTTCTCCAAACATGTCACGAAATCGCGATAGTTTTTTGCCTTAGCGCTTTTTCTCCAAACATGTCACGAAATCATGACAGTTTTCTTTGCCTTCTCTCTCCTCAACATGTCACGAAATCACGACAATTTTCTTTGCGCCTTCTCTCTCCTCCGACATGTCACGAAATCGTGACAATTTTCTTTGTGCCTTCTCTCTCCTCCGACATGTCGTGAAATCGCGACAGAAAACATGTCGCGATATCGCGATAGTTTTCTTACTTGTCTTTTTCTTTGATTTTCTGAATCTGGGTTACTTCTGTTTTCCTGGAATTGCACTGTACATGATCTGACTGACCTTTGAACTTTTGTCCTCTGCATCTGAGTGACTTCTGAACTGTCTGTCCACTGCATCATTAGATCTAACTTCCTGTGTTGACAACAATGACAAACCTCTTGCAACACCTTGCTCAACAGGTCATCTAGAATTTACTAAATGGTGCCTAAATTTTCTTTTGTTGCCAAAAATTAATCCTCATAGGATTGGGACTCCTCCTATGATAGAAATCTAGGAGAATCCAACTTTGTTGCCTAACAGTTGGTGAGTGATAAGGTGTAATATTAGTGCATTAAAAGTAAATATTGTGTACTATTATACCACTCTCAAAAAGAAAATTAGTTTTGTGTTTCCTGAAAGGCACAAAGTTTGATTTGTATCAAGTGTCTAAAGACACTATTGAAGCACAAAAATCTGCAACTTTATGTGGCCAATAGAAGCCACCAAAAAGGGTTAGAATCCTCCAAATTTAGAGAACAATATAACTAACCAAAAAAAAAGATAGAAGCTTATGAAAATGAGACTTGGTGAGTCTTAAAATCAAAAGTATTACAAGTGAGTGCAAAAGAAAAAAATTTAGAAACATTGCATCAGTTAAAATAAATTCTATCTATTATTATTGAAGCTTGGAATTGTTATTAGAAGTTTCAAAGTAAAAAGGGAAAGGTGAGTCTATTGTTAAAGACAACCTAAAACCTTTGTATTGCAAGAAATCTGCCACAAAACTATAATTTAAAAATATAGAAATAGAGTGCAAAAGAAGGTATATTAAAAGCCTTATTGTACAAAATATAATACATTATCTTGCACTACTCTAATCTATTTTTTGACAACATAAGTGTAGATTTGAAAGTGCCATATTAGGGCATGTTTTCCTATAGGAAAATAACAACCAAAAAAGACCAAATGTTAGCGCTCTTCCTCCCAAGCTAGAAGGAGCCATTAAAGGGATTATCTTGGATGTGTATACCTACAGAATCAAATCTTATTTCAGATAATCCATGAGCCACATTTACATAGACAAGAGAGTGTAAATCAATCTCAAAAAGGATGTCAAAATAGCAATAGGAAAAACAATGTGTTTGGAGGCATAAAAGAAAGGGATAAAGGTGTTACATTAGTGGACTCAATATTGGAGAATATCACTCACCAAAGGAAGCATCAAACTACTATCCAAGATCCATAGTGCATTACCCATCCACCTGCAGATAATAAAGCTTGCTTGCTGCCCAAGCAACGTTGCAAAGCAAGAAAGTTATGGAGTTATAATCTCCATATTTGAAGGTGTTACAAGAATGGTCTGCATGCAAAAATAACACTTGGAATTCTAGTCATCATTCCTCTCAATATTATAGAGACTTATACAAAGGAGTTACAAGCAAAGACCTGTCACTTTGCATTCTTCACTAGCTTCATAGAAGGGCCTATACGTTTTCAAGAAGTGTTGGAAAAATATTATGGAGTATTGCATAAAGAAGGAAGCACTCACTTGTAATAGACATGACAATTGTCACATTACCTATGATCAACATTGATTAAAAGGTATATTTTATTCCAAGACTAGCATGCAAAAGTGAAATACAATCAAGATGTTCAAAGGAGGAACGTAGCACAGTCAAGGCATGAGAGAAGCAATAGAAACGTTCAAACTGCAACATGGAAGACAAAGGGGAAGGAGCATTAAAAGCTCCCCATTTTTAGAAGGTCAACATTCAACACCTACATACAACATTCACGTCTAGCATTCCATTGAATCTCCATTAAACCGAGTGCTCAAGGTACATTTTAGACATTGTTATATTCAACCATGGAAAGCACCGAACATCAAGGAGATATTGCGTATAAGGTAAGGTCTAAATCCCATTGATTATTGCTTTCATAAGTTGGAGTTATAAGGATTATAAAATAAGATTAAAAATTAGGTTTTTTGAAAGCCAAAGGGGTAGCTTATATTATTATTTTAATATTTACAATCTTACTTAGGAGGAATAAGGAATTTAACTTGGATTAAACTATATTGCAAATATTATTATCATTTCTCTAATTTTCCAAACTTGGGAGTCATAAGGGTTACTCCATAAAATTTATTTTATTTGGAAATTAGAAATAATCCAAGGGATATAAAAGATGTTATTAAGGAATTTTATTAAGGTTGGATAAATTTATTTTTACTTGTCTCAAATTTCTAAAAAATGGACAAAAGAATTCCAACATCAAAACCTCTTCAAAACTGAAATAGTGCTTAGTTCAATTAGGAGTAATAAGGGGTTAAAAGTTGATTTTTGATTCTTGCAAAACTTGTACAAAATCAACCAAATTTGAACTATTTATTTACAAAAGCACTACATCATACTCTTATCACTAGGGAGCCATAAGATAAGACTATTAAGGTCCTATCAAATTTCAATTCCAAAGAAGCATTATGGATGAGATTTTGAGGAAAGCATTCAATAATGAAGAACTATTCCATGAAGTGAAATTCTACTCCTAAAACCTAATAGATACTTTAGAAGGATATAATTATCTATATTCTAATGATAAGATGAAATTCTCCTTATTTCGTAAGGAAGCCAAAGAAGGTAGCTTTACGGTCTTGATTAACTATCTTCATGAATTTCTCTTCAAAGCATGGTCGAAATCACAAAGATTAGTTATTTTTCTCTAGAAGAATGTTTGATGATTTATCTATCATTAATTGTATTCATACTTACTCAACACAAGAAATAAGCTGATGTTAAAATATAATACTTTTGTGATGATATAATAACTTGTTTTAAAGTTGAGGTTTCACCTACATCAAAGCATAATCACAGGAAGAGAAGAAGAAAAAATAAGAAGAGACATGCAAAAGGGAATCAAGACATGAATATTAATTCAACAAAGAAAAAACCAGCACACCAAAAAGTCAAGCACAGAAGAACAAGAGGACAATTGCATCATGCCCTACTTATTCGTCAATAATCAAAATCAAATGAAGATACTTGTAAGGAGGACTTCAAAGGTGGTTGGATAGAAGATGAATCTAAAAATACCAAATATTATCCAATGATAATAGAAGACCTAGTTGCATCCTACTCTACATCATATGAAGACACAAATTACTTTCTAATATTGAATACAAAGAATGCAAAAGAAGAACACTCTAAATATCAAACATAAGCAGATGAAGAAACTCCATATTGAAGACTAAAGCCTTCAATAACAAAATAATGTAATATAGGGGGGTGTTGGAAATAATGTCTATTCCATCATTTGGGTTTTGTAAATGTATCCTCCAAGATACATACCTAGATTACTTCCTGTGCAAGTTATATAGTGACTTCTTGCAATGTAATAAATAGACAAGTGTCCATGTGCAAGGTGTACATGTGCAAGGTCTCATATGCACAACTAGATAGATTGTTGGGTAAGCATCATATTTTTCATATATAAGGATGGCCTCTTATATAAATAGATAGGATAGTTGGCAGACATTGTTAGATAGCGTAGGTTACTGGATTGTGTTCCAAATAATTTACTAGTGATGAATATAATGTATATCTGTAGCTTTGTTACATTGTAATATTTTATATGTTTTATATTTTAGTATACTTCAGTCATATAGCAGATTTAATTTCTTGCATGTTATTCTACATCTTGTGATTGTTATCTCTCATGGATCATTCATAAAAAGCTAACAACAATCTCCTCATGTTGAGTTTCATTTCCAATGATAATGTCCCAAAGTTCTTCAATCACTAGAATAGTCCTCATTTTGGTTTTCCAAGGTGCAAAATTTGGACCTTTGAGCAATTGATATTCTATGAGAAAAATAAATTGTGTAGCCATATGAGGTTTCCTTATATCTTCCAAAATGGTCCTTCCTTCTATATACCACTAGTCCTATATATTGATACTTTATATATACCCACGATTCCTATATACCCATTAGTACGTGGAATAATAGAGTCCTCTCTATATACATGATCATATGTATGTGAAAGAGAATGATACATGGTACCAAGGTAGTACTAAAAGAGATTTGCTCTATTAATGACTCCTACTTAAAGAGAAATCCTTGTACATGGGCGTAACTTCCTTATATACTTAGAATTTATCGATTTTAGGATTTACATCTAATGATAGTGATGAATAGAATACAAAATGGAATGGAAAGAACCACAAAAAAATGTGTTCTTATTTCTCCTCAACAATTTATAGGGTTGAAGCCTAGACATCATTATGGCAGATATATTAGGCTATAGACACAGTAGTGTAATATGATAGATTTACTTGTAAAACAAGTCAAAAATACCATTTATATTGAATTTTGCAATTGTGCTAAACACATGTTTAAATTTTTTACAAAAAAATATGAAATTTTTTATTTTCAAAATAAGGTGTTGGTCACTACCGAAAATGCACCTTTTTACAATAAAAAATTACTACCTTTTTATTTGTAAAATTTTCTCTATAGTTTATGTAGTGGTTCACCACTACCCGCTTGCGACTGAGGAAAAATATTGATAACCAGTGGTTGGAGTTTTGTCTTAGAACTTCCAACAATTAGGACCTCTACAAAAATCCATTCATTGGAAGTCCCGACAGACAACAAAATGAGCACCAAAGGAGTCCGTCTTCAAGATTAATCCTGATATCGAAAGTTTTGTGAACAATAGTAAAATGTGATGGAGGAAACTCCTAATTAGTTGACAAGAAATTATGAAAGACGAAGTGGACACAGTCAACTAAGTCAAATCAAGTGGTAAGAGTAGGTAAGCTAAATTAATGACTTCCTTGTTTGAAGAGATGAATACCACCTACTTGAAGACGACATCAATTATTTAGAAATGCATTCAAGAAGAAGAATGGTTGTAATAGTCCTATGTTGATCAGTCATTATAGTCAAGGAAGTACATCATTCAATGATCAGAATCCCAAGGAAAAGCAGATGGGATTATCAAATATAATTTCTAGATAATTTTGGAGGAAAAATTCTCCCTTGTAAATCTATAAATAGTAGTAATATTATCTTTGTAATTCCATGTATTTGTATGATTTCCTTTAATTTATATTTGTAAAAAATAGTTGTGGTTCTTGAGCAACTTGCGGGCAATTTCAAACTCCCGTTTCTAGCATAGTCTATGTAAAAGTTTACTTGTATTTATATATACACAAAAGCGTATGTCTATTTTTTGGTCTTTACCTACAAACCCATGGATGTGTATGTGTATTTGTTTGTAATCTATTACATGAATATAAGGTATGCTAAGTGTACGTGTATATAAAGGGTCTGCATCTATTTTTAGACTGAGTCAATTATTAGCTTGGAATTCCTATGGGACCTACCTACTCATACATGCAAATAATTGGTAGATCTTGATTTCTCTTCACTTTTTCAAGGAGAGGAAGTGTTCATTGCTAGCACATAGATATCATGCCTATTTTTACAAGATTTTTGTGGATCTCTTGGTGCATCATCCTATTTTTTTTTTTGTTTAGTTTGCTTACTTTCTTGTATTCTCTTTTTCTTTGGTAGAGTAGCAGTATCTTGAATATCACATATTAACAAGGATATGACATTGTAAAAACTCTCGAAGACCCCCAATTGAGCAAAACCCTATGCTATCGGCTATGGCCTATTATGTTGCTCTGATGCAAGGTATGATTTTCTTAGGCAAGGAAAATCGTAGATTACGATAATTTCATGGCATGTGCAATGGGACCCAATGACACACCATTGGTCTCAAAATCATAACAAGGAGTAGGGTTGATACTTGGTGAGGGTTTTAGTGTATTTCTTGCTTGTTGAAGCACCTCTTTCTCACCTGGTGACTCTGCTCTAGAATGAACACCAAAATTTATTGAAGTTACCAGACTAAGGTTTGGGTGAAGACCTTTGTCTATCTACTTCCCAAAAGTGAGAAACTACATTCGCCTAACAAATCTATCCTAAATTAAGAACCCAGAGACAACAACAAAAATTGGTTATTGGGATATTGTGCCTAAAAAAAATGATAAATATTGCCATCACTAGTCGTAATCATTTTTTCAAAGAGGAGAGTTGTAGTCCATAATATGGTTGCTCCACCAGCACTTCCACCCCCAAACATTCCCTGCTTGGAATGATAAAGGTCCTCTAGCCCCACGAACACCAAATGAAACATGGGAGGAGATACCCTAGTCAGCCCTAAAGTCTCTCACCTATTTCATGGGTGAATATCTCACTATCCTCATTGAGCACCTTAACCATGTGGAAATTCTATGCATGATTCACAACATATAAGAGTAGAATATGTCTCTAAGGTTATTGGTGACATATTTTAGAAGAATATTCTAATAATAGTACATCACACTACAACCTGGTTTGATCACCAGTTGGGACCAGCTTGGCAATGTATTTGTTGAAATGTTTAGAGAAAAGGAATATGGGGTGTCTCTCATGCAATAGTTGGAAACAATCATAAGGGCTCCAATGGAGTTAGTAGAATATTTTGACCTTATATTTCAAGAATCCTGGCATAGAATACCAGAAGACATGCATACACCACTAGGTTTGTTAAAAATATTTTATCTTAAGGCACTGGATTCTAAAATATCTATGTTGATAAAAACAAGAGGAGGAGATTCCATACCAGAGATATACAAATTGGCTATCATGGTAAAAATGATTTAATAAAAATAGGGAGATTACCTCCAAGGCTACTACATTCCCTATTGCCCTATTTTAGGGACCAATAAATTATATGCCTACAACCATCAATAACCCTTCCTATTACTTGGAACATAGACTAGGGAGCCTCTAACCAAATGATAGAAACCTCATTACATTCCTAAGAGAATTGCAAAAGGGGGTGGATCGATTTAACAAATATTATGGGAATAATCTAGAATCATAAGGAGAACCTTGTCAATGGAAAATCCTTGAGTAAATCTTAATATCACAAGAGCAAATAATAAGACCTAATAGAAACAATTATCAGAAGAATTAATTCAAAATGGATGTATAGAAAAATGACAAAATGATGATGTACAAATATGCAACACATTTTTTAAGAAAGATCCTAAAATCATGAATAGGACAAGAATAGGAGACTCCCAGCAATTAGTAACAAGAAAAGAGGAAAACATTGGAATCAAGAGGTTGACATTAAAACAATTTACCAAGACCACTTAATATAGCTTAATATTATAAAAATACCACTATAGTCTTACCACTTTGGGATAGGCTAACTTCATAAAGGTAGAATCTATGTTAAGAAACAAAATGGGCAAAGCCAAGAAAAATTGACAGGAATCCACATTAAGGTGAAGAAGGAATACGGGTAGAACAACAAGATGACACCCAAAATTATAGGACTTCTTACAGTCAAATAAGTATGGAAACATATATAATATAGGAATAAGGAACTCTTATTCTAAAATTATCTCAAGAAAAGGATCCAATAGTAATCTAGAAGTTATATTTTAATGGTGCCAGAAGAAGGATAGGAGCAGGGACAAGAATATATCTTATTTCCCCAATAGGGATAAACTATTTTCAAGCATATAGGTTTCAATTTGCTTGTTCCAACAATGGAGCATAATATGAATCCCTATCCCTAGGGCTACAAATGGTGGAAAATAGAAGAATCAAGATGCTTCAAATTTTTAGTGATGCCAAATTAATTGTCAGACAGGTTAGAACTCAATGGTTAGCTAGAAATAGGTTGATAAAATCCTAAAAAAATAGAATATGGGATCTAATGGAATATTTTGATGTAATCAATATAGAAGTAATTCCAAGAGAACAAAATCTAGATGTAGATAGAATGGCAACTATCAGTTCACATTCAACTCAGCTAATCAATTATGGAAAAAAAACACCAGCTCACAAAAATAATAGCGAGGCTAGAAGTGCTTGACAACAAAGAAAATTGGTAGGTATTTAAAAATGAAGAACAAATCATTCGATTTTTACAAGCAGATGAATACAAAAATGACCTCGAATGCATTTCTACACAAGGCCCCCCCAAATATAGTTTTGCACCTAGGCCTTCCTCGAATGTATTTTTGCACCCAACTTACCCGAATACATAAATGCACCCAACTTCCCCGAATATAGAAATGCACCCAACTTCCCCGAATACAGAAATGCACCCAATCTTCCCTTGGATGCAGTTTTTCACCTGGTCTATCCCTCCCTAATCGGGTGCAAAATTGCATCTGAACCGAACCAGGTGCAAAATTGCATCTGAATCGAATCGGGTGCAAAATTGCACCCGATCCGGTGCAAAACTGCATTCAACCCGAACCGGGTGTAAAACTGCATTTGGGGTAGCCGGTGTAGAAATGGACTCGATCAGGTACAAAACTGCATATGGCCCAAGATGGGCACATAAATGCACCCAACCTTCCCCCGAATGCAGTTTTGCACTCGGTCCAACCCTCCCCAATTGGGTGTAAAATTGCATCCGGTCCAAATCGGGTGCAAAACTGCATTTGGGGGAGCTAGTGCAAAAATGCATCCGATCTGGTGCAAAACTACATTCGGACCAAACCAAGTGCAAAACTGCATCTGGGGTAACCGATGTAAAAATGCACCCGATCTAGTGTAAAACTGCAACTAGCCCGATATGGGTCGGGTTGGGTGCAAAACTATATCCAGGGGAGTCGGGTGCAAATGCTTCCACTGCTCCTCTATTGAACCACTGCTTCTCTAAAACATTTTTCTCCATAAATCATCTGTTCTTCTAATAGTTTGAATATTTTAAGTGAAAAAGTATCGTTGGCATGTTAGTTATTTATAGTGTTATAGTTGGCGAGTTGGGTGGGATAATTTAAATTTTTTATAAATTTAAGGTAAAAATGATCCACAATTTAGGCGGGAGTGTTGGTGAGTTAAAAAAAATGTAATACCATTATCAACGAATGGCAATCTAACACCTAAAATAAAATCCTAAAAATTTTGGGCGAAAGGATCAACGTCCAGGGTCCCCCAAACTCGCCAATTTGAATTTTCAAAAATACAAATATTTGTTCTATTAGTGAATATTCGTCACTGTGCATAACCTTGCCTATAATATTAAATGGAATCCACCTAAAGAGATATCCTTAGATCTAATAGCCTTAAATTTTCTTAATTTTTGTAGAAAAACAAATGTTTTGACTCTAATCTGAAGGATAAACGCAATTTTGAGTTCTCCTTCCAGTATGTTATAAGACCCCTATGAGCCACCAAAACTATAGTGGTTCACCACTACCCACTTGTGACTAAGGTAAACCATCGATAACCAATGGTTGGAGTTCTATCTAAGTCCATGGAGAATAAGCTCAAAAAAACTTATGACAATTGAGACTTCTACAAAAATTCATTCAGTGAAAGTCTCGACAAGTAGCCAAAGGAGCCTACCTTCAAGATAAATCCCAATATCAAAAGTTTTTTGAATGATAGTAAAATGCGATGGTGGAAACTCTCAATCAGTTTACAAGAAAATCCAAAAGACCAAACGAACATGATCAACTAAGTCATATCAAGTGCCAAGAGTAGGTAAGATAAATTAATGACTTCCTCATTTGAAGAGACGAAGACCACCTACTCGAAGATGACCTCAACTATTGTCCCAAATATGCATTCAAGAAGAAGTGTGGCTTTGCTAATCCTCTATTGATTAGTAATGATGGTCAAGAAAGTACATCATTCAATGATTAGAATCCCAAGGAAAATTAGATGGGATATTCAAATCTAATTGTACACAACATTAGAGGGAAAACCCTCCCTTGTAAATCTATAAATAGCGATAATATTAGCTTTATAAAGGATTGACAAGTTTGCAATTCCATGTATTTTTAGAATTTCTTTTCATTTCTCTTTGTAAAAAATAGTCATGGTTCCTAAGTGACTTGTGGGAAATTTTAAACCCCCACTTATGGCACAATCTATGTAAAATTTTACCTACATTTATATATACATGTAAGCCTATCTATTTTTTGACCTTTGTATACAGATCTGTGGATGTATATGTGTGTGTTTGTAATATTTTACATGAGTATTAGTTGTGTTAAGTATACATGTGTATGAGGGGTCTGCATCTATTTTTGGCTCTCCTGCAAGACCTGCCTACTCATACATACATATAACTGGTAGATGTTGATTTATTTTCTTTGTGTCAAGGAGAGGAAGTTTCACCATTGGTATATAATGTTCAGGCCTATTTTTATAGGAATATATTAGTGGATATCTTAGCGCATCGCCCCTTTTTTATTTTATTGTTTAGTTTGCTTACTTTCTTGTATACCCTTTCTTTTTGGTAAACTAGCAATTCCTTGAAGATCACATATTAATAAGGAGATGACATTGTAAAAACTCTCAAAGATCTCTAATTGAGCCAAAGCCCATGCTCTCAAGTGCGACATGTTGTTTCGCTCTGACACAAGACATGATTGTCTCCAAGGACAATCGAAGATGACAATAGTTTATTTTTAAAAAATTAAACTATAGGGAATATGCAACAATAAAATGTTTCTTTCTAAGGTAGTATTCTTCTTTCCAATGTGCTTTTAAGAGACTTGACCCTTTATACTCCCTTATATAAAAAATATATTATTATATTTAAGTGCTAATTCTTTTTTTTATGTAAATATGTCTTAAAAAGAATGAAATAGAAAAATAAAGGAAATGAATACCTTGGGCACATCTTTAAATTTAACCATAGATTTTGTAGTTACAATTCACTAAGAAAAAAAAAAAGAAACTTCTCATGTAGTAGTCAAACATCATATTTTCCTCACCGAACCTTTTTGCATGAAATCTTCATTGCATTTAATACTCTATAGTGGGATTTTAAGTTTATGTCTTCATGTCCTCTCAAAGCTTCAAATGCTATGGGTATTGTACCTTCCAATATTTAAAATAAAATTTTTAACATAGGTGTTTGTATTTACTTAGTGTTTTAAATATTCAATTTATACTTTAGAAAACTAATGCAGGTTAATTTGGGACTAATGCCTCAATGTGAGCCAAACTTAGGACAAAAAATGCAAGGAATTCTGGATCTATATTAGCCAAATATATCTCATACTCACTTCTAGATACAACTAAAAACATGCATCTCTATGAATAAAATAAAAATACTCCAAAAACTATGCTTGATAATGACCACACATCTATGGGTTTGAATACAACCTATCACACACAAGAATAGAAGAGAAAAAAGAGTAAATGGTTTATAGGTAGAAATATTTGATAACATTAAGAATAAGACTTCTAAGAAAATAAATTAAATACTTAGGTTTACTATTCTTTGATAGAAACAAGACATGTCATCTGATGGTAAAGATTATCCCTTCTTTGAATATCACTCCTCTCTTTGTTGCCCCGCATGGATTCTCCTTTTCTCTAATAATAGATGATGGAATCAGAGTAAAATTAGCACATAGAATGGTTTAATTTATATCAATAAATTAATAGATCAAAGCTTTACATATTTAGACAAACTTGTGTCTCTTGGGGTCAAGGGACCTTTGGTGCTTTAGAGACTAGATTGAGATGATTCTTCATGTTCCATGTCTTCAAGAATAATAATGGAATAATATAATAATTAATATCTATTTCTAACATGATATAGATGAAGAATTTTATTTTTAATATGATTTCATATTCACCAATTAGCAAGGGGTTTAAACCAAGGGTAAAATAAATATTTCTAAAATATTGTTAGCTAATAAGCAATCCAACACTAGGAAAGGTACGATAGTCCTTAGAAGAGAACGATTACCCCTGCACTTGAAATATAAAGGGCTCATTGTAACACAGTAAGAAAAATAAAAGGAGAAGGAGAACATAGAGAAGGAAACAATAGATACACTTCAAACTAGGAGTAAAGGAAATTATAGAGGCTAGAAGATAGATAAAGGGAAAGAACCTATAATAAGGAATGGAAACAGAAGAGCAATTGGTAAATCTACTAAAAAGGAAGGTGATAAAGGAAGGGATACACTATAGAATAAGGTAAAATGATTAATAAAATACCCCTCTTACAAGTGAAGTATGAACTATAACCTTTAGGCTATCTCCAAATTTTATGAAAAAATGAGAGGGATCCTTTACCAAATATAAGTTCAATGTCATAGAGGAGATGAGAATAATATCAACCAAGATCAACATGCTAGAAGCATTATACCTACTAGGCTAGTGGGACATACTCCAAGAAGCTCTAAAAGAGTAATAGCATATTTATGCTAAAGGGAAATAGTCATAATCAACTATAGTTTACATAGTAGAGAAACACAATATAATGGTAAAACAATCATCAAATAGCTAGGTAAGTGCATCCAATATGCAAAATTCCCAAAAACCAAAAACTCTAAAGTTGCCTTCATTCTATGTGATGCTCAAGATTAAAAATTACATCCTCAAGATTTGCATAGAGAATTTAGGTGTAAAAGTCATGGTTATACCCAAAGTTATTTCCAAAGAGATGGATTTACCTTACACTAATATGTCTAGGAACCCAATCCAAATGGATGGAACAAGATTCAATGTAGTAGGGGTTGTTAAATACTTAATCATAACTATAGCTAGATATCAAGAGTTTGTAGTAGTACAAGAAGTGATAGTCATGGATCTACCCGTATACTTTGATATGCTATTATCCAAAGAATGGAAACATAAGTTTTCAAGATATGGTTACTTAACAATGAACTTGTTGTAGAAATTTCTTGTATACTTAAGAATATGTCACACTACAATAATTTTCGATCAACATCATAGATTTTGGTGGATCTACCTCTTTATTTTGGGAATAGATTTGTCTTAATAGACTCTAAACATACCAAAAAGGGTTAGGATACCCTTGAGGTAAACTTAAATATTTAATACTTAAGTTCATGCTCATCCGAATAAAAAAGGTGTAAAAGTTATTATTATTTGACCAAGATTCACTATAGCTCTTTTATTATGCCTTAATGTATAATTGGTGCCTTATCCTTGGGCCATTGTAGCAATATTTAAAACACATTCATGTGATAAAAATAAACTGAAAGGAAATAGAAAAATAAACATTTTCCTACCTAATCACCTAAAACTATAAAATGGAAAAACTAAAAGAAAATGTTGCTACAAGGATGAAAATAACTGGCTATTTCTCCTAGTCACCTAGTAACAAAAAGATAAAAGCTCCCTAATCACCTAAAAAAAACATAGGACTTGAAACACACATTTATTTATTTATTTTTTCTTTTTTTTTTCCTTTTTTTTGATAAGCAGAATTTCATTCTCTTCTGACCCCAAAGTAGGGCTTGTATAATATCATATGTTGTCCATTAATGGGGATCTATATCCATTATCCTTCCAAATTCTACAACATGTAGGTGTGTTATCCAAAAATCTGAACTATATGATATAGACCTAGCCATTTAGGCTCTAATTTGCTCTTTTCTCCATGTTTTTCATTTTTGGGGTCCCAGTACAATACTATATCTCGTTCAAGAAATGGTATACTTCTGGATTTCTTATTGAAGAGTTGTACTATTTTTTGAGTTTGTTCTATCATTATGTTCAAGGCTTCTCTTCTTTCTTCCTGTAATAGTGCAATTTGATCTAATATTCTCTATAGGGCATTTGGATTTTTATTATCCTAAAGGATTAGAGATATGGCACTTTTTTCTATCTAAGGAGGCAATAGAGAATTTTCTCCAAATACAATCTGATATAAGATTTTTCCAATATTTATTTTTATGGATAATCTATCAGCTTGCAAAGCAAATTTTAATTCATTGTTCCAACTTCTTTTATTTTTTCCTAGTGATATTATAATCCTTGTTATCAGATTTTTATTTCAGGATTCATCTAGGTCATTACCTTGAGGATAATAGTTTTTAGCATGAGAAAGTTCTATATTATACTTGGCACAACATTCTATTATTTCAAATAAAGTAAAGTAGTTACCGGTTTTTATGTCCAATCTCTTCGAGATCGAAAATATTGTCAAAATATTTTCTTCTAAAAATTTGATAACTACTTTTGTTGTTGACCTCTTTAGAGGAGCTTCTTCTAGCTATTTTGTGAAATAATCAGTTGTTGTGATAATCCATTTGTGTCCTCCTATAGATTTAGGATTCATCTCACCAATGAGGTCAAATTCCCACTATGTGAAAGGTGCTTCAATAATTATTGGCTTTAGAGGCATAGCTGCTAAATATTTCTTCCCTATAGAAACTTAGCAGCTATGATAGCCTCTTACATATTGATGAACATCTTTGAACAAAGAAGGCCAGTAATAGCCATCCCTCATAATTTTTTTGGTAGTGGCTTTCAGTGCAAAATTACGTCCACTGAATCCATAATGATATTGTTTTATCACATCTAGAACTTCCTTTTCAAACAAGTAGAGAAGTAGGACTCTATTTGGATACCTCAAGTAAAGTTTTCCTTATTGAACATAGTATTTTTAGGATTGTTTCTTCTCAAATATATTTTATTTGCAGACATGCCTCTTGGAAAGGATAAATTTTGGAGATATGAAAAAATATCATCATACCATTTGCATTCTACATTTTTTGTTCTTCTAATGTCATGTAATTCATCCACCATGATAACATTGTTTATGTTCTCTCCTTCTTCATTAGCCAAGTACTTTGCTAGACCCTGTCCTCTAATAATTTGAACTGATTTAAATTCAACATCATACTATAGTAGTTTTACCATCCATATAGCAGGACTACCTATAGGTTCAAACTAAGGACATATTTTATGGCTATGTAAGGGATACAGACTATTACTTTATTAGATTCAAAAATACCTTTTAAATGCTCTAGTGCTCTTATCAAAGCATAGGTTTTTTTTCTATCATGGTATATTTGAGTTGAGATCCTTTTAGTCCTGTAATCATAAATGTTATTGATATTTCATTTTTTTCATCATTTTTTTGAGAAAGACTACAATAATATAATGTTTTTATGCAAAGGAATATATACTAAATTTTTTAGAATAATTAGGATAGTTCAACACTAGGGTTGTAGTAATAGCATATTTAATACTTTGGAAAGATCTTGTATTCTCCTCTGTCCATTTTATGTCTTCATATTTCTTTATCATTTCATTTATTTATTTAGAAATCTTAGAAAAATTAGGTACAAATATCCTTACAAAGTTTATTTTATCAAATAAATATTTAACTCCTTCCGAGTTTTTAGGAGTATTTTTTGCAATTGCTTTAATTATTTGTGGATAAATGCTAATTACTTATTTTTATACTACATAACCCAACAACTTCCCTTGTGTAGCCCTAAAAATACACTTCTTTGGATTTATTGATATCCCATATTCTTTTCATTTGGAGAATATTGTAGCTAAGTGTTCAAAATGGTCTTCTAGACTCTTTGAAAACACTGTTATATCATCCAAGTATACAACTATTTCAAACATAAAATATTTGAATACAAAATCCATGGATCTCTAAAATATTACACCCACATTCATTAGTCCAAATGGTATTCTTAAATATTCAAATGTTCCCCAAGGAGTAGTGAAAGCACTCTTATACCTATCTTCTAGATTCACTAAAATCTGGTTGTACCCTAAAAACCATCCAAAAAAGACATTCTATTTGATCCAACAACTGCTTACAATAATTGTTCCATATTGGAGAGGGGATAGTTGTATTTAAGTGAACTCTTATTTAAGTTTCAAAAGTCAACACAAAGCCTGATATCTCCATTTTTCTTCCTCACAAGCACTAGATTTTCTATCCAAGAAGAAAATCTCAAATTTTTAATTATTTTAGCATCCAATAGTTTTTGTACTTCCTTTTGTATGACTGGATGTAGGTTAGGGTTGACTTTACTTTATTTTTTCCTGAAGGGTTTTGCATATTCTTTTAGAAGTATGATATGAGTCATAACATTTGTGATAAACATCCTTAAATCCTCATAGCTCCAAGAAAAAACATCTTTATTCTTCTTTAGAAAGCTTATATATTGTTGTCTCTCCTTTCTTATCAAAGCTTTATATATCTTAACCAATTTGGGTTCTTCCTTTGTTCCAATGTTGACATCATTGGCTCTTGATTCTTAGAAGAGTGGTTTGTATGCTTTGTCAAATTCATCGAATAAGCTTTCTAGAGAAACCAATCCTTTAGGAATTCTATTTGTTTTTAGTTGGATCACCTCAATTGGTTCTCCAATAACATCCTTTAGTTTCTCTTCATCCTTTTCTTCACATATTACATCTGCATACTAATTCTAAAGAGTCATAAAGTCTTTTATATCTATGTCGTCCTAAAATACTTGAAGATAAACAATATTGTATGGCACAGAAATTCTATAAATATAAATTATAGGAAAATTTTCCATATACAATATATCAATTTCCAAATAGTTTACACTAGATGCATTACGGCTAATAGATCTACAATGTGATTTTGTACTTTGAGAATATACGATAAATTAAATGCTAAAATTTTATCTCTTCTAATATTGCTTGTTTGAACTATTTCAGTCTTGGATGCTTAGCCTAGTATTTAAATTTTACCTATCGAATTATTAACTATGCATCTCCTTTGAAAATAAAGTAATTAATGCCTAGTTCTTTTGATTTTCTCAATTCCAATAGCAATGTCTAATATTTAGCTACATTATTTATGCATGGAAATTCTAATCTATAAGATATTCCTAGATAGTTACCCTTAATATTAGTTAGATTTATTCCTGCACGTACCCTAGATTGAAATTTTACCCCATCAAATATCATGGTCTATATTTCTTGAGTTAGAACCCTAGTTGATTCTACATAGACTAGTTCTCTAGTTTTAGGATCCATATCTTTAGCGTCAGGGACTTCCATTAGAAAAGGTGTATGTCAAACTGAATATACTCCCATTTCTTTCTCTTCAATAGAGTTAACTAAGTTTAGCATTGTATTATCATATTTCCTTAGTTCTACTAAATATTTTTTGAATGGTTCTCTTTTGAGGGTAATATTCTCTTTTTCTTATATGGTAATAGTAGCATAGGACCAACCTAACTAAATTGAACCACCCAACTGTTCAGCCCAATGTCTACTCAAGAGCAAGGAAAATAAAGGGTCTACATTTACATCTACTACATCTATTACTATACTTTTCTTTGGATATTGATCTAAGAATACAAGTAAGCCAATAACTACCCCCACACATGGTATATATCTATTATCCGTTATTGAAATAGGAGGAGAATATCTTGTGCAAATGAGTCCTAACTGATCTACTATTTATTTAGGTATAATGTGATGTGAAGCACCACTATCAACCATGGAATTGTGAATAACATATTTATGTCCTAAATCTGAGTTATATCTTAGGGGCACATAAAAGGGTTTGAGTGATGAAGGAGTTCTGATCTCATGATTTTTTGGTCTGGTAGTGTTACATGAATTATTTTATGTCTGTTCTATCAAGCCAACAGCTTTGCAGGCTTTCTCTCTATATTTCTAAACTTTCATTAATTCATCAAATTTTATATTAAATTTTTGTCTAACCAACTCTGAACCAACATCAAACTCAATTTTCTAACATCCAATATTCTTGTATATTCCTCTTTTTGTTGTTTTGTAAATTTTCATCTTCTACTACTTCAGGAATAACTCTTTTATCTTTTTTGTTTTTCTCATTTTATCTTTATTTGTGATAGTCTATCCTTTAGTTTCATTAGTGGATGCTTTTTTTACCTTATTGGGTATTGTCCTATTTCTTAGGTTGATGGTGTGAATCCTTTCCAGTTTCTCTATTTCTTCTACTATTAGGATTAATTTTCCTTGTTTCATCCTTTCATATCTATTATCTTGTGAACTCTACAAAATTTTAACATTATCAGCCACTAAAAATTTGGGATGATGGTTTGAAGCTTATAAATCCATATATTCTTCAAATAATTTTTCTCTTGACTTATAATATTGAGTCCCAAAAATATTAATCCTTATGTTTTCATCAAATTCATCCTCAAGATTCACATTCTGATGTATACTCAAGCAAATTCTACAATCAGCTTAATTGTGAGGAGGATCACAAGTGGGGGAGTAAAAAGGAAAATCCCTTGCAATATTAATAGAAGGAATGCGGTTTGGGATAACATCTTGGTATTTTATTATTTCTCTCTTTCTCGATCATTTATATTTTTGTTTCTCTCCTTTGAATTATTGTTGCTACCCTAATTTCTATTGAAATTTATTCTAAAAGGAGGTTTGTTATCAATCTATTATTTTTCTCCATGTGAATGTGAAGATTATCCATTATTCTCTTTACCTCTCTCTATTCTTGCTAATCTATTATTCATGGTGTTAAACATTTTAGTCATATTATTAGCTAACATTTCCATAGGATCATGCTCTATTTTTTTAATAGATTGAATCCTACTTTCTTGGGTTTCTTATCTGAATGATTTTACTCTAATGAATAAGGCTTCATCTTACCACTATCTATCATATTCCTTTCAATTTCAATGGATTTTTTCATACATAAATTAATAGTAACTACTTGTTCTTTTCTTAACTCATAATTAAATTCCCTTAGGAATGCATTCTTATAGAAACAAACAGACTACACATCATTTAGCCTTAACCCAACAAGGATCTTATTTCATATCTCGATAAACCTTTTGTTGAAATCACTTATAAACTCATTATCATTTTTTTCATGGTAGTAAATTTTGTCATAAGAGATTGTTCATTCTTTCTCACCATATTTCTTAAGAAATATTTCTTGTATTTGATGAAATTTTAAATAGTGCCAGTTGCAATACTATTGAACCATTCCTTGGCATATTTTTCTAGTGTTTGTAAGAATATCCTAAGAACTACATCTTCCTCATTCACTTCTAGGCTATCCATAGCATAAAGAAAATTATTTGAGGTCATCTTCACCAGAAAGTGCATTATTTCCTTGGAACATAGGTATTTATGAGCTTTTGCAAGCACGAGATGCAATACAGGAGGTAAGGCAAAAGGGAGGTACCTATTGGTTCTCTATTGATGTACATTAGGATGTGGATTGGCCATGTTGACAATAGGGGTAGTTTTAACAATATTTACAATAATAATATCAGGAATATTAATAGTTAATTTATTAATAACAATAGGGTAAGTAACAGTCAAATTATTATCTATAGGAGTAGAATAAAAAATTTCTCTATAAATAGGACTTCTAGATGGACTGGAAGGACGAGTTTGAAAAATACCTTTGGGTTTGAAAATTATGAAGGCAAATCTCAAGTGGTTCTCCTTGTTGATGCTAGGACAATCTATTCCTTGATTTCTTGATTGCTAGGTTTTAGCCAATCAGAGTCGCCTGCACAAAATGTGTAGAAATAATAGAATCCCCTGGTCAAGATTTTCACTCTCAATATCATAATATGTTATACTCTTAAGGTATGGGTAATGTGGTAAAATAAAATAAAATTAAAAACCAACGTAGCCCATAATCGTTGTATTTTAAAAATTTTAAAAATTGAAGTATGGGAGTAAAAGACCCAAAAAATTAAAAATTAAAAATGGGTTTGTTCCCCAACAACGAAACCAAAATTTGTTAGAGAAATTTCGTGTATCCTTAAGAATATGTCATGCTACAAGAATTTTTTATTCCAACTAGTATCACAGATTTTGGTGGATTTATCTCTTTATTTTGGGAATAGATTTGTTCTAATAAACTCTAAATAGACCAAAGAGGGTTAGAATACCCCTGAGGTAAACTTGAAGATTTAATACTTAAGTTCATGTTCATTTGAATAAAAAAGGTGTAAAAGTTATTATTATTTGACCAAGATTCACTATAGCTCTTTTCTTATGCCTTAATTTATAACTGGTATCTTATCCTTGGGCCAATGTAGTAATATTAAAACACATTCATGTAACAAAAAGAAAAAGAAAATATATATTGAGCCAACTATATTCATTCAAATTATGTAATAAATATAATTGGTTATCAATGAAATAAAGTGTCAATTACACATTTAAATAATGTAATATATTGGGCTTTGGACAAAGGTGATCTCACTTGTTATGGCCACCCTCCTAGATGGTGGGTTTCACAAATTAGGGAAGCTCTTATTTCTATCGTTTCTTTGGATGGCTCCAGTTATGAAGGTACCTAGTTTCTTCTTGTTTTTTTTTGCTTATCTTTGGTTCATTCAGGTTTTTTTAGTTCCCTAGATCACTCTTTTATTTCTTTTGTTTCCTTTGTTGTTTCTTGCCTTAATAGTCTTCTGGTCTAGATAGGTCATTGTTATGTTCATTTTTTTCTTTTTTGTTTTTTTGTTTAGTTTTTTAAGGTGTGTGTGTTCTTTTGTTTTGTTTTGTTTTTGTGTTCTTTGTGTTGTTTTTTGTTGTTCTTGTGTTTTTGTTGTTTTGTAATTTTTTATATTTTTTGTTATTGTTCTTGTGTTTTTGTTGTTTTGTAATTTTTTATATTTTTTGTTATTGTTCTTGTGTTTTTGTCATTCTTGTTCTTGTGTTTCTCTTTGTTTGTGTTAATTCGTGTTTTTTTTGTGTGAGTGTTTTCTATGTTTTTTGTTTTTGTTTATTGTCTGTTGTGGTTGTTTTTTATTTTTATTTTTATTTTATTTTTTTAATATCTTAGGTTGTGGTTGTGTTTATTTTTCATGTTTTTTTTGGGTTATGTCTTTGTAGTGTTCTGTTGTTTTTGCCTTGTTTGTGTTTTGTTATGTGGTTCTTGTGTTTTTCTATGTGGTTCATGTTATGGTTTCTTTTATCTTATTGTGTGTGTTTTTGGTTGTGCTTTTGTTTTTGACACACTCAAGGAGCATGTTTTTTATTTTATTTTATTATTTTTGTTGTTATTTACTTATTTATTTACTTATTTTTTAAATTGGCTTTGTGTGTTTGTTTGCTTCTTGAATATGTCAAAGGTGGTAGGCCAGGTCCGAGTCCTGGGTATTTTTGGTGGAATGGATACCCCTGCCTCCTTGGGTCTTACCCGAAAGTGGCATCCCTTTTGGTATGTTTTCCACCAAAAAAAAAAAAAAATGTAATATATAAAAGAGACATACAAACATGACTAAACACAAATAATTGATAAGGCAAGAAGCTTGGAATTGTATTAATATCAATGATTATATCAATGAAATCTAGCTTGAATTACCTTAAAGATCTTTTTATACTAATATAATAATAACTGTCGTTCAAATTATGTAACAAGAATTCTTCACTGTCTTGTTCCAATCTGGTAATAGTAAGGCCTCCAAACTTCTGACTCAGTAGCTAAAAATGATATCAGTTTTTAAATACTTTCTTATCAAGACTTGCATATAAATGGGAAGAATAAAGGCTTGCAGTGAGAAAATACATAAAGAAAATATAATAATAAAGATAAGGGCACTCAAGTATACCTCTAGCAAAATTTGCTATGCATAAAGCTTGATCTATTATTCTGGATATAGCGTTATTTTTAATAGCTTGAGGGTATCGTGTGTCTGTTATAACTGCCTTCATATAGACCCTCCATATGTCATCATCCTTTTATCCTTGATTGGCTAAGTGTGCTACAGTCTACTAATAGTTGTCTTTTTATCAAAAATCAGTAATTGGCTTCATTATAGATTTGGATTTTCAAAATTGGATACAGTTGTACCCCACTTAAATCTTATTGTTGGTCCGCACCTATATATTTGTATCTTTCTATATTGGATACCACTTCAATTTTTTCCTATTGTGGTTGATTCACCCCTAGTAGATTTACAAATTTTCCCTATGCTTCATCATAAAAAGAGGTTACATACGTAACTAAATACTTTATACTTGTTGACTTGTTGGCATAATCTTTGTCTGAGAATTTGTTCTCTTTGAAGAATATGACTATGGGTTGAACCTTCTTTGATAACTCATTAATCTATCAGGCTAACTTAAGCTCATCCATTTCATCATATTCAAAATATTGTATCCTTTTGGCTATCAATTCCTCAACCTTCTATGTTGTCAGAAATTCTTCAATTAGAATGTATACTTGTTTTCTTTTCTCATCCACTTCACTTGCCCAATATTCCATGTCTTGGAGATAATTTTCCCAATATGGATTCTCGTGGATATTGGTGTTCAACTTTAGAAATTCTATTTGACATTCATGGATTTTTTCATCTGAGTTAATCACATGTTTTTTAATCATCAAGCTATATTCTTCTTTATATTTTATGTAGTCATGCTTCAGAGCCAATACCCTTTGGTATATTTATTGCAATAGTGATTTCATGTTTTGAATTGTGGTTGTGATCTCAACAAGGTTTTTAAGTATTTTATCCAATGCTTTTACCCCTATTTTCAACTCTGAAAGCCAATTCTTCCTTGCACCTTTTAATAAAGCAACTACTATCAAACTACTCCCCTATTTGTGCTTGTGGCATCTGCCCCCGAAGCTTGCTAAATTCTACTCATAATATTTCTCTATTTGCTTGAAATTGGTTCATATTCACTTTCATTTCTTTGTTCTCTTGTAATACTAGATTTGTTGCCTTCTCCTGTATATGTTTTTTTATCCTTAATAAGTCTAAGGGTTGTCCTAACACATTAACATCCCTTGTTTTTTTTTATCAAAATGAATTGCAGTGGGGTGCATTGGCTTAGGGATTGTAATTATAGAAACTTGTGATTATGTGGTATGGGTATCTCTTTTTGCTCATTTTATGCTTCTTGGATCCTTTCCTTCCTTCATGGCTTGCGATTGTTATTCATAAAAATCATCGATAGAAATCACTTCTTTTGCTTTGACGAAGCTAATGATTTTTATGGTAGGGTCAATCTTAGTCCTTTCCTTATTATGTTCAAGAGATTTTGGAAGGACAAGGTATGCTGACTTGATGTTCCCTAAGAAGTGTAGTTAATCCTCCATCCTTTTCAATCTTCTTATGCACAAAAGGAGATATTTTTCTTTTCTTGTCTACCACCAAGGCTTTAGGCAGAAACTATGGCCTTTGTATCACCATTTGGAATTGGTCTTCTTTAGACATTTTGTCTATAGTGGACATATATACAATGGATTATTCTTACTGAGAAGCAGTAACAATAATTTCTTTGCCCTTATATTTTGGCCTTAGCTCTAGGGGTATGACCTCAAAAGTTATGGTCTCGAAGGTCCCTGCTTCAGTAGGGCTTGTGGTATGCTCAAAGTATGTTAGGCTAGTTGGGCTATTGTTGGTACTATTTCAACTAACTTCAATATATCCACAATGATTTCTACTTGCTAAGCATCAGTATTAATTGCTTCCAGCATAGGATCTTCAAACTCCTTTGGAAACTCAATTGGAATTATAGGTGCATAAGCTTCTACTAAATTTATCCTTAATAAGACCAAGTCAAAAGAATAATTTCTAGGGAAATACATCTAGGTATGACCTCTTTTTTAATGTCAAACTGACCCCATACATATTTTAGGGACTTATTTTCTCTAATGATCTATTGTAATTGATCTTCAAATGGATCAAACTTGTGGTTGATCCAAGTAGACTTCAAGCCTTCTACAGTTTCTCTATAATGGCCATGAGGATCATATGGCCTCCAACTAAGCTTTGGGAACCCATATTCATCCATCCTCCACATTGCTCTGAACAAGTTGGGGTACCCTCTATAAATATATGTGCCCATCTTGCAGGGGAGTTTAAACCAAGGGACCCTTTTTACCTTCTTACCAACTCTCATATTGGCTTCCTCTGTTATTTGTCTAGTAATATCTAAAGTAGCTAGAGTAAAAGGGCAATATGATGGAAGCATTTTAGAAGGAATTGTAGCCCCATATAATCTGATATAAGTAAAATTATCAGTGATGAAAAAGTCTCCTACTTTATTTTTATGCAAAAAAATTACAATTCCTCTGGATATCCTACTAGGGGAATAGCCATAAGAATATTCATGGACTAGGGGTGGAAATCTTCCTAGGAACTAGGTATGGCTAGACCATCCCTCATGAATCCATGGCAAATTATCCTATACATCAAGTGCTTCTGGTACCCCTCCTAACTCCTTGATTTTACTTTTTTCCAGATAACTAATAAGCAAGTGGATTAAGATGGAGAAATGAGTGAATCGAGGAATTTTCTATTTCCCTTATTTAATCACTTTCTATAAGGATTTTATTTCTAGATGCATCCTCTCAATGATGACATCTTCCTAGTGATACATGGGTGTATGGTGCCTTCTATTACATTGAATTATCAAATATATTACCTCTTTGGATATTTTAAATAGGTCAGCGATGCCTAGTACTATACTAATAATATATGCATAATCCATAGCCCATGGTTGCAAAATAATTTTCTCAAGAGGTATTTCATAAGATACTTATGCATCATAGAATAACTTAGGATAAGAATTTGTGAACATAACCTGGTTGGCTTGAGCCTTCAACATTGTCTTGTCTAATTTCAAGTGAGCTCTACCTAAGTTGAAGACTCTTTTGAAAACTTTAGGAGTGACTTGTACCAAGGGCCTACCATATTAAATTTTTGAAATAATTTTTATCTGGATCATATGCCACTGCTAGCCAAGATATTAAGTCTACAAAGAAATAGACTTAGGACAAGTTAGTATGCCTAGGTTTCTAGTCTAGCGATTGCAACATGGTTTGTCTTCATTTTGATACCTTTGATCCTATTTGAATAGTACCATGAGAAGGGGAGGGTACTTTTGTATGTCTTTCTTGACCAGCTCATAATAGTCTACAGTTGTGTTGTTTGTTTCCCACCTCTAAGTTGAAGTATGGTGATTGTAGGGGCCTAATCCTTGTATGTACTCTAGCATTTGGTTTGTGCTTGCTTGCCCAAGAATGGTCTAATATAGGCTGCTATTGATCAACTTCCTAATGTGGATGAGCACTGAAAGATGCCATTTTTGTTTCTCTATTATAAGGTCTTTATTTTCTACTAGGAGACTGATGCTTCTAGCCCTAATCTATTTTCTACAACTTGATAATTCTCTATGAGGTCCTTCTAGTTTTCTTGTACATGTATTTATGCTAAGTCGATGAGATTTCTTGCATGATCTAGCTTTATGGTTCCTAGCTACTATATTTCCTTTTTTCCACCCTACATGCACCACCTTAACACTCTCAGTGGTATTAACTATCTTAATACTATACTATCTCATTGCATTTGACTCATCTTATTTTAAAACATGTGCCATCACTTCCTATAGGTGTATTTGAGCATGAAGTATTAATGTTTTATACTTTATAAGATTCTAATTATGTTATTTATCCTCTCAAAAAATTTATCTTATCATTTGCATGGAAATCAAGCACTGGTTAGTACAAATAAAATTAAATATGAACTTTTCAATCATTGGGATTTACAATCTCATTATTGGCAAGAATGTCTTCCTTATTCCTTTCTTTGTCTTTAGAAAACTTTTGTTGCCATGGATTTGATTTAGAGTATTTTATTGATCTTCAAATTCTGACAAGTCTACCAACTCTAATATTTTGTAGTGATGTTAGGTCCACTAGGATTTCTTATGAATATGACAAAAATTAATATTGGCATCTTTGAGTTAAAGGTCCAAGCTATTGATTTGTTGGCTTTGCTTCCTAGCCATCGAATCGAGCGTATATAAAACAAAATATCTTTGAACTTAGAAGAATGTGTCAATATCTTTCAGAATGTGGGCTTTCCCTCCGAGCCATTCATCTATCGACTCTTAGTCCTAACTGTTGATCTAATTTCAAATAAGACAAAGCACCTTTTAGACCATTGTTAACCTTTGAACCATGGGTTGTCCCTCCATGTTGTTGATCTGCTAACTCTATATCCTAACCATTCATATTAGTACTAATAAGTCAAAAGACCTTTGGACTATTATTACCTTTCGAACCATGGGCTCCTATTTTGAGCCATTGATTCATCGACTCTTAGTCCTAACTATCGGATTAGGTGAATTTGATTGAGACTTATCTAAAAAGGGCACGTAGACATAAGAAAAATATGGGGATGATTATTTGATTTTTCTTAGGAGGTAAACCTTAGGCTTATTTTGGATTATGTATTAAGCCTCTATAGGGGGGAAAAATACGTTATTGTAGTCGTTAGGAGATATGAAAATTCATGTGGAAAAAAGGGTTAGAATTTTTAAAAAATACTATATTTTCTCATAGCTTAGATTTATAATCTTAGAACATGACCCCGTATGAAAGACCCTTGGAGGATTTTAGGCTAAGGTGTAAAAAATCAGATATAGTAAATATGTGGAGCTAAAGACAAAAATGGTTAGGCATTCAAAATACTTTATAATTTCTCGTGTCCTATGTTTAAACCCTAAGAAATAAATATGAATAATACTTTGAATAATTTAGACTAAGATTGAAGTGCTTAGATTTGGAATAATTTTGGGGCTTCTTAGTTTTACTGATCATGGGTCTATGTCATTGATCTATTGGTTGATATTTTGTACCATCATATTTGGTTGTATATAGGACAAAAATATTTGACTTAGTCAAATATTTTTATTGATTTTTAGACCATGAACTCCTCTTTCGTGATGTAGATTCCTAGGTTGTGCCTCCTAATCATCATATTTGGCGTAGATGAGACAAATAAGTTGGGCCTCATAAAAATATGACTTTATTCTCAGTTCGTAGGCTATCCCTCTAAGTCATTGATATATTGGCTCTACCTCCTAATCATCCATATGAGTAAAAATTGGACAAAGCACCTTTAAAACTATCATTAACTTTTGAACCATGGGCTCCTTTTCCACATCATTGATCGACTAGACCTACCTCCACATTGCTCATCTTGTTGCATATAAGACAAAAAGTTGGAAAAGAGGTTGTTAAACTCTGGATCATGGGCTCCTCCTTTACATCATTGATATATCGACACTTTCTCCTAGTTTTCCATATTCCTAAATAAGACATGGAACCTACACAATATTAAGCGGATGGGGAATATTTTATCGAGAAATAGTTAGCATTATCTAAAATATATAGACTTAGGCTTAGGATTTGGGAGGCAAGACCTTATGAAGAATTAAACATAGGGACATAAGGTCTAAGGAGGAAGGATTAATTTGTGTGGTAACATTTTTATGAACCTTAGGCTGGGTGATTATGATTTTTTGAAAGGACTTTAAGGTATAACTTACAAAAGTATATGATGGAAAAGGGGGCAAAAATGACATGTAATGGCCTAAGGTATTTGACTTAGAAATTTATTCGGTGAAGATAGGCTTATGGATGAGAGGAAAATTATTTTTTGGGGACCTATGCTTTTAAACTTAGGGATTAAAGTGAGGAAAAAGAATTTTTACTATGTGCGCTTAGGGAATGAAAAACATTTTACTCTTCGTGGAAACTTTTAGGCATGTATGACAATGTGGAAGGCGCTAGTGGGAGAAATGATGAGTGAATATTCTAAGGCTTAGGGGATGGAAAATTATTTAATGGGCCTTATACTTTAGGGAAAATTGGAGAAAAGTGATGATTATGAAAAAAAGTGACTTTAGATATTATGGGGAATATTTAGCATTTTTTTATGAGAACTTTAGGGACTTAAACTTGATAAACCAATGGACTAAGGACTATGAATTTTCAAAAAGGTGTGAACCTTAGGGTGCTTTTGAGAACCGACATGAATATGACCAAGGAGTAACTTGAAGATTTATTGACTAGTTCTTTTACAACAAAACTTGAGATCATTTTCATTTTTATTTAACAACCTAGACCTAGGACTCCATATGAATTTTCAAAATTTGAAATTAGGGGTATTTTTCAAGTTGTATTTTGAGGATCCAACAAGACTATACTCATATGAAGGTGCCCAAATATGGAAAAATAATTAGGATTGAGAATGAACCACCTTGCAACTACCTCCTACAAAAACTTGAAGATGAAAGCACAACAAATTGGAAGGAGTTGCTAGAATAAATTGAAGATGAAAATCACTAGGAAGGTGAACAATATCTATAAGTAAACATGATAATCAGTGAATTTTTGAATGATAAAAACCAAAAATAGAGTATGAATAAATTGAGTTAGAAAACTACCTAAGCACATGGACTCCTTCAAATGAATCAAGATGCTAAAATTACATGGACTATGTACTTTGATGGTGCTAGAACTAGGAATGGATTAGACATCATAATATAGTTCATTGATCCACAACAAGTATAGATTCACTTTGTCTATAGGTTGTTTAATTGTATAAACAATATGATTAAATGTGAAGTGCTCTATATTCACTTGAGGAAAGTAGAAATTATGGGAATAAAAAATCTAATAATATATGGTGACTCTAAACTAATAATTAATTAGATCAACTCCTAATGGACCATGAAGAACAAACACCTCAAATCTTACAAGCATCAAGTCTAAGATTTACTCAAAAAATTTTATTCATATGAAATTAAAGCAATATCTAGATAACTAAATACAAAGGTATATAAGTTGGTATGAATGGAAGCTCGATTTGACCCCACCAATGATATTCAAGATAAACTAAAAGAATTAGTTGTTTTTAGAGATATAGTACCCAATAAGTTTGACCATTGGTAGATATTCAATGATAGAAAGCATATTATAAGGTTTTGGGACCCTTAAAACCCTTCTTGGATTTGTAAAAGGTTTAGGGATCCTTTCAAAACCCCTTATTTGACCTAATAAAAAAAATGATAACAAGCATATTATAAAATTCTTGGTAAGGGAAGCTCAATACACTAAAGAGAATAATGAGTATGGGGATGACATCAATGATGGTGTCATACAAATGAAATTGAACTAGTTTCCCAAAAACCTGATCATCCTAGAAAATTTATTTAACCTAGATGATAGTATAAGAAAAGATAGTCTAAAGGTATAATCATATTTATATCTCCTAGTTGATGTAATTGAAGGAAACATTTTATTACGCAAAAATAATTACATTTAGAAAGAGAAACATTTTAAAGATCTTTGTGATAGGTACAAAGACATTCTTGCCTAGTTATGTGAAGATCTTAAAGTCTGCAACCGCAATATCATAGAATATACAATCGAATTGGAGCCTAATTCTAAACCATCCTGATAAAAGTAGACACCAATGAATCCAAATATAGAAGTAGTGATGAAAATGGAGTTGTTAAAGTTGTTATAAGGTTAGATTATATTATTCATCAAACACTCCACATGGGTTGTCAATTTGGTCCCAGTACATAAGAAAAATGGAGATATAAAGTTAAGTGTCAACTTTAGGAACTTGAAAAGGGCATATTTGAAAGATCACTACCCATTATTTCCATTGATAAAATACTATAGAAGGTAGTAGGATCATAGACATTATCAATCCTAGATGGCTTCCTTAAATATAATTATATGTGGGTTAAATATGAAGACCAACATAAGATAACCTTCACCACGAAATGGGGAAACTTTGACCACTAGTGAATGACATTCATGTTATCAAACATAAATGCAACCTTCTAAAGATCAATGTACATAGATTTTATTAGGCTCATAGGGGAGACTATTCTCATATACCCTTAAGACTTGATAATATTTTTCAATATTAAGAGTAAACATATTTGATCATATTGATTAATTCTTCTAGAGATATAAGGAGTTTGGTATTTCTATGAACCCTAAAAATTCTATTTTTATGGTTCAAGAAGGCAAAGTAATACATCATGTAGTAGTAAAAGAAGATTTATCCATAGACCCCAACTGAATCAAAGCCATCTAAGATCTACCATTATCCATGTCAATCAAAGGTATTAGATCATTCTTAGTTTAAATCTAGTTTACATCCAAATTCATTACTAATTTTTATCTAATGGTTAGGCATACAACCAAGGTGTTAAATAAGGATGTCTCTCTATACTTGACTAAAGAAGCAAATAAGTCCTTTCAATGATACAAAGATGCCTAAAATACCCTATCCTAAATAATCTAGACTTCTCCAAAGAATTTAGGTTGTAAGTGTTTGGTATTGATAAGAGTGTTGTAGATGTCCTAATCCAAAATAATACTTGATATGAAGAGCATTCCATATCCTTCACGATCCAATCCCTTCATAACTATAAAGAAATATGTACCCTAAGCGAGAAACAAGTATGCACAAGCATGAAAGCCTTAAAAAATCTAGATACTATCTATCACAAAGTAATGTCATTTTCTTTTTAGTACATCCTAATGTCTGGTTTGTTGTATTACATGGTGAGCTCGGAGAAAAAAGAATTGGATGGATCAACAAAATACAAAAATTTAATATTGAGATCAAACCCACTAAGCTAATCAAGAAATAACTTTAGTTGAAGAGATGAATATCAATAAAGGATCCAAATGGATGGGTGATATGCATAGATACATGGCTATAGAATAGGTCCTCGAAGGATTTTCAACCAAATAGCAAGCCAAATTTAGATAAAAGGTGATACACTACGAATGGATGGACAATGTGTTATCTAGAAACAAATGCAATGGTGAAATACTCAACTACATGAAAGAAAATATACAAGGTGTCCCAATCAAATAGTATCATGACAAAGGAGGGCACTTCCTTGTGCCCATAATAGCCCACAAGATCTTAAGGGCTAGATACTATTATCCTGCCATTTTTATCAATTGCCATAAATAGGTCAAGGATTATAAATATTGTTCCATGTTTTAGGGAAGGAAGAAAAGAGTTGCAATATCTTTAAATCCCATCATCATGAGTGAACCATTCCAATAGTAGGGCCTTGATTTCATAGGCAAGATTAATCCATTATCTAGTTTGAGGTATGAATGGATCCTCACCCCATGGATTACTTCACCAAATTGGTTGAAGTTGTTAGAATAATAAAATTATATCCTAAATTGTTACTAGAATATTATGTGACTAAGATTAACTCTGGTACCATGTTAGAAAATGATACCATGTTAGAAAATGGAATACTTCATGTTATTGACTTGAAAGTACCTTGCTTGTATTCATCGCATCACAACTCACAATGGGCGGTCCTCATGAAAACAGTACAACACCGGAAGGAAACATAGTCGATTTGACTACATCATGTTAAAATATTCCAACATGCACTCTTATGTCGCTTCGTCGTGATTTGCTACGAGACTTTTAGAGTTTAATGTATGATACTGCCAGATATTTTTTGGAGTTCAATGCCCCAACGCTGGAGACATGGTGGCTGTTCCCTATCGCGAAACAGCGGTGGCGGTTTTGGCTATTTTTTTTGGCATTGAGGAGGTGATGCCTTTTCATCGCGTAGTCCTGTTGTGCAATAATTTTTTGAAGTCACCTGCATGGGGGATCGCATAAGGTGGTCGTGCAGCGAGACGACGAAGACTCCCCAAAGGAGGATGTTCATTATTGGCTGATTTGAGAGGTCATTTAAAGTCACCCAGATCGTGTCGAGGAATTGGAGATCAAGAGCGAATGTGGCCGTGATGCTCTTCAGGCTGATGGTATCAAATATTTCCACAAATGCACGAGAGCTCGTGCTGTTTTTAAGCATATTTTATTACGGATTTTATGTGCATGAGGTTTTAAAAAATGAATCTATTTTTTTCCCCTCGGCCTAGGAGCTACAAAGATAAAGAAATGTGACAACCATTTTGATGGTGGTTATATGGATCTATTTTGTGTGGGCGGTAATGTTTGACGGACCGTGGAGGATTTTTTTTTAATTTTTCCAACATCTTTGCCAGCACTGTGAGCCCAGCCCACTTGCCTAGTTCTACGTCAGTTTGCACGCCAATAGGCTGTTTGTTCAAGCCACTGAAAGTTTTCTTAGAACTCCGAGTTTGACTGTGTAGAGTCCGGGAGCTGTAGCCCGATTCATGAAGCGGAGGAGGAAGTGGCTGCTGCAATAGCGTTGATGGCAGTGGACCATTTTTTTTCGTCAGGACTTACAGAGTGGAAAGTTTTAAAAGGAAGGTATTAGTTGTTTGAGCTCAGTGGCGGACCATTTTTTTAATTCATATGCTGCAGCTACGTGTTTCAGTTTTGGATTCGTTTACGTCCGAGAATTCTATGTTCACCCAGATTACTATATCGAAGAAGACCGCTGATGATGGTATATTTATTTATGGTGGGTTTCTGTGGATGCTGCTGGATTTTCTCAAATTCTTTTGCTGGTTGGAGGGCCACGATATTTCACCGCGCTCTTATTCCGGCCAAATTGTCGTGAAGGAATTTCGTAATTTTGTTTGAAAAGATTGAGCTGGTTTGCAACTATTATTTTTTTGGGGAGCTGTCCTCTGTCCT
This sequence comes from Wollemia nobilis, assembly GCA_028583015.1. Classification (NCBI taxonomy): domain Eukaryota; kingdom Viridiplantae; phylum Streptophyta; class Pinopsida; order Araucariales; family Araucariaceae; genus Wollemia; species Wollemia nobilis. The sequence continues at coordinate 2,480,505 of JAQPPZ010000232.1, forward strand.
CTCTGATGTGCACTTCTCAGAGCTTTCATGGAGGGGTATAGAAATGTGCACACTACCTCATGCGGTCACCTGTTGGGATCGTCCGCTCTCGAAGGCTATATATACTTAGAAATACGATGCTACTTTCTTGGATTGGAAAAATGATCCCTGCAACTTTGAGTCACATCTACAAAAATTAAGATCTGAGAAAGTATGTCAAAATAATTGGAAAGTTCTACAGCAGAATTGCAAGCATTGCCTGAAGTTCTGGTTGCTCTTCCCATCATGAAGTCATAGTTGGTGGCGCAGTTTACAGTCGACGTGTTGGTGAGGGCAGTGACACTTCATGTTGAAGTACCAACTACAGATTTTGTGAAGTTTTTTTTCATGATCGTGTATCTGTTATTTGGACCATAAACACTGTGCAAGTTGGATATGTACTCCCCCTGCCAACATTTCTGATTTTTTTGTGGTAAATAGTGAGATTCACGCCAAGTTGAAGCACGCGGCTGTTCTAATATCAATAGCTGCCTGTTTTTTTGTTCTATTGCAGAAGGTCACATGCCGTGATGGGCGCACAGAAATGGTGGGCTTCTCCATTAAGAAAAGCATTCGTCGTAGTGAATTGTTCAAGATTCCGGGTGCTATTTCTAAACACATCCAATGGGGGTGTGACAACTCCTTCACCGTGAGTGTTGGCGAGAGCGTCAAAGGGTTTACATACGTGGAAATGATGCCGCGAGGTGATTGGGAGTGTTTTCAGCTCAAAAGTTCGTATGCTCGTAGAAGTTGCTACAACTCCAAACAGTGAAGGATCATAAAGGTGGTTCGTGTTATCACTCGGTGATGGGTAGTATTTTCTACCATTTTGAACACGGTGGGGCAATCAAGGAGGTGGAGTTTAAGGAGCAGTCAACTCTGATCAGTCGGCCAGGTAGCATGCTGTCATTGAGAGCTGACTGTTGCCCATGACACCGAGAAAGACACAACTACCGAGTGCAAGGGAGATGCGCACGTCGTGCCCAATGTTTTTAAGTAACTTGTTTTATTGTACAACATGAGAGGCCATAATTTTCTATTTTTGTGTAGGTTTTATTCATTAACACGGAGCAGTGGGCGTCCTTTTTTGGTAGTTTGATGCAATCCACCATCCAACTGTGCACAGAAAGTTTGATGATTTTTTTGACCGAGCTGGCCAGGGCTCGTGTGCCACATGGGACTACTTTAAAAGCAGCGCTAGCTAGTTGGTTATAATGCATTGGAGGGAGTCTTTTGTCTTCTATGAAAAAATGAATCTTAAAGAAAAAAACAAAGAGTGTATGGGCTCATAATTTTAAAAGGGGCATTAAATTTTTTGTAATGTTTCTTTCAAATGAAAAAGCTAGGGAGGGGAATATACCATTCTCCATGAGTTTTTAATTGATTTGAAAGACTTTAGGGAAAAGAGTTTTTTTTTTTTTTAATTTTTAATTTTTTTTCTATTAATTTTTGGAATATTTTTTGAGAGGGAAAGAAGAAGATTGTTTTGTTTTCTTGCAAGATGAGGGTTAAATTGACACCTAATTATAGAGGTATTTATAGTTGTTGGAAAGGTTTTTTCAAGACAGACACAATGAGGATGTCCATTTTCAGTTTTTAAAATTGTTTTCCACATTTTTTATGGTTTAAAATATTATATCTGGAGTGCATTCTCGGTTGAACCCGACACTCCCAAACATTTGCTTAAGTGATCCTAGTATCTAGTCATCTCCTCTATATCACCTAGCGGTTGCAGCGGCTAGTTACCCATGCATTCCGGTAGGATGAGGAGGTCACCATAAGGACACATTTGACAACTACCTTGGTGCTTCATTTTTATTCCCTTGTTTTTGTTGTTTGTCTAGAAGTTTTTGGACCTTGTTATCAGCCCATTGTGTTCATATAGGTGGAAACCACATACTCATGCTTGTGGACTCATTTTGGACTACCCTTGCGATTTTTGTGGTTATTTTTCCACACTATCTTCACACTCTCTTTTTGTGAGACACTTTGGTTTCAAGGGGTTCTTCTTCAGTGACCTTTCTTCATGGTTCACAACCTTGATCTGTGTCACAAGCACTAGTTTGGGAGTATGATTTCATTCAGTTCAACGACGAGGCTCTACCTTTTTTGAGACATCTGATGGATCCTTTGCAGGCTTCTTGATGGAAGTTGTCCTAAGGGGGGTTGAAGAGGACATCTTCCTTCCTCTTCATTATCCATGCACATCTTTCTTCTTCTTCTTCTTCTATTATGGCAAGTGATTTTCTCCCTTGGAAATTTTCATCATTATCTTATTTTGTTGTTTGTCCACAAGTTTTGGACCTTGTTATCAGCACATTCTGTTCATATAGATGGAAACTACATACTCATGCTTGTGGAGTCATTTTGGACTACCTTGTGATTTGTGTGGTTCTTTCTCAATCTTCACACTCCTTTTTTGTGAGACACTTTGGTTTTAAGGGAGTTTTATTTAGTGATCTTTCTTCTTTTTGATCACATATTGTACATGAGTACCTTATCAGGCCTTATTATCGAGACTCATACTTTTGGATATGCCACTTGTTTAGCCTTGTTGTTTTTTGCTACCTCCTAGTATCACTTAAAGGGGGGTGTTAGTATATCCTAGTACCACTTAAGGAGGGGTGTTAGAATAATAAAATTATATCCTAAGTTGTTACTAGGATATTGTGTGGTTGAGATTAGCTCAATTAGTTATGATCCAATGGATCATATTGTAAGCACTTGCTATTTAAGCAAGGTACTTTCAAGTCAATAACATGAAGTATTCCATTTTCTAACAGAAGTAGTCCCAATTGAAATAACTAATAAAGATATGGTGATTAAATTGCTTAAATATACCATCATTTGGTTTGGAACTTCTTTTGCCAACATCATAGATAATACACCTATTTCAATGAGGTGAAGGTGATAAAATTTACCCTTGAATATGGATTTGTGCTCAAAAAATCATCTAATTACTATCCTTTGGGAAGGGGTTGGATGATTCAACCAATAAAAATATCATCAATATATTAAAAAGAACCATTTTAGAGTCACAAAGAGATTGGTATACAAGTATATGTAAAGCATTATGGGCATACAAAGTAATACCAAAATCATCCACTATGTCATATCCCTACAAGATAGTACACAGTAAGGAGAAACTGTTGTTAATTAACTTTAAGCTCACTTCCATCCAAATATCATAGCATCTTAAATTGAAAGACATTGATATCAAACCCATGCAAGCAATATTAAATACACTGCTAGTTGTAGAAGATAAAAAACTTTTAGGAAGATTATGTGCATCAAGAATCCATCAAGAGGTGGTTTGATAAAGGAGCTATAGAAGTAGAAAATAAGGAAGGATACCTTGTGCTCAAATGGGATGAATATTGAGCAAAACTAGAGGCTCATCAAAAATTTGACTCATTATGAAGTGGAACTTTCCAAATTGCTAAAAATATGGGTTTGAATGCCTATAAATTTACTATATTAGAGGAGTAATGTTGTTTATTTATAATAAATGGGTAGCACATTTGCTCAATATAGCAACAAGAATTTTGATCAAAAGAACATGTATGTACATAGTATTAGCTATTATTTTGAAAAGTATCTTCCCCTCGTCTTGCTTCTACTATTCTTGGTTTTCTCTATCCCCCTTCTTCCTATCATCTCATTTTTCATGAAATTATCCATTTCTCTTCTCAAATTAATAATACATTGCATACATTAAGGATAATATAAAAAAAATTTAGAGTGCTTTACAAGCTATTTGCTCACTAAAATTAGTAATTTGATCATCTAGATGAGCAGTGTGCTTCCCTAGCAACCAACCTCATGCAAACCACAATGCAAAGCCAATCAACCCTTTATAATTTTATAACCCTACAAAAGTAGCCCACACCAAGGTGTGGGTGGGATGCACTCTATTCAAGGTCTATATACCTTGGGTAGGCCCCAAAGTGGGCTTATTTTTGTAATATTCCCTCTAATACTCTAACAAGTGTCACACTCCCAAAACACCACCATCTAATCTCATGTAGAAATCCAATTGGATCATAGATCCATAGGACATCCCTATTAGTATCTAAGAAAATAATTCAAGGAGAAACAAATAAAAACCAAAATTCACCTCAAGTCCACAAACACAATTGAATTGTTCATGAATTACTAGCAATCACTCACACTTATTGAGTGAATTGTTCCTCTTGTTGAGTGAATTGTTTTACCTCTTTAGGAAAATTATTCTAATTTTATAGCTAATTGGTCTCCCTTACTAGGTGTTCTAGTTTTTTCCAATAAGCAAACCACTCCTCTTTTGTGACTAGATAACTCCTAGCCTTGAAAATCCAAACTTATCTATTGTTTTTGTATTTTAACCTCTTCACTTGATTTTCTACCATATTCTCACTATGGACACTACATCTACTTCCACCAACCATTCACCACTAGAATCATAGGCTATTTATCCACCCTCCATAGTTATTGCTCCACCCCTTGTCATCCTATTATCACTCACTATAGTCACCATAGTAGAGGTCATTACATTGGAGAGGTAAACCCAAAAGAAGAAAAGGATAAAGAGAAAGAATAGGGCTCCCCACCTCCCAAAAGACCTAAAGAATATTTTGAGAATCCATGTAAAAAATTGAGGGAACCTATATACACCCCATGGAACAAGTTAGGAAAGAAGCACTGAGGTACAATCTAGACCTCTAGATAGACTCATGGAGTATAAGTTGGATTTGTACATCAAGCTTGGCAATGAATTTTGTGCTACAAGCATGGATATACCTAAAGTTAGTGGAAGTAGTAGCAAAAAAGTATTATCCAACAATAAAACTTTGCAACACTTTGACCAAGAAGGTCCAAGAAATATGATCATAGGCTTTATTCATATCTAATTTCAAGAGTATTCCATCCATTTTGCTTTTATTCATGAAGTGGATGAATTCGTGAATTATTATGATACCATCTAGGATTTGTCACCCTCTTATAAGCCCTCCTTGATTAATATCAATAATTAAAGGAAGGATACATTTAAGCCTATTAGATAGTGCTTTGGTCAAAATTTTGTATATCATGTTGCAGAGACTAATAGATCTAAATTATTAAAAATATTTAGCACCATAAATCTTTGGAATCAAGGCCAAAAAGGTAGAATTGACATCTACAAGAATAAAATGAGAGATCTAAACTTTCTTGATGGTTTCCACCACATAATTCCCTATCACATACCAAACATTTTAGAAGAAAGTAGCAGGAAACCTGGTGCTTTATCACCTCCTAGATCAAAGGTTGCCTTCTTGATTTTCTCCTCAAATAAATGGCTTAATAGGTATTAGTTTAGATCATCATTAATCAATTATGAAATGTGATTAAGAATCCCTTCCACCACAACAATACTTGCCTCCTATGCAGGTCCTAAACGCTCTTCAAAATAGTTTATTACTTTAGATCTAATATTATCAATAATATTTGTAAATGATCCATCCTACTTTAAAACTTCTTTAACCTTATTGCAACTGCAATGATGAAAGGTTAAGATATGGAAGAATTTTGTATTTTGATCCCCTTCCTTTAACCATTAAATTCTTGATTTTTGATGCCAATGGATCTCCTCACTTGCCAAGATATTATGGTATTCTGAAAAAAGATCCCTCTCCTCTTCTATGTTCTCTTCATCCCTTCTAACTTAACAAAATTCTCTAACTATGTTAGTTGATGTTTGATTTCCATCTTCTTGTAAAAAAAAATTCAAACACTATTCTATTCTAAAGTTTCAAGTTTTGTTTAATGAAACTTAACTTCCCTAAAACTAACTTAGTTTAGGACCTACAATATCCTTTTCCCACCATTCCTCCACTCTTAGAGCTAAATCCTCATGTTTAATCCACATTAACTCAAATCTAAAAGGATATTGTATTTTCTATTTTTTGTACCATATTTCACACAATAAGACTATGATATGATCCTATTTTATCAAGATTAGTCAAGATAGAATCACAAAATATAGTAATTCCCTCATGTGAAACCAAATCTATCTAATTTGACCTTAATTAACTGGTCCCCAAGATGTCTGTTACTCCAATTAAATTGAAATATCCTCAATTCTATATCCATGAGCTTATTAGAGTTTAAAAAGTCTAAAAAATATTATATTCTTATTGTAGGATAGGGTATCCACCTTTTTTTATCTAGAGGATTAAGTAGGGAATTGAAATCCCTGGCTAGGATCCAAGGAATTCCTTGAAAGATATTTCTTAATTGACTTAGATCTGCCCATAGATTTCTTCTGCCTGCAACTGTATTTGGAGCATAGATGTTAGTTAACAACCAATTTTATTTGGTGATTAAGTTAATATTATTAGGTGTGTTGATAATTTAAATAATTTTTTTTATATTATCATTAAATCTATATTGAATGATAAATATATATAGTTGGATGCAAAGTGTGAAGGATTAAGATTTTTTCTTGAAAAATATCTCATATTTTAGGAGCCATATATTCACGAAGAGTTATCCGATTTAACTGATTCTTGGACCAACTTGTGTAGAATTCGAATAGCTTTAAAATGAGTGGTTATATGCAAAAATCCAAGCAATATTAAGGGAGATACAACACTATGAAGTCAACCATTCGAAACAAGGGCAGTGATGATTTTTCAAGTTGCGAAAAATGAAATTTAAATTATTTGCCAACTAGGATTCGAACAATGGGAAGAGAAACGAAGGGCTAGGAATTTAGCAAGGCAAGAAATTCTATCTAGATAAGAAATTTTTTAGCTAAGTTTTTTTTCCTTTTCTTTATCTTAGAAATTGTGTATGAAATTTTTATAAAGTTTTTATCAAATATTATATTTGTTTTAGAACTTTCAGATAAATTTTATTAGATTTTGAGTTTTAGTTTTCTTTCAATGGATAAATTTATAGTTAAATCCTTAGAATAATTCCTAGTGGTAGAGGTTAGTGAGTGCACCTTAGAGATATCCTCATTGCTCCAAGATAGAGCAATTTTTGGTAAATTTAATGGGTATTGACCAAGGGCTTCAACCTTGAGAAAATGGATTGATAGGAGTTGGATGTCTTCAAGAGTGATTTTATCCTTTCTTCCCAAAGGTTTCTTCCTAACAATTTTTGTTCTAGGGAAGAAAGAGAAAGAATCCTAAAGGGGGGTCCTTGGTTTATGAGAAGAGCAAGGTTCTTCCTTACTTGTTGGTATGAAGGCTTTTCACTTGAAAATATAAATATATTCCTAGTACCAATCTAGGTAAGGATGTTTGGATTATCCATTAAGTTTTGGGAAATATATACCTTAAAAGCAATAGGCAACACTATAGGAGAATTCCTTGAGATTTTACATACAACAAAAGATGGATTTTTGGCTATTTATGCTTAAATTTTGGTCATGATTGATATAAGTAAAGATTTACCATAATCAATCATTCTTAAGTATGGGGATAATATGTGGACCTATTAGGATCCTATCATAACATTAATTAATAATCTTAATAATAATAATATATTATATCCTATGGTCATAATAATAAAATAATATAATAATAAATAATATAATAATTAATTATATTATTTATTATATTATTATAAGATTAGGGTTAGGAAACATTGCAACCTTTCACCTATAACCCTAGAGGGGTATAAAACATTGTAATAACTTATCATTCAATCATCCATGAATATAAAATATAATATAATTTATTGAAGGGACTTCTCGACAATATCAAAAGGCGATTCTTTTAGATTTAGGTTATTTATTATTTATTTACCAATTTATGTGCTAGGAACCCTAGGTTCCTACCATCTAGTATCAGAGCCTTATGGATCCAACCATATTGGTCAAGGAAATGAAAAATGACATTGCAGAAATTAGAAGAATGATTGAACAAAAACAAAAAAATAAATAGAACGTTCTGATCGTATTAAACAATATTTAATGGAAATGCAAGAGGAGGAGACCCTAGCCATGGAATCTCTGGTAGAGGAGGAAGAACCCATAGCCATGGAATCCCAGGTGGAGGAAGAACCCATAGCCGACGAATCCCAGGTGGTACCCATTGCTCTTCCCAAGAAAGAAAAAAATGCAACTGAACATATTGCTCCAAACCCTAAATTAATTGTTTCTCTGGATGAGCCCATAACCAAAGAACTTTTAGAAATACATATTGCACTTCCAAAAAAAATTCAAAACCCTAAAAATGTAAATATTTTTTCAAAGAAGTGTACCAAGAAGAAAGGGATATCAAGGAAAAAGGCTTCCAAAAAACAGTGTTTTACATATTTTCATATGGATGATGCACATAACCATCAATGTGGAAAACAACCTAATATAAACCTAAAGCAGCAAACAAATTTTTCCAATATCTCCAATATTGTTTGCAATGATTTTTGGAATAATTTAATTAATGTTAAGGAAGTAAGTGTATTTACAAAATCAACATACGATCCATTGGGAAGAAATATACTGCCAGTAGCACATGATATCACTACTAGTGGACGTCTATCTCCTTCGAGACTGCCTCCATGGCCACCACCATTAGGTGAAAAATAAAAATCCAAAATAGCAGAAGTGGATTCACATATGGCGCAGACATCATCGCAGTATGCAATCTGTTTGAAATCATATAGACAATAAGAATCTAAGACCACAAAAACACTGTTAATTATTGAAAATAACCGAAATCTCCAACTCCTTTAATTATTTGGTTTTCAATATCACAACAAATTCAATCTGATCAAACACCACTTTTGACTGGTTCTACAATGGCTAACGATCAAGAAGCACTGGCATATATGGCAACAAGAACCTTTGTAGCGCGTTACTATGAAATTCTCCAGCAATCACCTCAAGAGGCCTTAAATTTTACCATGCATGGGGAGACCAATTGTCAGTATCTCATGTGTTCATTAATGAAAATCAAGTTGCAACTTATTACAAAATCATTTAGTGCTGAGTGTTTGCTTCATGTTGGTGCAACATTAAGATTGGAACACTGTATAGTCATTCTGGACTGATTTTATGCTAGATTCATGAAGCCATATTTGCTTTCAGTCAACATAGATTAATGTAAGTGAATGTTACTGTGAGTGAGTCGAATCATCCCCCATATATACTTTTGCAGATAATGTGTTGGCTTGTAACATTCATTACAAACTTGATTTCTCCCTTCTAGAACTGAGTGACTGTAGGCCTAATGAAGAATGGTAACGGAGTATATGGCAGGAGGCAACATTCTGCATATAACCAACTTCTGAGAGGGGTGAGGAAGGATGGTGGCAATGATGAAAATAGCCAGAGATCAACTCGGATTTATTTAAAAAGAAAATTGAAATAGAATAGACTTGGAAAAGAAGACCAGAATCTTTTTTTTTTATAATAAATAGTATTGATCTGGATAATCTAAAATCTGACGTACAATTGTATCAATAAAGGAGGTACATCAAGTAAATTAACTCTCAGGGATTCTCAAAGGGTGTTGTTTTGATAATAAAAATTACATTAAGATCTTCCAGGGTTAGTTCTAGAACTGGCAAGATGACTGCTAGGAGACTCGGGGATTGAGTAGGTTGAATGGCACCTACCATGTAGAGTCTACTAATTTAGACAAGTTGTACTGTATGTTTCAAGAAATGCAAGATGGTAAATTTCCTAGGCTAGCTAGATGATTTTGCTTGTGAATCCTATTAAAAAAATTGAGTCAATGGTTTTTGGATAGTATCTCCTACCAACTTTCCAGGAAGGGAAATGTTATAAGAAAAATGGTGAATAATGTTTGATTAAATTTATTCCCAAAATGTCCAGAATTTAGATTATGGGAGGTTAATTTCTTGTACCTATTTCAAATGTCTTCTATAAGGTGTTGGCAAAGGTTCTTGCCACATGGAGTAGGACCAAATCTGCAAATTTAAATGATTATGAATTCTGAGAAGAGTCATCAGCCTGAAAGCACGCTTTTTAATGAGACTGATTTTGATAAAGCCTATAAATGAGACTTTGGATTGGATGTGTTTTTCACCAGGGTATTGACTAATCTGTACTCTCATGCTTTGGTAAAAGCTTTCATGACTAATGATATTCATCTTTAGAAGTGCATCAGAAAAGCTACCCATTGACCCATTTGTCTCTTTCTTTCAGTCTGCTTCTGACATTTTAGGTGTTAAGTGCCCTTTAGACACTACTGTACACATACTGATGGATACATATCGCTGAGACGACATTCTTTGTAGATCATCATTAAGAAGGGAGCCAATATGACAACAACTGTTACTAGTGTTTTTTAATTATTCTCATTAAAATTTGGGCCTATGGTGGTTTGATAGGATCTCTTATCAATGTGCCATGAAGGGAAATACTATGATAAAGATGGTTGATAATGGTTTTATTAAATTTATCTCCCAATGATTTAAAAGTTGTGGGAAGGTAATTTGTTGTCACTATACTTTAAAGTCTGCTATGAGCTGCTGGCAAAGCTTGCCACATGCATCAAATCGATAAATTTCAATAGTTCTGCTTTCTGAGCAGGCCCATGAAAGTGAATAGAAAGTACTTATTTTGAAGATGGGTTTTGATAAAGCCTATGATGGGATAGAGTAAGGCTTTATATTGGATGCGTTTTACTGGGTGGGTTTTGGATAACTTTCTACCAGGATATTGAATAGTTTGCAAGGTCACATCTTTCTTGCTCAATACCTTTCTGCGAAAGTGTCATCCATGAGAATAAGGTACCTCAACAAATCCTACAGTCTTTAATTTGACACAGGAGGCACTTCATAAATCCAAATCTCTAGTCCTTATAATAAAATATTTGTGAATGCAAAATTTAAAAAATAAAAATAAAAATAAATAAATACAACAGCCAAAGGAGAGCATGATAAGCTAGTGAAGTATTTATTATAGGAATATGTTTATCTCGCCTCTAATCTAAATAACGATGGTGAATCAGTATTGTTTTTAAGCTACCAAGGAAAGTATTATAACACCCCTTGAAAATATTGTTAGAAGTCACATCTTCTAAGGATATGTACTACAAGTGTTCCAATGACCAAACACTTTTGCATCTTGCCATATCCAAATGCTAAAAATTCATGATGTATGCAACTTGGTGGGGGTGAATACAAGTAAATTTTGAGTTTCCTTTTGAAGAATGTTGGCATCAACCTTTATGAAAATTAAATTTGTTGGTTTTGGTTAGAGTATCACATTTAACAAGTGATACAAGGCATACGAAGCTCTTCCGACAAGGCCTTATACATGGTGATTATAAAAGAAATAGGGTTTTAGCTTTGAGGACAAAGCTCTTTTTAAGAGGGTTGGAATGTTAGGATCCTATCCTAACATTAATTAATAATCTTAATAATAATAATATATTATATCCCATGGTCATAATAATAAAATAATATAATAATAAATAATATAATAATTAATTATATTATTTATTATATTATTATAAGATTAGGGTTAGGAAGCATTGCAACCTTTCACCTATAACCCTAGAGGGGTATAAAACATTGTAAGAACTTATCATTCAATCATCCATGAATATAAAATATAATATAATTTATTGAAGGGACTTCCCGACAATATCAAAAGGCGATTCTTTTAGATTTAGGTTATTTATTATTTATTTATCATTTTATGTGCTAGGAACCCTAGGTTCCTACCAGGACCCAAACTATATATTATGAAAACATATATTATATATTTATAAGATGTCATGAGGTGAGGCATATTGAGATAGCATGCCCTAAGAAGAGCCTAATAAAATTATTTGTATAAAATCATAAGAAATATTTACAAATGGTTATGGATAAAGATGGTTTTCAACTTCCAAAAAATAGATCTAGAAAAAAAAAATGAACAGTGGAGACCAATAAAAAAGGATATTGGAAGAAATTCCAATTCTTTTGAGGCTTTAGCCTATGAAGAAAAATTAGATCAAAATTTACAAGACACAAGACAATAATTTCAACATATTATCAAGGAATCGTCTATTCAATGTGATCCTAATTAAGGAAGAACATTCTTGATGAACCCAAGGAATGTGTTTCATCAAATTTTAAACTCTCTTGAAGTACCATGTACCATTCAGGAGAAAATAACTGGTAAAGAAAATACAGTTTTAGAAGGTAATACCTTTGCCATTAATAAGGAAATACCATAAAATGAGCAAGAAAAGTCAAAAGCTTCTATAATAGATCCAGGAGAGGATAAATATGTTGAAAAAAAAATTGGTGAAAGAATATTGAGGAAACAAATAATAAGACCTACTCCTGATATAGGTAAGGCAAAAAGAGAAAAACCCTCAAATTATCAAGCAAGATCTAGGGAAGCAAGAGCTACCATAGAGAAAGGAACACAAACTAAGTTGGTTGAAATTCTCTTTACCAAATAACAAAATGATATTGGTAATACGCAATAGGGACCAAAAGTCCCTAATAAGACATGCTTATCATCTCATGGAGCATAAGGGGTGCTAATGCCCCCTCGAAGCATAGATGTATTAGGGACCTATGTTTAAGTAATAAACCTGATATTCTCTATATCCATGAAACTAAAATGACAAAAGAAGAAGTTTCAAAAATTATGAAAGTAGTTTGGACAAGATGTGAATGGGATGCTATAGATTTTGAAGGAGTAACAGGAGGAATTCTAACTTGTTGGAATCCTTCTAGAACCTCTTGTGTAACCATTCATAAAACTAAGCATTGGATAGCCTCTTTAGTCACTTGCTACTTTGTTGATATTCACTTCATACTTATCAATGTGTGTGGTCCTACAACTCAGTTAGGTAGATTAGACTTTTGGAGTGAGATTGAGGCCTTTATGATAAGTAAAGACCAAGAAACCTATTTCACGATCATTGGAGATTTTAATGCCATTACCAAGCTGAATAATTTTTTTTGGGAGAATTAAGAAAATGACCCAAAGTATGAAATATTTATCAACTGTTATTCAAAAAAACAATCTATGGGAAGTTGAGTTTGAAGAAGACAACTATACTTGGACCAACAATAGGAGAGGCCCGAACCTAATAGCAGAAAAATTACATAGATGCATTCTCTTAAATTATTTTCTAGATGAAGGAAATTGTGCTAAAATTAATACATTAACAAGGATTGGTTCAGATCACTGGCCAATAAGAGTTAAAATGGTGGTTAGTGAATTTTAAAAAATATCTTATTTTAAATATGAGCAGATGTGGAAAGACCATCCTTAATTTTTTGATATGATAGCCCAAACTTGAAATTATTTAGGTAATGGTGGGTTGTATGCTCTTCCAAACCAAATTAAAGCTATGAAATCTAGATTAAAAGAATGGAACAAGAATACCTTTGGAAACATTTTTGAGAAGAAAAAAGAACTAAAAGATAAACTTTCAAAATTCCAAAAAGGTGATGAAAATAATACAAGCTCGGAGGAAAGGGAGTTGCTTAGTGAATATTATAATATTTTAATTAAGGAAGAGAAATTTTGATGATTAAAATCAAGACAAACTTGGTTAAAAGGAGATAAAAATACGAAGTTTTTCATAGGATGGCAATAGTATAGAGATCTTCTTCTAGAATTGGTAGAATTAAATCAATAGAAGGGGTTTGGATTGAAGATCAAAGTGAAATTAGAAAAGAGGCTAAGTCATTTTATTAAAATATTCTAGGTTCAAAGGAGATCAAAGTTCTTAATGATAAACTTCTTCAAGATGTTCCTTCAATTATAACAAATAAAGACAATAGGAAACTGATGGAGCCTATTACTCTAGAAGAAGTTTATTTAGCTCTTTTCTATTTTAATAAAGATAAATCCCCTGGTCTAAATGGGCTCTTTGCAGCTTTTTACCAACATAATTGGGATATAGTGAAGGATTCTTTATTGGTGGTAGTGGAACAGTCTAGGGTTAAACAATACATTCCTTTTAAAATACATGCAACTTATCTTATCCTAATTCCATAAAAGAAGGATTCTGAATTGTTTGATTATTTTAGACCCATAAACATATGTAATGTGGCTTATAATATTATTTTCAAAATTATGGTGAATAGAATAAGGCCATTGTTAGACAAAATCATTTCAGAAGAGCAAGATTTTGTGAAAGGAGAAAAATTTTGGATGGGATCATAGTAGCTCATGAAGTTATACATTCAGCAGCTTCAAGAAAAGAGAAAGCTATGATCTTAAAACTTGATATGAGTAAAGCCTATGATAGGGTTAAATGGAATTTTATTTTTGCAGTTTTAGATAAGTTTGGTTTTGGTAAGAAATGGGTTAGATGGATTAAAACTTGTGTTTCTATGGTTTCTTATTCAGTGTTGGTCAATGGTTTAGTGATAGAATATTTTAAAGCCAAGAGAGGCCTTAGACAAGGAGATCCTCTATCCCCTTATTTGTTCATTATAATGGCAAATTTTTTGAGTAGGAACTTATAGAAGGCTTACAAAGATGGGTTTATAAGTGGACTTAAGGTTAGTAATAACATTGATAACATCACCTATCAACAGTTTGTAGATGATACAACCCTTTTTGGAAGGGCAAGGATAATTGAGGCCAAAGCTTTGAATAACTTTTTAAAAGAGTACATAAAAGCTTCAGGGAAAAAACTTAATAGGACTAAATCCAAAATTTACTTTCTTAACACTCCTGGTACTATCAAAGTAAGAATTTATATGTTGCTTCAAATGGAGAAGGTAAACTTACCAACAACTTATCTAGGGATGCCTTTATTTGAGGGGAGAATGAGGATTTTATGGAATCTAGTTTTTAGTAAAGTTTAAAATAAACTTCTAGCTTGGGAATATAGATGGTTATCATTAGCAAGAAGAGTGCAGTTAATTAAGTCTGTCTTACAATCCATTCCAACATATTATATGTCTTTGTATTTTATGCCAAAATAAGTTGGAAAAAGTTTAATCTTTAATATGCAATCCTTTTTATGATCAGGTTTACATGATAAAAGGAAATTGTTTTGGTGAAATGGAGCAAGTTGTGTGATGATAAAATTAGGAGAGGTCTTGGTTTAAGAGCTCTTACAAATGCAAACTTAGCTCTTAGGGAGAAAGTTACCTAGAGATTGTACAAAGAGAGTAAAAGACAATGGGCATGAATTCTTCTAAGTATGTTGATCCCAATGACCCAAGTTTAATATTTACTGCATTCTCTCTTCCAAATGGTTCTGCTCTTTGAAATGGTTTAAAAAATCTATTGATCTTATGATTAAAGGTTTAATATGGGTGGTGGAAACTCGAGAAAAAAATCTATTTGGATGGATACTTGGTGTGATTAAAAACCACTCAATTTAGATCCGATTTTGAAACCTTGGATGAGATTGCTTCAAGACAAATACGGTGATAGGGTTTCAAAAATTTTGTATAAGGATCAAGAAGGAAGATACAAATGGAAAAATATGTTTTTACAAGTATACAAGACATTGATGCTAGGAGACAATTGAGTAGAAAGATAACAAATGTAATTATTTTGAGGGGTTCCAAGGATAAATTGACTTGGGAGTTTAATAGCTTAGGAGAATACACAATAAGTGGTGGATATGATGTTCAACACCAACATAATAATAATATCACTAGAATTTGAAGAGATATTTGGGATAGCCTTCCTAAAGTCAAAATGTTTGTTTGGCTAATAGGTCATAGAAGAATTTATCCTAGGATAACCTTATGAAAAGGGGTTTTCATGGCCCCTCTAAATGTGTTTTCTATAATGAGGAGGAGAGTATTGATCATCTCTTGGGACATTGCTCAATTATCTTGAATCTATGGCAACAAATTCTTAATATGTTTGGTAAATGCATGGTGATAAATAGCAAAATTGAAGATTGGTTAAAGCAATTGCGAAAAACTTATAAAAGTGAGGCCTTACATACAATATGAGATATATCAAAAGATACAATACTTTGGACTATATGGGTAGAAAGGAATAGAAGAATATTTAAAGAAAAGGAAAGCATTTTAGAGGTAATGAAAAAGAAGATATGTTTAGCCATAGAGGAGTCTAAACCAACCCTATCAACTCACCCAATCCCTAATTTAGAAGCAGAGAGTCTTGATAGATGGAGTCAAGTCATTAAATGGAATTATGATGTTGGGTACAAGAGAAGAAAAAAAAGGTAAAAAATATAAAGTGGAAACCACCAGATGTTGAGCATGTTAAGTTGAATTTTGATGGAGCATATAAAGGAAACTTAGGACCAGCAGGAGGAGGAATAATTAGAAATAATAAAGAAGAAATTTTGTCTCATTATGCTTCAATTGTGGATTTCAAACAAATAATGAAGATGAAGCTTGGGTAGCTTTAGAAGGGTTAAAAATATATAAACAAATGAAATGGAATAGAGTTTGGATGGAACATAGAAGAGATAATTGTGGATATTCAAGATCTTGCTAAAGAGTTTGAAAAAATTAGGTTTACTCATATATTAAGGGAAGGAAACAATTTTATAGATAAGGTAGCCAATAGAGGAGTTTTGGTTGAGGATCATGAAGTTAACATCTTCTTTCCATGGTTAGAGAAAGTAGAAAGTTTAGTTGAAGCTGACAAAATTGTTGATTGCCTAAATCAACTAATGATTAAGATTGACTTTAATGTTTTCCATTGGTAATATCTATTTTATTTTGTAACAATAATGTGTGTTCATTTAGACTATTAATTATAATATTTGTGGTTGCACTAATCCAAATTTGGTAAAGCGGACTATGTTAGTAAGATGTTTTGGAAATATTTCTCTACTAAGATGTAAGGCATAGATAATAGAGATGAATTTTTGGCATTGTGAAGGTTGTTATAAGAAAATGTCAAAAATATGCTAAATTATGGAGTAATTATATTCATACAGAGATTTGAAAAGATCAAAAAAAAATAAAAATCAAGAATTCAAACATTTTATGTAAAATGATGTAAGTGTATCTATTTGTAAATTCTTGAGCTCTAAAGAAGAGATGTAATTTGTTAAGGGTGGGGGATCCAAGTACAACCCTTTTTTATCAAGTAAATATAAATATAAATGTAAATATAAATATATATATATATATATATATATATATATATATATATATATATATATATATATATATATATATATATATATATATATATATTATATTTTAGTAGGTGTGTGTTGATCATTTAAATACATTTTTTTCAATGAATTTATATAGGTTTTTATGAGGGGTCCTAGTTCCCTCATACTAAGTGGGGTTGAAACTTTGGACCTCTCAAAGAGAGGCCAAAGCCCTTATCACTATAGTAAAATTGTAGCTCGTTTAAATATAATTTTATGATAAATGTATTTAAGAATAAATTGAGTATAATATTTTTATGAACTGTGTGGTGCTTCCAAGGCAATCAACCCCAATATTATGATGGTTATAAGAATCGGACAGCCTACCCGAATTCGTGGTGACTATCGATTCCACCATGTAAATTATATATATATATATATATATATATATATATATATATATATATAAAATGTCCAGCACGTACAAGATACTCAAAAACATATATAAAACCATCATTATTGAAGGTCATGTTTTATGTTAAGATTATATGACATATTCTACTCTATATTTATTCCATTGACAATTTTTAATGATAAATTGACCATACTAGGAGATGATAAAGATTTTATTCAAATAATTAAAACCATTAAAAAAATTATAACTATAAAATAGTAATTGATAAAAAAACAAATGATATTTTAAAGTATAAAATAAATATTATAACATATGAAATTCTAAAAATTATGAATTCTTAATACATTATCATTAAAGTATTATTATTGTTCAAAATAAAATTGAACATAAGATTATAAATGATATAATTGCTTAAACTTAAAATCATGCTTAATCGTTTTAAAATACATTTTAAACATTTAAAATATATATATATATATATATATATATATATATATATATATATATTCCAAATAAATATAAAAATAAATAAAATAATGTGTGAGTGATGATGGTTTGCCCTGTCCTCACTAAACAAAATTCATAATACCTTTAAAAACACCAAACAAATAATATATATTTCTCGAGTAATAGAATAGGGCGAGAGATATAAAAATAGATAAAATAATGTGTGAGTGATGGTGGTTTGCTCTGTGCTTGCGATCCTATTTTTATGTGTTTAACCGTTCTAGTTAATGTGGTGGATTAGGATGTATTTGATAGTATTGATGATCTTCGCATACCTTGGAAGGATGATAACTCATTTCTATTCCTTCGAATGAGAAACCTAGTAAACATATCTTATGTCTAAGTTGGTGGTGTTCACCGTGTTGTTAACCGCAGGGCATACCGAATAAAGAGTGTTGGCAAAGCTCTGTTCCAGAGACGGGTCCTCCTCTTGCTCTCCGGTGGTTTTGTTGTACAGTCTGTCGTCGAAGGAATAACCCCTATTGTACTCTAGTTAAGAAAACGTATAAACTTTTAAATATTTTAATTAAAAAATTATAATCATTTAAAAAATTAAATTAAATTTATTTATAAAAATAATTTTTTTTATTAATATTAAATGACATACGTAATTAAAAATGTAAGCTCAATTCAAAAAAATTAAAGTAGAATAACATAAAAAATTAAAGTAGTATAACATATACATAATTTTTATTATGTTGTGATGTAACACCAACAAAAACCCGTTCCAACCCATATAAACAATTTCAAATATAATAATTTTTTAATAATTAATATTTTTAAATATATTATTATAATAGTATTATATTGATAATATATTATTTATTTTATAAAAAATTTAATTTAAAATTAAAAAATATATATTATAATATTTTTTTAATTTATGAGTTGGTTATATTTATTGTTTTTATTTAAAATATAAATTTATATAAAAACTTTTAATCTTCTCATACTAAAATTTAAACTTAAATCTTCTAAATAAAACCTAAAAACTTATTGTTATAATATCTTTTACAAATTTATTTATTACCTAATACAAAATACAAAGAAGGCCTTAGATTCGGGGACTTGATAGGTACGAAGTTGAGGACAAAGCGTGTCAAGTTGCAGCCGGGAAAGTGAGCACCCTTATAAAATTAGTTGGACTGTCATTCATGCCATTAATGCTTGATAGTTAACGTTTAACGAATGATTTTCACATGTCTTACTCAAAATGGCCATGGCTCCAATTTCGAGAAAGCCTTCAAAGTAATAGTCTCACCTGATTTTATTTTTTATCAAAATATAACTTTTAAAAAGCATTATTAAGCTTTAATAGTTTAGATTTTAAAACTGTTGCAAGGTTGTGTATTAAATTTTCTATTAATAAACTTAACATTGCAAAAATTTATAGTAAAATTAATATACCCAATTTTAAATTTCAAATTTAAAGATTTTTCACACTAATTAAATCTTGAATACGAGGGCATTAGTTGGGTAGCCGAAGAGATTTTTGGTTACTGTGGATTTGAAGACAAGATTGTTGCCTCATGAGGGCCCAATGGGGACACCTCCGGATCCTCTTCTAGAGAGACAGTTCTTTTGCAGATTTGTTAAAGGATAAATCTCCATCAAAGACTGAAGAAACACAAAAAACTGCATTAAAAATGCTCTTTAAGGCTGCTGGAAATAGATCAACATCTCAACGAGTTAATGGATGCTTGCCACAGTCAGAATCAAGGCCAAAGATTGTCATTGAGCAAAGGATGGTCGAAGAAACAGTTTTATATAGAGTCAATTATGATTTGATCTGAAATTCATGGGTATTCGCCCTACCCTGAATTTTTTGCATTCCTGGGTCCGACAAAACTGGGAGCCTCTTGGTGAGTATTCTTTGTGGTTTATTAGCAATGAATATTTTATTGTTAGTTTTTCTTCACTTGCCGATAGAAATAGGGTTTTCGAATCAGAAAAGAGGAATCATGGTCCGACAGGATTATTTGTTCAACCCTGGAGAGTGGGATTTGATCCTCGAATTGAACCCACTGTTGTCCCGGTTTGGATCCGTTTGTATGCACTTCCAATGGATTTTTGGAGTGAGCAGGTATTGGAAATTATCGATCATTCTCTTGGAAGACATTTGGGTGTTTCCAAAGATACAATAGAAGGAAACACAACTATTTATGAAAGATTATGTGTGGAAATGGATCTTAGCCAGCCTTTACCGGCAGAGGTGGAACTTGAACTTGCAGGACAATCTTGGATTCAACAACTGGATTATGAGGCATTGCCCTTCAAATGCAAAGTTTACCACAAATATGGGCATTTGGCCCGATATTGCCCAAATAATATGAACATAAAAATGGAGGCTCCTCTAAGAATGTCAAATCTTCCTAAGGAGGGTAAGTCAACAATCAACAAAGAACCAACCGATATTTCTCAAGGTAAAGAAGCACATGGAGGTGGTTTTAAACAACCCAAAAGAAGGAGAAGGCAAAAGAAAAAATATGGTAAAGAGCAAACCCAACTCAAGCCCTCCAATAGGTATGAGATATTTAAGACACTAATGGATCAAGAAGAAGAACAATTCATGGAAGGAGTGGATGGGAATAATAAAAATAATAACAACCATGTTCAAGCTCCTCTTTCATCTCCCCCATCATAGAGCAGGTAATTGAGTACAGTGAGTTACCGCAATCAGAGAGTGCAAGGGCATTGATAGTGCATAACCAAGAGCAACCAATAATTAAGGATGTCATAATGGGCATAGCAGAAAAGAACAGAGAAACACCAAATCTAGGGATAACTCAGGTGGAAAAGAGATAAAAAAAATAGCAGCTCTCAAGGAGTGAGTAGAAAATCAAATAAGGAATTGATAGCAGTTCAAGGAGACAAACTGATCACTGGAGGATCGGTGAGGCCAATAGATTTTTACTGCTCTCAAGGTAACCAATGATTATACAATCATGAAATGTTAGGGGTTTAAACAGTAGAACCCATCAATTTGTTGTTCGAAGACTCTTAGAAAAATGTAAAACAGATTTTTTGCTTATCTAGGAGACAAAAATGTCATTGGATCTTATGTGTAAAATAATTAACAAACTTTGGAGGGGTGTTGGTCATATGGAAGTGGCTTCCCAAGGGGCCTCGGGGGGATAGTTACTCTTTGGAACTCTCTTGAATGGACTGCAATAGAACATATAGCTTGGAGGGGTGTTCTCACATCACATTTTAAAAATAATGTCACAACTGAACATGTTTTAATCACAAATTTTTATGGGGCTCAAAACCTAGATGGTCAGATGCATCAATGGAAAGTTGTGCATAACATGAGAGTTTCAAAGGAATAGTTAGACTGGATTATTGCTAGGAATTTTAATGCTAAATTATCCTCTAGATATTAGGAAAGGGGAACCCCAATTTTGGACCCAGGGGATCGACTTATGATTGCCCAAGTCCAGGCATTACACTTGGTGGATATTAAATGCCCTGGAACCAACTATACTTGGACTAATAAGAGGAGGGAGCCACATAGCAGGAAGGTGAAGTTAGACCGTTTTTTGGTTTCAAAGGAGGCATTTGTAAAATGGAATATAAAATTTCAGATTTTGGAGGGTCCAATTTCATATCACTTTCCCATTTTTTTGGAAGGAGGGATCAAGACAGTGTAGCATCACAAACCATTTAAATTTGAAAACTTTTGGTTACAAAAAGAGGAACTTCGAAAGAAAATTCCATAGTGGTGGGAAGAAGGTCGCCCAACATATGGTAAAACAATGTTTAGATTCCACAAACAACTTGATTATGTCAAAGATCAACTGAAACAATAGAGGCGAGCTAAAAAGATATACTTACAGGTCCAAAGAGCTCCATTGGTGGCCAAATGGGATGAGGTTCAAAAATACTTTGGGTAAGGAACAATTATAGAGCAGCTCAAAGAAGAGGATGATGCATTGCGTAAAGCGGTTGAGGACATTGACAAACAAGAGGAGACCTACTGGAAATAGAGAGCAAGAACCACTTGGTTATTAGAAGGTGATAAAAATACCAAAATTTTCCATCGGACTGCTTGTGCTAGGAGACAAATGAACAACATGGAAGCTCTTCAAGATGAGAATGGACACTCCTTTGATACAATTCCAGGTATGCATTTCCATTCAATGGATTATTTTTCTAAACTATTTAAGGAAAGTATGGTGCAATATGAAGAGGCTCAAAAAGAATTTATTGTTGTCATACCCTCTATTATCTTTGAAGAAGAAAATCAGACCCTAATTAAACCCATTGATAGAGAGGAACTGAAGAATGTAGTCTTTGGAATGAGCACCGAAAAAACACCAGGTCCAGATGGCTTTCCAATTGAGTTTTTTCAGGCCTTCTGGGATAACTTGGAGGAGGATGTAATGGCTGTTATAGAGGAGTCCAAAGATAGTAAAAGAATGCTTAAAGCATTACATCATACTTTCATTACCTTAATTCCAAAAGGGGAGGAGGGGATACATATTTCATATTATAGACCTATTGCCTTATGCAATGTCATATATAAAATAATCACAAAGGTAATGGATGAATGGCTAAAACCTCTTCTACATAACATTATCTCCTCAGAGCAAGGGGGTTTTATAGAGGGTAGGCAAATCTTGGATGTTGTGGTTCTAGCTTAGGAGGTAATCCATTCAATGTAAACATATGGTAATAGAGGAATGTTAATAAAATTAGATATGTCAAAGGCTTATGATAGGGTGGAGTGGAGCTTCTTGTTAAATATGATGGTAGCCTTTTGTTTCTCTCAGGATTGGATAGAATGGGTCATAAGTTGTGTTTCTACTCCGACATACTCAGTGTTAATCAAGGGTCTTCCCTCACAACCGTTTGGAGCTACTAGAGACATTCGTCAAGGAGATCCTTGCTCTCCCTATATTTTTCTCATATTGGCTGAAGGATTGGGTAGACTCATCTTGAGGAGAAGACAACAAGGTTTGCTAATAGGTATCAAGGTGGGTGAAGAAGTTTTGACTCACCTACATTTTGTGGATGACACAGGATTGGTTGGAATGGCCAGCTTTAGGGAAGAAATAATGATTAGAGATACAATTAATGTCTACCTTAGGGCTACTAACCAAGTCATCAATGATAAAAAATCCAAAGTGGTCTTTTTCAATCTTGATCAAAGGCTTCAGGACATAATTTTAGAGATCTTGGGATTGACAAGGACTTATCTCCCAGTGGTATACTTGGGGTCCCTTTGTATTTTAAAAAACTAAAAATAGATATCTGGAGGAATATTTTGGATTGTATCAAGGAAAAAATTAATCATTGGTCTCACAAATGGTTAAGCTATGGGGGTAGATTAACTTTTTTACAGTCAATCATTTAGGCCATGCCAATTTATAAATTTTCTATCCTTGCTGCCCCACATACCATATGGAAAGAGTTGGACAAGATGGCTAGAAAATTTTTATGGGAAGGAGTAAAAGGAGAGAGAAAATGGGCCTTAGTAGGTTGGGATAAAGTAAGCCAACCCAAGGTAAAAGGAGGTTTGGGACTGAGAAGATCAAAGTTAAATAATAAATCTTTGGCTAGAAAGCTTTACTAGAGGTGGATTTCCCAACCAACTTCTTTATTCAGTAAAATATTAACTAGTAAATATTTGGGATAGGTAAATCCAAATGAGGTGGGTCGTTTCCCTTTGGATGGTAATGGATCCTTAGTGTTGCAGGCTCTCAAGTTAGGATCTCAGGTAGTAAAAGATGGATTATTTTGGAAAGTGGGGAGAGGGGAGAAGGCACAATTTTGGATAGATTCATGGGATCAATACCCACCTATCATTGTTGAATTTATTGAACTACAACCAATAAAAATAGCCATAGAAACCAAGGGGTGGGTCCAAATTGAAAGTTATTTCAAAACTAGTCAACTGGGGGATTATAAGTTTAAGCAGTTTAAGAAGTTGGATGAGTGGCCAATTTCAATCCCTCTAGATTTGACACCCATCATGACTAAAATCCTGGCAGAAAGATTTCTCACAGGTAGAGATGAGGATGATGAATTAGTTTGGGGCTATGGGAGCCTTGGTGACTACATAGTGAAGGATAGATATGATAATATCCTTCTAGAGCCTCCTCCTCATACATATTAGGTTGAGGATTGGAGAAATATTTTGCAGTCCAAGGGTTGGCCGAAAGTAAACTTTTTTTCCTGGCAGTTCATGCATAATGGAATTCTTACTTTTGATAATATCAGATGTAGGGGAATCATTGGTCCATCTCAATGTGTTTTATGCTACAAGAGTGAGGAAATAGCTGATCACTTGATGTTTGAGTGCCCATTCATGTGTCAGATCTGGGAGAGAAGGTTTTTATATTATAAAATTCAAGTTAATGGTGATTTGAATCGGATTAATATTTGGAAAATATGGAAGAGGGGTAGATTTAAATCTAAAGCTCTTTGTATTGGTTGAGAGCTTGTATTAAACTTTATTTGGTGGCAAGTGTGGTTGGAGAGAAATGCCAAAAATTTTAGAGAAAATTTTTCTTCTTTAGATGGAGTTTGGCAGGTCATTTGGAGCAAAGTCACAAAAACTATGGTAGTCTATGCTAAAGAGGAAACTCAGGTTGTTATTGGGGCAATGGAGAAGGAAGTTGAAGTGCAAGAGGGGTAGGACAAAGCTAGTTAGAAACCACCCCCAAAAGGTTGGATTAAAATTAATATTGATGGAGCTACAAAAGGCAATCCAGGTAGAGCTGGAATTAGAGTGGTTTGCCATAATCATGTTGGAACAGTGCTCTATTGGGAATTGCAAGGCTTGGGAAGAGCCACAAACAATGAATTAGAAGCCTTAGCTATCAAATCCACTTCTATTTGGGTAGTAAAACAAGGTCACAGGAGGATAATCCTAGAATCAGATTCTTAAATAATGGTTGGAGCTCTAGATTGCATGAGGAAATTTGCTTTGAAAATATGGAGGTTGAGGATTCTTGTCACTCAAATTAAGGAATTATGGAGGGAATTAGATGATGTGATTCCAGTTTATGTGAGTAGATATCTAAATAAAGTGGCAGACTTCCTAGCTAATATGGGTACTGAGAAGGAGGTAGGGGTTCAGTGGCACAATGACATGGCTATTGAGGATGAGATGATTAGGTAGGTTGGTGAGCAAATCCAGTGCTTAGCTAATTTGGATAACCATTCCAAAAATACTGTTTAGGAGATTTGTGCTTCAATGTAGATCTTCTTTTATAGTTGTAAATAGGTGAACAATCATTGTAGAAATATGGTTTAAGAGATTTGGCTCCAATGCAAATCTTATTTTACTATTGTAAACATGTGTTATCTTTGGCTAAGGATGGGAAAAGTCTCATCCGAACTTGTAAATGATCTTTGTTTTAATACAAGTTTTTTCAAATTATTTTTCAAAAAAAAAATCTAGAAAGATATAACTTATTCAACCTCAACAACTCTAGACAATTTTAAATCAATACAGTTATATTTTAACAAATGCATAATGATTTATTGGTGATGTGGACATCATCATGAAGAAAAGAAAATAAAGGTGCCATTAATTTAATAGTCTTTTTTAATATATAGGAGAGTTGGTTATAGCCACTATTTTAGTAACTGGTCAGGTTCCAATCACAGGGACTGCTCCCAACAAACTTATTCATCTCAATCTTGTTGACTTGATGTGATATGGGGACCACCGTTCATTCGGGGTTCATACCGTTGTTGTCGGTTTGGCGCGTACTTAGAGGATTCAGAGCACACTACTACCTTGGTAAAGGGTTGGCTTCCCCCCAAGTTTTGAATCTAGGTCTCTTCTTGGTAAGTTTCCAACCCCACCTGCACTTACCAATCCACCTAGCCCTTAGGGGTAAAAACCTTATGTTAAGGAAAACCGTTCCCGTATCCCTTGAGAACCAAGAATTTTCATTCCACAAGGCTTGTACCATCTGGATATACCCTTAGGCTAGTCGGGGAGGGTTTGTATTTGGCACAGGTCGTCAAGCTTGAACCTCGAACCTCTTTCCAAGGATTGAGGGAACTTGTCAGTAAGGTACCTGTTGCAAATAAAATATTAATTAAGTAAAATCGTGTCATTAATGTAATAGTCACATAGTTTATTTTGTGAACGATGATAAAGTACAAGAGAGAAATCATTCTGCGTGTGGGGTGTGTGGGTTTATAGTAGATGCTTGGATGAGCATTAGCTATGGTAATGCATGAAGAAAATAAAAAAGAAACTGCATATACAAATATGCACCATGAGAAAGAATCAAAAATATTTGTTGTCACAATGTCATGTAACTCTAGATATATATACATGAGCTTTTCTGGGTGAACTTAAGTTCTAAAAGATATCTATAGACATATTTTAATCACTCCTTGTGTCTATGAGGTTGAATGTGGGTAATCACCAACACTCCAGCCTAAACCAATAAAATAAATTTATATTTCCTAATACCACCCATAAATTAGTTTTGTCTTACCCTAAAAATACAAATACAAAATGTATGAGAATTACATAAAAAATTATAAGGTTACAATGAAAGTCCTAGTACAAGACTCATGTAATATCCTTTACGCCTAAAAGACTTCTAATATGTACAAATTTAGCCTCACTTTAGGATTTAGTGACGATATCTACAATTTGATCTTCTATTCTACAACACTTCAAATGAACCACTTGATGTTGAATAAGTTGTCTGATATAGTGATGGTAAACTTTAATGTGCTTGGTCCTTGTATGGAAAAATGGATTCTTGGCAATCTTAATGGTACTTTGATTATCACAATGCAATATGGTTGGCTATGTTTGGTGTTGCTATAATTTTGAGAGAAAGTTCCTTAACCACTTGATCTCTTTGGTTGCCTCATTTGTTGCTATGTACTCTACTTATATTGTAGACAAGGCAATTGTACTATATTTCTTGCTATACCAAGATATAGGACCTAAGCCAAGTGAGAAGACATATCCTGTAGTAGATCTTTTGTCATCTGCACAACCTCACCAATCTGAATCGGAATATCTTATAAGAAGTAATTTTCCATTAACATACAACAATGTCCTCTTTGTAGCTTTCCAATGGGGAACTTCTAGAGAAGTCATGAATCTAGATACCATACTAACTACATAGGAGATATCTAGTCTAGTATGGGTCAAATATATCAAGGTTGCCCACAAGTTATCTGTAAAGTGTTGGATTAACTTCATCTCCTTCCATATACTTGCTCAACTTTGTACCTGCAAAAATTGGAGTGGATATTTTTGCACAATTTTTCATTTTGAAATTGACTAACAAGTCCTTGGCATATTTATTTTGCAAAGGAATATCATATTTAGTTTGTCATACCTCAAAACTAAGAAAGTAATGAAGAAGTCCTAAGTCTATCATTTCAAAATTGTCCCTTAGTTGTGACTTCACTTCATTGATGTTTTGTAGATTATCACCTATGATGATGATCCATATAGAGTACAATGATGATTATTCCACTATTTAAGGTTTTCACATATAGGTTTGGATCATAGGGACTACTATTAAATCCTTCAAGTTTGAAGAATTCATCAATCTTTGCATACCAAGCCCTTGGAGCTTGTTTTAACCCATAAAGTGACTTCTTTAATCTACATACTAAGTGTTCTCCCTCTTTCACAAATCCTTGAGGCTAAGTGTTGGTAATTTGAGTTATTTTATGTTGTCATTGATGTCACATGAATCATTGATGTCATATGGATCACATTGAGTTTTGATGGGCAAATGATATCTTGGAAAGCATGGATAAAATTAGGGTTTTTGTGAAAACCAAGGCAGGAAAAATAAAAGGTTTTATTTAAAACCATGGATGGTAGATTTGAAATGGATTTTTCTTAAAACCCAGGTTGGCCTTTCGTTTCATCGAAAAAGGTGCCCCGGTGATGGAGATATTTAATTTTAAATATTTAGTTTAAATTTTAATTATTTAAATTTTAAAATTAAAATTAAAGTTAGCGCCGACGTCTAAAGAAAGAGGGAAAATCAATAATGCACCGATGTCATCAAAAATGAGGAGAAGAATATATAAAGGGCGATCCTGAGGTTCATTTGAAATTAATCATTGCTCGTGTTAATCGTTGGTTAAGCATCCGAAGAGAGCTCATGCGAAAATCATTTTGAAAAGGGAGACAACAAATAAATCCAAGGTTGGTCGAAATCCCAAGACATTGTGGGCAAGTACCACATTGGCAATTGCCTTTTTGTTAAAGTGTGTGGAAGCATTTCACGTCAAGGTTCGAATCTCCTTGACTACATTCAAAGGCATTGGAAGGAAAGCGCTCGAAGCACTTTTGGTTTACGCGGAAGGGAGGAATGACTTAAGGCACGTCGTGTCTTTTCCTTTTGAATGAGCGGCTAGCTCGTGTGGCAATATTAACCGCGGCTAAGGCGCTCATGGTGTGTGCAAGTTGGGGGTTTGAATCCCCTTGAGGAGGTAATTATGTTTTTCTCTAATTAATTTCGTTGATGCCCTAGGATAGGAGTTATAAGGTGGTTAAGGAATAATTAAAGTTTTTAATTAAAATTTATTT
The DNA here is from genome assembly GCA_028583015.1 of Wollemia nobilis. Classification (NCBI taxonomy): domain Eukaryota; kingdom Viridiplantae; phylum Streptophyta; class Pinopsida; order Araucariales; family Araucariaceae; genus Wollemia; species Wollemia nobilis. The sequence continues at coordinate 2,508,991 of JAQPPZ010000232.1, forward strand.
TTATAAGGGTTGTGATTATTATTTCAGAGGTGGATGAGTTGTTGATTTATTTTGATATTCATGAAATTGAAAATTAAGATTTAGGAGAAATAAGGAGTTGTTATAAAATATTTTTGAGAGTCTTATTGATTATTATTTTTTATAAGGATTTTATTAAAAAAGACTTTGGTGGATGTGTTTATTAAGTTGGAGCAAAAAAGTGTAAATTGAGTTATGCTTATCTTGTGATTATTATTTGAATTCCACTAATCCTTATTGAGATTGGAAAGGAAAGTTGTATTTAGTGTGGTAGATTTTATGGACAACTTCTTGGTATCAAAAAGGTATGGGCACATTCTCCTATTGATTGGTTATGGTGGTTGATTTCTGAAATATCATTGGAGTGAAAAGGATTGATTGTGGTTTCCTTTTTGAAAGTGGTTGGTAAAATGCTTCAAGGTTTTCTGGTTTGAGATTTGTGTTTAAACTTTGTTTTATAAGCATAGTTGTTGAAGCCCATTGGTTGTGAAAGAACTTGAAAAGAACATGAGTATCATTGTTATGTGAGATTTATAGCTCCAGGACATCTTGCGCATAAGTCATTCAAAATCATCCTTCATAAATTCATTTCGCTCATGTTCATATTACTATAATATTATCATTTCACCCCATTTTTATTAAAACATTCGATCTATCCATCTAAAGTAATATATCATAAGTCCATTTTATTAGTCATCTGCTTTCACCTATTCATATTTAAATTCACACCCAAATCACCCAATTAATATAAAGGTTGCCACCATAATCCTTAAACCATGTTGTAAGTTCAACACGCATAAAATTTTCCCTAAGTTTAAATTTTCCCTAAGTCTAATGATGATCAATATTGCACAACAAATCTACCCCGATGTATCCATATTCTCTAAGGTGTGAAATGTGTCTTTTTAAGGCAAGTATCTTTCCCCTTTTCCAAAATCATTAAAATCCCAATGTTCTCGAAGTCTAATGTCTTAAGTCATCACACCCGATAAAATCCCATCGTCTATCTCATCTGATAAGACATGAAAAATTAGCTATCACAGTCGATTCCCCATTTTCATTTCACCCTATCATCCATACGTTTATCGACTATCGAGTCTTGGCAAAAGGAGTCATCGCTCGCCTTATTTGCCCTAAGACTTTTGTCAGCTATGTTACTCAAAACCTCTCCACCTTTGTTCGATAGCACATACACCCTTTATTTTCCTCAATTTTCATCCATAATTAGTAGCAGCTAAGTCATCCGACGTTGCTTTCTCATCATGTATCCTAGTCGATAACCCTCCGCATTCGCTCGATCACTTAACCCTTTTTGAATATCTTAGCTGATGGTCTATATTTTTATGCACCTAAGTCATATTTATCACTTGATGATATTCAATTAGTGGTAATTAAATTTAAGATATGTTATCCTCGCCTAGGTCCTTAAGGGTCTTAGTAAGTGATTAAGGCATCCCATTCCCAGTACTATGGTAAATCATCTTGTCCAAAGTCTTTCATAGAAAGCAATTAGTCAGGCCACTTGCCTGATGCAATCTCATTGGTCAAGTGTCTCATCCAATGCCCTTTGATCATTTAGAAGAATCGATAGTACAAATGAGCTTGGACAAGTCAAGCAACGATCTCACATTGGTCAGCCAGATTGCTCGATGCCATCCCATCGATCAAAAATTTCAATTGATGACCTTTGATCATCTAAAGAATTAACAACATTGATAAACTCTGATAAGGCAAGTGATAATATTCCTTTAGTTGGCTCCTTCACCCAATGTTCACTTTGCTTATACCCCAGGCGAATGACTCACCCAACGACACCCGAAGAACAAAAAATTAAGCTATGCTACAAATTCATTGCTTCTTTATTTCACTCACCAAGATCACATTAGGCTAAGTACAAATTGTGTATCTTTCAAAGTCATCATTCATATTGCATCGATGGTCATAATACCCAAAGCAATATATTTTGTTGGCTCTCTCATCTGCCTGAGTGCATGACTCATTTGATAGGGATAAATCAAGTGGATACCTCATTCGATCAACCATTAAGGTTATTTGATCTTAATATCTACCTTTTCGGATATCCCACCCAAGTACATCTTAGGTGGTGATAATGAAATATTACTTGATAATGTGGCAAGAAAGGAGAAAGTGAATCATCCAATAGCATGGCAAGAAAGGATAAAATGAGTTAGTGACTGGATTGACAATTATGAAAAGAACACATGAGAAATCTTCTTACTCGCCCATACGATGTCTACGTCACTTTGTAGTTAATAAAAATAACAAAATACAACTAAAATAAGGTCACCAAGGTTGATAGAAACAAAAGGAGTTAGTTCTCACGAGTGTCCTAGCACATAGAAAAGATTTTTATTCACTAGTATATCCATACCATCATATGTTCATATCATAAGCAGACTAATAGAGGTAATCTAGACACAAAAACCATCTAAACCTGGGAGATGATCAAAGCATAAGGAAAGAGATATCAGGACACATGAATAAATTTGTCATACGAAGTGAAAAGCCTATGGACTATACTGATAAGAGCAGATTGGCAGAGCAAGCAATACTAGAAATAGATTTAATGCTAATTCAAATGAGATGAATCGTACCAGATCTAAAAAACTTAATCATATCATCATCATATGATGAAATGCATATTTTCAACACAACTCTATATGAAGGCGAGTACCTGAACAAGGATCATAGTAATAAATATGGGCCAAAGTGTGTAATAAATAGATCATGAACAACATGACAGATTCATGTATATCAATATTAAGAGATGCAAAAGGTATGAAAAATAAAGTAGATGCCAAAGCTTCAACAGTATACCTACCTTAGAAATATACAAGCATCTCGATAGAGTATAGTTACAAAGGAAACACCTCAACGAAGTATAGTTATGGAGATACAATGTTTTTTACTTTTCCATTCATCTTTGTACCTCCAAATATTGTTTTCCATTCCATTTTTTTCCTCATTCCTAGCATCTTAGTGTTGATTCCTCTTTTCCAACTATAAATATACCACTGCCCTATCCTTTCTAGGCATTCTCTCTTAATTGTTTTTCCATTTTGTTTCACAAAGTGCTATTTCACCATCATTCCATGTACACCACTACATCCATTGTATTAGGTGGTCTCCACTCTCATCCATAATATTTCCTATTATGTTTTATTTTATCGTATTTTCTATTTTCTCTCTTCACCATTATGTCGTGTCCCCCTCTATTTAACATCAAAAATATAATTGTGTCAAATCCAGTCCAAATCTAGAAAAGGATAAAAGTGGATGACTAGGACAAATAGAAATTAAAAAAGATATATTCAAATATTGTCTTCTTGCATAATAGAATGTTTGACCCACAATAGAACCAAAAACAAAAGCCATATATTCACTCGACCAAGAAATATCAAGAACTCCCTTCAAATCAAAAAATAGTTAGAGTCAAAAATATGAATCAATGATACACAGTTTCAATCAAATGGTAGTTTTACAAAATTCTGACAGCTTACACCTACTGATATATGGATGTAACAAACCTACGAAGATGAAGAGACACAAAGCCAAAGAAGATATACATGTCTAAACCAGCACCAAGAAAATGGAACATATTTTGGGCAATCTGACTACATAAGGAGCTGAAGTGGCCAAGAGTTATAATCAAGCATCCATTGTAAAAAATTTCAATAAAGGTATATTGTGTGCTCTATTTTAGGTTGTCGTATTTCCCTGTGTTAGTCTTCCTCTATCCCACTCTTATTCTTCCCATTTGTGCAAGAATTTGTGAAGGTGTATCCAATCGCTGAGATCATTTCCCATGATTGCATCAGATATTGGAGGCTCTCGGTTACTTCATTAGAACATAGAGTTGTATTTTTATGTTATATTATTTGAATGAAAAGAGCCATTGTATTAAGTTTCATTGGTCCTTGACTCTCTACTAGGCCTATACTATAACTTGTATATGGAATTTAATACAAATTTGGATCTCATCCTTCTTGTAAATTTGTTGTATAAATGTATGTGTTGTCTGTTTATGTGTTACATGATTTGAACATATGAATAGCACTTTCTTTTACTGGTCAATATTTATGTGCATTATGTTATTTGAATGTATGTGAGTAAACTAATTATTTCTTTCTCTTTTTAATCTTTTCATAAATATCTAAATTATTGTTTTGATTTCCCAATGGACAAGGCATCAGTCTATATTCTTGAAGTATTATATTAAGATTTATCATCATTAAAATCTGATTCAAACCCATCTGATATGGAAGAGCTAAATAAATAGAACATTCATGTTTAATTAGGCTCTTATTAGGATGTCCATACCTGGCCAATTATTCTTTAATGTGGTTTAAAACCCATATAGGTTGAAGCAACAAGTCCACAAGATCTTGCATATTGTTGTGATTCTAAAAATTTTAGTAGCATGACAAACATTATTTTAAGGATATAAAAATTTTCCACAACACACCCTTACTGTTAAGTTGAAAATAGGTGGGCCTAATTAAGCCTATGTCCAGCATGTTAAGGGAAAGGAAATTATGCATCCATCCTATAGGTGTTATAGGACTTAAATGATAATCCCAACCGTGGATCTGCACTCTCATACCAGAACAAGATGATGAGAAGATAAATCCACTATATGGCACTACTTACGGTATTTGGCCAATCTTGTCCACTTAGAGGTCATCTACAATGACCTAAACCAAAAATTGGTTGACTCTACCTCGTACTAATCCAATATTCGATAATCACCAAAATTAAATTGACTCAAAAATTTTACCTTAGGTCATGTCTAGTCAGTTGAACAACAAAAAATTTCATCTTAGTGAACCTTTGAGTTAGATTGAGTTGTACAACCAGTGAGTTAGAATTCGGTTGTTACACCTTACCAAGGGTTTCTTCCCTTTTAGTTTTCTAATCCTACCCATGTTAAGGGAATTCATCACACGGTCCATGACACATGTAAGGCTCTTTGCTAGTTCTTGTCTCATGGTTTCATGATTTTTTTGTCTAAGAACCACTTGAACAAAGTCTTGATCTTCCCATTTCCTTGTGGGATAACTTATATATAATTGCTAGTATGCTTAGGAATGTTGTTATGCTTGTCTAGGAAAGTATGTGTCAAAGTAGACTTGTCTAAGGACCTTAAGGGATTTATTAGTATCTAAGTGAGGGACTCTACATTTTTGTAGAGGGTTATCTACTTCAACCTCCCAAACACTTGTTTTTATTACCAAGATTTAAACCACAAGGTGAAGGACTGCCCATTTTTGCACCCTTTATGGGGATAACCCCTCAACCCACTAGAGATGGTTGGACCACTATGGATAGCCATAAAAATTGTTATGATATTGGTGTATATGGATTTCACTAACACCTCGACGTTTTGGTGTAACAATTTATTATATTTGGTATTAGAGAACCACTCAAGTTTGAGTCACAAAGTAGGAAAAAATATCATTATTTCAATGTTAGCCTAGAGCTCATACGGAGATTTGTGGATCTCGATATGATTGCATAATCATCAAAAATTTGGGCTATGAAGCATGGTGGAATATCTAAACCTAGTGTATTTAGATTTCACTAATACCTTAAGGTTTTAGTGTAATAGTTAATTATAAAAATAAACATCCCAATTTTACCAAATCATTGGTTACTAATATGATTGTAAATATAGTTATCACTACAAATTCATAGTCTTCAAAGAAGGTGATAGTACTATCAATAACTCAGTCTAATGATGGTCCTTCAATAATAGAGGTAGGAAACAATGGTATTTCAATAACAAAGATGAGGAAGAATGGTCCTTGCATATTCAATATGGGGAACAAAGAGGTTGTGATGACTCATCTAATGCAGTGTTGGGGTTCAAATTACATGGTCCCCAAATAGGGATTGAAACTAGTTTCTAATCCCCACTCTACCCGTGTTAGCACATGTCACTCCAATAGCCATAGGTAGGATATGGAGTTGTGTGAGCCTCTTCCATAAAAATGACTTCACATCAAATTAAGGAGTCTCAATGGTGCTATTGTTAGGAATATTCTATTAAAAATAACTCATTCACAGAAATATTACAATTAGGATAGAATTTCATGAAATAACAATATATTGTAATATAGAATGTAAATGCATAAGTAAAGAAATATCATAAAACATAAAATCATAGGCCTCCTCAAGGGGGAAACTTCCTTCAACACTTTCATTAATTTGTAAAAAGATACATTTGTTTATGGATCCATATATTTTAAATATACACTTCATGCATCCCTAACCTAATTCTCAAGAGTTGACTTACATACAAATGCTACTCGAGCTAGAATCTTCAACCAAACATCGGTTAAATTCTTGATAATGGTTATATCAAATGGCCCAACTTTTCTAGGCACCTTATATACCACATACCATTACAAAGTATTACAAAATAACATTATAAATGGGTCCCCATGTTGGAAGGGGTCATTACATAATCATATGAGAATTACAAAAATAGTGTTAGGATGTGGTCCTAACATGCCGATGCATAAAACTTATGCAATTGATTACAAATAGGAATTGAATGAACAAAATTAAATATTTCTTGCCACTTAAGGAGGGCTAAGTCCTTTGCCACTAAGGAGGGCTAAGTCCTTGTGAATACGCAAATTATATTATTGATGATAGATGATAGATTATAAATCAACCTACAACTATATATAATAATAAATCAATAAATCAGTGAACACTTGGAAATATAGCCAACTAGCTATATTGGTGTTGTAACATGGATCCCCTCCTTGGAAAGCTTTGTCCTCAAAGATAGAAATGACTCAAAAATACTTTATGTTTCCCATGTAAAATCCTCTATTGGTAGGTCCTACCATTTGATTAGAAATTCTTTGATGTAGCGAGATCGAAGATGTCGTCACATGCTTTGCAATATTGCTTCTGGTTGAAGATAGATACGTCCTTCTTCATCAAGTACTGGAAGCTCTGATTGAGAGTGTACTCTTTGTCCAATTACATTTTTGAGACATGAGACATGAAATACTAGATGAATATGGGATGAGGAAGGAAGCTCTAGTTGATATGCCACTTCGCCTATGCGACGCACTATCTTGTAAGGACCATAAAATCTTGGAGCCAACTTTTGACTAGTCTTGATATTTAATGACAACTTCTTGTAAGGTTGCAAACGTAAGAAAACCATATCTCCTATATTGAATTATCTTTCTAAATAGTGTGAATATTGTTGTTGCTTCATAAGATTTTGTACCTGGATCAAATTATCTTTGAGAATGTTAAGCATTGTCTGTCGTTTTTGGAACCAATCATCTACTTGAGCTACTTTGGAAGAACCTAGAACATAATCTGCTATTGCTGGTGGTTTTACCCCATACAATGCTTCAAATGGGGACATCTTGATGGAGTAATGGTACAAAGTGTTGTACCACCATTCTGCTAATGATATCCAGTGACTCCAATGATACTGCTTATCTTGAGCAAAGCATCGTAAATAAGTACCCAAATATTTGTTAACAATTTCAATTTGGCCATCAGTCTGAGGATGGTATGCAAAAGATATGTTTAATTTGGTACCACTAAGATGGAATAATTCTCAACAAAAATTTCTAGTAAAAATGGGATCACGATCACTTACAATATATTTGGGCATTCCATGTAACTTGAAAATGGAGTCCATAAATACCTTAGCCACTTTGCTTGCTGAAAATAGGTGTTGTAGAGCATTAAAGTGAACATACTTGGAGAGACGATCTACTACCACAAAAATCATGGTTTTACCATCTAATTTGGGAAGACCTTCAATAAAATCCATTGATATGTGTTCCCACTAGAGGTCAAGAATTGGTAAGGGTTGAAGGAGTCCTGGAGATTTTATTGTTTCACCCTTATTGTATTGGCATACTTCACATTCAACAATAAATGTTTTGACATTAGATTTCAATCCTTTCTAATAAAAGGATTGTTTTACCCGCATATATGTCTTCAAAAATCCTGAATGCCCTACTGATGGAGAAGCATGTGATTCTTCAAGGACCAGTGTTTTAATAATGGAATTTTACGGAATGAAAATGCGATATTTATTTCTTAACACCTTGTCATTATATGAAAAATGAGGATGATTGGATGATCCTAGAATCAAATCTTGAATAATTTGAGCAGTTTCATTGTTCACCAACCATTCTTCTTGGAGCTGAGAAACCCAATAAGAACAAGGACCTAAAATGGCGTTGATGGAAACTTCATCTTCATATTTACGAGATAATGTATCTACTACCATATTTTATTTGCCTTTCTTATACTCGATAACAAAATTATATCCCAATAACTTTGTCAACCACTTGTTTTGCTCTGGATAGGAAAAGCGTTGTTCTAGAAAATGCTTGAGACTACTATGATCTATTTTTATGATGAAACGATTGTTGATCAAGTAGTGTCTCCATTTCTCGACTGCATGTAAAATAGCCAATATTTCTTTCTCATATGTGGATCTTCCCAAATTTTTACCTGAAATTTGCTTGCTTTTGAATGCCAAGGGATGACCATCTTGCATTAATACTACCCCAATACCTATTCCTGAAGCATCACATTCAATAACAAATGGTTTGTGAAAATCTAGAGTTGCCAAAACTAGAGTAGTACACATGGCTTCCTTGAGTGCCATGAATGCTTGAGTGGCCACATCCGACCAGTGAAAGGCATCCTTTTTTGTAAGAGCAGTGAGAGGTGCTGCAATTTTACCATAATTGCAAATAAAATTGTGATAGTAACCTATAAGACCCAAAAAACCATGAAGTTTCTTAATGGTTTTAGGTAAGGGCCAATCTTGGATGGCTTTAATTTTATTAGGATTCACTTTAACACCTTCATGAGAAACTATATGACCCAAATATTCAACTTCTTGAACACCAAACGAACACTTGGAGCGTTTGAAAAAAAGTTTCTCCTTATGTAAAACATGAAGAACTTTCCCCACATGTATCAAATGATCCTTCCAATATTTACTATATATTAAAATATCATCGAAGAAGACTAAGATGAATTTGCAAAGAAATGGATGAAAGACATGGTTCATGAGACTTTGGAAGGTGGAGGGGGTATTGGTGAGACCAAAAGGCATGACTAGGAACTCATAATGACCTTCATGAGTATGAAATGTAAGTTTTAGGAATGTCCTCATATCTTAATCTAATTTGATGAAACCCTGAATGTAGATCCAATTTTGTGAAGAATTTAGCACCATGCAACTCATCTAATAGATCATCTATGACAGGGATAGGGAACTTGTCTTTGATGGTGATTTTGTTAAGGGGCCGAAAGTCAGGACACATACGCCAAGAATTATCTTTACGATGGGCCAACACTACTGGTGATGAATAAGGACTAGTGCTATGACGAATGACTCCATGTTCTAATAGTTCTTGGACAATGTTTTCAATTTTTATTTTTTGAGGTTGAGGGTATCGATAAGGACGTACATTAGGTGGAAGACTTCTAGGGAAAAGATGTATGGCATGGTCATGAGATCACTTGGGAGGGAGCCCTTTTGGTTCCTTGAAAACTTCATCATAGTTAGCCACAATATCTTGAAGATCCTTTGAGGGAATTTTCGTTATATCTTGTGCTTGTACTTCCATGTAGTTGATTTGAGCTATGAATCCATAACCTCCTTTCCTTAGTATTTTTCCATGTTGTGATAATTCACTACCTATGATGGTGGAGTTTGAATTCCTTGGAGTCGAATAGTATTTCCATTTTCTTTCCATTCCACAAATAATTTTTGAAAATTGAAACTAACAATGTCGAGTTGTTCTAGCCATTCAACACCCAAAATAACATTTGAACTTCCCAAACTCATAATGAATAGAGTTCCTCACCATGTGTAACTTCCCATTTGTATTGAGACTAAAGAGGTTCTACCAATACATTGAGCATTTCCTCCATTTGCAACTAAAACTTGAAACTTGTCTTGGTTGGAAGAATTAATGTGCAAATTCAATGCTTTAGCAGTCTTGATGTCGATAAAGTTATGAGTACTACCTGAATCAATCAACACATTTATTTTTTTATGCCTAATAAATCATGGTATCTTAATTGTATGGTGAGCTATTAATCCCATGATAGCATGCACTGAGATAGCCATAGTATCCTCTTCTGGTATTGTGTCATTATTATCTATTTGTTCTTCATCTATGGGTGATTCTAGCTGATTGACATCCTCTACTTCATCTTCTTAATCCTTATTATCATATTCTATTTGAAAGGTTTGTCTTGGTACACATGCTTGATCTCTTGGATGATGATTGCAACATTTATAGCAAAAATATCTTTATGGTTGTTCATTTTTATGAAAGGAATTATTGCGATATTGAGGATGTGTATTAGAGTCTCGTCTAGAATATGTCCAATTTTGAAACTTCTTTTCAGCAAGTTTAGCAATCCTTATAGTTTCATCCAAGGTGTATGGATCATGTAAGTCCACTTTGAGTTGAATATTTTCCCTTAAACCATGTCGAAAGGCCGAAACCACCACTGAGGCATCTACTATTTCTATGTAAGGGAGAAGACTTGTGAACTCTAAAACATAATCTTGGATAGAACTAGTTTGTTTGATCCCTAATAGGTGAACAATGTAGGAAGAAGAACTACCTTCATCAAATATCTTGAGAAAAAGATCTCTAAATTCAGGCCATAATATGGGATGATTATGTTGACGTTGTTGCCAAGAGAACCATTGGTAAGCTTCTATACCCAATTTGGAAGAGGCGTAAGAAAATTTTCCAGCTTCAAGAATACGATATAAGTGTAGGATACCCTCCATTTTAGCTAACCAACCATGTGGATCCCCACCCTCAAAGGTGGGCATATCAATACGTGGAAAATTAACACCAGTAGGCCATCTTGCATATTGATAAAATTCCTCTGTATCTTGATCTGCATTATCATTTTATCTATGGTAAGTATTTGGGGAAGGAGGAGCTTCTTGGTTTTGTTTATTTACTATTCATCCCAACATTAGTGACATGTTGCTCATATTAGTCATTATTTGAGTCAAACATGCTTGTAATTATTGGTTGCCTGTATTTGGGATTACTATTTCCTCATGTGTGAGATTATCTTGGGATGAGTTGTATGAGTTGGAAGGAGCCATGGGATTAATAGCAGGATGGTTGGGGTTAAAAATATTAATGTGTAAAGGGGAATTATGTTGCGTACCTTTATTTCATGAAGGTCTTCTTAGTGGGTTAACCTAATTGGTACATCTATAACATGGTTTGTAAAATCCTAATAATCTTACAACATATGGAGGTCATCCAAATCATTCATGTGTGGCGTGAAGCCAATAAGGGGGTAAATTTCTTGGAAAATTGGGGTATGGCCCATTTGGGAAGGTTTAATTGGCTATAGAGCTTTCTTGAGGATCTCATCTCCATTATTGATGTTAATCTGTCTGGCTCAGGTTCAGTGGACCCTGATTAACTATCAACTTTGCATTATTTTCCTGGGGTGTTTGGCATCCCATGTAGCACCTAGGTTGGACATGGACTCATTGTTTCCTCCTTCGAATCACGTGGTCTGTCCTTGATACGCAGTTCTCCTCGATGAATTTGTGGCTTTCCAATCTTGTAGATCATGGCCCTTGAATTTTAGTCTTGCAAATTAGACCCCCACCATTCCCTTATGTAGGTGACTAAGAAAAAAGATAAAAAGCATAATTTGATTATGGGTACCTTGAAGGTTGTGCTATATTTTACCAAGGATGTGAACAAATTGATGGGCGGTGTTCTGGAGTTGGTGTCCTTGGGTAAATTTTGGACTTAAACCCCCAACCCATACCCTAAATTTTTTGTATCTATTTGTTTGGGGTTTCTTTTCAATTTGTCCCTTATTTTCCTTTGTCCTCGGACATATTTTTCTTCTTTGATAATTTTTAATCACCTGATTTTACTCTAGATTCCTTTGGAATCTTGGTTTTGACCTCCTTCAGGAGTTTTGTACTAGGTTGTGGGTCCCTCTCAAAACCCTCACTATCTACCTAGTCAAAAAATTAATAATTATCATAATGAGAATTTCATATCCTTGAATTTTTTTAAACTTGATGCTTAATACATATCCTCAAATGAAAAAAAATTATTATATAAAATTTATCTATTTTATGAAATATTAAAGTACCTATATTATGTTCATTGGATTATTCAATCATATATTTTGAAGAGAAGTTCCCATAAAATGACTAGACATTTTACCTAATAGGAAAAGAAAATTTAATCAAAGAAATATAGATTTTGCTTTAGTTTTACATGTATTTGTTGACTAATTATTTTATCATTAACCAAAGAGAATAATATTTATTTATCCTATAAGATTAATTTTGGGATTTGATGATGTACACTATCAATAATCATATTCATTCCTTATATAATTAAAATATCTAATAAGATTTATTGATTTTTATTAGAAACTACCTAAGAAACATAATAAACATCTTTTACAATAATCACATGAAGTTCTTTTATCATTCTATTTTTTTTTTCATTATTCATGCAAAATTTTCAATTTTTTATCAAAGACTTCAAAATTTACATATTTAAAAAATAAAAATATAATATCAACCTTCTATATAGTATTAAAAATAATTTATTTTAAAAGTATAATCCATCTATTAATGGTTTATATTTAGATGTAAAAAACCTCACCTGGAGAATATATTTAGACCTTATATGCAATTGTAGGGTCTTTAATACATGAAAATATATATATATATATATATATATATATATATATATATATATATATAAAAAGACAAGAATAGGTTAAAGAATTTTTTTTTAAAGTCAAAAACTACTGTGGGGTCGCTTTGGTCTGAGAGATCAAAAAGACCAAAAACAGGGAGTTCTACATCTTCAAAGTCGTCAGTACCAACATTATCAATTGGATTTTGGATACCTAATTCAACTTTTTGATAGGGTGAAGATTTGAACCTGGACCTCCCTTGGAGGATTGCCCTCTCCTCTTCAACTCACCTGCACCTGGGTAAGAGAAATCTATTTTTAATTCTCTAATGCACAAATAAAATAAATTTACAAATAACTCTATAAAATTTTGCAGCTTTTATAATTTACATGTGGTTTAAAAAATAAGATACAATTATTTACCAAATAATTAAAGTTTGAATATGTTTTATCAAATAATATAAACTAATCAGAGCTCCTGATGTGAACAGTAGAAAGCTAAGGCAAATACTTCCTCAGTAAAATTCAGGAGAGAACTTTCTACTCCATGTCCATATCCATTGTTGTTGAATGGTTATGACAATGAAAATTATAGGAATCCCTATTACGACGAGCATGATCTTTATACATACACGGAGGAGATGAAGATGTATTGATATGATCTTCACGGTTTTTTGAATTGGTTAGAGGGCCCATACCATTGTTCACTCATTAGCTCCCTGGTATTTACTTGTGGAATCTCTGTTGAATAAGAGAAACCTGCCTGTGTCATATCAAATGATTGAATACTTCTCGTAATACCTGGATTAGGAAGGGCATTTGAGAAAACAGAAACTATGTTTGGGTTTGAGGGGCGTGATTGATTAGCTATCTCATTGTTGATCAATGAAAATCCATATCCGTTGTCTTGTCAACGTTCAATATAACTTGGTTGATTTTGGTATTGTGATGGTAATGACACACAGTCACAGCATCGGCAATCAAGTTCATTCTCTACATATTTGAATATGTCTGCTACCGTTAACGTCGAGCCTGATTCCTCAGTTCTCGATGATATCCACTCATATAATTTCGCCAGACCATGCCGTTTTCCAGCTTGAAATGCAAGATTTTGTTGATAGTGGGAGTGAGTATAAAGCTGAGACAAAGAATTAGCAGCTTCGCGAAAGATGTTATACATGCTTTTCTCCACTTCAACCGATCCATTACTCTCACACTTTCTTTTCTTTGCCATTGTATTGTTTATGTATGACCTCACAGACAATGAACTTTGAAAAGGAAAATAAAGACGAAGGAAGAATATAAGTATCTCAATTGCTATCTCTGGTTTTCATTTGCTGAGTCTATAGCCTTTGATTAATACAACTCTTTATAGAGATAAAATAGGAGTTTGGAAGATGCGAAGAAGGCCTACTGAAAATTATTGTTTTTACAATCAACATCTTACACTTTGAATAGAATATCAACATCTCGTCCATGATCATTGTTTCAAAAGAAAAAAAAAAATGGTCATTCGATTTTTTATCATCTTAAAATTCATGTCAATTATAAAATAAGATTTTAACTTCATATCATTTTGCAATTTAAAATATAATTACCGGAAAGAGTCTTTTATTATTTTGCATAACAAGGGAAATTGACAACATAATATTTTATTTTGGATAACAATAGTTTAGATAGAATCTAAGGTACGTTATAAATTGAATAAATTATAGCCCTTATTAACTTTATTATGTATAAGACCAGTCAATTATGTTAACATTGTCTTCACAAAAATCTAAGGTACGCGAATAAATTATACTAGTTATTAATTTTTATGTATAAGTTCATTGGTTTTTAGTTTAAAGATTTGCATACTCTACGCTAAAGTTCAAAACAACTCGGGGACATTAAATTATTCAATGAGATTAGATCTAGGAAAAAAAAAAAATAACCTTTAAAAAATCTAATTTAAAAAAAATAATTACTATATAAAACAATCAATTATGTTAATATCGTCTCCACATACCACATCATAAGAAAATAGACGAGACTTACATATGTGAGACCAAAACAACCTTCAAAATACAACGATAATTACTTTTCAAAATAGGTTTATATGATCATTTTTTACATAGTTTAAATTTCGTTTTCTATTGTATATATCTTATAGGGTCTTTAATATATATATTGCTTATCAAGTATCCCATGAAAAATATATTAAAGAAAAAATTTAATCCATCTTTAATATAATATAAAATATATTTGCAAATATTTGTTTTCACAAGTTTATAGTTTAAACATAAAACAATTTTTATCTATCAAATAATATATTTTTTAAGATATTCTTGGTGAAGTGAAGGGATATTTAAATTATCCAATAAACTTAGGAAGTTCGGGTTTAATCTCAAGATGTGCAACAAGTTTACCTTTGGTAACATTTTCAGAGAAAAGGAGAGCTTGCGGATGAGGTTGAAGGATATCGAAGCCATGATGGATGCTCAAGGTAGTTCTCATGAACTGCTCTAGGAAGAAAGATCCCTTCTTTTTTATTTTCATAACAAGCAGGTAGAGGAAGAGCTCTTCTGGAAACAAAAATCCAGAGAACTTTGGTTAAAAGAAGGTGATGGTAACTACCATTTTTTTCACACTTCTAGTTACGTAGGAGGAGTCGGAATAGAATCAGAGAGATAGAGAAGGTTGACGGTGGGTGTCTTCGGATGTGATGGAAATTAGGGAGGAAGTTGTTGGTTATTTTGTGATGGAAATTAAGGAGGAATTTGTTGGTTATTTTAGTTCGCTATTATGTTTCGCTCCTATTTGTGATGCCAAAGCGGAAAGTTTGATGTTAGAAGCCATTTCGAGGATTATTTTTGAAGACTGGAATGAGAGGCTTTTGGCTTCCTTCTCGGATGAGGAAATCCAATCGGCAATTAATTCTATTGGATATCTTAAAGCTACAGGGCTAAATGGTTTTCCCCCTATTTTTTTTAGAATTTTAAGCATATCTATGGGGAAGATGTCTGCTCGACGATTAGAGATTCCCATCATTCTTTGGTTATTCTAAAAGTGGTGAATTCAAATCTCCTAGCTGTCATCCCTAGGAAAGATATTAAGTCTTCCTTCAGTGATTTTAGGTCGATATGCTTATGCAATACTGTTTACAATATTCTTACTAAGGTTATAGCCAATAGACTCAAGCCACTCTTGCCTTTGCTAATTGATTATGCTCATAGTGGGTTTATCCCGGGGAGACTGATCTTGGACAGGGTGATTGTAATTCACAATTTAATACATTCTGTCCAGAAGATTGGAAGAGCAACATTTTTCTCAAGTTGGATGTTATTAAGGCTTATGATCATATCTCCTGGTTGTTCTTAGTCAATGTCTTAAGGAAATTCGACTTTAGTGAAGCTTGGATTAAGCTGTTGGAGGCTTGCATTTTGATTGCTTGGTTTTTGGTCCTTGTTAACGGCTCTATTGCTAGGTTTTTTCATTCTAGCCATGGAATTTACCAAGGTGATATGTTATCCCCCTTCCTTTTCATCCTCATGGCAGAAGCTCTTGGAAGATCTATCTCCCAAAGATGATGTGAGTTTGGTCTGCTCCCGGTGTTACCTTACAATCTGATTTCTCATTAATAGTTTGTAGATGATACCCTTCTATCTTGTGTTGCTTTGGTGGTCCATGTTAGGGAATTTAAGTCCCTTTTGGATTGTTATGAGAGGGCAGAAGGACAACAAATCAATTTTATTAAAAGTAACATATACTTCATCAAAACTCTGGAGGCCAGGCAATAGAAAATTATCAATATTCTGAATTGTAGGATTGCTTCTCTTTTGGCCTCTTATCTGGGCCTTCTACTTTTTTTGGTCGTATTAAAGACTCTCTTTGGACTCCGGTGGTTGAAAGAGTCCAGTGGAAATTAGCATGCTGAAAAGGGGCTCTTCTGAGTCAAGCTGGTAAGGTGGTTTTGGTTCAAAGTATGTTACAAAGCATTCCTATTTACTTTTTATCCCTTTTCACCTCCCTGGTAAAATTACAATGAAATTGGATAGTATTTGCAAAGCCTTTCTTTGGGCTGGCCCTGAGCTCAAAGGAAAATTCCACTTGGTGTCATGGGAGCAAATCTATAGAAGAAAGAGGGATGGTGGTTTGAATTTGAAGAATGCAACTAGGATGAACAAGGCCTTGGTGGAAAATCTTGGCTGGAAGGTTACCTCTAATGATGATCATCTCTGGTGTAGGATCCTGAAATCCAAGTACAATTTTGAATCCTTCTCATCGAATTTTCTCCTAATTGATGGTTTGGCCTTTTGAAATAGTCTTGTTAAATCCTATGATTTCATCAAATGTAATTGCAAATGGATTGTTCAAAATGGTAGGGGTGTGAATTTTTGGAAAGACTCGTGGTTAAGATATCATCCTCTGATTGAGGATATGTGTTTCAAAGATCTGAGCTAAAATTCTATATTTTTTGGATTAATTAAAGTGGTTGATTTTATGGTGGGTCATGATGGTAGAAAAGTTTGGTCTAACACCCCTCCTGTTGTGAGGATACCATAGATCTTCAATCCTGTAGTACTTTGATGGAGGAGCTTCATCTCTATGTTGTGCGACAAGAGGATGTGGAGGATCACTTGGTTTGGAATGGAGATAGTGAAGGGTCATACTCTATTAATATGGCATGAGCTTATTAGCGTTGACTGGGATGGCCAATTCCCTATTAGTTTGATTTGGTTAAAGAATTTAACCCCCAAGGTTAACATGTTTTTTTGGCTTGCGATGCAAAATAAAATTTTAATAGTAAAAAATCTCCTCAAGAGAGGCCTGAATCTGGTTAATAGATGTTTTCTCATTTGTTACTCATTAGATATAAATCTGATTGAGAATTATCTTCTCATTTGTTACTCAATTATCAGGTCTTTTAGGAAGTGTTTCTATCCATTCTCAACTGGCTCGGGGTATCGTGGGTGATACCTAATTCAATTTTTGACTTCATATCTTAATGGGATTCTCCCTTTTCCTCACCTAGACATAGGTATTTTTGGAGGTTCCTTCTACCTCATGTGATGTGGGGTGTTTGGAAGGAGCATAACGTGAGAGTATTCAGAGATAAGGAAAGGACGGTTCTTTGAATAAGTTCTCGAATCTTATGGGAGATGGTTGAGAATATATTGTTTGTCTTAAAGGATTTGAAATTTTTGGTGGTAATCATCCCGTATGAAATTATTCTTGAGAATAGACTCGAATTTGGAAATGCGGATTGTCCTCCACTAGTTCCTGACCCCAGAATTGTTATTCGATGGATATTGCCTCTTATTGGTTGGTTTAAATTAAATTTTGATGGGGATTCAAAAGGAAACCCTGGATTGGTTGGTGTTGGGGGGGTTATCCATGACAGTAGTGGAAGTGTAATTCTCATGTTTGTAAAAAACCTTGGTATCCAGTCCTCTTAGTTTGCAGAAGCAAAGGTAGCCCTCTTAGGTGTTTCATTGGTTAAAGAATTAGGAATTTAAAATTCTATCATTGAGGGTGACTCTTTAAATGTCATTAATATGCTCAAGGGGACCTATCAGGTTAGTTGGAAGGTATCCAACTTGATCGATGAAGCAACTTGGTCTATTTTATCTCTAAATAATGTTTTTATTGAGCACGTGTTTAAGGAAGGCAATGTGGTGGTAAATTTAATGGTGAATCTCGGAGCTTCTTATCCAATATTCTAAATTTGGCAAAGGGACTTCCCACCAGAGGTTGTTCACTTTTCTAATGATGAGGTCCCTTAATTATTGTCAGAAGGTTGTTCTTCTATTGTTCTGGTGGGGGCCGATTTGGTGCAGTAGGAGGTGTGGGATGGAGTGTTGTGTGGTTGCAGCTAGAATGGCAGAGGTAATTATGTATTTCTTGTGTCAGGAAGGGTCTTCTCCCTTTCAAATTTTGAATTTTGAGAGCTTTGACCCCCCTCGGTATTTGTAATTTGGTCCTTCTCGAAGTTTCTTTGGTTTTGGGTCTCCCTTTCATTGAAAGCCTTTTCCATGTCAGTCCCCCTTCCTTGTCTCTTTCTCTTTGATTTTGAAGTATACCCTTGGGATGTGGACTTTACCTTGTTTAGTGGTTCGGTTTACGATCATCCCTCTCGTGTCTCCTCTAAGACCTCTGTGGTGGTGGTGGAAGCTTCTTTCGAAACTTCGTGCGGTGATTGTCCAAATGAATTTTTTTCCCCTCTCTTAGGATGTGTTTTTAGGTAATCATTGTTTGTCCTGGCAATGTTCAATATTTTTTATGGCCCTTTTTCTTGGTATTACCATCGTATTGAGATTCTTGGTGTTTTCCTCTCGTGGTCCTACACTTATATTTTGATTTGATTTCTCTAGGCTAGGTGGTTGTATGTGGGGTGACCGAATGTTTTGGTGTAAGGTGGATGACCTTTTCATTTCCCCCTTTCTCATTCCTTGGATTTTACTTAAGGTTGAAAGGGTCGGTATGGTTTCTGTGTTCTTCTCTCACAAGCCTTGGTTTTCTTTGCTTCCTCTGAATGTTGAGGTTTTTTCTCTTCTGTTGAGCACCTTCCTATCTTTGGAGTTTGTTTGGAGGAGCATTGTTTCTACTTTGGTTCTTCCCGGTGTGCTTGTATGTCCTTGGATGCTAACTTTTGAGGGTATCTTGTGTGGCATGGCTTTATTTGTGAATATGATGGATGTCTATTTCTGTTCGAGCCAACTTTGGAGCCTTTTGTATTTTGATGTTTTTTATAGAGCATCCTCCTTTGGTCTCCTCTCGTGGAAGAGTTTTGGACTGAGAAGGGGGATTGTGGTTAGTTTGAAGATGGGAAAAGCTAAGATATATTGTTCCAAGTCGAGGTATGCTAAATCTCAGTTGGAGCCCACCTCCTTAAATATTGATGATGAAGTTAAAGCTATTCTGAAGAATGGTGGTCTATTGGAGTGTGTCCAAAAGTTTCATGGGCACAACCTAGTGCTTTCCAAGTGGATGGTGATGATGTGGAATAGTGGCTGGGTGAGAATCAAGTTTTGGTCCTTTGATATCTATGCAAAATTAATTAGTCGTACTACTATTCTAGCGTTGGATGGTACCTACCATAGTAGGAATAGACATTCACTACTAAAAAAGATAAGTTTTTTCTTGGAGGAGGAGGAATTTCTACCCATAATCTAGAATGGCTTTAGCGCCAAGGCCCTGTCTCCACCATGGGATAGGGTGGCTAGAGTCATTATGGATTATTTTACTTTGGACTCTATATATGATGTCATACGTAGATTCCATGTCATGTTTCTAAACCATATTAGGAGGTAAATATGGATGAATATTCCCTTATTTTTATTCCAATCTATGAAGAAGTCTATGGTGGATGTGCAAGGGGGTTGTGGTCAGTTCCCTCTCCACCAAAGATTGGCCCTTTTAGTGTTTGAGCAAGCGACGGGTGAAAATGGTATGGTGGCAGAGCAAATCCTAAAATATTTAGCCAATTTATTGATCCCTGTGCTTGGCCAGGCTAAGGTGGTCTCTGATAGCTTTAGTGAAGACAGTGATGATGTTTACTCATTCTCACTAGACTCTAGGTCAAACAAGATTTCTTGTAAAATTCATGTCTCAGCTAAAGGTGTGATGGAAAAAACATCGAAATGCAGCAATGATGATTTGGTAAAAAATTCATCAATTATTATTATGACCTCACCTGAAGTGGGGGGTCCTCCTTCGGTTAGCCAGGTGGAAGGAAGTGGTACCTAAAATTCATTGCGTCTACTCGGCAAAAAGCATGAGGAGGATGGGTCATCCCCTTATCCCCTCATAATGATGTGGAGATTCTCCCTAGGGATTTCCATAAGGATAAAATGGTAAAATATGTTTATGCTCCAGAGGAGACCTCTGAGAGGAAGAGTGTAGTTCTGCACAGTCTAAAACCGATGGGAATAATTGCCCATGAGATCGACATACTGGTGTAGAACTCCCTTGGTTCTCTCTTGTTCGTTCTCATCTTTGTTCTCTCTTATCGTGTTTGTTTGTGCCTCTCTATCTTTGTGGGTTGCTTTGTGTGGTATTTTCTTTTGGCTACCTTTTAGGTTGGTTTTAATGTAAAAGGTTGTGGGGTCCCTTTCAAAACCCTCTTTTCTCTTAATAGTATCATATATATATATATATATATATATATATATATATATATATATATATATATATATATATATATATATATATATATATATATATCCTATACCTATTTAAATACATGTTTATGAAGGTTCAATTATTAACATTACTATTATATTTGTTAATTATAAAATATTAAATTTGATTCTATTATGCTATGAAAGCCATCAATGTTGGTTGTGGATAATTATCTTATATTTTTCCTATTGGAAATGCCTCTCTACATGGCTATACCTATTCATACTATATTGTCAATTTTATTAATAGTTCCTTCTTATGCTAATTTTTTTATCCATTAAATACATGTGTTGATAAATCAAGGTACTCCATGCTTCTAATATGAGATATTCTTCTTAGAAGGATTCATTAGATATATATCTTCAATGCAAGATCCTACAATATCAAATATACCATAATCTTCTTGTGCATAATGAAAATAAATAATATTACAACTATTCATGTCACTTCTTCTATATTGCGATCATTTGCAAACAATTAATGTTATCTATATTTTGATAGTATTTCATATTCTTCACACAATTTTCGTGTTTATCTTATTTATAGAATCTATATTCTTCCCTTATCTACATAAAGATATGTTGATGGAAAAATAAGAAAGAACCCCATCTCATTTTGTCTTAGCTAACCAATGAAATTCAACACCAATTTTTATTTCCTAGAGAAGAGATTTCTATAAGGGGATTTGAACTCTTCCTACTAGCCAAGGATTTTTGCATTGTAATGAAGATACTCAATATTTTCTATTATAGTTAGTATGTATAGTATTTTAGAGAGGTTTGGATTGCTATAGAGCATACATTTTAGTTATGGACGTTCATATTTTGATGTTAAATTTTTTTAATATTATTGATAATTTATCTCTAACCCCGTTGCGGCTAAGATTGGTGCATCTCTTGGCACATAAAATATATGTCTCCACCATCCTAGCAAGTGAGGGTAAATATATGAATTTTTGAGGATGTATAAATCTAACATATTCATTTTAGACTTTCATATATATAGGATATATCTCCGTATACTTTTCATAATATCACTTGAGCAATTAGAAAATACTTGTTGATGTTCTTACTACCTATACATTGATTCTTAGTTAAATTTTCTATTCCTCATTAAAGATGTGAATACGCCATTTATAAGGATTGATGCCTTTCATCACATACATGATATTTCCATAACAATATAAGCACAATCTAATGGTAATAATATGGAGAGTTAGAATATTTTTAGCTTTTAGCTTAAAGCATGAGTGGTTTATATTCAATAGTGTGTATGGAAGGTAATTCATCCATTCCTAAGGAATATGACTTACTATCATAACAGAGGCAATTATTCCATTCCATGGCAAGACAACTTATGTACTCAATAGGTAGGTAGACAAGTAAGTTCATTTCAAGGATATTGTTGACCTTAGATGTCCATGTATATTTTTGAGTTGATAATATTTACAAGCTAGAGCTTATTTTATATCATTGGTAGCAAGTAATTTCTTTGTGTTTGAATTGTGCTCCACTACAACCATTTTTTGTGTCTTTTTGTCCTCTCTAATTTTTATGCATGCTTATCTTATTTTCCTTCAAATTCATAATTTTTTAATAAATATTTTCTAACACATGTTGTTTCTATTCCACGTCTCACATATCCTAGTGATCATGATGAGATATTTTTCCTATATTTTTTCGTCATTGTTAATTACTCCAACAATTCATTGTTGGTATCCATAGAAAGTGGTTGCTTACATCATACAATTTTGGTTAAACCTACATGAATGCATCATTTGTAAGAATCATTTTTATTGATAGTTGATTTTTGCTATAATAGAACTCTTATTTTCCATGTTTAGAATGAGATAAACATATTGTTTTTTTAATGCATCCTTGAGGTGGACACCACCAACAATAGGAAATATTTCTTATTCCTCTTATTTATTTGGTGCTTCCAACTTATGAGGTTTAATAAATTTATTTAATATTATCTTCAACATACAAGTGAAATATTCTTATTTGACTTGATTTGTTGAAAATGATCCAAAGTGAAGTGGCTTTATATATTTTAGGAAGGATTTATGTGTTATCCACTAACCTTGGTGCAATATTGGATGTTTCTATATGGATCAATGATATTACATGTTCAAGCTCCATTAAACCTTATTATCACTATCTTGTTCATATGACACCTATATTGTAACAGTTTATGTATTTTTTATAATTTCACTTGCACTCTATTTTCAAAGCTAACGGGAAATTTTTCAAATAGGGTCTATCTACATATGATGCATTTTTACCAATTATTAAATTACGGGAGATTTCATAAAAGGAGATTTAGAAGAAGCTAGGTAGTCATGAAACAGTCTGATTACTTTTAGAATCCTACATTTTCTACCAATACAAAAGAGTGCATACTTATTATTTACCTGGCATAGTCAAAGTTCATGTATCCTTGCAAGAAGAATTTGTCATTTTTCTTGTATTCTAGGCCATATTCCATGGTGCCACGGACATAGTGAAGAACATGTTTTGCTACTTTCCAGTGAATAGTATTAGGTTCTTGCATGAACCTCAAAAAATAGTTGATAGCAAATATGATATCTAGCCTAGTATTAGTCAGATATATGAGACTCTCAATCAGCTATCGATAGAGAGTACCATCTACCTGAGGCGAATCATCGTATCATGATAACTGAAGTCCTAATTCTATCGAAGTTGCCATTGGTTTACAATCAGTCATACGATATTTTTATAACAGTGTCTTGGCATATTTTTCTGAGTCAATTTGATGTAGTGCTCCTTCTGACTCACTTCCAGACCAAGATAATAATGGATAAGTCCAAGATCTTTCATCTAAAATATTTACATAAGTCTCTTTTGACAGTAGAGATCATAGTTTCTAAACTCCCTATAATGAGCAGATCATCAACATAGAGTACAAGAAACACTATCTCAGAACCTTATTTCTTGAAATAGAGGTTTACATCTTACATACATCTCTTAAATCCATGCTACAGGAGGTGATTATCTATTTTTATATACCAAGCTCAAGGAGCTTGTTTTAAACCATATAAGGATTTGACCAACTTGCACACTTTCTACTCTTGACCTTCCACTTCAAATCCTTCAAGTTGTGTCATGTAGACTTCCTCTTGGAGATCACCATTCAGAAAAGCACTCTTGATATCCATCTGGTGAACTTTCCACCCATACTATGTTGCCATAGCATAAATAACTTGAATGGTGGTCATCCGAGAAGTAGATGCAAAATTTTCCTCATAGTCAATACCTTTTGTGCATAGCCCTTTGAAACAATATGGGCCTTATGCTTATCAATTATCCCATATGCCTTGTACTTGACTTTGTACACCCATTTGCAGTCAATGGGCTTCTTTTCGTGTGGCAGATTGACAAGCTCCCAAGTTTTGTTCTTTTTCAAAGACTTATACTCAACATCCATAACAAACTTCCATTGTGGCTCACTAAGGGCATCTTGTACAGA
The DNA here is from genome assembly GCA_028583015.1 of Wollemia nobilis. Lineage (NCBI taxonomy): Eukaryota > Viridiplantae > Streptophyta > Pinopsida > Araucariales > Araucariaceae > Wollemia > Wollemia nobilis. The sequence goes on from JAQPPZ010000232.1 coordinate 2,533,413, forward strand.
AGTAGGTTCATATTTATTCATTGAATACATAAACACCCTATAATAATCTATATCTATATCATTTATTTCTCTCTCTAGATCTATAGAAAGTTCCTCAAAATATTGACAAAGATCATCAACCTCAGTAGTCTTTGCTGCTGCTCTTTCCTATCGAGCCATACTGCGAGTACGAGGTCTATCCAAAATCAAATCTAGTGGTGTGGATAACTTTGAGTCTCTAAAAGTACTTGTATATCAGTTTGGATTCTTCTTTTGTGGTGTAGAAGAAGAATAAGAAGTAGAAGGACCTCCAGTCTTTGGTGATAGGGGATTTTTCAACTTTAGTTTCCACAAGATCTAGGTATACATTAGATGTGCTTTGTGATGTGAAAGCCTCATAAAAAATCATCTCTACTGACATGAATCTTCTTGGTCAAAGGATCAATCAGTCAATAACCCTTAGAGTGCTCATCATAGCCAAGAAGAATACACTTCAATATTTTCTCATCTAGCTTCTTCCTTTTCTCTTTTAGTATGTGCATGAAAGCTTTACATCCAAAAATGCGAAGATGAGATATGGAGGGTTTTCGACCACTCCATGCTTCCTATGGATTCAATCCATTTAGGGCCTTTGTGGGTGCCCAATTCAAAATATATACTACTGTGGTGATAGCTTTTTCCTAATATTGTTGTCCTAGACTTGCTCCTGTGAGCATACAATGAACCATTTCCATGATGGAACGATTCCTCCTTTTAGCAACTCCATTTTGTTGAGGAGTATAAGCAGTAGTTAACTGTCTCGTGATCCCATGTGCAGTCAAGAATGCAAAAAACTCTTTAGAGGTAAAATCCCCCCCTTGATCTGAGCGAAGCGTATTTATAGAAGTCCCTAACTCCTTCTCAATAGATTTCTTGAATTGTTGGAAGAAACTAAAGGCTTCAGATTTCATATTAAGAAATAACACCCACATATTTCATGAGTAGTCATCCATAAACAACTAAAAATACCTCTTCCTCCCATAACTAATTGGTGTAAAAGGACTGCACATATCGGTGTGAGTCAACTCCAGAGATTTATTAGCTCTTGTAGAGCTCTTCTCAAAAGGTACTCTATGCTACTTTCCGACCAAGCAGTCAGATCACACTGGTAATATGGAAGAAATGGAAGGAAGACCCTTTACCATCTCATACTTACTTAGCTCAAGTAAGTAGCCAAAACTAAGATGCCCATATCTCTTGTACCATAGGGAAGTTGCCTCCTTGGAAGAGATTGTCATAGAAACATGGGGAGTAGAGATAGCATCTAATGAAAATGCTTATATGAAGTTGTTTCAATGTGCTTACCCCTCCTGGTAATAGAAAAACACTTCTTACCATCCTCAATACGAAAGTTCACAACCATATCTTTATCCAAAATTTGTGTGACTGATAATAAATTGTTTGCCAATCCTAGAACATAGAGGACTTTTTCAATTTGATACTTGCCATCAGGAAGAGTGACTGAGACTATATCTTCTCCCTGAAACTTTTAGGTTTTATCATCAGCAATAGTGATAGGTTTACCCTCCTTAGCCTCAAATGATTCAAACCATGATTTGTCGCCAATCATGTGCTTACTAGCACCAAAATTGACATACCATACAAGATCCTTCTGCTTGGAGGTTATGGTAGTTATGAGCACCTTGTGTGCCCACTCAGAATATGAGTCATATTCTTCAACAAGAACATTCACCTTGGGTTGCTTTTTCTTGTTTTGTGGTTTGTTCTGGCCTTTCCGTTTAGGTTGCTTATTTTTGTGCCAACACCTGTTTGTGTCATGGTTGTCTTTATCACAAATTTTGCAATATATCTTTGTTTGTTGAGGTTGTTTCCATTTTGAATCTTTGTGAGAGTTTCCTCCCTTCTAAAAATTACCCTTCTTCTTAGAACCCTTCCTGTTGGAGTAGAGGGTTGTATTAGAAGAATCATCTCTTTTAAATTGGCATGCCTCCTCTTCTTGAAGCAGATTTACCAACTCAACAAAGGTAAATTTTCTCTGTGACACCTAAAGTGAGGTGATCAACACCCTGTAAGAATCAGGTAAAGCTCTCAATACAACTGAAGTAAGGATCTTGTCATCTACAGGTTCTCCCAAAGAATTCAATTTTACTTTCAACTCAGACACTCTGCATAGAAAGAGTTCAACTGTCTCATCCTACTTCATACTCAAAATGTGAAGTTGAGATTGAAGGTAAAGTATGGTGGAATCATTCTTTCCCTCATAAATATTTTGAAGGGCATCCCATGCCTCTTTACCATGTTCTTTATCTACAATGTGAGGTTGAACTTCATCTAAAATGGTAAGCAAGATGACCACTCTTCCTCTACTATCTTTCTTGTCAAATGCCATTTGATCTGCAGTTGGAGATGTAGCTGCTATTGATCCAACTACTGGTGAAGGTCTTGTTGTTGTGTCAGAAACAACATCCCATAAGTCTTCCATGACAAGGATAGCATTCATCTTGTTTTTCCATGGTATGTAATTAGGACCTTTCAATAAGTGACGAGAATCAGTCATTAACTTTGCAGCCATAGTGAATGCTCCTTATAACACCAAATGGTCCCCCTTTCTATATACCTTTGTGCCAGGCCTTTATACCATACAAAATACCCACCCTTATGTGAGAGAGACCATAGGTATTTTTAAAAATAAAAAAAAATTATTTGTCCTTACGTGAGGAAGACTATAGGTAATTTTTAGAGATCATACAATATGTGGAACTTAGGCGGTACTGAAAGGGAATTATCTTGTTGATGGCACCTACCATAGAAAGTCATCAATCCTCATGCATGGGATGTAACTTCCCCTAAACACTTTGGATGTCAAAACATTTATTAGGATTTACGCCTAAACACAAGAACAATTAGGGTAGTGGAATGGAGTAAAAAAATAACAAAATGGTAAACTTATATCTCCTCGATGATTGATATATAACAAGCTCAGATGTCATTTTGGCATCTATATTAGGCAGCGGATACAGTAGTCCGATCACGACAGCATTACCTATAAGTGTGGACCAGAGGTATCACAAATACTGAATGCTATAGTGCAATAAATTGCACGGATGGGTTCAAATTTTGGGGACTTATTAGTGCTTGATTTTACTTAATGAAGTATTGCAATATGGAAATAAATGCAACATACATCAAAAATTTCCCACAAAAAATAATGAACCTAAGGTGTCGGTTTCCACCGAAAATGCACCTTTTACAATTTGCCAATTTTGAAGAATTTGCTAAGGTGTCGGTTTCCCATGAATTTTGCAGTTTTGAAAAATTGTGCTCTTTTGGAAAAAAAATTGCCCCCCTTTTCACTTGTGCAGAAAAAAATGGGCCTCCCCTTTTAAGTTTTGAAAAAAAAATTCTTCCTTAATGTCCTTTAAAAGATTTCTAAAGTTTAATTAAACAATTTTTTTCCAAAAAAAAATTATTTCAAATGTAAAATGGTGATTTAAAATTATCTATTTTTTTAAAGAAAAAATAATTTTTTTAATTAAACTAAAGAAAATTAAAGGAACATTAAAAAAAAATTAAGCAAAACTTATAAATTAAAAAAAATTACCTTATAGAAGGTGTGTGGGGGGGGGGCATCATTCTAGTCGAGGTTCGCCTAGGTCGATGAATCGTCAAGTCTCAAAAAATAAAACTAGCCTTGAAGAAAAAAAAACAAGCCTCGTAAGAAGCTCTGATATCATATAATCAAACCAACAAGCTTCCCATTGATAACAATTGATTATATAACACAATCGACACTTTAGAATAGTCCGGTGAATACAGAACTAACCAGGCACGAATTAGATAGCAGTTATAACAACATAAATATTGTTACAATAATACTAACGCTAAGCTAATAATATAATTACCTACAATGCTACGCTAACAATACTTTTATTTGTACTTTAAAATATGTTATGTGAGATAGGAAAAATGGAATATCATTTGGCTAATGTCATTTGATAGAGCTATCCAACTTTTAAACTTAGATGGAGTCATCATACAATTAGAGTCATTTGTATTTCTAAAGTTTGGTCCACTTACCACTTTCTAAGTTTAGACTTTGGTCCATTGCATTACTATTTATGAAGTTCAAACTTCAATGCAAGTTTAGAATATGGAATTTAGAGTGAAATTTAAGTTTGAAAGTTCGTACTATGAAACATATTTAAAATTTAGATTTTAGAGTGATTATAATATTTAAATTTTTAAACTTCAAATTTACTTTTATATTTAGAACTTTGGAGGATATTTGACATTTGTAACATCATAAGTTCAATTGATACTCTAGTTGAGCTTGCCTAAGTTCTTAATATAGGTGAATATTATCGCTTGAATTATTTGTAGTTCAATGCTTAGGTATTTTGAATTTGGAAGTTTTTTCAATCTTATTTCTTATTGATTTTTATGTTTGATCGAATTACCAATTTTTATGTTCATTCTACTTTATATCTTATAGAGTTTAGAGTTTTTGTTGAATTGTCATGTTTAGAATTTATCTCATTTACCAAGTTTGGAGTTTGGCCTAACTTGTATCTTATAAAGTTTAGAGTTTGTTTGACTTACCATGTTTAGATTTTGGTTAGCTTACTATATTTGAATTTTGGTTGACTTTTCAAGTTTGGAGTTTGGTCTAGCTTATGGATTACAAAGCCTATAGTTTAGTTTAGGTTTTAGTGTTCTAACTTTAGTATTTAGTGTTACCATTAGGGAAATAATGGAAAGATATTTTAGAGATATTTATGGTTGGTAGAAAATCAACCAATAAAATTTAAATCCTTTTTTGGATAGTTGAGGGTTAACCACAAAATGTAAAATCCTTTATATATGTGTGTTGTGCTCTATACACTCAATGAAAATGGTGGTTACAATACATACAATATGCTATAAATCCATACACTCAAAGAGAGTGGTGACTAGAGATATACAGAATGTGAATAGTATACATTTTGAATGTAGTTCAAGTCAGCACAATATTCAACCTCATTATATAGCCAACTCAATAAATATAAAGGCTAGTTACCCATGTAGTTTGGTTGAGCTGGAATGATGACCAAAATGATATTAAAAGAGATACATGTTTTGATAAGAATTAAAAAAGACCTTCATAGTTGTTATAAGATCTATAAAGGTAGGCTAATTGCCATAATATTCTATGGGTATGCATATTTGGTATTAATTCTAATGAGGGTTGCATATAATTCTTACTATTTGGAGTATGATACCTCCAAATATTGGTGTTTAGATTTGGGTGTTTCTTGTCTAAAATTTGATAACATTACACATTATCATTTGGTATTTGGTACTCATTCCCATAAATTTATTTCTTTGATATTAGTTATATAGTGTTTGTTTTCTATATTTTGACACTTTAATACTTTGGTGTATGGTGTTTGTTGTTCATGATTGATGCCTCTACATTTTTGTAATTAGCATTTGGTGTGATAAGATCTATAGCGGTAGGTAGTTGGCAGTAAAACATTATAAAGGTATGCTTATTTACAAGGCAATGACTAAACCTTAAGTTTATCTAATTTAGTCATTAGTAGGAGTATTAACACAAAGTTTATTATTAGTTATGATAGGCACAATTGTTATAGCTCGAAAACTTATTTATTATTTTGCTAGGTTAGTTTAGTTTTATGCTTACCAACATGAACTATAAACCAAATTATAAATCTCTCTATATTTATGATGTGTAAGATGACCTATATGGGTTATGAGGAGTTGTATTGTCTATGATATTGTGTCCTAATCTATAGATATACTCACATTTTTAATAGATTGTATTTTTCAATAATTCTTAAACATAAAGAATAATCCTATTTTTGTACCGCCATCTCTATTCATTTCTCTAAATAACATTAATAATCTATGGATTCATCTCAATTGTAATATATTTTGATCTTTTTCATATGACAATCTTAATCCTTATTATAGTTTTGGTAAAATTCATATAATTATTTATTAAAGTTCATTTGTTTCCACATGAATGAAACTTATTTTTTTTAGTTTATAATAAAAGCCTAGACAAATGCCCAAGGAATTCTTTCAAGGAACCATTAATATTATGCTTGATCAACCCAACTCCTAAATAATTATAATAATCAAGCGAAGTTTCACACCAAAGTTATTGTTTGTAGGCTTTATTCACACAAATTTGGTGTAGGCATACCCTCCCATGCCAGATATGTAGTAGATCCGCTCTTCCATGTTAGATCTTAGGCTAGATCTACTCCTATTATTGGGCTTGCATCCTCTCTACTATGTTGTTGTAGCCTCTCTAAGCTTATGGATCTGATCTACATGGATCTTTAGTCTAGCTTTGAGATGTTATGGGTCTATTTGGCCCCATTGTTATAGTTTCACATTATATCTACTATTTACAAGCTTCAATCTTGCTAGATCTGATGTAGATCTACCCTCCCATGCCATATCTATGGTATATCTTCTCTATTATATCATATCTACTCCCATTGCTAGGCTTACATTCTCCTTACTACATTATTGTAGCCTCTCTAGGCTTTTATATCTAATATACATGGATCCTCTTTACTACATTACTATAGCCTCTCTAGGCTTCTAGATCTAATATACATGGATATTTAGTCTGGGTATGAGTAGTTTTAGGTTTGTTTGGACCTACTATTATAGTTTCATGCCATCTATTATTTACATGCTTCATTCATGCTAGATCTATTGTAGATCTACCCTCTCAAACCAAATATGAAAAAAATATTTTCCCATGCCAGATTTAAGGCCAGATCTGCTCTTGTTTCTAGGATTGCATCCTTCCCATCTAATGTGCTATTATTACCTCTCTAGGCTTCCCTAAGGTTTGATATATGTGTTATCCATAACATATTGCAATATCTCTTTGTACACTTCAAGTTCTACATTGCTCAAATCCTCCATAAATAATTGTAGCAATTTCCTCAATGCCACTAGCAGCATGTCATCTGACACTATGCGATCAATGAAAGCCTTAGCATTCTGAACATGATTGTTGGATAGAATAGATGCATTTATGAGTTTTTACTACTCAATTTTTTATCTCTAATAAATAATGGCTATCGTAAATTGTAAAGGGTTTACGATTTCACCCACCATTTCCTCATTTTACTATTTCCATCTAATTTTATTGCTAATTTTATTCCCTCAAAATTTGTAAAATATAATAAAATTGATTAATCATTATTAAGGAAATATACCTTTCATATCTCCTAAGAAATATCATTGGATTACATTAATGAATCACTAGTTGTACTAGGCTAATTTAATACATAGTGAATATAGTATAGCTAAGTGTCACAATTGTAGCATCAAACTAAAACTATACTATTATCAACTTAACATTAATGAAATTTTCTTTATCTTAATTTATTAATTTCATGGAATCATATTTTGCATCACTAAAGAATGATAAATAGGGTTGTAAATTCTAGATTTATGAAGAAAATATTGATATATGATAAAAAGTAGTAGTGATTAGTCAAAATGTTTACTTGCCAATTAGTCAAAATTTGATCATCTCTTAATATATTCTAAATCCAAATCAATCTACTATAGATAATATATGCAAAAATTTTCTAAGAGCACATTTTGGATCTCTTGTTGTTTTTTAATTATTTTACCCTTCACCAATATATAATTCATAAATTATATATTGTCATTTACAATATATAATCCTTTACTTACAAACTTAAGACAAAGATATCCATATAAATGATTTGAAATTTGGATTAAAAATAAGATAAGAAAGCTTTAATAAAACATGAGGCTAAGAAAGATTTAATAAGTATGAAGTTCCATGTCATAAATTCTCTAGACATAAGTGATTTTAGACAATATCACTCATTGATAACATCAAACTTTGACAAGCTTATATAATTTATTGGACCATTTATGAAAATTTTATCACCACTCCTTTATGCTTTTCCAAGCAATCGACATTGACCCCTCTTATTCCCTCATATCCATAACCATGCTAGAACAATGGGCTATGAGGATAACTTACTAGACTAACAAAAATTTTAATACATGTTGCCTAATATCTATGTCTATCCTTCTACCCCACGTGGTACTTGTAGTCTGATATCATACATAGATACATTCCTTATTTTGGTATCATTTCGATGGTGAAATAATACAACCTAAAAAAATATTTCACAAACATACTAAACAACATTCAAATTAAGTAGTCCTTAGGATAAAATCAATGAAAAATATATTCTACACAAGAAAGGACCTCTTTAGTAAAATACATGGAGTATATTTTGATATGTATTTTCATATATGTTGTTAGAGTAAATCACTATATAAATATATTTATATAGAAAAGCAATTATAGTGTTTCAAACTTTAACGGCAGAATTAAAGAAAAATTAGACAAACACACACAGAAGAAGAGACAACGATTTTAACGTGGTTCACCCAATGTGGGTTACATCCACCGAGAATTTTCAGTCCTTCATTTTCTCAATCCAAGCAATAGAGGGTTACAACCTACAACCAACATCTGCTGTAATTTCCTCTCTATATTTCCAAGGAATCAACACAATAATTTTCATTGTCATAGTCTTCTTTGTTTTTCCTCACAACTATATATAAGAAAAAAATAGAAAAACAAACTGCTTTTCTTAATACATTCCAAGATTAACATTGAGTTCCCAACATCTAATTTTGGGATAAAAACAAAAAAACTTTCCCTGGTTGTCCTGTTGTAAATCCGAAAACTTTCTCTGGTAGACTAACAGACTGTAAATCTGGAAACTTTCCCTGCCCGTCCTGCAATAAATCCAGAAACTTTCTCTGTTTAGCCTCCTCATAATTAGGCTCCATTCCTAACAATCTCCCACTTGGAGACTAATTCCATTGCACCATACCGCAACCAAGGACTGAAAAATTCTCATCATGGCCTCTTATTCCTTAAGGCCAACTGAAGTTGAGCAAAAGCTCAACTTTTCTCTTGACACCACTTTTGTAAGCATGTCAGCAGGATTTTGTGATGTGTGAACCTTCCCTAATTTCAAATATCCATCTTCCACTACCGATCTAATGAAATGATACCCGAGTTTGATGTGTTTAGTTTTTGAATGGAATGCCGAATTCTTCGCAAGGTGTATAGCACTCGGCTATCACTCCACAACCTATTATCCTCTTGCTTCTTCCCAGTTCTTCCATTAGTCTTTGCAACCAAACCATCTCTTTGCTTGCTTCGTAGCAAGCAACATATTCAGCTTCAGTGGTTGAAAGGGCAACTACGTGTTGGAGTTTAGAAATCCAACTAACCGCTCCTCCTCCTATAGTAAAGATGTAGCCGGGAGTGCTCCTTCCACCATCAAGATCACCTGTCATATCAGAATCTACAAAACCTTTCAAGCATATATTAGAGCCTCCAAAATTCAAAGAATAATTTGAAGTTCCTCTCAAGTACCTGAGTATCCATTTTACCGCTTGCCAATGTCCTTTTCCTGGATTACTCATAAATCTACTCACTACTCCCACTGCATGGGCAATGTCTGGTCTTGTACAAACCATTGCATACATCAAGCTTCCAACCGCTGATGCATAGGGAACCTTAGCCATATGCTCTTGTTCCTTTTGTGTCTTGGGACACAAATCTTTGGTGAGTTTGAAATGCTTTGCCAATGGAGTAGCAACAGACTTTGCATTGTTCATGTTGAATCTCTTAAGCACTTTTTCAATGTATTTTGCTTGTGATAATTTCTGAGTGTGACTCTCCTTGTCTCTTGTTATCCTCATACCAAGGATTTGTTTGGCTTCTCCCAAATCCTTCATGGCAAAGGATTTAGCCAACTTCTTCTTGAGCATGTTTATATCTTGCATATTTGTTCCTGCAACTAACATGTCATCCACATACAATAGCAAAATAACATAGTTACCATTTCCAGTTTGCTTAAAATATACACAATGATCACTTTGACATCTTTCAAACCTTTGATTAGCCATGAACTTATCAAATTTTAAATACCACTGTCTAGGAGCTTGTTTTAACCCATACAAGCTCTTTTTCGGTTTACATACCCAATCCTCTTTACCTTTCACCTGAAAGCCTTCTGGTTGGTGCATATAAATTTCCTCCTCCAAATCACCATGAAGAAATGTTGTCTTCACATCCAATTGCTCCAGAAACAAATTTTCTATAGCTACAAGACTCAAAATAGCTCTAATAGAGGTCATTTTTACAACTGGAGAAAAAATCTCATCAAAATCAATACCTTTTTTCTGAGCGAATCCCTTGACCACTAGTCTTGCTTTGTATCTCTTATGCCCTTCATTCTCCTCTTTAATCCTGTACACCCATTTATTGGTCAAAGCTCTTTTACCTTTGGGTAGCTCAACCAAATCCCAAGTTTGGTTGTGGAATAAAGAGTCCATTTCTTCATTCATTGCAAGCTCCCACTTATTCCTGGTATCCATCTGTAATGCTTCCCGAAAACATTCTGGCTCACCAGCATCGGTATACAAAACATAATCAGAGAAACGTTGAGGAATTTTACTTATCCTGGTAGATCGTCTAACAACACTTTCTGGAGATTGAGGTGCTTGTTGTTGTTGCTGTACATTTTGATCTTCTACCACTTTTGGAGTTACCTTTTCTATGTGTCCATCAAGGTCTATGTATTCAGCATTTTCCTCTTTCTGTTTCTTTCCCTGCAACCGATCTTTATACAAGTTTTTTTCATTAAATATGACATCCCTACTTCTAATGACTTTTCGGTTATCACAATCCCATAATCTGTAACCCAAGCCATCAATACCGTAACCAATAAAATAGCACTTTTGGGCCTTAGCATCTAACTTATTTCTGTTCTCTTTGTCTATATGCATAAAAGCCTCACATCCAAATACCTTAAGGAAAGAATAATTTACTGGTTTACCTGTCCAAAGCTCTTCCGGAATTCCTCCATCCAAGGCACTAGACGGTCCTCTATTAATCAGATATACTGCAGTATCAACAACATGAGCCCATAAAAATAATGGTAAGCCTGCATGTATTCTCATGCTCCTAGCACGCTCCATGATGGTTCTATTCATTCTTTCTGCAACCCCATTTTCTTGAGGTGTTCTTGGAACTACCTTGATTCTTCTAATTCCATTTTTAGAACAAAACACATCAAATTCTCTACTGCAATATTCTCCACCATTATCCGACTTTAGACACTTTAACCTTTTTCCAGTTTCATTTTCAACTAATGCTTTCCAATTCTTAAAGGTATTAAAAACATCACTTTTATTCTTAATGCAATATATCCATGTTTTCCTTGTTGCATCATCAATAAAAAGTACATAGTAAGAGGAACCTCCAAGAGAAGTTACCTGAGCTGGGCCCCAAACATCCGAGTGCACAAGCTCCAATTTCTCTTTCTTCCTTTCCTTGCCATCCTTGAGAAATCTAACTCTCTTTGCTTTACCATAAACACAATCCTCACAGAATTCCAAATCAATCTCTTTTAACTTAGGCAATAACTTTCTTGAATGTAAAATTTCCATACCTTTTCCACTCATATGGCCAAGTCTTTGGTGCCACAAAGATGCACTCTCACCTGTAGAAACTAAATTCATGGAGCAAGGAGAAAAATCAGTAAGTAAATAAAGAGTACCTACCAATTTACCTCTAGCTACTATCAATGAACCTTTAGTAACTTTCCAAGCATTTTCTCCGAATGCAACCGTGTATCCTTCACCATCAAGCTTACTTGCCGATATAAGATTTCTCTTTAAATCTGGTATGTGTCTCACCTCTTTAAGAGCCCATTGACATCCATTTGGGGATTTAATCAAAATCTTTCCAATACCCACGATTTTACATGGTTGGTCATTTCCCAATAGAACCTCGTCCATAATCTCCGGAAACATAATCTATGAAGTATTCCTTATGTGAGGTAGCATGGAATGAAGCACCACTATCAATTACCCAATAATCACTATTTCTATCAAGAGATAAGATTAAAGCATCTTGTAGAATTTGTCCAAGAATATTGGCTTCTGAAGTGTTACCATTATTATCATTACCTTCATTTCCATCACCCTTTCTTTGCCAACAATCCTTCTTGAGATGACCCTTTTTGCCACAAGTGCCAACACTGTAGCTTTCCTTTTCCACGTGATTTGGATCTCGCCTTTGGATTTGCCACGATGTGAACTCTTGCCTCTTTCTCTTCCTCTTCCTCTATTCTCAATAGTTAAGGCGGTGCTAGATGATTCTCCTGTGGTTTTTCTTCTCATGTCCTCACTGAGTATCACACCAACCACATCATCAAATTCTAATTTATTTGAACTCGAAGCAGAGTTACTTACCGCCATTACCAAACTGTTCCAACTTTTCGGAAGAGAGCATAAGATTAATAAGGCCCTAAGCTCATCATCAAAATCCAATCCTACTGAATGCAATTGATTAGTGACAATATTAAATTCATTTAAATGATCATGCACAGATCCTCCTTCACTCATTTTCATGTTAAATAACCTTTTCATTAAGAATACCTTATTTGATGCTGATGGTTTCTCATACATCTTGGCCAACTTATCCATGACTCCCTTGGTAGTCTTTTCATCAGAGATGTTGAAGGCTACGGTGGCTCCCAAGCACAGCCTCACAGTACCCAATGCCTTTCTATCAAGGAGACTCCACTCCTCATCAGACATAGATGAAGGTCTCTTTGTTTCCCCCTCAAGAGGTAAGTAAAGATCCTTCTGGTACAAGTAATCCTCCATCTGCATCTTCCAGAATTGAAAGTTCTGGCCATTGAATTTTTGAACTCTAAACCTCCCTTCTTCCGCCATTGCTCCCACTTGATCCAAAAATTCTCCTTCTGTCAAGTGCACCCAACAAAACAACCGCTCTGATACCACTTGTTAGAGTAAATCACTATATAAAATATATTTATATAGAAAAGCAATTATAGTGTTTCAAACTTTAACGACAGAATTAAAGAAAAATTAGACAAACACACACAGAAGAAGAGACAACGATTTTAACGTGGTTCACCCAATGTGGGTTACATCCACCGAGAATTTTCAGTCCTTCACTTTCTCAATCCAAGCAATAGAGGGTTACAACCTACAACAAACATCTGCTGTAATTTCCTCTCTATATTTCCAAGGAATCAACACAGTAATTTTCATTGTCATAATCATCTCTGTTTTTCCTCACAACTATATATAAGAAAAAAATAGAAAAAACAAACTGCTTTTCTTAATACATTCCAAGATTAACATTGAGTTCCCAACATCTAATTTTGGGATAAAAACAAAAAAACTTTCCCTGGTTGTCCTGTTGTAAATCCGAAAACTTTCTCTGGTAGACTAATAGACTGTAAATCTAGAAACTTTCCCTGCCCGTCCTGCAATAAATCCGAAACTTTCTCTCGTTTAGCCTCCTCATAATTAGGCTCCATTCCTAACAATCTCCCACTTGGAGACTAATTCCATTGCACCATACTGCAACCAAGGACTCAAAAATTCTCATCATGGCCTCTTATTCCTTAAGGCCAACTGAAGTTGAGCAAAAGCTCAACTTTTCTCTTGACACCACTTTTGTAAGCATATCAGCAGGATTTTGTGATGTGTGAACCTTCCCTAATTTCAAAGATCCATCTTCCACTACTGATCTAATGAAATGATACCTGAGTTTGATGTGTTTAGTTTTTGAATGGAATGCTGAATTCTTTGCAAGGTGTATAGCACTCTGGCTATCACTCCACAACCTATTATCCTCTTGCTTCTTCCCAGCTTCTTCCATTAGTCCTTGCAACCAAACCATCTCTTTGCTTGCTTCGTAGCAAGCAACATATTCAGCTTCAGTGGTTGAAAGGGCAACTACGTGTTGGAGTTTAGAAATCCAACTAACCGCTCCTCCTCCTATAGTAAATATGTAGCCAGTAGTGCTCCTTCCACCATCAAGATCACCTGCCATATCAGAATCTACAAAACCTTTCAAGCATATATTAGAGCCTCCAAAATTCAAAGAATAATTTGAAGTTCCTCTCAAGTACCTGAGTATCCATTTTACCGCTTGCCAATGTCCTTTTCCCTGGATTACTCATAAATCTACTCACTACTCCCACTGCATGGGCAATATCTGGTCTTGTACAAACCATTGCATACATCAAGCTTCCAATCGCTGATGCATAGGGAACCTTAGCCATATGCTCTTGTTCCTTTTGTGTCTTGGGACACAAATCTTTGGTGAGTTTGAAATGCTTTGCCAATGGAGTAGCAACAGACTTTGCATTGTTCATGTTGAATCTCTTAAGCACTTTTTCAATGTATTTTGCTTGTGATAATTTCAGAGTGTGACTCTCCTTGTCTCTTGTTATCCTCATACCAAGGATTTGTTTGGCTTCTCCCAAATCCTTCATGGCAAAGGATTTAGCCAACTTCTTCTTGAGCATGTTTATATCTTGCATATTTGTTCCTGCAACTAACATGTCATCCACATACAATAGCAAAATAACATAGTTACCATTTCCAGTTTGCTTAAAATATACACAATGATCACTTTGACATCTTTCAAACCTTTGATTAGCCATGAACTTATCAAATTTTAAATACCACTTGTCTAGGAGCTTGTTTTAACCCATACAAGCTCTTTTTCGGTTTACATACCCAATCCTCTTTACCTTTCACCCGAAAGCCTTCTCGGTTGGTGCATATAAATTTCCTCCTCCAAATCACCATGAAGAAATGCTGTCTTCACATCCAATTGCTCCAGAAACAAATTTTCTATAGCTACAAGACTCAAAATAGCTCTAATAGAGGTCATTTTTACAACTCGGAGAAAAAATCTCATCAAAATCAATACCTTTTTTTTGAGCGAATCCCTTGACCACTAGTCTTGCTTTGTATCTCTTATGCCCTTCATTCTCCTCTTTAATCTTGTACACCCATTTATTGGTCAAAGCTCTTTTACCTTTGGGTAGCTCAACCAAATCCCAAGTTTGGTTGTGAAATAAAGAGTCCATTTCTTCATTCATTGCAAGCTCCCACTTATTCCTGGTATCCATATGTAATGCTTCCTGAAAACATTCTAGCTCACCAGCATCAGTATACAAAACATAATCAGAGAAACGTTGAGGAATTTTACTTATCCTGGTAGATCGTCTAACAACACTTTCTGGAGATTGAGGTGCTTGTTGTTGTTGCTGTACATTTTGATCTTCTACCACCTTTGGAGTTACCTTTTCTATGTGTCCATCAAGGTCTATGTATTCAGCATTTTCCTCTTTCTGTTTCTTTCCCTGCAACCGATCTTTATACAAGTTTTTTTCATTAAATATGACATCCCTACTTCTAATGACTTTTCGGTTATCACAATCCCATAATCTGTAACCCAAGCCATCAATACCGTAACCAATAAAATAGCACTTTTGGGCCTTAGCATCTAACTTATTTCTGTTCTCTTTGTCTATATGCATAAAAGCCTCACATCCAAATACCTTAAGGAAAGAATAATTTATTGGTTTACCTGTCCAAAGCTCTTCCGGAATTCCTCCATCCAAGGCACTAGACGGTCCTCTATTAATCAGATATACTGCAGTATCAACAACATGAGCCCATAAAAATAATGGTAAGCCTGCATGTATTCTCATGCTCCTAGCACGCTCCATGATGGTTCTATTCATTCTTTCTGCAACCCCATTTTCTTGAGGTGTTCTTGGAACTACCTTGATTCTTCTAATTCCATTTTTAGAACAAAACACATCAAATTCTCTACTGCAATATTCTCCACCATTATCCGACTTTAGACACTTTAACCTTTTTCCAGTTTCATTTTCAACTAATGCTTTCCAATTCTTAAAGGTATTAAAAACATCACTTTTATTCTTAATGCAATATATCCATGTTTTCCTTGTTGCATCATCAATAAAAAGTACATAGTAAGAGGAACCTCCAAGAGAAGTTACCTGAGCTGGGCCCCAAACATCTGAGTGCACAAGCTCCAATTTCTCTTTCTTCCTTTCCTTGCCATCCTTGAGAAATCTAACTCTCTTTGCTTTACCATAAACACAATCCTCACAGAATTCCAAATCAATCTCTTTTAACTTAGGCAATAACTTTCTTGAATGTAAAATTTCCATACCTTTTCCACTCATATGGCCAAGTCTTTGGTGCCACAAAGATGCACTCTCACCTGTAGAAACTAAATTCATGGAGCAAGGAGAAAAATCAGTAAGTAAATAAAGAGTACCTACCAATTTACCTCTAGCTACTATCAATGAACCTTTAGTAACTTTCCAAGCATTTTCTCCGAATGCAACCGTGTATCCTTCACCATCAAGCTTACTTGCCGATATAAGATTTCTCTTTAAATCTGGTATGTGTCTCACCTCTTTAAGAGCCCATTGACATCCATTTGGGGATTTAATCAAAATCTTTCCAATACCCACGATTTTACATGGTTGGTCATTTCCCAATAGAACCTCGTCCATAATCTCCAGAAACATAATCTATGAAGTATTCCTTATGTGAGGTAGCATGGAATGAAGCACCACTATCAATTACCCAATAATCACTATTTCTATCAAGAGATAAGATTAAAGCATCTTGTAGAATTTGTCCAATAATATTGGCTTCTGAAGTGTTACCATTATTATCATTACCTTCATTTCCATCACCCTTTCTTTGCCAACAATCCTTCTTGAGATGACCCTTTTTGCCACAATGCCAACACTGTAGCTTTCCTTTTCCACGTGATTTGGATCTCGCCTTTGGATTTGCCACGATGTGAACTCTTGCCTCTTTCTCTTCCTCTTCCTCTATTCTCAATAGTTAAGGCGGTGCTAGATGATTCTCCTGTGGTTTTTCTTCTCATGTCCTCACTGAGTATCACACCAACCACATCATCAAATTCTAATTTATTTGAACTCGAAGTAGAGTTACTTACCGCCATTACCAAATTGTTCCAACTTTTTGGAAGAGAGCATAAGATTAATAAGGCCCTAAGCTCATCATCAAAATCCAATCCTACTGAATGCAATTGATTAGTGACAGTATTAAATTCATTTAAATGATCATGCACAGATCCTCCTTCACTCATTTTCATGTTAAATAACCTTTTCATTAAGAATACCTTATTTGATGCCGATGGTTTCTCATACATCTTGGCCAACTTATCCATGACTCCCTTGGTAGTCTTTTCATCGGAGATGTTGAAGGCTACGGTGGCTCCCAAGCACAGCCTCACAATACCCAATGCCTTTCTATCAAGGAGACTCCACTCCTCATCGGACATAGATGAAGGTCTCTCTCGTTTCCCCCTCAAGAGGTAAGTAAAGATCCTTCTGGTACAAGTAATCCTCCATCTGCATCTTCCAGAATTGAAAGTTCTGGCCATTGAATTTTTGAACTCTAAACCTCCCTTCTTCCGCCATTGCTCCCACTTGATCCAAAAATTCTCCTTCTGTCAAGTGCACCCAACAAAACAACCGCTCTGATACCACTTGTTAGAGTAAATCACTATATAAAAAATTATATAGAAAAGCAATTATAGTGTTTCAAACTTTAACGACAGAATTAAAGAAAAATAAGACAAACACACACAAAAGAAGAGACAACGATTTTAACGTGGTTCACCCAATGTGGGTTACATCCACCGAGAATTTTCAGTCCTTCATTTTCTCAATCCAAGCAATAGAGGGTTACAACCTACAACAAACATCTGCTGTAATTTCCTCTCTATATTTCCAAGGAATCAACACAAGTAATTTTCTTTGTCATAGTATTCTCTTGTTTTTCCTCACAACTATATATAAGAAAAAAACAGAAAAACAAACTGCTTTTCTTAATACATTCCAAGATTAACATTGAGTTCCCAACATCTAATTTTGGGATAAAAACAAAAAAACTTTCCCTGGTTGTCCTGTTGTAAATCCGAAAACTTTCTCTGGTAGACTAACAGATCGTAAATCTGGAAACTTTCCCTGCCCGTCCTGCAATAAATCCAGAAACTTTCTCTGTTTAGCCTCCTCATAATTAGGCTCCATTCCTAACATATTTAACTAAATAATTATAATAATGCGAATTTCATATCCTTAAATGTTTATAAACATGATGCTTAATACATATCCTCAAATGAAAAAATATTATATAATATTTATCTATTTTATAAAATGTTTAAAGGACCTATATTATGTTCATTGGACTATCTAGTCATGACATGTGCAACATATATTTTTTAAGAGAATTTCTCATAAAATGACTCGACATTCTATCTAATAGGAAAAGAAAATTTAGTCAAAGAAAAATGAGTTTTGCTTTAGTTTTACATGTATTTGTTGATTAATTATTTTATCATTAACCAAGAGAATAATATTTATTTATCCTATAAGATTAATTTTCGGATTTGATGATGCACACCATCAATAATCATGTTCATTCCTTATATAATTAAAATATCTATTAAATGTTAGTGCCTTAGTCCTTTGGCATTTTCTGATTTCTAGTGACCTTCCCATTGGGTACCTATATTTTATGGTGCGTGTTGCCCCTTTGTATCTTTTCTCTCTGATTTAATTCAACTTTTTCATTTGAAAAAAAAATTAAAATATCTAGTAAGATTTATTGATTTTTATTAGAAACATAATGAGCATCTTTTGCAATCATCACATGAAGTTTTTTTTTATCATTCTATTTATTTTTCATTATTTATACCAAATTTTCAGTTTCTTCTTTGAAACTTCAAAATTAACATAAGTAAAAAAATAAAAATATAATCTCAACTTCTATTATATAATATTAAAATATAATTTATCCGCCCATGTAGAGGAGTTGGAGAGCAAGTGGGTAGTTAAACCTCTCTAGTTGCTGAGAGGCCCAGGTTCAAATCTCTCGCCTCACATGTTGCGGATATGTTATGTAATGGTTCCCTCGTGGTCACAGTCTGTTTACCCCTTGTGGCCACCACCAAAAAAAAAAAATATATTAAAATATAATTTATTTTAAAATTATTTTAAAAGTATAATCCATCTAATAATATCACTAAGAACTAAATCTTGTAAATACAAAATCCTGTTTGACCCACTTTCATGATCCGATCACTCATACACCTACATAAAATGCATATAGAACATAAGTGCATTTTGTATGTCCTATCATTCTAGAGTAGTGGGGTAGGTGTAATTTATATTTTTTTCTTATATTCCTATGAGTAAGTGATTTGGGTTAGAAGTGGACTCTTATAATTACAACTTGTTGGAGACTTATTGGATACTTTTAATATTGAATAAAGGGAATATAACACATCATAAGTATTAAAGACTATAACAATCGATATATGAATATTAATGGTTTATATTTAGATGTAAAAAAATCTCACCTTTAGAATACATTTAGACCTTATATCCAATTGTAGGGTCTTTAATACATGAAAATTAATAATATTTATTATTTATAGATATAATATTAGAAAGACAAATCATGCAAAAAGAATAGTTTAAGAAGACAAAAAAAAAATCTATTTTTAATTCTCTAATGCACAAATAAAATAAATTTACAAATAACTCTATAAAATTTTGCATCTTTTATAATTTACAAGTTTGTGGCTTAAAAATAAGATATCTATTATTTACCAAATAATTAAACTTTGAATATGTTTTATCAAATAATATAAACTAATCAGAGCTCATGATGTGAACAGTAGAAAGCTAAGGCAAATACTTCCTCAGTATAATTCAAGAGAGAGCTTTCTACTCTATGTCCATATCCATTGTTGTTGAATGGTTATGACAATGAAAATTATAGGAATCCCTATTACGACGAACATGATCTTTACACATGCACTGAGGAGATGAAGTTGTATTGATATGATCTTCACGGTTTTTTGAATTGGTTAGAGAGCAACCATTGTTCACTCATTTGCTCCCTGGTATTTACTTGTGGAATCTCTGTTGAATAAGAGAAATATGTCTGTGTCATATCAAATGATTGAATACTTCTCATAATACCTTGATTAGGAAGGGCATTTGAGAAAACAGAAACTATGTTTGGGTTTGATGGGCGTGGTTGATTTTGGTATTGTGGTGGTAGACACAGAGTCACAGCATCGACAATCAAGTTCATTCTCTACATATTTGAATATGTCTGCTACCGTTAATGTTGAGCCATGATCCAGGGTTCTTTCTCTCAATGTTGACTCATCCAGCATCCATCAATGCACAAAAGAGTTCTTACAGAGCTCATAGGGATCAGATACGACTCAAAACATATGAGAATGCTTTCTACTATGCACACATGCATTCCAAAAAATTTTAATGGAAAACACCCCCAAAACAAAAACTCCATTATCTCCTATCCCGAGATAAATACCGAGTTAACTTATCATCATGTTTTCCCTTTTCATTTTCTACCCCATTTTCCAGGTAATAGTTTCATAAATAAGAGCCTCACTCATTAAAGTTTTATTTTCAACAATATGTCATTAAGTAAACTTTACTCCTACGTTTACAAACAATCGACACTGAAGTTAAGCAATCATCTATTCTTAGCAAACTGTGTTTCCAATCATATATATTTTAATCTAAAACTCAACCAGCATAGCAACATTCGACTCGAAATCCACTAGGTTCTTCTGAGTCAATTTATCATGGCTTTTACACTTTTGATTCTTCCTGAACCATGCCACTTCCTAGCTTCAATGAGTCATAGTTTACACTGAAACATTTGTTAATTAGTTTACCCACTAATTCAGTTGTTTAACACAGAATGCACAAAAATATTTATGGTATCTTCTCATTGTTTTTGTTACGTACAAGCAAAATATGCTTAGAAGAGATCAAACCATCACCCTATCATTTTCATAAAACACAGTCATACAAAGATGCAACAATTTTCAAACTTATTCCAGTAAATTTGACTTGGTTTTCTCACCAATGTTTCTACCTTAAACATACCGCATCCATTTTAAAGTTTGCACAGCAAATTCAGTTTCTAGTTTTCATTAGACACAGTATGCATAGTTCACATTGTCATTTGTACACAACATGCATCATTTTCACATTCATTCAGAACGTAGCAATCATAGTAATCAAAAGGAATTCCCAACCTGTGTATTTCGCTTCCCAAAACTCTTCTCTTGGCTGGTCTCCCCTCTTCCAACTTTTCCCTCGTCATCCTCTCTTTTTCCATTCGTTCTCTTTTTTCTTTGATCCTCCTTTCTTCTTCCTTCCTCCTTTCGAAAACTTGGTAAACTATTTTCTTACTTACCCATGCGTAGTTCCAGGTTAGCAAGTTCTCTCCACAATCTCGTACCACCACCTTTTCATCATGGCGTTCTCAAAGAACCTCAACAATAATGATTTGATTCTACCGACTTTTCCATCCTTGATGCAACAATAGAACATAGCTAGTTTTTTGCATATTAAATAAAATAAGGCAAAGGTAAAGTCAGGAGCATACGTAGGGTCTAAAATGAATCAAGACTTTGGCCACCCATACACATAACGCTTGCCCAATGGCCACATAATTTCATCCTCTTTTAATATGAACATGGAGCAAATACAAAATATAAATTTACTCGTTTTACATAAAATTCCTTTCCTTTTATGAATAATAAAATAACCATTTACTTTTTATTTATTTTCTATTTTATAAAATTATCTTTCTATAGAATCATGAAAGAATAATCTCAAATATTCATTCAACAATTAAAGGGTGGCTCCCTTGATTAAGACATCTTCATCGCCTCCCTCTAAATACATAAGCTCACCTTATATAAAAATAAAACAAGGAACATTTAAAGTATTAAACATATACATGCATGTCCAAACAAACACTAACATGTTTTTCCAAGCTAGTGGCTCCCATCATCATTGCCACCACAAAACATGCCTCATTCCATGCAATCAAACAATACTCCAAACAATAGAACCCACGCAAAAATGCAATCTATTTTACCCCTAAATGATATGCAAGCACGAGTTTCCATGTGCTCGCGAGCTGAATCATCACTTCCCATACTTACCCTTTTCTGCTGACTTGTCACCTTTCATTATCTTTCTACAACTATCCTGCACTCACAGATGCTATCAGTAGTACCATGTTTCTCAAACATAGGTAAGTATACATATATATAAATATATATTTGCTTTCTTTCAATACTCAAGTGAGGAGGGTCACTACATCCTTCCCCACTAGAGACAAACACAGTCCCTATGTTTTTCAATTAGGCTATGCAAAAGAAATATTTTGTGCATTCATATATTTTACTTTTAACAAAAAGGAAAATGCTCAAATGAGTTCACTCTTTTTGTTTCAGCACTTAGCAATCATATTCATCATCATCATAGAATCACATCCCAAAATTAGTTTTGATTGACATACAATCACATCATAGATTATGCTAAGATGAAATCAGTTACACATACCCATCACGGTCCAAAGCTGCTCATTTAGCAATACCAAAATATTACAAGTCACTCTTCTCAGTAACATCCTTAATAAAGTTTGTACACACATCACAAAATTCATTAAAAAAATTTTTTTAATAAAGTTTATCATCTACTCAAACAAATAAGGAAATTATTGCTGCATTTCTACCACGTCTTCCCACATAGCATTTCTATCTGAGTAGTGGTCCCACTGGACCCAACATTGCTCGATACTTATTTTTCTCAAGTTCTTGGTTCAAAAACCAAGTACACGAATAGGTCGAACCTCAACCTTTAAGGGATCGATCATCTGCAAGTTGGAAACATCCAAAACATGAGTAGGATCATAAATATATTTTCTAAAGAGGGACACATGGAAGACATTATGGATCTTGGATAAGCTTGGCGGTAGAGCTAGTCTGTATGCAATAGGGCTTATCTTTTCTATGATCTCAAATGGACCCACATATCGAGGATCAAGTTTGGAAGATTTGATTGAAATTTTTGTTGGCTTAACTCTCAAGAATACTCGATCTCCCACCGAATATTCCCTCGAAGTTCTTTTGAGGTCCACGTAGCTCTTCTAGAGATCTACGACCTCCTTCAGCTTCTGCTGAATTATTTTTAATTGCTCTTCCATTTCCTTTATCATTTTTGGGTTGATCATTACCCGATCCTCCAGATTATCCCATGATAAGGGAATTATGCACCTTCTCCCATATAGGGCTTCGAAAGGTGCCATACCCAATGAGGCATGGTAACTATTGTTATATGCAAATTCTACTAGATAAAGATAGTCTTCCCACTTTGTATGTTGATCCATACAATACATTCGTAACATATCCTCAAGCACTTGATTCACCCTCTCAGTATGACCATATATTTCTGGGTGATATGCAATACTGATATTCAGCTTGGTCCCTAATGCTCGATGCAGAGCTTACCAAAATTTAGAAGTGAAATGAGAATCCCTATCAGAGATTATAACTTCTAGAAAACTATAGAGTCTTACCACTTCCCTGGAAAACTTACTTGCTATAGTTATTGCATCATCTTGCACATTACCTGGTATAAAATGTGCCACTTTCATTAATTTATCCATAATTACTAGAATCACATCATGCCTGAATCTCATTTTAGGCAACCCCACGATGAAATCCATTGATACTACTTGCCATTTCTATGTGGGTATCTCATGTGGATATAACTTTCCAGCTGGATGCAGATGTTCCACTTTTACCTTTTGATATTCCAAGCATTTGGCCACATAATTGGTAATATCTTTTTTCATACCAGGCTAGTAATATGCTTTCTTTAGACTCTCTCGCATCTTTGCACCACCTGGGTGCATAGAGTAGGGAGTGTTATGTGCCTCCCTAAGGATCATTTCCTTTAATCCCCCTAAGTTGGGTACCACCAATCTATTTCTGAAATAAAGTAGATCATATTTGAAAGCATAATTTGTATTCTTGCCCACTACTTGATTAGTCAAACCTATACACGTTTGACAATAATTATCTTTTGCTTACCACATTTTAATTTGATCTAACAGATCATACTGACATTTTTTCATTGTAGTTATACATCCTCTTCTACTCAAAGCATCAATGAATTTATTCTCTTTACCCTTAATGTATTCAATACCAAAATCATACTCTGCCAAGAACTCCATCCAACATCATTGTCTAGCATTTAGTAAGGGTTGAGAAAATATATACTTCAGACTTTGATGGTCTATCTTTAATTCAAATGGTTTCCCCAGAAGATAATGTCACCAAACTTTTAGTGCATGTACTACTACTGCCAGTTCTAAGTCATGAGTGGCATAATTGACTTCGTGCCTCTTGAGTTTTTGAGACTCATAAGCAATTACTGCATCACCTTGGGATAAAATTCCACCTATCCCCTCAATCGATGCATCCATACAAACTATAAATTGCTCATCGAGATTAGGTAATTGTAGGATTGGTGCATTCATCAACCTTTCCTTTAAAACTTGAAAAGCCTCCTCACACTGCTCGGTCCACCTGAAGCTTTTCCCTTTTCTCTGAAGGTTTGTAATGGGTTGAGCAATTCTTGAAAATCCTTTGATGAATCACCTATAATATCCTGCGAGTCCCATAAAACTTCGCACCTCAGTGACATTGGTAGGTGTTGGCCAATTAATGATTGCTTCAATTTTCTTAGGATCTACTGCAATTCCTTCAACCGAGACAATATGTCCAAGGTATTGCACTTGTGAGGTGTAGAACTCACATTTTGACAATTTTCCAAACAATTGATTCTTCCTAAGAATCCCAAGCACTATTCTCAAATGTTGATCATGTTCTTCCTTATTTTTGGAATAGACCAAAATATCATCCAAAAATATGAGTACAAACTTATCTAGCTGTTCCCTGAAAATGCTATTCATGAGATTCATGAAAGTGGTTGGAGCATTGGTCAATCCGAAAGGTAAGACTATAAACTCAAAATATCCATACCTTGTTCTAAATGTTGTTTTAGAAGTATCTTCCTCCTGAATCCTAAGTTGATGATATCCGATCTCAGATCTATTTTAGAAAATATGGTTGCACCTCTCAATTGATCAAATAAATCATCAATCCTTGGTAATGAGTACCTATTTTTGATAGTAACTTTATTCAGCATATGATAGTCTATGCACATTCTTAAGGTACCATATTTATTTTTAACAAATAGGATAGGAGCTCCCCATGGTGATACACTAGGTTTTATTAACCCTTTTTCAAGCAAATCTTGCAGTTGTATTTTTAACTCTTGTAACTCTATAGGGGTCATTCTATATGGTGACCTTGCAATTGGTGCTGCATCTGGTAACAATTCAATTGAAAAATCAAATTCCCTCCATGGAGGTAATCCTAGAAGTTCCTCAGGGAATACATCCTTAAATGCACTTAACACCGGGAATCTCTGAAAGAGATCTGATTCTTTCTCAAGATCTTCTCTTCTATTCATTTTTACTATGAAGATCATGCCCTTCTTCTTAATAATATTTTTAAGTTGCATTGCAGACACTAGATGAGGTTTTACTTCCCTCCATCCACAACTAATTCTAATCCTTTGAGTAGATTCATCCACAAATTCTACCCATATTTCTTCAAAGTTCAAAAGAGCTTTATGTACCTTCAACCAATCAATCCCCAAAATGATATCAAATGCATGCAAAGGTGCTACATATAGATGCCAATTGATTTTTCCTTGTGGAAAGGAAATGTGGGAATCAAAGAGACATTGGTTTACATGGTGAGTTTACCCTGATCCATACTCTACCTTCCAACCATTTTCCAAGAATCCAGGTCTAACAGGAAAATCCCTCACTAATATAGTTGATATAAAACTATCAGTTGACCCACTATCAATCAAAATTTGTACATTCTTACCAAAAATTTTACCATTTAATAAGAAAGGAGTAATTTGTCCATTGAGTTCAGAACTACCTGTGGCTGCATAGATCCTATGGCCAGCTTCCTCTGGAGCCTTTGGTGGTAGATCAGCTCTATGGGGATATTTGTTAGCATAATGAGCTCCTTTACACACCCAGCATCCACTTGGTGGAGCTCTATTGCCTCTATTATTGTTTTCATTTCTATTCACAGGTGTAGTTTCCCTATCTCTTCCTTGACCTACTGGTTTTTGGTCCTATTTCTTGGGAAACTCTTTGGCATCTTTCCTGTATTTACTCCCTTGATAATTGGATTTT
The DNA here is from genome assembly GCA_028583015.1 of Wollemia nobilis. Taxonomy (NCBI): domain Eukaryota; kingdom Viridiplantae; phylum Streptophyta; class Pinopsida; order Araucariales; family Araucariaceae; genus Wollemia; species Wollemia nobilis. The sequence continues at coordinate 2,559,537 of JAQPPZ010000232.1, forward strand.
TTTTTGCCACCTTGCTTGTTCTGATCTCCTCCTTTAGGTTTCTTGTTTTGTTCCTTTTCCCATTTCATGAAACCAACACTTTTTCATTTCCTAAGCTCATATTTTTCTTTTTTGGATAACTTTTGGTAATTGAAATATGCTTTTCTCATCTCTTTATTAGCTTCCTCCTTTCTGGATAAATCAAAAGTAGTCAGAAAATTGATGGGATTATGCATGTTTACCACCATCATAATTCTAGGATGTAATCCCAGAATAAATTTTTGAGTTTTCATTTCCTCATTACTTTCATATTGGGTTGCATACTTCAGTAACTGTATGAATTTTTGGTGATATTCTTGAACCGACATAATCTCCTGCCTCAAGTTTGAAAATTCCCCAAAATTTTCCACATAATATTGTCTTGTTAGGAATCTATCTCTGAATTCCTTAATGAACTCTTCCCATTTGAGGTCTGCAGCCTCAACCTCATGTCCTTTCTTGTATGACTTCCACCAATCCAGGGCTACTTCGATCATATTCATAACTGCTAAAGCACTTTTGGATTCAGAGGATAGGTCCACCAGAGAGAAGTAGGATTCTAGTTCACTTATCCAATTCTCAATGGACTCTCCATCATCTTTACCATTAAACTTAGATATTACAATTTTCTTTAAATTCCTATCCAATTCTTTACTCACTCTTGCCCTTCCAGCTCTAGATCCCTCAGGTTCTTCTGGCACTTCCCTTATCCTACCTAATCTAGATTCTCTTTCTCTAGAAAAGTCCTCTATGGCTCATTGTTGTTGGGCAATAAGTTCCTGTTGTTGGGCCATGTGAGTTTTTTATTGGGCCATTTATTTCCTTTGATTTTCCATTTGTACTTGTAATGTTTTAACCATTTTTGCAAGGTTCCCCTCTTCCTCACCAGTTTCATTCAGAGGAATCTCATGAACCCTTTTCTGCCTTCTTTCACGTTGGGGACCTTCTTTCCTTACATTTTTTCGTGGTCCTCTTACAGGTCTTTCAGTGGTTTCCTCCTCCCTACCTCCCATAGGATTTCCCGAGGACCCTCCTCTCAACATTCATGCCATTTGTCCTATAAGTGAAAGAGGTAGAATATTAGTTATCTTTAATTAATTTAATTCTCATGCAGAGTTCTACAACCTTAGAATCAGTTCTGCTCTGATACCATATGTAACAACCTAGGTCTGACTACTTACCTGGTTGACCAATAAAAGTAAATTCATTAGCTAGGATTTTTTTTAAAGGTTATCTCAAAGTCTCTAAAGTTACTCCTAGCTCACAAGGACAATTTTCAAACTATCTTCTTTTTAGATCATCCATTTTTTTGAACCAATTCAAACAATGTTGCACAGACATAACATACCACTTTTGAGTTCAGACTACTATAGACAGTCACCCAAGTGGATGAGATCGGCCAAATCCCATGGAGTTACCATTCAGTGAAAATAGATACCCTCATTTATCATCTACATGTTCTAGCATGAGGTCTGATTCATGGTAAGGGTTGTCCCCTAGGGCCCATAACACCTAGAGGGTGGATGCCTTTTTCCCTAAATTCTTTATACCAAACCTTCGACATTCTAGTCGACTTGTTCCTTAACGGTATAAAAGAATATGGTGTGTTTATGTCTCTGTGACTAACTAGTGAATCCCATTTACCTGGATCCCTATTAGTGCCATGTCATTTCCTTGACCTTGGACTTCATTTCACAAACTCATTACAACTCACAAAGGTTTATCCCATTCCAAACCCTGTGGCTATACTAAGCTAAGTTCAATGAGTAAGGAATTTATCACTGTGCCCTTTGAATACAACCTAGGAAGGATATCCCATACCACCTTTCCATCCAGTCCTAACCTAATCATTTATCGACCAATTCTGTCAGTCAACAGTTGTATTGAAGATTATTGTGTGCATACCCACACCTCAACATTATGGATGATTCTTTAATCACATTCTCAGGATAACCACCCAAGACTCTAGTTAAAGTTGTACTACTCTCAACTTATCTACTAAACTACCTTTAATAGAAAGCTCTCTAATTTATTTAAAATAACACATTTGGCATTAAAGCACAAGTATTAACTATACTTTGGGTACACTATTGTTTGAAAATATTTCTTCCACAGCCAGATGTCCACATCAACAAAGTGGGTTCAATCAAAAGAAATATAAATTAATTCAATTCTACTTTGTACATTCTCTAAAGTGTCCAAGCATTCTACCCTCACTCAAGGGTCAAATTCTCAACAACGAAGTTTTTTCTATGTTTTCCAAAAGCCATATTATGAAAGGCTTTCCCATGGTTTTATTCTTTATTTTATAATCTTATACATGGTACTGGAAATTTTTATGCATTCAAATGACTTCCATTATTTATCAATCACTCTAGTCTACCACAAACATTAAGAAACTAATTGCATCATCCAACATAAAGTCATAATATAAGGAAGTGTATTATAACATCAACCTTTTAAAAAACTAATTACAAATATTTCAAAGCACCAATGTTCAGTTTGACGTCACTAAGACCAATTATATAAACTTATTTTTAAAATAAATACAAGAGGGCTTTGCCCATTTTTACAACAGACAACACAATTATTGCTAACAGAATCAACAACCAACTTTTAGATTCTAGACCCACTATATATTTTTAATGGTTCTTCCACCCGAGTCTTCGCTTTTAGCAAGCAAGAACACTACCTACTATCTGGCCAGGTTTTGATGTTGTCGATCCGAACTGGTCCATGATCCAGGGTTCTTTCTCTCAATGTTGACTCATCCAATGTCCATCAATGCACAAAAGAGTTCTTACAAAACTCATAGGGATCAGATATGACTCAAAACAGATGAGAATGCTTTCTACTATGCACACATGCATTCAAAAAATTTAATGGAAAACACCCCCAAAACAAAAACTCCATTATCTCCTATCCCGAGATAAATACCGAGTTAACTTATCATCATGTTTTCCTTTTTATTTTCTACCCCATTTTCCAGGTAACAATTTCATAAATAAAAGCCTCACTCATTAAAGTTTTATTTTCAACAATATATCATTAAGTAAACTTTACTCCTATGTTTACAAACAATCAATATTGAAGTTAAGCAATCATCTATTCTTAGCAAACTATGTTTCCAATCATATATATTTTAATCTAAAACTCAACCAACATAGCAACATTCAATTCAAAATCAACTAGTTTCTTCTGAGTCAATTTGTCATGGCTTTTACACTTTTGATTCTTCCTGAACCATACCACTTTCTAGCTTCAATGAGTCATAGTTTACACTAAAATATTTGTTAATTAGTTTACCCACTAATTCAATTGTTTAACATAGAATACACAAAAATATTTATGGTATCTTCTCATTGTTTCTATTACGTACAAGAAAAATATGCTTAGAAGAGATCAAACCATCACCCTATCATTTTCATAAAACATAGTCATACAAAGACGCAACAATTTTCAAACTTATTCTAGTAAATTTGACTTGGTTTTCTCACCAATGTTTCTACCTTAAACATGTTGCATCCATTTTAAAGTTTGCATAACAAATTCAGTTTCTAGTTTTCATTAGACATAGTATGCATAGTTCACATTGTCATTTGTACACAACATGCATCATTTTCACATTCATTCAAAACGTAGCAATCATAGTAATCAAAAGGAATTCCCAACCTGTGTATTTCGCTTCCTGAAACTCTTCTCTTTGCTAGTCTCCCCTCTTCCAAATTTTCCCATCGTCACTTCCTCTCTTTTTTCTTCCCTTTTTTTTTGATCCTCCTTTCTTCTTCCTTCCTCCTTCCAAAAACTTGGTAAACTATTTTCTTACTTACCCATGCATAGTGCCAGGTTAGCAAGTTCTCTCCACAATCTCGTACCACCACCTTTTCATCATGGCATTCTTAAAGAACCTCAACAATAATGATTTGATTCTGCCAACTTTTCCATCCTTGATGCAGCAATAGAACATAGCTAGTTTTTTGCATATTAAATAAAATAAGGCAAAGGTAAAGTCAAGAGCATACGTAGGGTCTAAAACGAATCAAGACTTTGGCCATCCATACACATAACGCTTGCCCAGTGGCCACATAATTTCATCATCTTTTAATACGAACATGGAGCAAATACAAAATACAATTTACTCATTTTACATAAAATTCCTTTCCTTTTCTGAATAATAAAATAACCATTTACCTTTATTTATTTTCTATTTTATAAAATTATCTTTCTATAGAATCATGAAAGAATAATCTCAAATCTTCATTCAACAATTAAAGGGTGGCTCCCTTGATTAAGACATCTTCATCGCCTCCCTCTAAATACATAAGCTCACCTTATATAAAAATAAAACAAGGAATATTTAAAGTATTAAACATATACATGCATGTCCAAACAAACACTAACATGTTTTTCCAAGCTAGTGGCTCCCATCATCATTGCCACCACAAAACATACCTCATTCCATGCAATCAAACAATACTCCAAACAATAGAACCCATGCAAAAATGCAATCTATTTTACCCCTAAATGATATGCAAGCATGAGTTTCCATGTGCTCGTGAGCCGAATCATCACTTCCCATACTTACCCTTTTCTGCTGACTTGTCACCTTTCATTATCTTTCTGCAATTGTCCTGCACTCACAGATGCTATCAGTAGTACCATGTTTCTCAAACATAGGTAAGTATACATATATATAAATATATATTTGCTTTCTTTCAATACTCGAGTGAGGAGGGTCACTACAGTGTTTACATTGTACTCCATTACAACCATTAATATCAGAAGTTCAATTGATACTCTAGTTGAGCTTGCCTAAGTTCTTAATATAGGTGAATATTATCACTTGAATGATTTGTAGTTCAATGCTTAGGTGTTTTGAATTTGGAAGTTTGGTCTATGTTGTTTCTTATTGAGTTTTATATTTAATCGATTACCAATTTTTATGTTCATTCTACTTTGTCTCATAGAGTTTAGAGTTTTGTTGAATTATCATGCTTAGAATTTATTTCATTTACCAAGTTTGGAGTTTGGCCTAACTTGTATCTTATCAATTTTAGAGTTTGTTTGACTTACCAGGTTTAGATTTGGTTAGCTTACTATATTTAATTTTGTTGACTTATCAAGTTTGGAGTTTGGTCTAGCTTATGTATTACAAAGCCTATAGTTTAGTTTAGATTTTAGTATTCTAAATTTAGTCTTTAGTGTTTCCATTAGAGAAAAAATGGAAATATATTTTAGAGATATTTATGGTTGGTAGAAAATCAACCAATAAAATTTAAATCCTTTTGTGGATTTTAGGGTTAACCACTAAATACAAAACCCTTTATATATGTGTGTGGTGCTCTATACACTCAATGAAAGTGGTGGTTACAATACATACAATATGCTAGTAATCCATACACTCAAAGAGAGTGGTGACTAGAGACATACAAATTGTGAATAGTATACATTTTGAATGTAGTTCAAGTGAGCACAATATTCATCATTATGTAGCCAACTCAATAAATATAAAGGCTAGTTACCCATGTAGTTTTGTGAGATGGAATGATGACCACATGATATTATCAGAGATGCATGTTTCATAAGAACTAAAAAGGCATGCATAGTTGTTATAATACCTATAGATGTAGGCTAATTGCCATAAGATTTTATGGGTATGCATATTTTGTATTAAGTCTAATGAGGGTTGCATTTAATTCTTACTGTTTGGAGTATGATACCTCCAAACATTGGTGTCTAGATATGGATGTTTCTTGTCTAAAATTTTATAACATTACACATTATCATTTGGTATTTGGCACTCATTTCCATAAATTGATGTCTTTGGTACTAGGTATATGGTGCTTGTTTTCTATATTTTGATACTTTAACACTTTGGTGTATGGTTTTTAGTGTTTTTTGTTCATAATTGATGCCTTTACTTTTTTGTACTTGGAATTTGGTGTGATAAGATCCATAGTGGTAGGTAGTTGGCAGTAAAACCTTATAAAGGTATGTTTATTTACAAGGCAATGACTAAACCTTGATTTTTATCTAATTTAGTCATTAAGAGGAGTATTAGTAAAAAAATTATTATTAGTTATGATAGGAACAATTGTTATAGATCATAAACATATTTGTTATTTTGGTAAGTTAGTTTAGATTTATGCTAACCAACATGAACTATAAACCAAATTATAAATCTCTCTATATTTATCATGTGTAAGATGACCTATATGGGTTATCAAGAGTTGTATTTTCTATGATATTGTATCCTAATTTATAGATATACTAACATTTTTAATAGATTTTATTCTTCAAATATTCTTAAACATAAATAATAATCTTATTTTTATACCACCATCTCTATAATTTCTCTAAATAACATTAATAATCTATGAATTCATCTCAATTATAATTTATTTTGATCTCTTTTATATGAAAATCTTAATCCTCATTAGAGTTTTGGTAAACTTCATATTATTATTTATTAAAGTTCATTTGCTTCTACGTGAATGGAACTTATTCTTCATATTTTCTAATAAAAGCCTAGAAAAATGCTCAAGGAATTCTTTCAATGCACCATTAGTATTATGCTTGATCAACCCAACTTCTAAATAATTATAATTATCAAGCAAAGTTTCACACCAAAGTTATTGTTTGTAGGCTTTATTCGTGTGAATTTTGTGTAGACCTACCCTCCCATGCTAGATATGTGGTAGATCTGCTCTTCCATGCTAGATCTTAGGCTAGATCTACTCCTATTGTTGGGATTGCATCCTCTCTACTACATTATTGTAGCCTCTATAAGCTTATGGATCTGACCTACATGGATATTTTGTCTAGATTTGAGTTGTTATGGGTCTTTTTGGTCATGTTGCTATAGTTTCACATTATATCTACTATTTACAAGCTTCATTATTGCTATATCTCATGTAGATCTATCCTCCTATGCCAGATCTATGGTATATATTCTCTATTATACCATATCTACTCCCATTGCTAGATTTGCACCCTTCTTACTGCATTATTATAGTCTCTCTAGGCTTCTATATCTAACCTTCATGGACATTTAATCTGGCTATGAGTAGTTACAGGTTTGTTTGGACCTATTGCTATAGTTTCACACCAGATCTATTATTTATAGGCTTTATTCATTCTAGATATGGTGTAGATCTACCCTTCCAAACTAGATCTAAGGAAAATCTACTTTCCCATGCCATATCTAAGGCCAGATCTACTCTCATTGCTAGGATAGCATCCTTCCCATCTAGTGTGTTATTATTACCTCTGTAGGCTTCCCTAGGATTTGATCTATGTTCTATCCATCACATATTGCAATATCTTCTTGTGCACTTTAGACTATATTTATGAAATCCTCCATAAATAATTGTAGCAATTGCCTCAATACCACTAGTAGTATGTCATCTGACACTATGCGATCAATGAAAGCCTTAGCATTCTGAACATGATTGTTGGATAGAATGGATGCATTTATAAGTTTGTACTGCTTAATTTTTTACCTCTAATCAATAATGGCTACCATAAATTATAAAGGATTCACGATTTCACCCACCATTTCCTCAGTCTGCTATTTTCATCCAACTTTATTGCTAATTTTATTCCCTCAAAATTTGTAAAATGTAAAAAAAATGACTAGTTATTAGTAAGAAAATGTACCTTCAGTGTCTCCTAAGAAATATCCTTGGATTACGTTAATGAATCACTAGTTGTGCTAGACCATTTTTTTAACATAGTGAATAATGTATAGCTATGTGTCACAATTGTAGCATCAAACTAAAACTATACTATTATCAACATAACATCAATTAAAGTTTCTTATCTTAATTTATTACTTCCATGGAATCATATTTTATATTAATAAAGAATGATAAGTAGGATTGTCAATTCTAGATTTATGAAGAAAATGTTGATACATGATAAAAAGTAGTAGTGATTAGTCAAAACGTTTACTTGCCAATTAGTCAAATATTGATCATCTCTTAATAGATTCTAAAAATCTAAATCAATCTACATTGGATAAAATATGCAAATAATGTTCTAACAGCATATTTTGGATCTCTTGTTGTTTTTTAATGATTTTACCCTTCACCAATATATAATTTACAAATTATATATTATCATTTACAATATATAGTGAGGCTAAAAAAATATAAAATAACGATTATTGATAGTGCACTTAAGTCTGTTTTTCATAAATATAGACTATCCAGTATGAAGTTCCATGTCATGAATTATCTAGAAAGAAGTGATTTTAGACAATATCACTCATTCACAACATCAAAATTTAACAAATTATATAATTTATTGGACCATATATGAAAAATATATCACCACTCCTTTACGCTTTTCCAAGTAACGGACATTGACCTCTCTTATTGCCCCATATCCATAACCATGCTAGAACAATGGGCTATGAGGATAACTAACTAGACTAACAAAAATTTTGATCCATGTTGCCTAATATCTATGCCTATCCTTCTATTTTGTATGTGGGTACCTATAGTCTGATATCATACGCAGATACATTCCTTATTTTAGTGTCATTTTGATGGTGAAATAATACAATCTAAAATATATATTTCACAAACATACTAAACAAAATCTAAATTAAGTAGACCTTAGGATAAAATCAATGAAAAAATATATTCTACACAAGAAAGGACCTCTTTAGTAAAATACATGGAGTATATTTTGATGTGTTTTCATATATGTAACTAAATAATTATCATAATGAGAATTTCATATCCTTAAATTTTTATAAACTTGATGCTTAATACATATCCTCAAATGAAAATCATTATTATATAATATTTATTTATTTTATAAAATGTTTAAAGGACCTATATTATGTTCATTGGACTATCTAGTCATGACATGTGCAACATATATTTTTAAAGAGAAGTTCCCATAAAATGACTGGACATTCTATCTAATAGGAAAAGAAAATTTAGTCAAATAAATATGGGTTTAGCTTTAGTTTTACATGTATATTTTTATTATAGAGATTACTATTTATTTATCCTATAAGATTAATTTTGGGATTTTATGATACACGCCATCAATAATTATGTTCATTCCTTATATAATTAAAATATCTGGTAAATGTTAGTACCTTAGTCCTTTGGTGCTTTCTAATTTCCAGTGATCTTCCCGGTGTCTTTTCTATGTTGGGGACCTATGTTTTATAATGTTTGTTACTCTGGGGACCTATATTTTATGTTGCCTATTGCTCCTTTGTATCTTTTCTCTCTGATTTAATTTAACTTTTTCTTTTAAAAATAAAAATTAAAATATCTAGTAAGAATTATTGATTTTTATTAGAAACATAAACCTAAGAGACATAATGGGTATCTTTTGCAATCATCACATGAAGTTATTTTATCATTCTATTTTTTTCATTATTTATGCAAATTTTTCAATTTCTTATCAAACACTTCAAAATTGAAATAAGTAGAAAAATAAAAATATAATCTCATCTTATATTATATATAGTATTAAAATATAATTTATTTTAAAAATGTTTTAAAAGTATAATCCATCTATTAATATCACCAAGAACTAAATCTTGTAAATACATTCAGCCTGCGAGGAGACTTTTTGGCGGCAAAGTCTAGAGCTACCTGGCTAAAAGAAGGTGATGCCAACACAAGATTTTTTCATGCATCTACCTTAAGGAACAGAAGCCACAATAGAATTAAAGAACTTGTTAGAGATGATGGATCATCCCTTTCTAGTCCTAATGAGATCAGAAATGAAGCAGTTTCCTATTTTCGGAATCTTTTAGGAGAAGAACATTTCGCTTCTGCCTTAGCTTCAGAATCAATGCTTTACCATATTCCTCATTTAATTTTTGATGACTTGAATGGGGAGTTAATTAAGCCTTTCACGGATGAAGAAATCAAAGAGGCCCTCTTCTCAATGAACCCTGATAAAGCTCCAGGTCCAGACGGGTTTTCACCTTGTTTTTTTCAGGCTTTTTGGGATATTGTAGGTTTTGATGTATGTGCTACTATCAAGGAATTTCAGTCCACAAAGCATATTCCGAGAAGTTTTAACTCCACTTTTATTGCTTTAATCCTAAATATTCCTACTCCTAGATCTATGATGGACTTTAGACCTATTAGCCTTTGTAATGTTGTTTATAAAATTTTGACCAAGGCGATTGCAAATAGAATGAGGAAGATCCTTCCTATGTTTATTGATGTTTGTCAAGGCGGTTCAGTCCCTGGAAGGTCCATCCTTGATGGTGTCATAATAGTTCATGAAGCCCTCCATTCGGTAGTCCAGACTAAAAACCTGCTTTTGCTCTCAAGTTGGATATGAACAAGGCTTATGACCGCATAAACTGGAGTTTTGTTTCTGCCATTCTTCAGAAATTTGGTTTTCATCATGAATGGATCAAGCTTTTGGAAGGATGTTTTATGAAACCTTGGTTTTCAATCCTTGTTAATGGTGCTCCTGCTGGATACTTTCAAAGTAAAAGGGGCCTAAGGCAAGGTGACCCTATCTCTCCCATGTTGTTTATCATTGTGGTTGAAGCCCTTGGGAGGACAATCAAAGTCGCCTGTAATATTGGTCTTATTTCAGGAATTAAAGCATCATCACAAACACAGGCAGTTACACATGAGCAGTTTTGTGGATGATACTTTGTTGTTAACTCTTGCATCAGTTTTTGAGGCTAAGGTCATAAAACATATTCTAGAGCTATATGAGGATGTCAGGGGCAAAAGGTAAATTTTTCAAAGAGTAAAATTTATTTCTTTAACACTCCCATTCAGATGCAGATTAAGATTGCTAGGATTCTTGGATGCTCAGTGTCTACTCTTCCATCCACATACTTAGGCCTTCCTTTATTTACAGGCAGAGCTACTGATTCCATGTGGACTAATGTAATTGAAAGAATTCAGAGGAAGCTGGCTGGATGGAAAGGGAATTTGTTATCTCAAGCTGGCAAGGCAGTTCTCACCAGGTTTTCCATTCAAAGCATCCCTGTCTACTTTCTCTCTATTTTTAAAGCTCCTACAAGTGTCTACACTAAAATTGAACAAATCCAGAAGATGTTCCTATGGACTGGTTCTGAATCTAAGCAGCGCTTTCACTTGGTGTCCTGGGATAGGGTTTGCAAACCAAGGGAGTTTGGAGGTATTGGGCTAAGGAGAATACAACATTTAAACATGGCCCTCCTGGCCAAACAAGCATTGCGTCTTCTGACAAATGCAAATGCAGAATGGATTACTATAATCAGAAGAAAGTATTTGCAAGAAACTAAATTTTTAAGTTATTCCTTTCCTCCCAGGGGACAATTTTTTGGAAATCAATCCTTCAAACTAAAAACTTTCTAAGCAAAGGGCTACGTTGGAAACTGGGAAATGGAAGAAACATTGATTTCTGGGACCACAAATGGTTAAAGGACTATCCCCTCTCTGCAGACCCCATCCTTTCAACCCTTAGAGCTTGGACAATTGAATTTTTTGGTACCAAAGTTGCAGATTTTATTACTTTGTCAAACAATAGAAGGGTTTGGAAGCCAATAATGAACAATGATCTACCAGGGGCATCAATAATACTGGAGAATGAATTAAGACAGTCTTTACTCCCTTCTGGCATTCTTGAGGACCAACTTATCTGGGAAGCTTCAGACAATGGGGAATTTTCTGTCAAGACTGCTTATCTGATGCTTATTGATAATGATGAACCTACTTTCCCTCACTTGGAAGTTTGGCCCAAAAGCATTGTTTTGAAGGTTGGGTTTTTTGCATGGGTGGCCATCCAAAATAAGATCCTCACCATGGATAACTTAATAAAAAGATGTGTGACTATTGTTAATAGGTGTTATCTTTGTATGTCTGAGTGGGAGTCTATTGATCATTTGTTTCGGTATTGTAATTTTTCTGTCTCAATCTTGTTAGGTCTCGTTACAAGTGTTTCATATTTATTGGGTCCATCCTCAGTCCATCTTTGACTTATTTGTCCAAATGGCCTTCTCCCTTTTTGAATAGGCGTCTTAGGTATATGTGGAAGATCTGCCTTCATCACTACTTGTGGCAGATATGGTTGGAAAGGAATCGTCGGGCCTTCTTGGATAAGGTTTCTCAGTCATCCTCTCGTCCCGTCAAAAATTTTAGTATATGCTAATGAGAATGCTTGTTTTGTGCCTGCAGCATCTAGACCTCCAAATCATTTTGAAGCTTCATTAGGCCAGCCATTAAACTTACCTCTCACTGATGGCCTCAATCATCCTCAAGTCTGTCCTAGAACCATGATCTCATGGACCCCACCCCCCCTAGGGTGGATTAAGTTAAATTTTGATGGGGCATCTAGGGGCAACCCAGGTGAAGCTGGGGCTGGTGGCTTACTTAGAGACCACAAGGGTGAGGTGCTTGTAGCTTTTGTTGAACATCTTGGAGCTCAAACTAACAATGTGGTCAAGCGAGGGCGCTTTGGAGGAGCCTCAAGGTGGCAGATAATTATCCAGGGAAACGGTTGGTGGAAGGTGATTCTCTTATTATTATAAATCTTCTAAAGAACACTAAGAGAGCTCCTTGGAGATTTGATGACTACATCCACGAAGCAAGGGCTCTAATTCATGATCGACTCGAGGCCATAATTTTGCATACCTTCCGAGAAGCAAACATGGCAGCTCATAGGCTGGCAAATGAAGGCATTGTAGCAGCAAATTTGATCACGTGGACTGAAAATCTTCCTCATGCAGTCTCAATGGTGATAGATAATGAAAAATTTTAGATTGGAAGGCTCAAAGTGGATTTTGTCTTTGTTAGTTCTATTTTGCGTCTTTCTTTTCTGATGGCCATAATATTAGGCTTCCACAGTTTAGTTTGGTTGTATTCTATTGGAAGAGTAGGTCTTGGCCCTTTTTGTTGTCAGTTTAAACTTTCAGGGCTTGGCCTTTGTCCAGTTGGTCAGTGGACCCTATTTTGTAAAATGGTTTTGGGTCAACCAGTTAAAACCCGGTGTTAATCATAAATATTCTCTTACTTACCAAAAAAAAAAAATCTTGTAAATACATAATCCTTTTTGGTCCACTTTCATGATTTGATTAGTCATACACCTACATACAATAAAATGCATATAGAACATAAGTGTATTTTGTATGTCATATCATTCTATAGTAGTGGGTAGGTGTAATTTATATTCTTTTACTTATATTTATTTTTTGATTGATAGAGGGGTTTTGAAAGGCCCAAAAACCTTTTACAAAGAGAAACATAGGTGTGAACCCAACTGGGATCAACAATAAAATCTTAACAAAAAAAAAATTCATTTAGAAAAACCCAGCCAAACCATCCAAAAAGATAAAAAGGGAAACCTAACAGTTCCCAACAAACCTAGCAAACCTAGAAAATGAACAAGAGAAACTATCAAACCAAGCAAACCATGAACAAGAACTATGTAAACCAAAATATAAAACCATAACTGTCACTTGAACTAACATTGAATTGCATCTCATAATTCTCATGAGGAGATAAAGGACAAACAAAAAATGGAAAACACAGAAAAATTATACCTAATAATCGAAATGGATGGGCAAGAACTATCATAGTCGCAATGAAAATTGGACCTAAAAAGAGCTTTGATACTACTTGTTATGAACCTACTATTAAAAATAAATTCACTCACAAATATTGCAAATAAACATAAATACTTGAAACACAAATGAAGTGTAATGCTTCATAATTTGAATAAACAACCACAATGAATCCCACAAATGAATTAATAAATTCAATTCCTGCCACTTAAGGAGGGATCAGTCCTTTGGCCACTCAAAGATGGCTAATTCTCTTGTGAATATGCAAATAAATTATATTTATCATTGATTATTAAATGTAAATCAACCTAAATCTATAAATATGAATAAATCAACAAATCAATGAACAATTGGAAATATAGTCGACTAGCTATATTAGAGTTGTAACATGGCTCTCCTCCTCAAAAATCTGTGTCCTCAAAGCTGGAAATAACTCAAAAATACTTTCTGGTTCCCATGTAGCATCTTCTACTAGTAGGTCCTACCATTTGATTAGAAATTCTTTAATCTGGCAGGATCAAAGATGACGTGATCTGGTTTTCAATATTGCTTCTGGTGGAAGAGTTATACGTCTTTCATCTAGTATGGGAGCTCTGTCTGGAAGTGCACTTTTTGGCCAATCACTTTTTTGAGATAGGATACATGAAAACTGGATGTATAGGGGAGGAAGGTGGAAGCTCCAATTGATATGCTACTTCACCTATGCAACGAACTATCTTTTAGGGCCTATATAATTGAGGAGCCAACTTCTGACTGGTCTTGATCTTCAAGGAAAAATTCTTATAAGGTTGCAACCACAAGAAATCTATATCTCCTATATTAAATTATCATTCTGAATGATGTAAGTGATGTTGCTACTTCATATGATTTTGTACCTAAATCAAGTTGTCTTTAAGAATATTGAGCATTGATTGACGATGCTAGAACCAGTTATCAATTTGAGTTGTTTTAAAATATCCTAGAATATAATCTGATATTGCTGGTGGTTTTAACCTATACAATGCTTCAAATAGAGATATCTTGAAGGAAGAATGGAAAGAAGTGTTATACCACCATTTTGCTAATGAAAGCCATTGACTCCATTGATATTACTTATCTTGAGCAAAGCAACGTAGATAGGTATCCAGATATTTGTTAATAATTTTAGTTTGACCATCAATTTAAGGTTGGTATACAGAGGACAAAATTAATTTGGTACCATTGAGACAGAATAATTCTCTCTAGAAATTGCTAGTAAATATGGAATCACAATCAGTTGCAATAGTTTTGGACATGCCATGTAACTTGAAAATGGAGTCAATAAATACCTTGGCCACCTTGCTTGCTGAATATAGGTGTTGTAGAGCAATAAAGTGAGCATACTTGGAGAGATGATCCATAACTACAAAAATTATTGTCTTACCATCTGACTTGGGCATACCTTCAATAAATCCATTGATATGTGTTTCCACTAGTGGTGCAAAATTGGTAAGGATTGCAGAAGTCCTGGAGATTTGATTGTTTCACCTTTATTACGTTGGCATACTTTACATTCAACCACAAATGTAATGACATATGATTTTAATACTTTCCAATAAAAATATTGTTTCACCCTCTGATATGTTTTCAAGAATCCTAAGTGCCCTGCTGATGGAGATGAATGTGATTCTTCATGGATCATGGATTTAATAGTGGAACCCTATAGAATGTAAATAAGATCTTTCTTGCATAGCACCCCATCCATATATGAAAAATAAGGATGTTTTGATGATACTTTATTCATATCTTGAATAATTTGAGCAGCTTCAGTATCAACCAATCATTCTTCTTGAAGTTGAGAAACACATTGAGAACAAGGACTAAAAATAGTATTAATGGAGACTTTATCTCATATTTACGAGATAATACATTGGCTACCATATTTTATTTGTCCTTATTATACTCAATGATGAAATTATAACCCAATAGTTTGCTCATCCACTTGTTTTATTCAGGATAAGACGAAACATTGTTTAAGAAAGTGCTTAAGACTACTATATTCAGTTTTTATGATGAAGCAACTGTTGAGTAAATAATACCTCCATTTCTCGATGGCGTGTAAAATAGCAAAAATTTCTTTATCATATGTGGATCATCCCAAATTTTTTTCTAATAGTTGCTTCCTTTCGAAATCCAAGGGGTGATCATCTTGCATTAAAACTACACCAATTCATGTACTTGAAGTGTCACACTCGATGACAAAGGGTTTACTAAAATCTAGAGTAGCCAATGCTAGAGTAGAGTACATAGCTTATTTGAGTGCTTGGAATTCTCGAGAAGTAGCTTTGTTCCAAATAAATGTGTTCTTTTTTGTAAGTGTTGTGATAGGAGCTGCATTTATCCATAGTTGCAAATATTTTTTTTGTAATAACCTATAAGACCTATGAATCCCCTAAGTTTTTTGATAGTTTTAGGTAACGATCAATCTTGAATAGATTTAATTTTTTGTGGATCTACTTTGACTCCTTTGTGAGATACAATATGACCTAAGTATTCGACTTCTTGGACCCCAAAGGCACATTTGGATCTTTTAACAAAAAAAAATTCTTTCGTAGTAAATGTAGAACCTTATCAACATGGCTTAGGTGATATTTCCAAGTTTTGCTATAAATTAGGATATCATCAAAGAAAACTAGGAAAAAATTGTGAAGATATGGCCTAAATATGTGATTCATAAGGCTTTGAAAGGTTGATGGAGCATTAGTAAGACCGAAGGGTATGACTAGGAATTCATAATGACCTTCATGAGTGCAAAAAGTGATTTTAGGTATGTCTACTTCCCTCATCCAGATTTGGTGAAAACTAGAGTGAAGATCCAGTTTAGTGAAATAACTAGCACCATGTAATTCATCTAATAGGTCATCAATGACAGGGATAGGGAACTTATCTTTGATGGTAATTTTATTGAGAGGTAAAAAATTGAGACACATGCGCCATGAAGTATCCTTGCAATGAACCATTACTACTGGTGATGAATAAGGGCTAATTCTAGGATGAATGATGCCATGTTCTAACATTTCTTGAACCAGATTCTCTATTTTTATCTTTTGTGGTTGAGGATAATGGTAAGGATGAACATTAGGAGGAAGACTTCTAGGGACAATATGTATGGCATGGTCATGAGATCACTTGGGAGGTAGTCCTTTTTATTCGCTAAAGACTTCATCATATTTAGCCACAATATCTTGAAAATATTTTAAGGGAATTGTAGGAGTATCCAGTGCTTTAGCTTTCATGTACTTGATTTGAGCTATGAATTCATAGCCTCCCATATTTAATAACTTTTCCATGCAGTGTGAACTCACCACCTTGGATGGTGGATATTGAATTCCTTGGAGATGAATAGTCTTTCTATTCTCATTCCATTTGATATATAATTTTTAAAAATTAAAAGTAACATCATCTAGTTGTGATAACCATTCGATGCCCATAATAACATCTAAACTTCCTAGGTTCATAATGAAGAGAGTTCCTTGCCAAGTGTAATTTTCCATTTGGATTGAAACTAGAGATGTTTTGCCAATACATTGAGCATTTCCTCCATTTGCAATTAAAACTTAGAACTTATCTTGATTGGTCGTATTAATGTACAAGTTCAATGCTTTAGCAGTTTTGATATCAATAAAGTTATGTGTACTACCTGAATCAATTAACACATTAATACGCTTATGATGAGTTGTTAACCCCATAAGTTCATGTAGTAAGAGAGCAATTGTGTCATCCTCTGGTGTTGCTTCATTAGTATCTGCTGAGAGTTGTTCTATATTCATCGGTGACCCTTGCTGAGTTATATCTACTTCTTCTTCTTATTTATTTTTAAACTCTACATGAAAGTTTTGACGCATTGCACATGCTTGATATTTGGGATGATAAGTATGACATTTAAAGTAGAAAAATCTTGATGATTGTTCATTATTGCAAAGAAACGTGTTTATAGGACACGCCATATTGAAGTTTAGTTTCAATTACTTGAGCTATTATAGTAGCCTCATCTAGAGTACATGGATCATGAATGTTAACTTCTTTTTAGATTTTATCCTTGAGATCATGATGAAAAACAAACACCACTACTAGTGGGTTTAATTTATGAGTGTAATTAAGAAGACTTGTAAACTTTGATACATAATCTTCTACTGAACTGGTTTGCTTAAGATCCATGAGGCGGGCCATATATGATGAAGATGAACCCTTATCAAATATTTTAAGGAAAAATTCCTTAAATTCAGGCCATATAAGAGATCTGTTATGCTTATAGAGCTACCATAACAACCATTGATAAGCTTGGGTGCCTAGTCTACAAGATGCATATGCAACTCGACCAGTTTCCAAAATACGATATAAACGAAAAATACCATCCATCTTGGCTATCCAACCTCTGGGATCGTATCCTTCAAAAGTGGGTATGTTGGCATGGGGTACTTGAACATCATTAGGCTAAGTTAAGAATCAAGAGACATCCCCTACGGAGGGATCAAAATTGAAATAATATTTTGGGGGTACCAATGTCTGATGAGTATTCAATCATGGAGGGTTGATAATGGCTTGAGAAGCTTTATTATATAGGGATTTGTGTACCATATCTTTAATATAATTTAGTACTAAATACACCTAACCAAGGTCATCTACTTGTTGCTTAAGATATTCGCAGACACTGGAATCCAAACTAAGTGGAATTGTTTTGACAAGGTCTCTTTTAGGGGGAAAGCTTACTTGATTAAGGATATGGTCTCCTCTGTGAGAGTCTAGGTCATCTGGGTTGGATGAAGTGCTAATGTGATCTAGTGAAGGAGGAGTGACATTGTTATTATTTGGTGAAGCCATGAACCAGTGGTGAGGGTTGAAATTGTTAATTCTAAGAGGAGAGTTATGTCGCATACCTTTATTTCATGGATGTCTTATTTGTGAATTTAATGATCCTTCATTTGGATTATTGGTGCTTTGTAATATTTTATTTGGTCCTCTATTCCACTTGTAAGGAGTGGTTTGATCACTCATGCATTTTGAATTGGCAAAATAATTTTATCTTTTGTCATCACTAGCTGTAAAAAAATGTTTTCCCCACGACTAGTTCATAATTTGGTTTGAAACTGTCCAATCGCTAGTTTGATTTGAAATTGTCCCAATGACTAGTTCATAATTGTTTGAAATTGTCCCAATGACTAGTTTGGTTTGAAACTATCCCAATGGCTAGTTCACAAATTATCCCAAAAGTTATTTTGTATTTGAACCTATCCCAACAACTATTTTCAATGGTAACAGCTATTTCAGTTTCCAATTAACTAGGCAAAGGTCAGTGGATCGAAATACCAATCGAATACTGACACAAGAAGACAAAGGTTCATGTAGGCACTAAAGGCGAGGACCAGTGGGATACGAAGACATGAAGGCACAGACAAGTGGGCACTGAAGACAAATTCAAGTGGTGGATAACAACAATAGGAAACACTTGAAGGCACAAACAAGTGAGTGCTAAATATGGGGTAAGGGTAGATATCGACGATAGGAAACACTTGGCAACCAGCAGGATTGGATATGCACAAAGGAGAACAAATGAAGTAGGATGTGACCACCGATGGTGGTCAATGTGTAAAGTGTCCTTTGGTGCTAATAAACCAACTTAATATTGTAGATAAACAAATGTGGGACTAAAATATCCTCAGAAAACTATTATACGTGACATGCAAAACTTGGCTAAAATATTTTGGGTGAACCTTAGGTATTGCAAATAAATTTTATACGTGTTATAATCATGTTGGTGGAATTTTAGGGTTAAGAAATTTTTGTAGATGCCCTGTGATTTACATTTCTATGTGATTATTTCATCTCACGTATGCTTCCAAACAATGCTTTGATTTTTAACAATTGACGAATTTGTTCCAACGATTGACGGATTCAAATTTTTTTAATTTCTTTGACTACTAACTTCTAGTTAGTTCTATTGTGATGCTGCGGAGTGACGGATTCATTTTTTTTATTTCTTCGGCTACTAATGTCAATTACTTCTACTATGTTGCTACAAAAAGCTGTAATTACCTTCAATTGGTGGTAATACAAATTTGTAGTGCCCGTTAGGCTACTAACATCCAACCACTTATGTTGAGACACTATTGATAGTTATGATTTTCTTTGGTTGGTGGTAACACAAATTGGTAATAAAACAAGCAGAATCTTGATTGATGAATGACTGAACGTGACCATAATTTCCTTGCATGAATTGACCTAAAAATTTGGATATTAAACCTTAGAAATCTATTAGCAAAATTCCATCGTATTCCAATAAAAATTTGGTGCTTCCAAGTTCAACGGCTTTGATACCACTTGAAGCATAATGCTTTATAATTTGAATAAACAACCACAATGAATCCTGCGAATGAATTAATAAATCCAAATCCTACAACTTAAGAAGGGCTCAGTCCTTTGGCCATTCATAGATGGCTAAGTCTCTTGCGAATACATAAATGAATTATATTTATCATTGATGATTAAATGTAAATTGACCTACATCTATAGATATGAATAAATCAATAAATAATTGGAAATATAGTCGAATAGCTATATTGGAGTTGTAACACAAACTATTGCAATACAAAAATTAAGTGCAAAAATGAAATAATCTCACAAAGTAACACAATCATAGGCCTGTTTGAGGGGGCAACCTCCTTCAATACTTTCATTAATTTGAAAAAATACATTTGTACATGGATCCATATCTTTTAAAGATACACTTCATGCAACCCTAATCTAATGCTCAAAAGTTGGCTTACATGCAAAATGCTACTTGAGCTAGAATCTTCTACAAAATATCGATCACATCCTTAATAACGGTTATATGAAAGGGCCCCACTTATCTAGGTGTCTTACTTGCCACATACCATTACAAAGTATTACAAAATAACATTATAAATGGGCCCCCATTTTGGAAGTGGGTCACTACATGATCATATGAGAATTACAAAAATAATGTTAGGATGGGGTCCTAACATCACCACGTAGTGGTATTACAACAAAGCTTGGATTTTATCCATGTATTGCTTGGCAAGATTTGAATCCAGGTCTCCTCCTTTAATGTTGAGGAATCTAACCAGTTGAGCTAATGCCACTTGATTAGTAATTTCTTCTACTTTAATTGATATTAATATCACAATTATTTACCTAGACATTGGCAAATGTAATTTTTGTAAAGAATGTACTTTTTTTTCAAATGGTTATATGCAGTTGAAATCTACCCCACACATTAAATAATTTTAATAAGCCATATTATTCTGGTAGAATAATAAACTATAATATAAAGGGTCATCTTATTTTGAGAGTACTTAGAATAACATAAGAATTTAAACCTAAGTTGCATTCATATAATTGCATTCTATTTATTATCTAAATTATTTTTGACAAAAACCTCGTAAGATATATTGAATTTAAATCACATTGAATCTACTTATATTATATATTCAAATAAATTATATATATATATATATATAATTTATTTCCTTCCTAATTTTAACCTCAGATCTCCCATTTGGATTACACAATACTTCACCTTTAGGCCCATTCATGTTGATCCATAATGCATTCTTACTCTAAATAGTGTTCAATTTTTTTCTATTTTATATCTAATCAAAAAACTTATCTCCCTTCCAACATGAAATTCATACTTATGTTGATTGCATTGACATGAATAAACCATGTATAAAGAATTATTGCATTAAAAAATGTTATAGGTATATTTTCATTGGATCTTATTTAATCCATAATTCTCTTACATTTTTATTTTTCTTACTTATAAATATTATTAGAATTTCAATTAGATATATATGTGGTAGATTTTCTAATTAATTCTATGTAGATTCTATAGCGGTTCAATCATATATAAATATAAAAACATGATACTTCATCTTAGGTCACTATATACTTTATATTATGTGATAGATTATACTTTGTTAATTACTATTTAAAAAAAATTATTAGTAGTTATGATAGTAACAACTACTTTTTTCTTGCATGTGAAATATACATTTTATGTTTGATTATTTTATGGTATCAAAGCCATTGGTGTTAATTGCTCATGTTTTTCTATTGAAAATGCCTCTCTTCTTGGCTATACTTGCTCACACCTTATTGTCAATTTTATCAATAGTTCATTCCTATACCAACTTTTTAATCCATTACATACATGTGTTGATAAATCAAGGTATTCCATGCTTCTAATGTGATATTTTCTCATAAGAAGGGTTCATTAGATATATCTCTTCAATGCAAGCTCCTACAAATGTAAAAATACCATATATCTTCCCTTGTATGATGAAAATGGATAACATTACAACTAATCATGTTACTTATTCTATGTTGGGACTATTTTCCAACAATTAATATTAACTAATTTCTTGGAGCAAAGGGTATCCACACCCGAACAACAAAGGTGGATATCTAAATTATTGGTCTATGATTATGAAATCATATATAAAAAATAAAAGGAGAATGTAGTGGCCGATGCACCATCCCAATAGTGTGAAGATCAAGGTATGTTAAATGTTATACCTTCCTTAATGTATCAATTAACTTAGAGAAGAAATGGACAAGGATTCCAATTTGTAAACTTTGATCCACAAACTCCAAGAAAAAGTTAACCCATGACCTAGATACACTTGGGATGGTCAATATTTGAGATATCATGACCAACTTGTTATTCCACAAAATTCATAACTTCAAAAACTCATCTTGTAGTAAATGCATGCATCACTAACAGTAGGATAATCGAACTTTCTAAAAACCTATAAAAGGACCAAAAAAACCTTATTTTGAAAAGGCATGAAAAGGGATACATAATTTTTTGTGGAAAAATGTGATAGGTGCCAAAGGATGGAATTTACAAAACTATATGCTCCCTAGGAACTCTTCATCCCCTACCAATTATGAAATAGGTGTGGATAGATATTTCTATGTATTTTATTGAAGGGCTACCCAAATCAAGAGGAAAATCAATCATTTTGGTGGTAGTGGGTCATCTCACAAAGTATGCTCATTTTTGTTCCTTATCCCATCCCTACATAGCCTTCGTAGTTGCTCAAATATTTTTAGACTCCACATTTTACCTTCATGGCATGCCCAAATCTATTGTGTCAAATAGAAATCCTGCTTTTACCAGTCATTTTTTGTAGGAACTATTTAAGTTGTAGGGCACTCAGCTCAAAATAAGTTCAACCTATCACCCTTAGACTTATGACCAAACAAAATTGTTAACAAGTGTTTGGAAATATACTTTTGTTGCTTTGCATAATATCATACCACTATAAAGGTTACACCATTTGAATGGTCTTCCTCCACCAACACCCTTCTCATACATTCTAGGAATCTCCAAGCTTCAAGTTATCAATTCCACTCTTAGCTAGCATGTCATTGTCCTCTAACAACTTAAGGTAAATCTTGAATTGGTCCAAAATCATATGCATCAATAATTTTATCAACACCATTCTAAATATAGCTTTCAAGTGTAATATATGGTCTTTCTGTACCTGCAGCCCTATAAAAAATCATCACTCCATCTCCATGAATACCAAAAAATTATATCTAAATACTATGGTCCCTATCAATTTTTATAATGGATCAGTTCAATGGCCTACAAATTGGCGCTTTCAGCCACTTATAGGATTCATCCAATATTTTATGTCTCCTTATTGAATACTATCATTAGCAACAAGGTACATGTTCAATCCACATTACCATATCTATATGAATAAGGATTCATCACTCTCAAGATCGAATGGATTTTGGACCAAATATTGCACACCCTTTACCACCATTTCATTACTAATATTCTTGTTCGATGGCAAGGATTATGACCTAAAGATGCTATATGGGAGTCCCTCTAGCAACTCTAGTAATAGTTTATTTATCTTTACCTTTGAGGATAAAGCTTTTTGAAATGGAATGGCATATTAGGATCCCAATCTAGCCTTCTTATGTAATGACCCCTTCTCTAATGTAGGGGACCCATCCTAATGATATTATATAATATTTTGTAATAGTTTATGGCACTAGAGGTGCCTAGACAAGTGTGGTATTTTAATTTAACTATTGTAAAGAATGTAATTATTTATTTGGTAGAAGATTCTAGCTTGGGTGGCAACTTGCATGTGAGCCAACCCTTGAGCATTAGATTTACGGTTATTAAGAGTCTTAAAAAATACAAGGGGTATATATGGATGTATCTTTTTCATATTGAATCAATGTTTTTTTAGGAGGTTTACCCATCGAAGAGGCCTGTGATTCTATTGATATTGATATAGATTGTTGCATTTTCATTTTATATTGCAATATTGTGTTCTTTCATGATTTATTGTCTTTATTACAATATTTATGTGGATGTACTTATTTTAACTAGAATGTTTCTAACAAACTAGGAGATGGACAACGCCTAAAGAGACATAGTCAAATAAAATATGTATCTTTTGCACAATAAGAGCAATGGACATCCAAAAGGATTTTATCATAAAATAAACAAAAGTAGATTTTAGTGTCCACAAGGTCAATAGGCCATATGAGATTATATGGTTATCCATGTTTTTGTCCATCCATATTGAAGTATGGTGTACAACCCTATCCCTTTCAAATTCAAATTGTAGATCTCCTATTTAGAATTTTCAAGTCTTAATCTTTAGGCCCACTTAAGTTCCACTTGAGTTGTATGCCTACAAGGACATTAAAAATGCATATGAAGACACTTTAAAAGTGAACTTGTTGATGTAAATTTTAGAATTTAGAATAGAAAAACAAGCGAAGTTCTCATAAAAATCAACAATAAATAAAATACACTCCAACAGATGATAAGAGAATATCAAGATTTTTGACTTTGCTCAATAGTTTTTGCAAATTTTATAAACAATTATACTGTTATTTTTTATTAGATGTTATTAAAGCTTTTGATCTCATATAGATTATTTTTGATCTTATGGATGTAATTAAATTTTATTTCATAAATTAAATATTATAAATATTGTGTATTAATGAATAATTTTTTTATCGGTAAAAGAAATTTTCATTAAAAGTGAGTTATGAAAGGAGCCCCAAAACCTTGATACAACAGAGATACAAACAATAGGTCCTCTGACCCATAGTCTAAACTAAGGATGTCCCACAATAGGAATCTAGCCTTACTCAGAAACAAATAGCAAAACTAGGATATCCTAAGGGGATGATCCTAAGAGAAAAAAAAATGAGGAGCAAGGGCAGTCCTAGAGGGAAACCCCACAAACCAAAAAACCTGTAACTCACTTTCCATCATTGGCATTTGGAGGCTTATCCATCTTCTTGAAAATAGTTTTGAGGTGACCATGAACTTCATCCATCACCTACATTACCTGGTTGTAAAGCATCCATGCAGCCTTGGAAGAGTTGGTAGTCGCTGATAGGGTGACCATCGAATTGGCGATATGACTGAGAACAAAGCTACGAAGAACAACAGTAGAAGGGTTATTATAGTCCTTCGACATTGACTCCCTAGAGTAACTAGGATCATTGGCTTTCCCAGGAGATGACATCTCCTTATTTAACTTCTTTAGGTGTGGTGAAGCAAGGACATAATATGGGATAGGGTTCTGGAGAAACTTAGACGAAGATCGCTTGATAGACTTAGGCTTGAACTCAAACTCGACATATCCATCCTTAGGATTAGGCCCGAGGGTAAGCTTCATGGCGGGAGAAGAAAATTTAGGGTCATTGTCATCATTGGGCACCTCTTGGATGGGTATTTCATGACTATTAATTTCAACGGGCTCAGAGGGAGTGATCTAATTGGGGCTTTGAGTGAGATTGGGAGAGGCAAGGGAGGCAAAAATCATTGGATTCTTGGAATAAAACTCTAGCGTATACTTTCAAAAGACAAGGTGTAGGCCCTGGTATATGGGTTGCAAGGATTTCCTACTCCTAACATTGTTTATGGATAGTTCTAGAGACCTATATAAGTAAAAAGGGATGTTCATATGTTTACTTTCTCTAAAGTGGTTCAAGAAGGCCAGATGGAAACTACATAGGGGGACATCAATTTTATCTATGATGAAATACTAAAGGATTGATACCATAAATCAGTACCATGGGCCTCTAAGGGAGATTCTATCAACACCTCCATCAACAATGGTCAAGTCCTTACCTCTGTACACAAAGTACTCCTTCTCCACCACCATGGTATTCTTGTTGCACCTGACTGTTAACCCATCAATTGGAAACCTCGTAACCTCAACCAACATGTGGATGTCGATTAGGAATTCGAGGTCCCTAATGGTAACATGGCCATTATTCTAGGTATTAACAATTTCATCAGAGACTTCTTTGTTGTAACTAATGAAATTCTTTAGGAAGGGCAGACAATTTTAATTCTTAAGAATATCCTCAACAATGGGGTCAATCTGGAGCATGGAGGGCTCAAGGAAGTCCATGGAGGGATGGGTATGGGGGATGGGATACTTGAAGTAGAGGCTAATGATGTGGGGATAAGCTATGGGTTTCAGCCTTACACAGAAGTGATACTTAAAAATGTGCTTAGCTTGTATGTCAAAGAATATGGGAGGGAATTTGCAATGGACCATTGCATAGTTCAAAGGATAATGTTGCTTGGTTTGTGTTCCAGCAAATGGAACCTAATTTTTATAATGGGAAGGAGTCAAGAGGGAAAGGTTAGTGACGGTGGCATAGGACAAGATTTTGTTTTGGAAAGGAGCAAAGCTCAAGGTAGTGAATTTGTCGATGATTTTTGAGGTGGCACAAATGGTCGCACCATGGGAATCAAGCATAGTTTTAAGGCCATGCATGTGAGAGGTTAAGGTGGCATAAATACTCACACCAGGATGGCCACACATATTATGTAAACCAAGGTCGAGGAAGTCTATTTGTATGGACAAGGTATGAAAGGTAATAATGACTTCTCTAGGAATATCGATTAAGACCTTGGGACCAAACACGTGAAGGGAACATAGTGTATTATGGGAGGTGATGGGTAACTATGAGGGGAAGGGTACACTTGGGCAAAGGCCATGTGGCATCTTGAGGGGAGGGGTAAGGGATGACAAGGTAAGGGGAGGGGGTTGAAATGGTTGACCAAAATGATCAAGTTGGCATTGGGAGAGCAGAGTCTAGGAGGGGGCAAAGGACACAATAGTAGAAATTGGATATTATAGGAAGTCAAAGGGATCATGGGGTGGGACGAGTGCCAAGTACCAATGGTGATCAGGCCAATCATGGGAAACAGTATCAATAAGATTTTGGGAAAAATCATCATGCCAAATGTAGAGAAACTATTAAGAGGGGCCCAAATTAGCAAGGGAATCAGTCATCCTATTGGCTTCTCTGAACACGCATTGGACTAAGGTCTCCAGGTGGTTAGGAAGGATTCTCTTAACTTTAGCTATTAAGTTGTTGAATTTCTAGTTAGAAGTCTTGTTATTTTTTATGTAATTTATGACATTTAGGAAATCACCCTCAACCATAAGCTTACACTGAAGATTGTTTATGTTGGACAGGCCACGGTAAAGAGCTTTAGCCTCAACGATGTGATTGGTGAGGGTACCAAGGTTTTAGAAAAGGCTATTATGATTCTTCCTTCATGATTTCTAACAACTCCCCACCACCAGTCAGTCTAGGATTTCCTTTAGAGGATCCATCGAAGTTCAACTTGAGACACCCTTCTAGGGGAGGAATCCACTTGGCATTGGATCTATTGTTGGAATAAGTGGATGGTCTAAGGGGGTCCATAGATATATGGAGGGAAGAAGCTATGGAGGACTCAATTCTAGGGTCCAGGGGTTTAGAATAGGGACAGAAGTAAGAATTTTTTATGGTGAAAATTAGGACTCTATTATCGATTGATGCAAGATCTTTAGGCATATTAGAGAAGATATGGTTATTATGCTCAAGCCAGATTTTACATAGGATGTTATGTAAAGACATAGACTAGAGATATTTTATTCTAATGTTCTTAAATGGGTTGGTCAATTGGGTGAAGAGATATACCACCGAGCTAGGGTGAGCCCAGGATATTTTAAAGGTGCAAACGATGTAGCTAAGGATTGAGTCAGTGAAAGAGCACTCAATAAAGATATGATATGATGACTCACACCCAAAATTATAGAGGTAACAGTGGTTGGGCAGTAATAATCCTCTGGTTATGAGATTATTCATAGTCAGGATTCTTTTTGTATCACCAAGAGAAGAACTCAATTTTAGGTATAATGTTCTTGTGCTATATTTTCTTGACAAGGATTGGGTATGCAAGAGGTTGGACTTATAATAGGTAAGCGGTTTTGACAAAAAATAGGCTATCATCATAATATCTCCAAATAGGCATATCAGGTGAGTCAACAAAAGTGGATATGATGAAGGGATTAAAGATGGATGATAGGGAATTTACAATAGTGATAAGATTAGTAGAGGAGGTATGAAGGTGAAATGGATTTCTAGGAGGGTCTAACGTGAGAGGTGGTGATGAAATGGGAGATCTTACTACCAAAGAGGTGGTCTGTGAGGGATTTGAGAGTAGCAATGGAAGGATCATCAATGATATGGTAACCAAAAACCCAAGGATCATGCCAAAATTTAATGGTCTAACAATTATTGAGATGACATTTGATGCCTTTTTTGATGATGTCTCTAGCTTTGATAACGGAGTTCCAAAATGTCGAGCCAGAAGGAGGGACCTCATCCTCCAAAAAATCATGGTTCTGAATATACTTCCTTTTGATTATAGAAATCCATTCAAGGTTTGTATTAATGAATAGTTTATTATAGAATGCTTACACTCATTTGTATTTCACTTGCTAAGACTTGAATATGATTTATCATCTATAACTTTGATTATTTATGTAAAATAAAGTTTTTGATAAGATGATCAATCATCATCATAATCAATCTGAATATTTGTACTTTTTATAAATTTATTTCCTAAAATAAAGAATAAAAATATATATTTACATTTTTTTTCTCAACCTTTCACTCAAAGTATATTTATATTTACACTATTGAAGAATTTTTATGGGTCAACACTATTTTTTGGTAATTTAAACAACCTTTAATATATACTCAAAAATGTAGAGTGTGAGACTCTACTACATACTATAAGACTCTACTACATACTGTAAGACTCTACTACATACTGTAATTGTCAAAACAAGTAAATTATGTGTTCTACATGTGCTACACGCATCACTGTTACATGTTCTACATGCCAATTTAAACCATATTGTTATGCATCAACTCTATACTCTATTTTTAATCTATCCCATAGGATGAGTGTCCCCTTTAAGAAACCTTCAATATTACTTGAAATGAAAAACCTATTGGACCAAATTTTCATTTTAATAATATCTACTTTATTAGATGATATTTTAGTTTCTTGAATGAAAATAATATCATGTTTTTCATTACTTACCAGTTTATTGATTATTCTAGATCTGGAGGAATGGCGATCCCTTATATTCTAGGAGAGTATCTTCATGGAGATTACTTCTACCTCTTGGTATCCAAAAGACCATCAATCTGATTTTGGGAACCCTTCGCTATTCCTTCTAATTCTATTTTCTAGAGCATTTTTTGGTTGGATTTTCTCCCTATTTTTTTGGTTAGGACTCAAATATATGACCTTTAGTTTGTTTAGCATTTGTTTGATCATCGATATGTATACTTTTTCTTTATTTTTTTTGCCACAAGTACCAAATTATTCTCTTTTTTGATATAGGTGATTCTCATAGACTAAAGATCTTCCATTTCTTGATCATTCCCTTGCCCTTGATGAACTTATTCACCTTCAAAAGCACATTAAGTAGGAACCTCCTCATTTAGCATGTTATTTATCTCCACCCCTATGAGGATATCCTCAAGTCTTATCTGATCCTCATCATTATTTCCTTATTTTGATATTTCCATAGACTAAAATTTCCTCATCCTTGTTTTCTTCTTTAGTTGGTATTATTTTAAAAATATTGCTAGTCCTAACGTTCATGCTGATTTTTACTTGTTTGTGAGTTTTTTTTTTTTAGTATCTCAAAGCCCTCCTTGTTGCCTTCTATATTTGTAGCCTTTTATAAATTTTGAGGATAACTTCTAAAGAGATAACCGTATTCATGGCAGAATCGATGCTAAAAAATAATATTTTCATAGTCAATTGTTTTAGGAATTATTACATCATATTAAGTGACTCGCATAGAAGTATTGTGATTGTATTTTTTGTTATGGGATATCTAGTTACTCTTAAACATTAACCTATTCCTAGTTATTAGTTATAATAGATACAACCTAATAATAACTATACGGATGTATAAAATCAATTCATTATATTAATGTAAAATACAAATTGTTCAGACTTAGAATATTCCAACATATGGTATAAAGCAAGTTCAAATATAAATATTCATGTGGTATCATTTCTCTACTCAATGATCCCTAGTGAAAACTCCAATAATACCAGGTTTTAAATAGTTAATGAATATGTCCATTTCTTAGATCAAGAAATCTTGTACGTGCAATATGCAAGGCCAACAATAGGATCATTGAATGTGCCAATGGGGAAGTACTAGTGATTATCATTTTGTGATGAAATAGTACTTCCAATGATGGCTCAATTCAAGCCTGGCATCCAAGCATCTCGAAGAGTTGATAGTCAAACACAACATGAATAATTCCATGGCTAGAGAATGAGTGTCAGGTTATCATTCTAAACTACATGTCAAGCACAATTTTTGTATCAAAGGGTGAGGAGAAGCAATTCATCATTGAGGTATACCTCATATCATCAAGGATGATTTCATAACCATCCCATCCTACTTCAACGACTCCAATAGCTAGACCACCAAGGATTTTACTACCAATTTGCAGAATAATAATGAATGAAAGGGACCACGTGGTTTGGAAATATTTTGGAGATCAAGATATTAAAAAAATTCTTGTTAGTCTAATTAGTTCACTATGTATAAAGCATAAATAAGAGGAATATGAATATATACCATAACTATTATGCATCTAGTTTATTGTCTCCTTATCGATTGGGTCCATTCTATCTATCTCATAGAATTGTGTTGGCCCCATTGATAAGGTGTAGAGCACCGAATAACAGCCCCCAACCTATGTATATGAAGTATTACATACAAAGAACTACACTGGGTGTGTTGTAGATTTTAGATGCTATGTATATTGCAGACCAAATATTTGGATTTTCCAATTCTTTGGGTATTTTTACAAGCAAAAAATCAATACTTGGAAAGAGTGGTGGATGTCATCCATGCCAAAGGTGGTGTAATTTTTTGCCAACTCTCATACGTTGCACTTTCCACAACATTTATCAACCAAATTGGGAACCAGCTATCTCGTCCATAAGCAAGGAGATCTCACATATGTAGAGAATTCATATACCAAATGACTTATTACAAAGTTATTTGACTCCCACAGATCTTGAAACCTTAGAGATCCTATCCATCATCTCTCAAGTAGCTAAAAACATAATTACCATGATTTTTGATGAATTCAAGATCCACACGGGTACCTAATCAACCAATGTAATAACCTAATTTAACACACTGATTGTAATAACCTACTATGAATTAAGGTTAAAATTTTAACAAACATTAACAAAAGAGTTTTGACTAGTAAAAAATTTTATTTTTAGTTTTTAATTCACACTCGTTGATTAATCAATACATAGCATTAGAACCACTTTTGGGTTATGGCCATTGCAGATGACCCCCAAGTGGATGAGATTTCCCAAATCTTGTAAGAAGTGCCTTTAGTTTTTCTTGTTTTCTCACCCTCTATCCTGGTGTGAGACCCTAGAACTATGGCTTGGGGTTATCCTCTAAGGCCCATAATATTTAGAGGGTGGATGCTTACCTCCCCTCCCTTAACATATTATCAAAAATATGGATCCTTAAGTCTAATTCAACTCATATGTTATCAACATAACATGTAAGGTTATTTAGCGTAGATTCTATAATGCTTAAGGTCATGCCAATAACTTGACACTAACATGGTTTCTCCTAACAAGTCATGAATATTATGATGAAGTATCTCATTCCAACCATTGTGGATTCATATACCCCTATTCCTTGCTAGATTCCTCCTTATTCATAAATTGTACAAGGAGCCATCACTTGTATTGCTAGTGCAATGGCCTATATGGGCGTCCCATACCATCCATCCTTACCTATCATCCTAACCTATTTTTCTAGAAGCAACCATTCTCAAAACATTGTTGAATCCCTCATGCATTCAACAGAGTTGGGTGACTTATTTTTCTTTGGTTGTTCATCCTCTTGATATTCAACCAATAGGTAAGTTTAAAGTTATAATATGGTGTCTAGCATAATTCTAAATTATGACTTTATTTTAACCTAATATGCAAAATTCTAAAGATATTCCTTCCAAGAGAAATATTTAAATTTAATAGAAAGAATTATTTATTTATTGGGTCTTTAAAACTTTTTAAAGAAGAAAAATATTTAGTAATTCTTTTAAAAATATTTTAGAAGAAAAGCTAATGTAATTTATTAAAAATTATTGAGTTCTTCTTTCAAGAGTAAAATATTAATACATTGAAAAAAAAAACATCATTTAAAACTAATACTAATTTAATATATATTCTGACTTTTACAAGAATCCAACTATTATGATTTTCCAACTTCACAAAATAAAATAAGAGTGATTTTACACATAATCTATAATAGTATTATTTTTCTAAAACTTATTAAAGAAAAACTAATCTAAATAATTAAGTTAACCACTAAATATTCCCTAAATAATTCAAACACCGAAACAACTAATATTCTATTTACTTGTAAAAATTAAATTCAGCATTTATGTTTTCAACCAATCAAAGAAGAGTCAAATAAAGGGTAACTTTCTATCACAAAATTACTCTCCGCAATTGCTCATTCCTTAATACATTTAAACATAAATATTATAACATAGGGATTTTTCTCGGTTAAAGGGTATATTATTCATATGGACAACTATAATAATCACTAGTCTTTTATTACATGGATGAAATATACATTGTCGTAACAATACTAACTTTTCCTTGAAAATTAGATTTACAAGCTTTCTCAAAAGAGTCACGTTATTCGCACGTTACTCGGTGCCACATTCTGATTGCTTTGTTCCAATGCCTTGTAAACCTCGAGGACTTTCCTTTGGAGGGATCAGAATGTCTCTTTTTATAATATAATGAGTGCACCTATCTAAATTGAAATGCTATAGCTATGCTATAGTTCTTGAAAGAGAATTTCAAAAAAAAAAAATTAAACATCTGTAAAACTACATGAACGTAGCTATGCTAAGTATGTCAATTGAAGATTCTCACATGCGTTAATTACTTGGGAGAAATTTAGGTATCTTAACTTTAGAAATGATACAAAAGATCTAAAAATGGATTTAAAACAACTTCCTTCCATGGATATATGTGGTATGTGGATAGCCTTAGAATAAAAGAGGAATTAAAAACATTATAAAGTTTACAAAAAGAGAACAGTCACAATTTGACCGACTATAACCAAAATGTGAAAGGGAGAAAGTTGATAGTTATCTAACTCCAATTTGGGTGAACTTAATCGGTAACTACCCTATCTGACGATGGTTATGATTTTGATTACACATAATTAACGTAAACAACTATGAATACAATATACACAGGAATATCAAACAACAAATACATTACACACAGGTATCTTACCATTTGAGTATCAAACAGCTATTACATCTTCATTAAGATTATTGAACAATGGATGGGTACAGATATAAACTTTCTTGGTTGGTACTATTAAAATTAATGATTTTAATAACTGAACTGTAAATAATATTCGAGACAATTACAATAACTTTGATTAAGCCATTTTAAAAAATAACTTTAAATTTTAGATTAAAAAAAGAATAACAGCATTTGAACAAACGAAATTACTCACTCTTATTCTTCTATAACATACTAGCTTTGACGAGTAGATTAAATAAACAAAGACATATATTTACTACATGATTGGAACATAAGCATTGAAGAAAATGATATAGCAATTTCCATGAATTAAAGCATAACTAATGTGAATGAACAAATCAGCTTGACTAACATAAATCAATAGAGAAAGTATGGACCTGAAAGCATAATATCTGACCTTCTTATCCACTCTTCTCTACTTTATTCTCTCCTCTTCTTCCCCTCCTCCTCTTACAGTCTTCCTTTTAAAAATGGAGATTAGAAAGTCTGGCTAACCAAGTGTAAGGCCATACAATCAACCAGCTCAACCTTCAATTCTCTGGCCAAGTGGTGTTTAATATTTATTTTAAAATTTTACTAATTATTCAATGAAACACCCAAATGAAAGGTTAAATTGAAATCTTTCGAATGCATAATTTAATTAAAAAAATTTAAATTCATTTCATTAATTTATAAATAATTTCCTACTAATAAATTAAAATAAATAAATTATTTAAACCAACATATACGTCTATTCCTCCAACAATTATTCTTATAAGGCAACTTGAAGATAACAAAATGTTATCATATTCTACACAAGAATAGCTCCAATGCTTTAAAACTTTTCTTGTTGTTGGAGGATTTTTAAAGGTAAGCACTCATTTATTTTAATGATATAAAACATGCATCCATAATGCAACTAAATGAATGCATCTACTTGGGCTTCCATGTATCCTTGAGCCATTGGTGAATATTTCACTACCAAAGCTATTTTTCCCTTTAGCTAATAGTGAATGTTTCATCGTGATAAAAATTTCCATCACCACCATTTTCCATTTTGTCTTTTGAGGACCTATACCTACAACATAAAATTCATCAGTAGTACCTTGTCTAAAATGTTAAAAACAATAATTCATAAGAAATTAATACTAATGTACACATAAAAGTAGCAATATCATAAATCATGTTTTGGGAGGGTCATGACAACTAGTTCGTGAAAGACAACATGTATGACTATTACATTAGGTCGGTGGAGAACCAATGTCATTTTGTGTTAGAAAAAGTGAGTGCTATTACATAATAAATTTACATGAAAAGAATGGTCAAAATATTTTCTCTAGTTGTGGATCACCTCGATACCTTTGACTCTAATCCAATCAGCCTAGGACTCTACTTTATACACAAGTTGAATGAACATAGTCATCTCTATTATTTACATCTTACTCAATCCTACTATAGTGCACATAAAGTAAACAAGAGGGATATTTTGAGCTTTCGCTACTACCACTCTTCTAAGAAAGGCTTGTTTGAATGCCAACATGGTGGTGGTAAAAGTTGTGAGTAACATTCAGATAATGATAGCCTTCTACATTGATGAAAAGGTAATTGATATCTTCAACAAAAAATTAGAAGAGCCATGCAAAATTTCCTTCAAGCAGGATCAAGAAGTGAGGATATGCTACAGAAACACCTAGTTTTACATGTTTAGTTCCTACAGGCTTACCCTCTAGTATGCCTCCATGCTCATCAAAGACTCCAATACAAATTTAGCTCTATGATGAAAACCCTTATGGTTCTCATTTTCATATACCTAGGGATGATATAGTTGCTTGCTATGGCATCATCCAATTGGAGCAAGGATGAGGTCTACCTCTTGTTGTCCCTCTTCTCCATATATTGTTATGAAAGAATAGTGCTACCACAGACCGTGGCTTCTTTGTCCTATGTGGCCTTTCTCTACAAGCCCTTAATTAGTTGCTTTGCTAGGTTGACTTTGGATATGCATCATTTGTTGGATAATGGACAACTAAATGCACCACCATCAACCAGCCAATATCATCTTCTCCAAACAAGGTAGACATCAAGAACAATAAAAATAATATTAACTATTTCTAGTTATATATTATCAGTATCCACTTCATTCTATAGAAAGAAATATAATATCAAAAAAATTCTTAGAAGCTTGTTCCAATATTCCTTTAAGATAATAATAATAATGATAGAAAATAAAAAAGAAAAATGAGAGAAAATTTCTTTAGTATGCAATATTGAGAGGCAAAAATGAGAAGCAATGACCTGCCACTTTCAAAAATATTTAAGAAAGAAAATAAAATACATAAATTGAAGGAAAACATAGGAAACATACCTCAAAGTTGAGGAAATATCTCACAAGAAATATGTTGCCTATGGCCATACCCGATAGAATTTTTTGGGAGCAAAATACAACTGAAACAAGGAGTGAAAATTATGATGGAAGAGACCATTTTTTCCCATGGTGGCATATTGAATGCTCAAAAATGGGTGGCAACCATAGGTATTGGAACTAAGGCCTAGGCCAACTCTTACAGATTGTCCTTGGAATAAAAACCAATAAAAATAATACCATATCAACACTAATCAATCATCCCAAGCTATTGGAGAACCAAACAGATGATAGAACCATAGTGACTTCACCCACAAATGAGAAATTTTAAATATAAAAAATTCAAGTGCCTAATATGGAGTAGCTCAAAGTTGAGGAATTCCATTTTGAATGCAATTCCTCTTCATCCATATATTCTAGTATAAATAGGCTATAAATAGAGGCCAACGAGAAGGACCAAGCATCATCGCATAAGGCCCTTTCATCAATGATATACCATGTTGCCAGAAAAAAGACGTATGAATACATCATCTATTACAGATAGTGGCTTATTCAAATGGACAAGGCTAAGATGTAAAACAAAAAGTAGAAGGTCATTGACCTTATCACTATGAGAGATGTTCAATACAAGAAATGGTAATAGGCCATTACGAAAGCCAACACATGATGCATGGAAGCACATGTTAAAGACCTTTCCCACAAGGACAATGAGGAGGAATATATTTATTAAAATAGTTGAAACTATATTATTGTGAATAGTTGTATATTCCTATTCATAGGAGAATATTTAGTGTGGTTATCATATCCACTGAAGATATTACTTGAAGGGATTTCATCCATGACAAGATGAGGATCGTATTTCAAATCAGAAGGGGAAGCAACTAGTCAAAATAGGTATAAGATGTTAAAATAACTTCTAGAATCAAGGAAACAATTCTTGCACATAAAATATGTATGCACTTTGTGATAAAAATGGCTACACATTGAAGGAATGTTGACACAAACCTTTCACAAATGGATCCTCTTCTCAAGAAAAGCATTCACAATAGAAGAAGTCATAAAATGATAAGATAAACTCAAATTGTAAAATGAATATGATACATCAATAACACAGTAATGTTGTTAAAGATGACCACCTAGGAGAATATGGACATATGTATACTACTAAAGAACAACCAAAGTCATCCTAATAATGTTTGGTATGTCAATTCTAGAACAACCAAACATATGATCAATCAAGAAAGATAAGTTATAAACTCTAGAGTATTCCAAATATACTAGACAAGTCTCCCTAGGTGATGAGACATTCTATAACATCAAAGGCAAAGGTGGTATATATGCAAGATAACAAAAATCTTGTGTTTTCTAAGACTCATTAAGAAAATCATGCTCTGCTTGGCAAACATTTTGGTTGATGGATTTATGATGATTATATGGTCTAGATTTCGAATGACAGACTATTTCATGTGCTTGGTTAAGAAAAATGAATGCTTTATGTTTTAGTACGATGCTTTTTGTCGTATCAATAGGGGGATTTATTACTCTAGGGTTATTTTTTGCAAAATATAGATTTAATGAAATATTATGATGCTAATAATAGTTTTATATTGTAATAGGAATAGACTTTATCATGAGAGGAAGAAATACTTCACCACAAGAAAGAGATGCCACAAAAGTAAAATGATGTGTCATTATACTTTTGATAATATTTTGTTAACTTTGTTGTTACGTTAGGTTGAGGTAAATGAGATTAGCCAATGATGGTGCTATTGCCTTGACATTATTATAATTGGAATAAAATAAGTGTTAGAATGATTTAATGACACTCGAGGATATTCTAATAATAATATTACAAATTACCTTTGGTCTTGCATCAAAATAAGTAGGAAAATAATTTTAGAAAAGAAAACTCAGAGAGGATTGTGCAAGTATGGTTTCATTAATTAAACCATAATTTAAGTCAAGATAAGTTGTTGTTGGTTAGCCACCTAGGAAATGGACGAACGTGATTTCCATTTCGGGTATAGAAAGTGATCAAATATGTTATCATGGAGGTCGTGGGAGGTTAAAACTGATTGATGCTTCTGATTAAGAAGAGGGTAATGGAGTGCTTTAGTTATGCACCATCGGTAATGTCATCGAAAAAGAAGGTAAAGGTAGGAAAATAGAGGAAAATAGGAAGAAAGACAAGAGGGAGAAAGGATGAAAAGGGATGAATTATTGGGGAAAGAAGTGGTTGGTCACAATAAATTTCTAGTCGAAAGCATTTGCTATAGAGTTGAGCTTTCGTAAGCTATCGGGTAAGCACTGTTATTGACTTTAATGTTAGGATTGTTAAAATGGCTTAATCTCTTATAAACATGCATAATGTTTTACCAAAAGATGTGCTTATTCCGGCTGAAGTTCTCTTGTAAAGAGATAGCATTGTGGTTTAGACTTTTAGTTCAAAGAATGCCAAAACTAATAAATGACTTGCTAGTGTTAGTGAAGGTAGAATCAAACAGTTGGTTGATATCCTTGTAGAATGAATTTTCATTTTGATATTTGGAAAGAAAACTAGAAAACTCCAATTGAGCATGGTATTGGCATTTCTAGAAATGTTGTAGTTGTTGGGAGACGTTTGTAGTTGTATTTTTAAATAGTGAAAACTCCTTGTGAAACAAACCATGTCTGAGTTACGTTTGGTATTATGCATGACTGAGTTTGTTTGCGGTGAAGATTTCTATGAAGGCTTGAGTTAGTTAAATTATTTTAATTTAATCCTACATGAGAGAAAGGGATAAGGAAGTGGAGAGCGAGTCTAATGGTTTTGGATTAGTTATATTAGTGCAGTGAAGTACTGAGTACTATAAACTCATTCCTAAGAGTAATTGAATGGTTTTGTCTTAGAAGAGATTAGTAGTTATTATATTCTTCCACTGAAACCTATGGAGAGAGGGTGTGGGTTAACAATAATTAAATTATACTTGAAGCTCATATCAAATAGAAACCAAGAAGTTTTGCTCAGGATAGATTTCTTATACATAGTATTATGGTAGGGGCCATAGGTTGTGTTATGCTTTTATAAACCTTTGAATAATCTAATTTGTGTTGGGCATCATTGAGTTATTCTCGACAACAATATTAGAGTAGATTATGTTTATTTTATATGCTTAATGGAGGACTACTAAATGGATATATTATCTATAATATATAGTGCATTGTAGTGGATATTGAATAAATCTTTAATAGGGCACCATTCCTACTTGATTTGCACTCTTTTTGAGATGTTACCATAGAGGAGTGATAGTATGTGGAGTGCAACTAAAAATTGGAAACATGGTTTAAAGGAAACAATGAGAGAATATTCAGGTTAAACTATATGTTACATGTTTTCCCATAAAAAATTAGAACATTTTGCTGATTTATTTGTATTTCATGTTTTATTGTTTCAAAGGACTAAACAGTGTAACAGGGACCAAGTCAACATGAATAATATTGACTTGTTCACACCACTCTGCAATCCATACGATTTGAAAAAACCAAATTCTATTGACATAAGTCTCATCGATATGGAATGGATTTCATCACCACCAACCATTTTTGAATTCATCCTTTCAGAGAAATTTTTAAGAGCTTCTACAACTTACATTCCTTCACAACCTTCACCTTTGCCCTCGCCTTCATCCTCAACTTATACTATTTTCCAGGCAAAAATGGAAGAGATTGTTCCAAAAGAGTTTGAAAACATCACTAACAACACTCATTTTATTCCAATGCCCCATCAGCTTGAAGAAGTTTCACACATGGTCATCGAAGAAACTATAGATGTGAACCTAAGCACAATTTCAAACAATCTATAAATTGTGAAACTTGGAAAAAAATTGTTTGCTGATGAACAAGAGCAACTTATAGATATCCTCACAAGAAAGAAGGGTATATTTGCATGGTCTTATAAATACATGCCTAGACTTAACCCAAACTTGGTCATTCACAATCTCACCTTGCATCCTCATGCTAAATTGGTCAAACAAAAACTAAGAAATTTACATCCTACCATTGCCCTCTTGGTCAAAGAACTTCAAAAATTGTTAGATGTGGTTTTCATTCAATCCATTGACTATCCTGAGTGAATTTCAAATATGGTACCCATTTGTAAATCTAACAGGGCTATTCGTGTTTGCACTGATTTTTGAGATCTTAACAAAGTGTGTCCTAAGGATGAATTTCCTCTACCAAACATCGATACTCTTGTCAATACTTGTGTTGGCCATGAAATTCTATCTTTAATGGATGGTTTTCTAGGATATAATTAGATTCAAATTAATCCTGATGACCAACACAAAACAGCATTCACAACACCTTGGGGGACTTTTTGTTACAAGGTGATACCATTTGGTCTCAAAAACATGGGTTCTACCTATCAACGTGCTATGACATACATCTTCCATGATTATATGCATAAGATCATTGAAGACTATGTGGATGATCTATTGGCCAAATCTAAAATAAGTCAAGAGCATATTCATGTCTTGGAAAACGTTTTTGATTGCCTTTTCAAGCATAATGTAAGGTTGAATCCCAAGAAATGTGTCTTTGGTGTCACCTCAAGAAAACTCCTAGGGTTCATTGTGTCCAAGTGAGGTATTAAAGTGGATCCAAATAATGTCAAGTCCATTATGGAAAGACCTCCCCCAATAAGCTTGAAATAGTTGCATAGCTTGTAATGGAAGATCCAATAGATTTGTTGCTCAATTGTACAACTCTCAGATAAATGCAGGTCATTCAATCACCTGTTACAAAAGGGGGTGACATTTTCATGGATAAATAAATATCAAAGCCTTTGATGATATCAAGTAGTACTTAGCCTCTTCGCCAATACTAAGTTTACCTCACCTAGGAGTATTCTTCCATATTTATGTTTTAGAAATAGATTTTGCATTAGAAATAAAGCTTGCACAAAAGAATAAAAACTACAAAGAGCAAGTAGTCTATTACATTAGTCAAATATTGATAAGTTACGAAACCTAATATGCTTGTGTAAAAATTATGCCTAGCAATGATTTTTACGACTAAGAAACTTAGATACTACATGCTAAGTCACACCACTTATATCATAGCTAAAGATAATCCTCTATGTTATATGATGTCTCACACATACAAAAATACTCATACCACAAAATGAATAATACTTCTAACAAATTTTGACATTGAATTTATCAGCCAAAAATCCATTAAAGGTTAGGTTATAGTTGATCAGCTGGTAGAAGCTATACTTTCTAATGATCAACCTTTGGTTATTAAGCTTCTAGATGATTCAATATTTAATATCACTGAACATAAAGAAGATGTTAGTCCTAAAGAGGATGTGTATATAACCCTATTCTTTGATAGTTCCAAGTGTGATAAAGGACAAGGTGTAGGAGTCATATTTCATACACCAAAAGGGATACCCATTCTCTTATCATTTAAACTTGACTTACCATGCACAAACAATAATGTAGAGTATCAATCCCTAATTCTATGACTTCAAGCAGCTATAGCTATGGGCATAAAGCATATAAGAATATTTTGTGATTCCTAGTTTGGCGTTCATCAAGTAAATATATCGTACCAATGTAAAGATCCAGTCCTATAACTTTATATTGAAGTAACAATGAAATTGCTCATAAAATTTGACTAGTATGAGATTGATAGCTTATCTCATTTGACTAATCGATTTGCAGATACGATGGCCTCTCTAGGATCATTGAATCCAAATAACTTCATAGGAGAGTTTTAGTCGTTGATCATCACAACAATTTCTAAAACTATAATATTTTGAGCTAAATCCAAAGATGAGAAGGACATTTACTTTATCCATGTAGAGCCATATGAGCCTTGGCTTAACCAAGTAAGAGACTTCTTCAAGTCAAGAGTATACTTAGGGTTTAAAATGAATCAATTCTTTGGCCACCCATACACATAAAACTTACCCAATGGCCATATAATTTCATCCTCTTTTAATACGAACATGGAGCAAATAAAAAATACAATTTACACGTTTTACATAAATTCCTTTCATTTTTTGAATAATAAAATAACCATTTACCTTTTATTTATTTTCTATTTTATAAAATTATCTTTCTATAGAATCATGAAATAATAATCTCAAATCTTCATTCAACAATTAAAGGGTGGATCCCTTGATTAAGATATCTTCATCGCCTCCCTCTAAATACATAATCTCACCTTATATAAAAATAAAAATAAAAAGAATATTTAAAGTATTAATCATGTACATGCATGTCCAAACAAACACTAACATATTTTTCCAAGCTAATGGCTCCCATTATCATTGCCACCACAAAATATACCTGATTCCATGCAATCAAACAATACTCCAAACAATATAACCCATGCAAAAATGCAATCTATTTTACCCCTAAATGATATGCAAGAGCAAGTTTCCATGTGCTCGTAAGCTGAATCATCACTTTCCATACCCTTTTATGTTGACTTATCACCTTTCATTATCTTTTTGCAATTGTTCTGCACTCACATATGCTATCAGCAGTACCATGTTTCTCAAACATAGATAAGTATACATATATATAAAGATATATTTACTTTATTTCAATACTTGAGTGAGGAGGGTCACTACAGTGTTTACATTGTGCTCCATTACAACCATTAATATCAGAAGTTCAATTGATACTCTAGTTGAGCTTGCCTAAGTTCTTAATATAGGTGAATATTATCACTTGAATTATTTGTAGTTCAATGCTTAGGTGTTTTGAATTTGGAAGTTTGGTCTATGTTGTTTCTTATTGAGTTTTATATTTAATCGATTACTAATTTGTATGTTCATTCTACTTTGTCTTATAGAGTTTAGAGTTTTGTTGAATTATCATGTTTAGAATTTATTTCATTTACCAAGTTTGGAGTTTGGCCTAACTTGTATCTTATGAATTTTAGAGTTTGTTTGACTTACCAGGTTTAGATTTGGTTAGCTTACTATATTTAAATTTTTGTTGACTTATCAAGTTTGGAGTTTGGTCTAGCTTATGTATTACAAAGCCTATAGTTTAGTTTAGATTTTAGTATTCTAACTTTAGTCTTTAGTGTTTCCATTAGAGAAATAATGGAAATATATTTTAGAGATATTTATGGTTGGTAGAAAATCAACCAATAAAATTTAGATTCTTTTGTGGATAGTTGAGGGTTAACCACTAAATACAAAACCCTTTATATATGTGTGTGGTGTTATCTACACTCAATGAAAGTGGTGGTTACAATACATACAATATGCTAGTAATCCATACACTCAAAGAGAGTGGTGACTAGAGACATACAAATTGTGAATAGTATACATTTTGAATGTAGTTCAAGTGAGCACAATATTCAACATCATTATGTAGCCAACTCAATAAATATAAAGGCTAGTTACCCATGTAGTTTTGTGAGATGGAATGATGACACCAATGATACCTCCAAACATTGGTGTCTAGATATGGGTGTTTCTTGTCTAAAATTTTATAACAGTATACATTATCATTTGGCATTTGGTACTCATTTCCATAAATTGATGTCTTTGGTACTAGGTATATGGTGCTTGTTTTCTAGATGTTGATACTTTAACACTTTGGTGTATGGTGTTTGGTGTTTTTTGTTCATAATTGATGCCTTTACTTTTTTGTACTTGGCATTTGGTGTGATAAGATCCATAGTGGTAGGTATTTGGCAGTAAAACCTTATAAAGGTATGCTTATTTATAAGGCAATAACTAAACCTTGATTTTTATCTAATTTAGTCATTAAGGGTAGTATTAGTAAAAAAATTATTATTAGTTTTGATAGGAAAAATTGTTATAGCTCAAAAACATATTTGTTATTTTGGTAGGTTAGTTTAGATTTATGCTAACCAACACGAACTATAAACCAAATTATAAATCTCTCTATATTTGTGATGTGTAAGATGACCTATATGGGTTATGAGGAGTTGTATTTTCTATGATATTGTGTCCTACTCTATAGATATACTAACATTCTTAATAGATTTTATTCTTCAAATATTCTTAAACATAAATAATAATCCTATTTTTATACCACCATCCCTATTAATTTCTTTAAATAACATTAATAATCTATGAATTCATCTCAATTATAATTTAATTTGATCTGTTTTATATGAAAATCTTAATCCTCGTTAGAGTTTTGGTAAACTTCATATTATTATTTATTAAATTTCATTTGTTTCTATGTGAATGGAACTTATTCTTTATAGTTTCTAATAAAATCCTAGAAAAATGCTCAAGGAATTCTTTCAACGCACCATTAATATTATGCTTGATCAACCCAACTTCTAAATAATTATAATAATCAAGCAAAGTTTCACACCAAAGTTTTTGTTTGTAGGCTTTATTCGTGCGAATTTGGTGTAGACCTACCCTCCCATGCTAGATATGTGGTAGATCTGCTCTTCCATGCTAGATCTTAGGCTAGATCTACTCTTATTGGTGGGATTGCATCCTCTCTACTACATTATTTTAGCCTCTATAAGCTTATGGATCTGACATACATGGATCTTTAGTCTAGATTTGAGTTGTTATGGGTCTTTTTGGTCCCGTTGCTATAGTTTCACATTATATCTACTATTTACAAGCTTCATTCTTGCTAGATATCATGTAGATCTATCCTCCTATGCCAGATCTATGGTATATATTCTCTAGTATACCAT
Organism: Wollemia nobilis; assembly: GCA_028583015.1. Classification (NCBI taxonomy): domain Eukaryota; kingdom Viridiplantae; phylum Streptophyta; class Pinopsida; order Araucariales; family Araucariaceae; genus Wollemia; species Wollemia nobilis. The sequence goes on from JAQPPZ010000232.1 coordinate 2,603,895, forward strand.
ATCTACTCCCATTGCTAGATTTACATCCTCCTTACTCCATTATTATAGTCTCTCTAGGCTTCTAGATCTAACCTTCATGGAAATTTAGTCTGGCTATGAGTAGTTACAGGTTTGTTTGGACCTACTGCTATAGTTTCACACCAGATCTATTATTTACAAGGTGTATTCATGCTATATATGGTGTATATCTACCCTCCCAAACTAGATCTAAGGAAAATATACTTTCCCATGCCATATCTAAGGCCAGATATACTCTCATTGCTAGGATAGCATCCTTCCCATCAAATGTGTTATTATTACCTTTGTAGGCTTCCCTAATGTTTGATCTATGTTCTATCCATCACATATTGCAATATCTTCTTGTGCAAAAACCTGGCCAAACCATCCAAAAATATAAAAAGGGAAACCTAACAATTCCCAACAAACCTAGCAAACCTAGAAAATGAACAAGAGAAACTATCAAACCAAGCAAACCATGAACAAGAACTATGTAAACCAAAATATAAAACCATAACTATCACCTGAACTAACATTGACTTGCATCTCATAATTCTCATGAGTAGATAAAGGACAAACAAAAAATAGAAAACATAGAAAAATTATACCTAATAATCGAAATGGATGGGCAAGAACTATCATAGTCGCAATGAAACTTGGACCTAAAAAGAGATTTGATACTATTTGTTATGAACCTACTATTAAAAATAAATTCACTCATAAATATTGCAAATAAAAATAAATACTTGAAACACAAATGAAGTGTAATGCTTCATAATTTGAATAAACAACCACAATGAATCCCACAAATGAATTAATAAATTCAAATCCTACCACTTAAGGAGGGATCAGTCATTTGGCAGCTCATAGAGGGCTAATTCTCTTGTGAATACACAAATGAATTATATTTATAATTGATGATTAAATGTAAATCAACCTAAATCTATAAATGTGAATAAATCAACAAATCAATGAACCGTTGGAAATATAGTCGACTAGCTATATCGGAGTTGTAACATGGCTCTCCTCCTCGAAAAGCTTTGTCCTCAAAGCTGGAAATACCTCAAAAATATTTTTTAGTTCCCATGTAGCATCTTCTACTAGTAGGTCCTACCATTTGATTAGAAATTCTTTAATCTGGTAGGATCAAAGATGACGTGATTTGGTTTTCAATATTGCTTCTGGTTGAAGAGTTATACGTCTTTCATCTAGTACTGGGAGCTCTGTTTGGAAGTGCACTTTTTGGCCAATCACTTTTTTGAGATAGGATACATGAAAAACTGGATGTATAGGGAAGGAAGGTGGAAGATCCAATTGATATGCTACTTCACCTATGCAACGAACTATCTTTTAGGGCTTGTAGAATCGAGGAGCCAACTTCTGACTGGTCTTGATCTTCAAGGATAAATTATTATAAGTTTGCAACCACAATAAATCCATATCTCCTATATTAAATTATCATTCTAAATTATTTAAGTCCTATTGCTACTTTATATGATTTTGTACCTAAATCAAGTTGTCTTTAATAATATTGAGCATTGATTGACGATGCTAGAACCAGTTATCAATTTGAGCTACTTTAGAAGATCCTAGAATATAATCTGATATTGTTGGTGGTTTTAACCTATACAATGCTTCAAATAGAGACATCTTGAAGGAAGAATGGAAAGAAGTGTTATACCACCATTTTGCTAATGAAATCCATTGACTCCATTGATATTACTTATCTTGAGCAAAGCAACGTAAATAGGTATCCAGATATTTGTTAACAATTTTAGTTTGACCATCAATTTGAGGTTGGTATGCAGAGGACATAATTAATTTGGTACCATTGAGACAGAATAATTCTCTCTAGAAATTGCTAGTAAATATGGAATCACAATCACTTGCAATAGTTTTGGACATGCCATGTAACTTGAAAATGGAGTCAATAAATACCTTGGCCACCTTGCTTGCTGAATATAGGTGTTGTAGAGCACTAAATTGAGCATACTTGGAGAGATGATCCACAACTATAAAAATTATTGTCTTACCATCTGACTTGGGCAAACCTTCAATAAAATCCATTGATATGTGTTTCCACTAGCGGTGCAAAATTGGTAAGGGTTGCAGAAGTCCTGGAGATTTGACAGTTTCACCTTTATTATGTTGGAATACTTTACATTCAACCACAAATGTAATGACATATGATTTTAATCCTTTCCAATAAAAATACTGTTTCACCCTCTAATATGTTTTCAAGAATCCTGAGTGCCCTACTGATGGAGATGAATGTGATTCTTCAAGGATCATGGATTTAATAGTGGAACTCTACGGAATGTAAATGAGATCTTTCTTGCATAGCACCCCATCCATATATGAAAAATAAGGATGTTTTGATGATATTTTATTCATATCTTGAATAATTTGAGCAGCTTCAGTATCAACCAACTATTCTTCTTGAAATTGAGAAACACATTGAGAACAAGGACCAAAAATAACATTAATGGAGACTTTATCTTCATATTTACGAGATAATGTATTAGCTACCATATTTTCTTTGTCCTTCTTATATTCAATGTTGAAACCATAACCCAATAGTTTGGTCATCCACTTGTTTTATTTAGGATAAGATGAAATATTGTTTTAGAAAGTGCTTAAGACTACTATATTCAGTTTTTATGATGAAACAATTGTTGAGTAAATAATGCCTCCATTTCTCGATGGTGTGTAAAATAGCCAAAATTTCTTTATCATATGTGGTTTGTCCCAAAAAAAATTATATTAGTTGCTTGCTTTCGAAATCCAATGGGTGATCATATTGCATTAAAACTACACCAATTCATGTACTCGAAGTGTCACACTCAATGACGAAGGGTTTACTAAAATCTAGAGTAGCCAATACTAGAGTTGAGTACATAGCTTCTTTGAGTGTTTGGAATTCTCAAGAAGTATCTTTGTTCCAAATAAATGTGTTCTTTTTTGTAAGAGTTGTGAGAGGAGCTGCAATTTTTCCATAGTTGCAAATAATTTTTTTGTAATAACCTATAAGACCTATGAATCCCCTAAGTTTTTTGATAGTTTTAGGTAACGGTCAATCTTGAATAGATTTAATTTTTTGTGGATCTACTTTGACTCCTTTGTGAGATACAATACAACCTAAGCATTTGACTTCTTGGACCCCAAAGGCACATTTGGATCTTTTAACAAAAAAAAAATTATTTCGTAGTAAATGTAGAACCTTATCAACATGGCTTAGGTGATCTTTCCAAGTTTTTCTATAAATTAGGATATCATCAAAGAAAACTAGGACAAACTTGTGAAGGAATGGCCTAAATATGTGATTCATAAGGCTTTGAAAGGTTGATGGAGCATTAGTAAGACCGAAAGGTATGACTAGGAATTCATAATGTCCTTCATGAGAGCAAAAAGTGATTTTAGGTATGTCTACTTCCTTCATCCAGATTTGGTGAAAACTAGAGTGAAGATCCAGTTTAGTGAAATAACTAGCACCATGTAATTATATAATAGGTTATCAATGACAGGGATAGGGAACTTATCTTTGATGGTAATTTTATTGAGAGGTCAAAAATTGAGACACATGCACCATGAAGTATCCTTGCAATGAACCATTACTACTGGTGATGAATAAGGGTTGATGCTAGGATGAATGATGCCATGTTCTAACATTTCTTGAACCAGCTTCTCTATTTTTATCTTTTGTGGTTGAGGATAATGGTAAGGATGAACATTAGGAGGAAGACTTCCAAGGACAAGATGTATGGCATGGTCATGATATTGCTTGGAAGGTAGTCCTTTTTATTCGCTAAATACTTCATCATATTTAGCCACAATATCTTGAAAATATTTTAATGGAATTGTAGGAGTATCCAGTGCTTTAGCTTCCATGTACTTGATTTGAGCTATGAATTCATAGCCTCCCATATTTAATAACTTTTCCATGCAGTGTGAACTCACCGCCTTGGATGGTGGAGATTGAATTCCTTGGATATGAATAATAATTTTGTTCTCATTCCATTTGATATATAATTTTTAAAAATTAAAAGTACCATCATCTAGCTGAGATAACCATTCGATGCCCATAATAACATCTGAACTTCCCAGGTTCATAATGAAGAGAGTTCCTCGCCAAGTGTAATTTTCCATTTGGATTGAAAGTAGAGATGTTTTTCCTATACATTGAGCATTTCCTCCATTTGCAATTAAAACTTAGAACTTATCTTGATTGGTCGTATTAATATACAAGTTCAATGCTTTAGCAGTTTTGATATCAATAAAGTTATGTGTACAACCTGAATCAATTAACACATTAATATGCTTATGCCTGCTAAATCCTTATACTTTAATTGTATGATGAGTTGTTAATCCCATAAGTTCATGTAGTAAGAGAGCAATAGTGTCATTCTCTGGTGTTGCTTCATTAGTATCTGCTGAGAGTTGTTATGTATTCATGGGTGACTCTTGTTGAGTTATATCTACTTCTTCTTCTTCTTCTTCTTCTTTATTTTTAAACTCTACTTGAAATTTTTTACGCACTGCACATGCTTGATATTTGGGATGATAAGTATGACATTTAAAGTAGAAAAATCTTGATGATTGTTCATTATTGCAAAAATATCGATGAAAATTAGAATCATGTTTATAGGACACACCATATTGAAGTTTAGTTTCAATTGCTTGAGCTATTATAGTAGCCTCATCTAGAGTACATGGATCATGAATGTTGACTTCTTTTCAAATATTATCCTTGAGACCATGATGAAAAACAAACACCACTACTACTGGGTTTAATTTATGAGTGTAATTAAGAAGACTTGTAAACTCTGATACATAATCTTCTACTAAACTGGTTTTCTTAAGATACATGAGGTGGGCCACATATGATGAAGATGAATCCTTATCAAATTTTTAAGGAAAAATTCCTTAAATTCAGGCCATATAAGAGATCGGTTATGTTGATAAAGCTACCATAACAACCATTGATAAGCTTGGATGCCTAGTTTAGAAGATGCATATGCAACTCGACCAGTTTCCAATATATGATATAAATGAAAAATACCATCCATCTTGGCTATCCAACCTCTGGGATCGTATCCTTCAAAAGTGGGCATGTTGGTATGGGGTACTTGAGCATCATTAGGCTAAGTTAAGAATCAAGAGACATCCCCTATGGAGGGATCAAAATCGAAAGAAGATTTTGGGGGTACTAATGTTTGATGAGTATTCAATCATGGAGGGTTGATAATGGCTTGAGAAGCTTCATTATATAGGGATTTTTGTACCATATCTTTAATATAATTTAGTACTGAATACACCTAACCAATTTCATCTACTTGTTTCTTAAGATATTCGTAGACACTGGAATCCAAACTAAGTGGAATTGTTTTGACAAGGTCTCTTTTAGGGGGAAAGCTTACTTGATTAAGGATATGGTCTCCTCTGTGAGAGTCTAGGTCATCTGGGTTGTATGAAGTGCTAATGTGATCTAGTGAATGAGGAGTGACATTGTTATTATTTGGTGAAGCCATGAACCAGTGGTGATGGTTGAAATTGTTAATTCTAAGAGGAGAGTTATGTCGCATACCTTTATTTCATGGATGTCTTATTTGTGAATTTAATGATCCTTCATTTGGATTATTGGTGTTTTGTAATATTCTATATGGTCCCCTATTCCACTTGGAAGGAGTGGTTTGATCACTCATGCATTTTGAATTGGCAAAATAATTTTATCTTTTGTCATCACTAGCTGCAAAAAAATGTCTTCCCTACGACTAGTTCGTAATTTGGTTTGAAACTGTCCCAACGGCTAGTTTGATTTGAAATTGTCCCAATGACTAGTTCATAGTTGTTTGAATTTGTCCCAGTGACTATTTTGGTTTGAAACTATCCCAATGGCTAGTTCATAAATTATCCCAAAAGCTATTTTGTATTTGAACCTATCCCAACGACTATTTCATATTTCAACAACTATTTTCAATGGTAACAGCTATTTCAGTTTCCAATTAACTAGGCAAAGGTCAGTGGAATGAAATACAAATGGAATGCTGACACGAGAAGGCAAAGGTTCATGTAGGCGCTGAAGGCGAGGACCAGTGGGATTCGAAGACATGAAGGCACAAACAAGTGGGCACTGAAGACAAAGGCAAGTGGTGGATAACAACATTAGAAAACACTTGAAGGCACAAACAAGTGAGTGCTGAAGATGAGGGTAAGTGGTAGATATCGATGATAGGAAACACTTGGCAACCAACAGGATTGGATATGCACAAAGGAGAATGGGTGAAGTAGGATGTGACCACCGATGGTGGTCAATGTGTAGAGTGTCCTTTGGTGCTAATAAACCAACTTAATATTGTAGATCAACAAATGTGGGACTAAAATATCCTTAGAAAACTATTATACCAACATACGATGTGACGTGCAAAACTTGGCTAAAATATTTTGGGTGAACCTTAAGTATTGCAAATAAATTTTATGTGTTATAATCATGTTGGTGGAATTTTAGGGTTAAGAAATTTTTGTAGACGCCCTGTGATTTAAATTTCTCTGTGATTCTTTCATCTCACGTATGCTTCCAAACAATGCTTTGAGTTTTAACAATTGATGAATTTGTTCCAACTATTGACGGATTCACATTTTTTTAATTTCTTCGACTACTAACTTCTAGTTAGTTCTATTGTGATGTTGCGGAGTGACGGATTCAATTTTTTTTTATTTCTTCGGATACAGATGTCAATTACTTCTACTATGTTGCTACAAAAAGTTGTGATTACCTTCAATTGGTGGTAATACAAATTTGTAGTGCCCGTTAGGCTACTAACATCCAACCACTTATGTTGAGACACTATTCATGGTTGTGATTTTCTTTGATTGGTGGTAACACAAATTGGTAATAAAACAAGCATAATCTTGATTGATGAATGCTTGAACATGACCATAATTTTCATGCATGAATTGACCTAAAAATTTGGATATTAAACCTTAGAAATCTATTAGCAAAATTCCATCGTATTCCAATAAAAATTTGGTGCTTCCAAGTTCAACGACTTTGATATCACTTGAAGTGTAATGCTTTATAATTTGAATAAACAACCACAGTGAATCATGTGAATGAATTAATAAATCCAAATCCTACCACTTAAGGAGGGCTCAGTCCTTTGGCCATTCAGAGAGGGCTAAGTCTCTTGCGAATACGCAAATGAATTATATTTATCATTGATGATTAAATGTAAATCAACCTACATCTATAGATATGAATAAATCAATAAATCAATAAATAATTGAAAATATAGTCGACTAGCTATATTGGATTTGTAACACAAACTATTGCAATACAAAAATTAAGTACAAAAATGAAATAATATCACAAAGTAACACAATCATAGGCCTCTTTGAGGGGGCAACCTCATTCAATACTTTCATTAATTTGAAAAATACATTTGTACATGGATCCATATCTTTTAAAGATACACTTCATGCAACCCTAATCTAATGCTCAAGAGTTGGCTTACATGCAAAATGCTACTTGAGCTAGAATATTCTACCAAATATTGGTCACATCCTTAATAACGGTTATATGAAAGGACCCCACTTATCTAGGTGCCTTACTTGCCACATACCATTACAAATTATTACAAAATAACATTATAAAAGGGGCCCCATTTTGGAAGTGGGTCACTACATAATCATATGAGAATTACAAAAATAATGTTAGGATGGGGTCCTAACATCACCACGTAGTGGTATTACAACAAAGCTTGGATTTTATCCATGTATTGCTTGGCAGGTCTCCTCCTTTAATGTTGAGGAATCTAACCAATTGAGCTAATGCCACTTGATTAGTAATTTCTTCTACTTTAATCGATATTAATATCACAATTATTTACCTAGACATTGGAAAATGTAATTTTTGTAAAGAATGTACATTTTTTCAAATGGTTATATGGAGTTGAAATCTGACCCACACATTAAATAATTTTAATAACCCATATTATTCTGGTAGAATAATAAACTATAATATAAAGGGCCATCTTATTTTGAGAGTACTTAGAATAACATAAGAATTTAAACCTATGTTGCATTCATATAATTGTATTCTATTTATTATCTAAATTATTTTTGACAAAAACTTCGTAAGATATATTGAATTTAAATCACATTAAATCTACTTATATTATATATTCAAATAAATTATATATATATAATATATTTCCTTCCTAATTTTAACCTTAGATCTCCCATTTGGATTACACAATACTTCACCTTTAGGCCCATTCATGTTGAACCATAATGCATTCTTACTCTAAATAGTGTTCAATTTTTTTCTATTTTTATATCTAATCAAAAAACTTATTTCCTTTCCAACATGAAATTCATTATTATGTTGATTGCATTGACATGTATAAACCATGTATAAAAAATATTGCATTAAAAAATGTTATAAGTATATTTTCATTGGATCTTATTTAATCCATAATTCTCTTACATTTTTATTTTTCTTACTTATAAAGATTATTACAATTTCAATTAGATATATCTGTGGTAGATTTTCTAATTAAGCCTATGTAGATTCTATAGCGGTTCAATCATATATAAATATAAAAACATGATACTTCATTTTAGGTCACTATATAATTTACATTATGTGATAGATTATACTTTGTTAATTACTATTTAAAAAAAGTTTATTAGTAGTTATGATAGTAACAACTACTTTTTTCTTGCATGTGAAATATACATTTTATGTTTGATTATTTTATGGTATCAAAGCCATTGATGTTAATTGCTTATGTTTTTCTATTTAAAATGCCTCTCTTCTTGGCTATACTTGCTCATACCTTATTGTCAATTTTATCAATAGTTCATTCCTATACCAACTTTTTAATCCATTACATACATGTGTTGATAAATCAAGGTATTCCATGCTTCTAATGTGAGATTTTCTCATAAGAAGGGTTCATTAGATATATATCTTCAATGCAAGCTCCTACAAATGTAAAAATACCATATATCTTCCCTTGTATGATGAAATTGTATAACATTACAACTAATCATGTTACTTATTCTATGTTGGGACTATTTTCCAACAATTAATATTAACTAATTTCTTGGAGAAAAGGGTATCCACAATCGAACAACAAAGGTGGGTATCTAAATTATTGGTCTATGATTATGAAATCATATATAAAAAAGAAAATGAGAATGTAGTGGCCGATGCACCATCCCAATAGTGTGAAGATCAAGGTATGTTAAATGTTATACCTTCCTTAATGTATCAATTAGCTTAGAGAAGAAATGGACAAGGATTCCAGTTTATAAACTTTGATCCACAAACTCCAAGTAGAAGTCAACCCATGACCTAGATACACTTGGGATGGTCAATATTTGAGATATCATGACCAACTTGTTATTCCACAAAATTCATAACTTCAAAAACTCATCTTGTAGTAAATGCATGCATCACTAACGGTAGGATAATCGGACTTTCTAAAAACCTATAAAAGGACTAAACAAACCTTATTTTGAAAAGGCATGAAAAGGGATACCCAAGTTTTTGTGGAAAAATGTGATAGGTGCCAAAGGATGGAATTTGCAAAACTATATGCTCCCTAGGAATCCTTCATCCCCTACCAATTATGAAATAGGTGTGGATAGATATTTCTATGTATTTTATTGAAGGGCTACCCAAGTCATGAGGAAAATCGATCATTTTGGTGGTAGTGGATCATCTCACAAAGTATGCTCATTTTTGTTCCTTCTCCCATCCCTACATAGCCTTCGTAGTTGCTCAAATATTTTTAGACTCCACATTTTACCTTCATGGCATGCCCAAATCTATTGTGTCAAATAGAAATCCTACTTTTACCAATCATTTTTTGTAGGAACTATTTAAGTTGTAGGGCACTCAACTCAAAATAAGTTCAGCCTATCACCCTTAGACTGATGGCCAAACAAAATTGTTAACATGTGTTTGGAAATATACTTTTGTTGCTTTGCATAATATCATACCACTATCAAGGTTACACCATTTGAATTATTATATGGTCTTCCTCCACCAACAACCTTCTCATACATTCTAGGAAGCTCCAAGCTTCAAGTTATCAATTCCACTCGTAGCTAGCATGTCATTGTCGTCTAAAAACTCAAGGTAAATCTTGAATTTTTCCAAAATCATATGCATCAGTAATTTTATCAACACCATTCTAAATATAGCTTTCAAGTGTAAGATATGGTCTTTCTCTACCTGCAGCCCTACAAAAAATCATCACTCCATCTCCATGAATACCAAAAAATTATAGCTAAATACTATTGTCCCTATCAATTTTTATAATGGATCAATTCAATGGCCTACAAATTGGCCCTTTCAGTCACTTATAGGATTCATCCAATATTTTATGTCTCCTTATTGAATACTATCATTAGCAACAAGGTACATGTTCAATACACATTACCATATCTATATGAAGAAGGATTCATCACTCTCAAGATTGAATGCATTTTGTACCAAATATTGCACACCCTTTACCATCATTTCATCACTAATGTTCTTGTTCGATGGCAAGGATTATGACCTAAAAATGCCATATGGGAGTCCCCCTAGAAACTCTAGTAATAGTGATGCAGGAGCATCTGATGACAGTTCGAGCCATGTTACATCCTTCAAAATTTTCTTGAAGTCCTTCAATTTTGAAGTATATTGGTTCTTTTTCGGGAAGGGGAGATGTTGTGAAGCAGCAGGAAAAGTAGTTGGAAGGGTTAAGGAAATTGTTGGGGAGGTCGCGAAATCATGACCTCCGAAGCTTTGGAATGGGCAGGGACCTGTTTTGTCACGATATCGCGACGTCGCAATATCGCGGATTTTGTTGAAAGCTGGAGCATTGGGAGGTTTCCGTCACGATATCGCGATGTCGCGATATCGTGACATCGCGATATCGCGACGTTTGTTCGTAGTTTGGGCAGAAGGGGTTTTTCGTCATGATATCGCGACGTCGCGGTATCACGGCGGAAGTAGAAAAGCGTTTGCAGGGGGATTTCTCCTTCGGGATATCGCGATAGTTTCAAATGGGCAGTGACTAGGCAGTGGTTGGGTCGTGATATCGCGACATGTCGCGATATCGCGGCCGGTGAGAAGGGAGGCAGAACAAAGCTTAAGAGCGGACGGCCATACAAGGCCAAATTTGACACGTGGATAGCCACGTGTAGCTTGAAAATTATAAAGGACACGTGTTTGAAATATTTTACATCCGGGAGGAGGCATGGCAAGTTTTGCACGCGGGAGCATACGTGTACTAAAGAAAAAATGAAGACCACATATAGGGATTTAAAATCAACAGCCACGTGCATTTAAAGGGGGAGAACCACCTCTTGAAGATCTTTTCAAAAAACAACTGTTGCAGGGCATGGCCGGTATGGGGGAGACGGCAGTGCAGAAAACAGTCTGACCGAAGTGATGGGTGCAGAGGAGGAAGATCATTAATGCAAACTCAGGGATAGATCGGGCAGATATTGCCATTAATTTCAAAATTTTGAAAACCTGGGAAGGGGGGGAAATTTGAAATGAAAATCTTGTTTGGTGGGAGCATTGATGGCTGGGAGGACCGGGACCTCGTTAAAACTCAGAATTTTTGTAAGCCTGGGGAGGGGGGACCGGAGAGGGAGAATTACCAGAGCATCTCTGGTATTTGTAAGCCTATGGACATCTTGCTATGGTGGAATGTAAATATTTTCCCGAAGCTTTTAATGAAAAAAATTTGGAATTTGTAAGTGGTGGCCTTACGGTCCCCATCAGTGGTATCAAAGCGGGAGTTCCTGAGCGTACAGCAGACCGCCGAAGGAGAGGCAGTTGTACCAGGACTTGTGGGAGGGCTTGAGTTTAGGTGAAGATGCCTCCGAGAAGAAATCCCGTGGGTGGAAGAGGCATGGTAGTGAAAGAGTTTCGGGCATTGCAGCGGCAAGTCCAGGCCCTGCAAGAAGAACTGCGTAGAGGACATGAGTCGAGAAGGGATGCAGACAGTGAGGATGAGGTGGAAGAAGAGAATGATTTTGAAGAAGAGGAAGAAGATGTAGATCCGGCACAGACCAGATTGTACAAGGCCATATCCCAAATTGGGAAGAGGCCGAAGTTAGAAGTTCCTACGTATTTCGGGAACTTGAACCCAGAGGAGTTGATAGACTGGGTGAATGATTTAGAAGAGTACTTCGAATATGAGGAGATTGAAGACCCTAACCGGGTCAGATTTGCTAAGACCCGACTGAAGGGTCATGCTAGCATTTGGTGGAAAGGGGTACAGCTGGAGAGAAATCGAAGAGGAAAGGAGCAGATAACCAGATGGGACAAAATGGTGGAGAAATTAAAAAGGCAGTTTATTCCCGTAGATTATGAACTGGACCTGTTACGTAAAATGCAGAGCTTGAGGCAGATGAACAGAACAGTTCAAGAATACACAGAGGAGTTCTATAAAATCTCCATCAGAACAGGGCATTTGGAAGCAAGCAAGGAAAAAGTGGCTCGTTACATTAATGGGTTGAGATCGAGTGTGCAGGAGGAGTTGAGCTTGGTTCGGGTAAGCACCATTGAAGATGCTTACCAATTTGCTTTAAAATTTGAAGAAAAGTTCAACAGAAGGTTTTACAACAAGCAAAAAGTAAAAGGGCCAGGAGGAAAGAACGGTGGAAAGAAAGAAGGAAAGGAAGAGAAGAAGGAAGAGGAGAGCAGCAGCCGGGATCAGAAAGGAGAGGAAGACCCAACACCGCAAGTTCATAATGATAACTACCCAAGAGGAAGAGGTAGGTCTGGACGCGAAAATGAAAGGGGAGTGTTCCGAGGAACATGTTTCCACTGTGGTGAAGAAGGACACCGAGCATTTGAGTGCCCACAACACCGAGAAAAGACAAACAAGAGGCCAGTGGGTCCTGCCAGAGTAGTTGTGGCAGTTGAGGATGCTGACTCAGAACATTCTGAAGAAACTGAAAAGGGGGAAGCCATGATTGTGAGAAGGACCATGCTGGTGGATGAAGACCAGTCTGAGCAAAGGAGAAGCCTGTTCCGCACCCGGTGCAAAAGTGCGGGCAAAGTCTGTAATGTCATTATTGACAATGGGAGTACAAACAACTTGGTTTCCGAGGAGATGGTTTCTAAGTTGCAGTTGGAGAGAAGGAGACACCCGCACCCGTACCGGATTGCGTGGTTGCGGAAGGACCACCGATCTTGGGTTCGGGAACAGTGTTTAGTCACGTTCCAGATCGGGAGATACCAGGATGAAGTCCTGTGTGATGTATTCCCCATGGATGCTTGCCATTTGCTGTTGGGTAGGCCATGGCAGTTTGATCGGAGTGCAGTGCATGATGGACATGCAAATACGTACTCCTTGGTGAAATATGGAGTGCGGCACAAGTTGAAGCCATTGCAGACCGAAGATGAGAAAGTGTGTAGTAATGCCAGAATTTTTCTGGTAGAGGGCAAAAAAAATTTCCAAGAAGCAAGATTTGAGCCGGACATAAAGGTTGATGAATGTTCAGAGATATTGCAAGGGACGCAGCCCGAACAGCGTAGAAGTGAAGGTCACTTCTCCTTCTTACCCGGGTGTCTAATGCAGGAGCATCCGATGACAGTTCGAGCCATGTTACATCCTTCAAAATTTTCTTGAAGTCCATCAATTTTGAAGTATATTGGTTCTTTTTCGGGAAGGGGAGATGTTGTGAAGCAGCAGGAAAAGTAGTTGGAAGGGTTAAGGAAATTGTTGGGGAGGTCACAAAATCGTGACATGTCACGAAATCGTGACCTCCGAAGCTTTGGAATGGGCAGGGACCTGTTTTGTCGCGATATCGCGACGTCGCGATATCGCGGCTTTTGTTGAAAGCTGGAGCATTGGGAGGTTTTCGTCGCGATATCGCGACGTCGCGATATCACGACATCGCGATATCGCGATGTTTGTTCACAGTTTGGGTAGAAGGGGTTTTCTATCGCGATATCGCGACATCACGGTATCGCGACATCGCGGTATCGCGATGGAAGTAGAAAATCGTTTGCAAGGGGAGTTCTTCGTCGCGATATCGCGACGTCGCGATATCACGACAATTTCAAATGGGCAGTGACTAGGCAGTGGTTGGGTCGCGATATCGCGACATGTCACGATATCGCGGTCATTGAGAAGGGAGGCAAAACAAAGCTTAAGAGTGGACGGCCAGACAAGGCCGAATTTGACACGTGGATAGCCACGTGTAGCTTGAAAATTGTAAAGGACACGTGTTTGAAATATTTTACATCCGGGAGGAGGCATGGCAAGTTTTGCACGCGGGAGCATACGTGTACTAAAGATAAAATGAAGACCACGTATAGGGATTTAAAATCAACAGCCACGTGCATTTAAAGGGGGAGAACCACCTCTTGAAGATCTTTTCAAAAAATAACTGTTGCAGGGCATGGCCGGTATGGGGGAGACGACAGTGCAGAAAATAGTCTGACCGAAGTGATGGGTGCAGAGGAGGAAGATCATTAATGCAAACTCAGGGATAGATCGGGCAGAGATTGCCATTAATGTCAAAATTTTGAAAACCTAGGAAGGGGGGGAATTTTGAAATGAAAATCTTGTTTGGTGGGAGCATTGATGGCTGGGAGGACCGGGACCTCGTTAAAACCCGGAATTTTTGTAAGCCCGGGGAGGGGGGACCGGAGAGGGAGAATTACCAGAGCATCTCTGGTCTTTGTAAGCCTGCGGGCATCTTGCTATGGTGGAATGTAAATATTTTCCCGAAGCTTTTAATGAAAAAAATTTGGAATTTGTAAGTGGTGGCCTTACGGTCCCCGTCAGTGGTATCAGAGCGGGAGTTCCTGAGCGTACAACAGACCGCCGAAGGAGAGGCAGTTGTACCAAGACTTGTGGGAGGGCTTGAGTTCAGGTGAAGATGCCTCCGAGAAGAAATCCCATGGGTGGAAGAGGCATGGCAGCGAAAGATTTCCGGGCATTGCAGCGGCAAGTCCAGGCCCTGCAAGAAGAACTACGCAGAGGACATGAGCCGAGAAGGGATGCAGACAGTGAGGATGAGGTGGAAGAAGAGAATGAGTTTGAAGAAGAGGAAGAAGATGTAGATCCGGCACAGACCAGATTGTACAAGGCCATATCCCAAATCGGGAAGAGGCCAAAGTTAGAAGTTCCTACGTATTTCGGGAACTTGAACCCAGAGGAGTTGATAGACTGGGTGAATGATTTAGAAGAGTACTTCGAATATGAGGAGATTGAAGACCCTAATCGGGTCAGATTTGCTAAGACCCGACTGAAGGGTCATGCTAGCATTTGGTGGAAAGGGGTACAGCTGGAGAGAAACCGAAGAGGAAAGGAGCGGATAACCAGATGGGACAAAATGGTGGAGAAATTAAAAATGCAGTTTATTCCCATAGATTATGAACTGGACCTGTTACATAAAATGCAGAGCTTGAGGCAGATGAATAGAACAGTTCAAGAATACATAGAGGAGTTCTATAAAATATCCATCAGAATAGGGCATTTGGAAGCAAGCAAGGAAAAAGTGGCCCGTTACATTAATGGGTTGAGATCGAGTGTGCAGGAGGAGTTGAGCTTGGTTCGGGTAAGCACCATCGAAGATGCTTACCAATTTGCTTTAAAAGTTGAAGAAAAGTTGAACAGAAGGTTTGACAACAAGCAAAAAGTAAAAGGGCCGGGAGGAAAGAACGGTGGAAAGAAAGAAGGAAAGGAAGAGAAGAAAGAAGAGGAGAGCAGCAGCCGGGATCAGAAAGGAGAGGAAGACCCAACACCGCAAGTTCAGAATGATAACTACCCGAGAGGAAGAGGTAGGTCTGGACGCGAAAATGAAAGGGGAGTGTTTCGAGGAACATGTTTCCACTATGGTGAAGAAGGACACCGGGCATTTGAGTGCCCACAACACCGAGAAAAGACAAACAAGAGGCCAGTGGGTCCTACCAGAGCAGTTGTGGCAGTTGAGGATGCTGACTCAGAACATTCTGAAGAAGCTGAAAAGGGGGAAGCCATGATTGTGAGAAGGACCATGTTGGTGGATGAAGACCAGTCTGAGCAAAGGAGAAGCCTGTTCCGCACCCGGTGCAAAAGTGCGGGCAAAGTCTGTAATGTCATTATTGACAATGGGAGTACAGACAACTTGGTTTTCGAGGATATGGTTTCTAAGTTGCAGCTGGAGAGAAGGAGACACCCGCACCCGTACCGGATTGCGTGGTTGCGGAAGGACCATCGAGCTTGGGTCCGGGAACAGTGTTTAGTCACGTTCCAGATCGGGAGATACCAGGATGAAGTCCTGTGTGATGTATTCCCCATGGATGCTTGCCATTTGCTGTTGGGTAGGCCATGGCAGTTTGATCGGAGTGCAGTGCATGATGGACGTGCAAATACGTACTCCTTGGTGAAAGATGGAGTGTGGCACAAGTTGAAGCCATTGCAGACCGAAGATGAGAAAGTGTGTAGTAATGCCAGAATTTGTCTGGTAGAGGGCAGAAAACTTTGCCAAGAAGCAGGATTTGAGCCGGACATAAAGGTTGATGAATGTTCGGAGATATTGCAAGGGACGCAGCCCGAACAGCGTAGAAGTGAAGGTCACTTCTCCTTCTTACCCGGGGTGTCTGATGCAGGAGCATCCGATGACAGTTCGAGCCATGTTACATCCTTCAAAATTTTCTTGAAGTCCTTCAATTTTGAAGTATATTGGTTCTTTTTCGGGAAGGGGAGATGTTGTGAAGCAGCAGGAAAAGTAGTTGGAAGGGTTAAGGAAATTGTTGGGGAGGTCGCGAAATCGCGACCTCCGAAGCTTTGGAATGGGCAGGGACCTGTTTTGTTGCGATATCGCGACGTCGTGATATCACGGATTTTGTTGAAAGCTGGAGCATTGGGAGGTTTTCGTCACGATATCGTGACGTTTGTTCGTAGTTTGGGCAGAAGGGTTTCGTCGCGATATCGCGACGTCGCGATATCACGACGTCGCGATATCGCGACGGAAGTAGAAAAGCATTTGCAGGGGGAGTTCTCCGTCGCGATATCGCGACGTCGTGATATCGCGACGTCGTGATATCGCGACGATTTCAAATGGGCAATGACTAGGCAGTGGTTGGGTCACAATATCGCGACATGTCACGATATCGCGGCCTGTGAGAAGGGAGGCAGAACAAAGCTTAAGAGCGGACGGCCAGACAAGGCCGAATTTGACACGTGGATAGCCACGTGTAGCTTGAAAATTATAAAGGACACGTGTTTGAAATATTTTACATCCGGGAGGAGGCATGGCAAGTTTTGCACGCGGGAGCATACGTGTACTAAAGCAAAAATGAAGACCACGTATAGGGATTTAAAATCAACAGCCGCGTGCATTTAAAGGGGGAGAACCACCTCTTGAAGATCTTTTCAAAAAACAACTATTGCAGGGCATGGCCGGTATGGAGGAGACGACAGTGCAGAAGACAGTCGGACCGAAGTGATGGGTGCAGAGGAGGAAGACCATTAATGCAAGCTCAAGGGTAGGTCGGGCAGAGATTGCCATTAATGACAAAATTTTGAAAACCCGGGAAGGGGGGAAATTTGAAATGAAAATCTTGTTTGGTGGGAGCATTGATGGCTGGGAGGACCGGGACCTCGTTAAAACCCAGAATTTTTGTATTAGTCGGGGAGGGTGGACCGGAGAGGGAGAATTACCAGAGCATCTCTGGTCTTTGTAAGCCTGCGGGCATCTTGCTATTGTGGAATGTAAATATTTTCCCGAAGATTTTAATGAAAAAAATTTGGAATTTGTAAGTGGTGGCCTTACGGTCCCCGTCAAATAGTTTATTTATCTTTAGCTTTGAGGATAAATTTGAAGGGGAAGGGCATATTAGGATCCCAATCTAACCTTCTTATGTAATTACCCCATCTCTAATGTAGGGGACCTGTCCTAATGATATTATATAATATTTTTTAATAGTTTATGGCACTAGAGTTGCCTAGACAAGTGTGGTATTTTAATTTAACTATTGTAAAGAATGTAATTATTTATTTGGTAGAAGATTCTAACTTGGGTGGCAACGTGCATGTGAGCCAACCCTTGAGCATTAGGTTTAGGGTTATTAAGAGTCTTAAAAAAGACAAGGGGTATATATGGATGTATCTTTTTCATATTGAATCAATGTTTTTTTAGGAGGTTTCCCCATCGAAGAGGTATGTGATTCTATTGATATTGATATAGATTGTTGCATTTTAATTTTTTATTGCAATATTGTGTTCTTTCATGATTTATTGTCTTTATTACAATATTTATGTGGATGTACTTATTTTAACTATAACTTTTCTAACAAACTAGGAGATGGACAACACCTAAAGAGACATAGTCAAATCAAATATGTATCTTTTGCACAATAAGAGCAATGGAGATCCAAAAGTATTTTATCATAAAATAAAAAAAAGTAGATTTTAGTGTCCACAAGGTCAATAGGCCATATGAGATTATATGGTTATCCAAGTGTTTTTCCATCCATATTGAAGTATGATGTACAACCCTATCCCTTTCAAATTCAAATTGTAGATCTCCTATTTAGAATTTTCAAGTATTAACCTTTAGGCCCACTTAAGTTCCACTTGAGTTGTATGCCTACAAGGACATTAAAAATGCATATGAAGACACTTTAAAAGTGAACTTGTTGATGTAACTTTTAGAATTTAGAATAGAAAAACAAACGAAGTTCTCATAAAAATCAACATTAAATAAAATACACTCCAACAGATGATAAGAGAATATCAAGCTTTTTTACTTTGCTCAATAGTTTTTGCAAATTTTATAAACAATTATACTGTTATTTTTTCTTAGATGTTATATAAGCTTTTGATCTCATATAGATTATTTTTGATCTTATGGATGTAATTAAATTTTATTTCATAAATTAAATCTTATAAATATTGTGTATTAATGAATAATTTTTTATTGGTAAAAGAAATTTTCATTAAAAGTGAGTTATGAAAGGAGCCCCAAAACCTTGATACAACAGAGATACAAACAATAGGTCCTCATACCCATAGTCTAAAACTAAGGATGGCCCACAATAGGAATCTAGCCTTACTCAGATTTAAATAGCAAAACTAGGATATCCTAAGGGGATGGTCCTAAGAGGAAAAAAATGAGGAGCAAGGGCAGTCCCAGAGGGAAACCCCACAAACCAAAAAACTTGCAACTCACTTTCCATCATTGGCATTTGGAGGCTTATAGTCCTCCGACATTGACCCCCTAGAGTAACTAGGATCACTGGATTTCCCAGGAGACGACGTCTCCTTATTCAAATTCTTTAGGTGCGGTGAAGCAAGGACGTAATATGAGATAGGGTTCTAGAGAAACTTGGACGAAGATCGCTTGATAGACTTAGGCTTGAACTCAAACTCGACATATCCATCCTTAGGCTTAGGCCCGAGGGTAATCTTCATGGTGGGAGAAGAAAATTTAGGGTCATTGTCATCATTGGGTACCTCTTGGATGGGCATTTCATTACTATTGCTTTCAACGGGCTCAGAGGGAGTGAGCTAATTGGGGATCTGAGTGAGATTGGGAGGGGCAAAGGGAGGCAAAAATCATTGGATTATTGGAATAAAACTCTAGGTTATACTTTCAAAATATAAGGTGTAGGCCCTGGTATATGGGTTGCAAGGATTTCCTACTCCTAACAGTGTTTATGGATAGTTCTAGAGACCTATACAGGTAAAAAGGGATGTTCATCTATTTAATTCCCCTAAAGTGGTTCAAGAAGGCCAGATGGAAACTACATAGGGGGACATCAATTTTATCTATGGTGAAATACTAAAGGATTGGTACCATAAATTAGTCCCATGGGCCTATAAGGGAGATTCTATCAACACCTCCATCAATAATAGTCAAGTCCTTACCTCTGTCTACAAAGTGATCCTTCTCCACCACCATGGTATTCTTGTTGTACCTGACTATTTTGCCATCAATTGGAAACCTTGTAACCTCAACCAACATGTGAATGTCGATTAGGAATTCAAGGTCCTTGATGGTAACATGGCCATTATTCTAGGTATTAACAATTTCATCAGAGACTTCTTTGTTGTAACGGATCAACTTCTTTAGGAAGGGCGGACAGTTTTGATTCCTAATAATATCCTCAACAATGGGGTCAATCTGGAGCATGGAGGGCTGAAGGAAGTCCATGGAGGGATGGGTATTGGGGATGGGATACTTTAAGTAGAGGCTAATGATGTGGGGATAAGCTATGGGGTTTAGCCTTACACATAAGTGATACTTAAAAATGTGCTTAGCTCGTATGCCAAAGAATATGGGAGGGGATTTGCAATGGACCGTTGCATAGTTCAGAGGATGATGTTGCTTGGTTTGTGTTCCAGCCAATGGAACCTAACTTTTATAATGGGAAGGAGCCAAGAGGGAAATATTAGTGACGATGGCATAGGACAAGATTTTGTTTTGGAAAGGAGCAAAGCTCAAGGTAGTGAATTTGTCGATGATTTTTGAGGTAGCACAAATGGTCGCATCATGGGAATCAAGCATAGTTTTAAGGCCATGCATGTGAGAGGATAATGTGGCATCAATGCTCACACTAGGATGGCCACACATATTATATAAACCAAGGCCGAGGAATTCTATTTGTATGGACAAGGCATGAAAGGTAATAATGACTTCTCTAGGAAGATCGATTAAGACCTTGGTACCAAACACATGAAGGGAACATAGTGGATTATGGGAGGTGATGGGTAACTAGGAGGGGCTAGGGTGAGGGGAAGGGTACACTTGGGAAGAGGCCATGTGGCATCTTGGGGGGAGGGGTAAGGGATGACAAGGTAAGGGGAGGGTATTGAAAGGGTTGACCAAAATGATCAAGTTGGCATTCGGAGAGTGGAGTCTGTGAGGGGGCAAAGGACACAATAGTAGAAATTGGAGATGATAGGAAGTTAAAGAGCTAAGGGGGTGGGATGAGTTTCGAGTGCCAATGGTGATCAAGCCAATCATGGGCAATAGTATCAATAAGATTTTTGGGAAAATCATCATGCCAAATGTAGAGGGACTATTAAGAGGGGCCCAAATTAGCAAAGGAATCAGTCATCCTAATGGATTCTCTGAACATGTATTGAACTAAGGTCTCCAGGTGGTTACGAAGGAGTCTCTTAACTTTAGATATTAAGTTGTTGAATTTCTAGTTAGAAGTCTTGTTATTTTTTATGTAATTTATGATGTTTAGGAAATCACCCTCAACCATAAGCTTACACTGAAGATTGCTTATGAAGGACAGGACATGGTAAAGAGCTTTAGCCTCAATGATGTGATTGGTAAGGGTACCAAGGTTTTTAGCAAAGGCTATTATGATTCTTCCTTCATGATTTCTAACAACTCCCCCACCACCAGTAAGTCTAGGATTTCCTTTAGAGGAGCCATCGAAGTTCAACTTGAGACACCCTTCCAGGGGAGGAATCCACTTGGCATTGGATCTATTGTTGGAATAAGTGGATGGTCTAAGGGGGTCCATAGATATATGGAGGGAAGAAGCTATGGAGGACTCAATTCTAGGGTCCAAGGGTTTAGAATAGGGACACAAGTAAGCATTTTTTTATGGCAAAAATTAGGACTCTATTATCGACTGATGCAAGATCTTTAGGTATATTAGAGAAGGCATGGTTATTATGCTCAAGCCAGATTTTACATAGGACGTTATGTAAATACATAGACTAGGGATATTTGATTCTAGGGTTCTTAAATGGGTTGGTCCATTGGGTGAAGAGATATACCACCGAGCTAGGGTGAGCCTAGGAGATTTTGAAGGTGCAAACGATGTAGCTAAGGATTGAGTCAGTGAAAGAGCACTCAATAAAGATATGATACGATGACTCCCACCCAAAATTATAGAGGTAACAATGGTTGGTCAGTAATAATCCTCTGGTTATGATATTATTTAGAGTCAAGATTTTTTTTGGATCACCAACCAAAAGAAGAACCCAATTTTGGTATAAGTTTCTTGTGCTATATTTTCTTGACAGGGATTGGGTACGCAGTAGGTTGGTCTTACAATAGGTAAGCAGTTTTGACAAAAAAGAGGCTATAATCATAATCTCTCCAAATAGGCATATCAGGTGAGTCAACAAAAGTGGATATGATGAAGGGATTGAATATGGATGATAGGGAATTTACAATAGTGATAATATTAGTAGAGGAGGGATGAGGGTGAAATGGATTTCTAGGAGGATCTACCATGAGAGGTGGTGATGAAATGGGAGACCTTACTACCAAAGAGGTGGTCTATGAGGGGCTTGAGAGTAGCAAGGGAAGAATCATCAATGAGATGGTAATAAAAAACCCAAGGATAATGCCAAAATTTAATGGTCTAACCATTATTGAGATGACATTTGATGCCCTTTTTGATGATGTCTCTAGCTTTGATAACAAAGTTCCAGAATGCTGAGCCAGAAGGAGGGACCTCATCCTCCAAAAAATCATGGTTCTGAATATACTTTCTTTTGATTATAGAAATCCATTCGAGTTTTGTATTAATGAATAGTTTATTATGGAATGCTTACACTCATTTTTATTTCACTTGCTAAGACTTGAATATGATTTATCATCTATAACTTTGATTATTTATGTACAGTAAATTTTTTGATAAGATGATCAATCATCATCATAATCAATTTGAATATTTGTACTTTTTCTAAATTTATTTCCTAAAATAAATAATAAAAATATATATTTACATTTTTGTTCTCAACCTTTCACTCAAAGTATATTTATATTTACACTATTGAAGAATTTTTATGGGTCAACACTATTTTTTGGTAATTTAAACAACCTTTAATATATACTCAAAAATGTAGAGTGTGAGACTCTACTACATACTGTAATTGTCAAAACAAGCAAATTATGTGTGCTACATGTGCTACATGCATCACTGTTACATGTTCTACATGCCAATTTAAACCATATTGTTATGCATCAATTCTATACTCTATTTTTAATCTATCCCATAGGATGAGTGGCCCCCTTAATAAACCTTCAATATTACTTGAAATGAAAAACCTATTGGACCAAATTTTCCTTTTAATAATATCTACTTTATTAGATGATATTTTAGTTTCTTGAATGAAAATAATATCATGTTTTTCATTACTTACTAGTTTATTGACCATTCTAGATCTGGAGAATGGTGATCCCTTATATTCTAGGAGAGGATCTTCATGGAGATTACTTCTACCTCTTGGTATCCAAGAGACCATCAATCTGATTTTAGGAACCCTTCGATATTCCTTCTAATGCTATTTTCTAGAGCATTTTTTGGTTGGATTTTCTTCCTCCTTTTTTGGTTAGGACTCAAATATATGATCTTTAGTTTTTTTAGCATTTTTTTTATCATCGATATGTATACCTTTTCTTTATTTTTTTTGCCACGAGTACCAAATTATTCTCTTTTTTGATATAGGTGATTCTCATAGACTGAAGATCTTCCATTTCTTGATCATTCCCTTGCCCTTGATGAACTTATTCACCTTCAAAAGCACATTAAGTAGGGACCTCCTCATTTAGCATGTTATTTATCTCCACCCCTATGAGGATATCCTCAAGTCTTATCTGATCCTCATCATTATTTCCTTCTCTTGAGATTTTCGTAGACTAAAATTTCCTCATCCTTGTTTTCTTCTTTAATTGGTATGATTTTAAAAATATTGCTAGTCCTAATGTTCATGCTGATTTTTACTTGTTTGTGAGTTTTTTTTTTTTAGTATCTCAAAGCCCTCCTTTTTGCCTTCTATATTTGTAGCCTTTTATAAATTTTGAGGATAATTTCTAAAGAGATAACCGTATTCATGGCATAATCGATGCTAAAAAAGAAGATTTTCATAGTCAATTTTTTAGGAATTATTACATCATATTAAGTGACTCGCATAGAAATATTGTGATTGTATTTTTTGTCATGGGAGATCTAGTTTCTCTTAACCATTAACCTATTCCTAGTTATTAGTTATAATAAATACAACCTAATAATAACTATACGGATGTATAAAATCAATTCATTATATTAATGTAAAATGCAAATTGTTCAGACTTAGACTATTCCAACATATGGTATAAAGCAAGTTCAAATATAAATATTCATGTGGTATAATTTCTCTACTCAATGCTCCCCAGTGAAAACTCCAATAATACCAGGTTTAAAATAGCTAATGAATATGTCCATTTCTTAGATCAAGAAATCGTGTACGTGCAATATGCAAGGCTAGCAATAGGATCATTGGCTGTGCCAATGGGGAAGTACTAGTGATTATCATTTTGTGATGAAATAGTACTTCCAATGATGGCTCAAGTCAATCCTGGCATCCAAGCATCTCGAAGAGTTGATAGTCAAAGACAACATGAAGAATTCCATGGCTAGAGAATGAGTGTCAGGTTATCATTCTAAACTACATGTCAAGCACAATTTTTGTATCAAAGGGTGAGGAGAAGCAGTTCATCATTGAGGTATACCTCATATCATCAAGGATGATGTCATAACCATCCCATCCTACTTCAACAACTCCAATAGCTAGACCACCAAGGATTTTACTACCAATTTGCAGAATAATAATGAATGAAAGGGACCACGTGGTTTGGAAAGATTTTGGAGATCAAGATATTAAAAAAATTATTGTTAGTCTAATTAGTTCACTATGTAGAAAGCATAAAGAAGAGGAATATGAATATAGACCATAACTATTATGCATCTAGTTTATCGTCTCCTTATCGATTGGGTCTATTCTATCTATCTCATAGAATTGTGTTGGCTCCATTGATAAGGTGTAGAGCACTGAATAACACCCTCCAACCTGTGTATGTGAAGTATTACACACAAAGAACTACACTGAGTGGGTTGTAGATTTTAGATGCCATGTATATTGGAACCAAGGATTTGGATTTTCCAATTCTTTGGGTATTTTTACAAGAAAAAAATCAATACTTGGAAAGAGTGGTGGATGTCATCCATGCCAAAGGTGGTGTAATTTTTTGCCAACTCTCATACGTTGCACTTTCCACAACATTTATCAACCAAATTAGGAACCAGCTATCTCGTCCATAAGCAAGGAGATCTCACATATGTAGAGAATTCATATACCAAATGACTTATTACAAAGTTATTTGACTCCCACAGATCTTGAAACCTTAGAGATCCTATCCATCATCTCTCAAGTAGCTAAAAACATAATTACCATGATTTTTTATGAAGTCAAGATCCACACGGGTACCTAATCAACCAATGTAATAACCTAATTTAACACACTGATTGTAATAACCTAGTGTGACTTAAGGTTAAAATTTTAACAAACATTAACAAAAGAGTTTTGACTAGTAAAAATTTTTATTTTTAGTTTTGAAGTCACACTCGTTGATTAATCAATACATAGCATTAGAACCACTTTTGGGTTATGGCCATTGCAGATGACCCCCAAGTGGATGAGATTGTCGAAATCTTGTAAGAAGTGCCTTTAGTGTTTCTTGCTTTCTCACCCTCTATCCTAGAATGAGACCCTAGAACTATGGCTTGGGGTTATCCTCTAAGGCTCATAATACTTAGAGGGTGGATGCTTACCTCCCCTCCCTTAATTATCAAAAATATGGATCTTTAAGTCTAATTCAACTCATATGTTACCAACATAACATGTAAGGTTATTTAGCGTATATTCTATAGTGCTAAAGGTATTGCCAATAACTTGACACTAACATGGTTTCTCCTAACAAGTCATGAATATTATGATGAATTATCTCATTCCAACCATTGTGGATTCATATAGCCCTATTCCTTGCTAGATTCCTCCTTATTCATAAATTGTACAAGGATCCATCACTTGTACTGCTCGTGCAATGGCCTAGATGGACGTCTCATACCATCCATCCTTACCTATCATCCTAACTTATTTTTCCATAAGCAACCATTCTCGAGATATTGTTGAATCCCTCATGCATTCAACAGAGATGGGTGACTTATTTTTCTTTGGTTGTTCATACTCTTGATATTCAACCAATAGGTAAGTTTAGAGTTATAATATGGTGTCTAGAATAATTCTAAATTATGACTTTTTTTTAACCTAATATGCAAAATTCTAAAGATATTCCTTTCAAGAGAAATCTTTAAATTTAATAGAAGGAATTATTTATTTATCGGGTCTTTAAAACTTTTTAAAGAAGAAAAATATTTAATAATTCTTTTAAAACTCTTTTAGAAGAAAGGCTAATGTAATTTATTAAAAATGACTGAGTTCTTTCAAGAGTAAAATATTAATACATTGAAAACAAATGCATCGTTTAAAACTAATACTAATTTAATATATATTCTAACTTTTACAAGAATCCAACTATTATGATTTTCCAACTTCACAACATAAAATAAGAGTGATTTTACACATAATCTATAATAGTATTATTTTTCTAAAACTTATTAAAGAAAAACTAATGTAAATAATTAAGTTAACCACTAAATATTCCCTAAATAATTCAAACACCGAAACAACTAATATTCTATTTACTTGTAAAAATTAAATTCAGCATTTATGTTTTCAACCGATAAAAGAAGAGTCAAATAGAGGGTGAATTTATATCATAAAATTACTCTTCCAAAATTACTTGTTCCTTAATACATTTAAACATAATTATTATAACATAGGGATTTTGCTCGGTTAAAGGGTATATTATTCATATGCACCACTATAATAATCACTAGTCTTTTATTACATGGATGAAATATACATTGTCGTAACAATACTAAATTTTCCTTGGAAATTAGATTTACAAGCTTTCTCAAAAGAGTCACGTTATTCGCACGTTACTCGATGCCACATTCTGATTGCTTTGTTCCAATGCCTTATAAATCTTGAGTACTTTCCTTTGGAGGGATCAAAATGTCTCTTTTTATAAGATAATGAGTGCACCTATCTAAATTGAAATGCAATAGCTATGTTATAGTTCTTGAAAGAGAATTTCAGAAAAATAATTTAGACATCTCTAAAACTACATGAACATAGCTATGCTAAGTATGTCAATTGAAGATTCTCACATGCGTTAATTACTTGGGAGAAATTTAGGTATCTTAACTTTAGAAATGATAAAAAATATCTAAAAATGGATTTAAAACAACTTCCTTCCATGGATATATGTGGTATGTGGATAGCCTTAGAATAAAAGAGGAATTAAAAACATTATAAAGTTTACAAAAAGAGAACAGTCACAATTTGACCGACTATAACCAAAATGTGAAAGGGGAAAAGTTGATAGTTATCTAACTCTAATTTGGGTGAACTTAATTGGTAACTACCCTATCTAACGATGGTTATGATTTTGATTACACATAATTAACATACACAACTATGAATACAATACACACAGGAATATCAAACAACTATGAATTCAATTTTATAAATACATTGCACACAGGTATCTTACCATTTGAATATCAAACAGCTATTACATCTTCATTAAGATGATTGAACAATGGATGGGTGCAAATATAAACTTTCTTGGTTGGTACTATTAAAATTAATGATTTTAATAACTAAAATATAAATAATCTTCGAGACAATTACAATAACTTTGATTAAGCCATTTTAAAAAATAACTTTAAATTTTAGATTAAAAAAAGAATAATAGTCCTTGAACACACGAAATTGCTCACTCTTATTCTTCTATAACATACTAGCTTTAACGAGTAGATTAAGTAAACATAGACATATATTTACTACATGATTGGAACATAAGCATTGAAGAAAATGATATAGCAATTTCCATGAATTAAATCATAACTAATGTGAATGAACAAATCAGCTTGACTAACATAAATCAATAGATAAAGTATGGACCTGGAAGCATAATATCTGACCTTCTTATCCACTCTTTTCTACTTTGTTCTCTTCTCTTCTTCCCCCTCCCTTCTCCTCTTACAGTCTTCCTTTTAAAAATGGAGATTGGGAAGTGTGGCTAGGCAAGTGTAAGGTCATACAATCAGCTAGCTCAACCTTCAATTCTCTGGCCAAGTGGTGTTTAATATTTATTTTAAAATTTTACTAATTATTTAATGAAACACACAAATGAAAGGTTAAATTGAAATCCTTCGAATGCATAATTTAATTAAAAAATTTTAAATTTATTTCATTAATTTATAAATAATTTTCTACTAATAAATTAAAATAAATAAATTATTTAAACCAACATATACGTCTATTCCTCCAACAATCATTCTTATAAGGCAACTTGATGATAACAAAATGTTATCATATGCTAGACAAGAATAGCTCCAATGCTTTAAAACTTTTCTTGTTGTTGGAGGATTTTTTAAAGGTAAGCACTCATTCATTTTAATGATATAAAGCATACATCCATAATTCACTTAAATGAATGCATCTACTTGGGCTTTCATGTATCCTTGAGCTATTGGTGAATATTCACTACCAGAGCTATTTTTTCCTTTAGCTAATAGTGAATGTTTCATCGTGATAAAAAATTTCATCACCACTATTTTCCATTTTTTCTTTTGGGGACCTATACCTACAACATAAAATTCATCAGTAGTACCTTGTTTAAAATGTTAAAAACAATAATTCATAAGAAATTAATACTAATGTACACATAAAAGTAGCAATATCATAAATCATGTTTTGGGAGGGTCATGACAACCAGTTCGTGAAAGACAATAGGTATGACTATTACATTAGGTCAGTGGAGAACCAATGTTATTTTGTGTTACAAAAATTGAGTGCTATTACATAATAAATTTATATGAAAATAATGGTCATAATATTTTCTCTAGTTGTGGATCACATCGATACCTTTGACTTTGATCCAATCAGCCTAGGACTGTACTTTATACACAAGTTGAATGAACACAGTCATTTCTATTATTTACATCTTACTCAACCCTACTATAGTGCACATGAAGTAAACAAGAGGGATATTTTGAGCTTTCACTACTACCACTCTTCTAAGAAAGGCTTGTTTGAATGCCAACATGGTGGTGGTAAAAGCTGTGAGTAACATTCAGATCATGATAGCCTTCTACATTGAGGAAAAGGTAATTGATATCTTCAACAAAAAATTAGAAGAGCCATGCAAAAGGTAAGCAGGATCAAAAAGTAAGGATATGCTACATAAACACCTAGTTTTACATGTTTAGTTCCTACAGGCTTACCCTCTGGTATGCTTCCATGCTCATCAAAGACTCCAATCCAAATTTAGCTCTATGATGAAAACCCTTATGGTTCTCATTTTCATATACCTAGGGATGATATAGTTGCTTGCTATGGCATCATCCAATTGGAGCAAGGATGAGGTCTACCTCTTGTTCTCCCTCTTCTCCATATATTGTTATGAAATAATAGTGCTGCCACAGACCGTGGCTTCTTTGTCCTATGTGGCCTTTCTCTGCAAGCCCTTCATCAGTTGCTTTGCTAGGTTGACTTTGGATATGCATCATTTGTTGGATAATGGACAGCTAAATGCACCACCATCAACCAGCCAATATCATCTTCTCCAAACAAGGTAGACATCAAGAACAATAAAAATAATATTAACTATTTCTATTTATATATTATCAGTATCCACTTCATTCTATAGAAAGAAATATAATAGCAAACAAAGTCTTGAAAGCTTGTTCCAATATTCCTTTAAGATAATAATAATAATAATGAGAGAAAATAAAAAAGAAAAATGAGAAAAAAATTCTTTAGTATGCAATATTGAGAGGTAAAAATGAGAAGCAATGACCTACCACTTCCAACAATATTTAAGAAAGAAAATAAAATACATAAATTGAAGGAAAACATGGGAAACATGATAGAATTTGTTGAGAGCAAAATACAACTGAAGCAAGGAGTGAAAATTATTATGGAAGGGACCATTTTTTTCCATGGTGGCATATTGAATGCTCAAAAATGGGTGGCAACCATAGGTATTGGAACTAAGGCCTAGGCAAACTCTTACAGATTATCCTTGGAATAAAAACCAATAAAAATAATACCATATCAACACTAATCGATCATCCCAAGCTATTGGAGAACCAAACAGATGATAGAACTATAGTGACTTCACCCACAAATGAGAAATTTTAAATATAAAAAATTCAAGTGCCTGAGATGGAGTAGCTCAAAGTTGAGGAATTCCATTTTGAATGCAATTCCTCTTCATCCATATATTCTAGTATAAATAGGCTAGAAATAGAGGCCAGCGAGATGGACCAAGCATCATCGCATAAGGCATTTTCATCAATGATATACCATGTTGCCAGATAAAAGATGCATGAATACATCATCTATTACAGATAGTGGCTTATTCAAATGGACAAGGCTAAGATGCAAAACAAAAAGTAGGTCATTGACCTTATCACTATGAGATATGTTCAATACAAGAAATGGTAATAGGCCATTACGAAAGCCAACACATGATGCATGGAAGCACATGCTAAATACATTTCCCACAAGGACAGTGAGGAGGAATATATTTATTAAAATAGTTGAAACTATATCATTGTGAATAGTTGTGTATTCCTATTCATAGGAGAATATTTAGTGTGGTTATCATATCTATTGAAAACATTACTTGAAAGGATTTCATCCATGACAAGATGAAGATTGTATTTCAAATCATAAGGGGAAGAAACTAGTGAAAAGAGGTATAAGACATCAAAATCACTTCTAGAATCAAGGAAACAATTCTTGCACATAAAATATGTATGCACTTTGTGATAAAAATGGCCACACATTGAAGGAATGTTGACACAAACCTTTCACAAATGGATCCTCTTCTCAAGAAAAGCATTCACAATAGAAGAAGTCATAAATTGATAAGAGAAACTCAAATTGTAAAAGGAATATGATACATCAATAACACAGTAATGTTGCTAAAGATGACCACTCAGGAGAAGATGGACATATGTATACTGCTAAAGAACAAGCAAAATCATCCTAATAATGTTTGGTATGTCAATTCTAGAACAACCAAACATATGATCAGTCAATAAAGATAAATTATAAACTCTAGAGTATTCCAAATATACTAGACAAGTCTTCCTAGGTGATGAGACATTCTATAACATCAAAGGCAAAGGTGGTATATATGCAAGATAACAAAAATCTTGTGTGTTCTAAGACTCATTAAGAAAATCATGCTCTGCTTGGCAAACGTTTTGGTTGATGGATTTATGATGATTATATGGTCTAGATTTCGAATGATGGACTATGTCATGTGCTTGGTTAAGAAAAATGAATGCTTTATGTTTTAGTAAGATGCATTTTGTCATATCAATAGGGGGATTTATTACTCTATGCTTATTTTCTGCAAAATATAGATTTAATGAAATATTATGATGCTACTAATAGTTTTATATTGTAATAGGAATAGACTTTATCGTGAGAGGAAGAAATACTTCACCACAAGAAAGAGATGCCACAAAAGTAAAATTATGTGTTGTTTTACTTTTGATAATATTTTGTTAACTATGTTGTTTCTTTTGGTTGAGATAAATGATATTAGCCAATGATGGTGCTATTGCCTTGACATTATTATAATTGGAATAAAATAAGTGTTTGAATGGATTTAATGACACTTGAGGATATTATAATAATAATATTACAAATTACCTTTGGTCTTGCATCAAAATAAGTAGGAAAATAATTTAACAAAATAAAACTCAGAGAGGATTGTGCAAGTATGGTTTCATTAATTAATCCATCATTTAAGTCAAGATAAGTTGTTGTTGGTTAGCCACCTAGGAACTGGACGAACGTGGTTTCCATTTTGGGTATAGAAAAGGATCAAAATATGTTATCATGAAGGTCATGGGAGGTTAAAACTGATTGATTCTTCTGATTAAGAAGACGATAATGGAGTGCTTTAGTTATGCACCATTGGTAATGTCATTGAAAAAGAAGGTAAAGGTAGGAAAATAGGAAGAAATACAAGAGGAAGAAAGGATGAAAATGGATGATTTATTGGAGAAAGAAGTGGTTGGTCAAAATAAATTGCTAGTCAAAAGCATTTGCTATAGAGTTGAGCTTTCGTAAGCTATCGGGTAAGCACTGTTATTGACTTTAATGTTAGGATTGTTAAAATGGCTTAATCTCTTATAAACATGCGTAATGTTTTACCAAAATATGTGCTTATTCCGGCTAAATTTCTCTTGTAAAGAGATAGCATTGTGGTTTAGACTTTTAGTTCAAAGAATGCCAAAACTAATAAATGACCTGCTAGTGTTAGTGAAGGTAGAATCAAACAGTTGGTTGATATCCTTTTAGAATGAATTTTCATTTTGATATTTGGAAAGAAAACTAGAAAACGCAAATTGAGCATGGTATTGACATTTCTAGACATGTTGCAGTTGTTGGGAGACGTTTGTAGTTGTATTTTTAAATAGTGAAAACTCCTTGTGAAAAAAACCATGTCTGAGTTACGTTTGGTATTATGCATGACTGAGTTTGTTTGCAGTGAATATTTCTATGAAGGCTTGAGTTAGTTAAATTATTTTAATTTAATCCTACCTGAGAGAAAGGGATAAGGAAGCGGAGAGTGAGTCTAATGGTTTTGGATTAGTTATATCAGTGCAGTGAAGTACTTAGTACTATAAACTCATTCCTAAGAGTAATTGAACGGTTTTTTCTTAGAAGAGATTAGTAGTTATTATATTCTTCCACTGAAACCTATGGAGAGAGGGTGTGGGTTAACAATAATTAAATTATACTTGAAGCTCATATCAAATAGAAACCAAGAAGTTTTGCTCAGGATAGATTTCTTATACATAGTATTATGGTAGGGGCCATAAGTTGTGTTATGCTTTTATAAACCTTTGAATAATCTAATTTGTGTTGGGCATCGTTGAGTTATTCTCGACAACAATATTAGAGTAGATTATGTTTCTTTTATATGCTCAATGGAGGACTACTAAATGGATAGATTATCTATAATATATAGTGCATTGTAGTGGATATTGAAGACATCTTTAATAGGGCGCCATTCCTACTTGATTTGCACTCTTTTTGAGATGTTACCATAGAGGAGTGATAGTATGTGGAGTGCAACTAAAAATTGGAAACATGGTTTAAAGGAAACAATGAGATAGAATATTCAGGTTAAACTATATGTTACATGTTTTCCCATAAAAAATTAGAACGATTTATTGATTTATTTGTATTTCATGTTTTATTGTTTCAAAGGACTAAACAGTGTAACAGGGACCCTTTTAGTGATATCAATTAGTGCCCTGACTAGAAAAATGGTGACTGACTAGAGGTGAGTTACTAGTGTGTGCTTGTAATATAAATAATTTAGCACAGTAGTAAATATATTTAGTATACTTGTTGTTTGTTCCTCAAAATACTTTTGGTAGGGAAATCTACAGAATAGGGAAAACATTTGAATTACATAGGTTATGCTTTTGGTTACCAAAAAGATACCATGTATGTCTTACTCGAGGAAAGGATGAACTCTATTGTCGAAGATGAATTGAGAACCTGTTGTAATCGATTGACTTCTAAGGAGACGTAAGGCCTATCAAGAAATGATGATGTTTTCAAAGGCCACCCATGCAATGATAGTATAGTGAATCTAATTTATGGGTTGAATGATTAATCCATTGGATATAGCTATGAATATCAATGCAACTCCTTAGTTGGTTGGGATAACCAAGGATATGTATACTTTGTATGCATTGAACTTTTATTTACAAATTTAATAAAGTAGACTTTGAGGCTGGGTTTTCCCTACGAAGTTTTTCCCAGGGTAATTATGTTGTGCATTTTATTGTGGTCAATTATTTATGGTATTATGGTGCTATTGATATGATAATGGAATTTCTCTAATTTGGATTTCTAAAAAATATGAATGAATCATTGAGTGTATGTAAGATGGATATGTTCTCTAAATCTGCTATGTGGCCAAAGATTGATTACCGACTTGTATGAATATCTTGTCATTTTATGAGGAAGTGATGCACTTAACTTTTGTGAAAGATAATTAAGTTGGTTATATTTATGTTATAATAAGACTATTGGCAAACGGACACTTTGTTATAAATACATAATCTTGGTGTAACATTTATCATTAATTAAAGGATTAATTATTGTGAGCATGGCAACTCACTAGTTACAAAAGAAATATTAGGAGTTAGAGTTTTAAACAAGCAATATTATAGAAATATCATATGAGTGGAAGGAAATAGGTAGATATATTATAAGGATATTGTAAACACAAAATCCTAGCCATTCATTATCCACTAATCATTATCAAATCACAACCATTCATCATTTATTTATATATATGTATATATGTTTATTTATATATAAATATAAATATTTTCTATATTTATATTTATATATATCTAAGCCATCCATAACAATCCATCCTAGCAGGCCATATGGTAATCCTTACCACTTATTAAATGTAATCCATATCACTTACCAAGTCACAATCTTAGTTGTTCATCATGTTTTAATCTTGGCTACTTGTTGGAGTCATCACAACCCTAACATGAATAAAATCATAAAATGTTATTTTTTTGTGAATAAGGTTTGAAAACACTTACAAATAAAATATCATTCACTTTTGCACAAACCCTAGTCGCCACCACCATTGTCATTCATTTGCTACAACACCTGTAAACTAGATATGTACTTTGCCAAGTGTTCACCATAGTTTGCAGATGCCTTAGGGCATCTACCTAAAATTGTAGGGCATCCTCCAGATTTGAGAGAGCATCCAACCAGTCCTTAGATATTATCGAGTGTTTGTGCAATAGTGTTTTAAACCCATGAATGTACATATCCTAAATCAGGTACTTTGACAAGGCATTTGTTATTTTTATTTAACTCATATTTTCCTGTATTCTGCTCTATATTTTGCAAGTATTTCAACTAGGATTTGTAGGTTAGACTTTTGTATTTTAAATGGCCTCACACTATGGAGGCCCCATAGGTGTTATTGAATCTATTATGTCTTGTTTATATGTAGGTACAGGTAACAATTTTTTTGATAGGTGTTGCAGTAGGAGTGGCCCCGTAGAGGATATACAAATAAGCCCTCTCAACCTCTTGTCTGGAGCAAAGAATATCTGAAGACACCATATTTTGTTGATAAAGGATTTTACTACCCCTTTTTTTGTAATCATTGTATCAAAACAAGTAATATTATATAACCCCAAGGATTTGGGGTATATCAATGTTGTAATAGTGGAGATCCAGGCTCCCTAAATCAATATAATATCATTTTTCATTGTGTATACTACTTGATTTTTTATCCTCCACTACATATTATGACTTAGGTTGACCAGAAGCATTTCAAAATAGTACTAATTGACACCGGGTCATAAATCAATATCATCACCATTTCCACACTTCACCACCTTAATCTTCCATCCTCACCTATCACCAAGTCCACCTTTACATTATGGGAATTTAACAATGCATTATGCTCCATAGTTGGCATTGTTTTTTTATCCATAAAAGTGGGGGTTAAGATATTACATACAATGTTTCATATCCTAGAAGGGTATATGGCTTACAATGTACTCCTTGGATATCCTTGGATTAGGGAGATAAAATGTATTCCCTCTACACTACATCAGTGCTTGAAATATGTACATGAGAGAAAGATACGTTATAAACTAGCAAACATTGAACCATTCAAGTACTGCAACTTCATTTCAAATCCTTATGATCCATCATTACCATCCACCCATATATCACTAATTCCATCATCTAAACAACCCACACCACAAAAAAATAATTAATCCAAATCTTCCATTCTAGAAGAACTCCCCATCACTAATCCTAATCAGGCTTCCACCTCTACATCCCATCACACTACTTCCACATCCCAATATTCATCTTAGTTGGTATCATGTACATGTGGTCAGGTACAATCATCCACATCATCTATCATCAATCATTCATCACAACCCATACAATCAACTCCACTAACACCTACCATCACCTTATCCAAGCCTGATTCACCTCCTCCCCAATCAGCCAATGTCTTATAAGTTGATTTGTCAGACCGTGAGATACCACATAAGCATACACCTTTTTTGAATCCATAGAACACTCTTGTGTCCCACACTTCCATACACAATCCATACACATCATCCCCTACACAAGTTGTTGTACATCTCGCTAATCCTATCATTGGTGAGTATGTGGTTAAAAATGTTGACATTACACCATTATCCATTGAAACTATAAAGTATTATGGTTTCCCACATACCCCACCCTTATCTATAGGAGTGATTTACAATATGGGTTCATTATAAAATAGGATTAACTTTATATATGAGGGGTTGATTAATCGTTTGATCCTCACCCTCCATATGAACCCAGATAGCCAATCGTTGTCAATATTGAGCACATGTCTAACCCCAATTTCCTATCACAATATTTTCATTAGGTTAATTGGTAAGGATATGGGTTAGGACAACACAAAAAGTGCATGACCGTTCTATAATAGGCTATAGTCCACAATATTCCTCTTTTTTTTAGAATGAGCTTTTCAATGACTTACTTTAAACCCTAAATAAGAAGAGGATAATGATAATGATGATTCTGAGGATGAATTGTATGAGGAATATGACATCATATCGATAGCCTCAGATGAATCTAAAGAATAATCAACCCCAATAACTTCATTCACTAAGCAAGATGAGTACTATCTCAGAATGTTCCCATCCACTAGCCCATCTTTAATTTGCTCCTCCTAAGGAAGCGAGCTAATAAAATTGGTGAACCACCATCACCACCTTGACAACCTCATTGAAAACATGATGTAAATATGTAAAACAAAATAAATAAAATAAAATTCAAAAAAAATTAACATTGCATTTTTGCATTTGCATATCTCGGTCATATGCATTTATACATGTTTTTTGCTGCTATCTAGATTCTCAAGGTTCATCCATTGGTGCCAAGAGGTAATAAAAACCATCCTTCACATCACAACAACCATTCCCCCACCAAGTCAACATGAATAATATTTTTTTTTTTTTAAAGCGAAAAACCCCTTACGGGGCCGCCTTGGTCTAAGAGACCATGAACAGGGGGTTCTATACCATCAAAGTCACCCGAGAGTCTCACCCAGCCCTGCCCGCACCAACATTATCAATTGGATTTTTGGGTACCCAATTCAGCTTTTTGGTAGGGTGGAGATTCGAACCTGGGACCTCCCTTGGAGGATTGCCCTCTCCTCTCCAACTCACCTACAACACCTGGGTAAAAACTAATTTATAGTGGAAAACACCCCTTTCAAGGTGCCACTTTCAACAGGTTGGGCATAGGAGGAATGGAGCCTTGTCGGCCTCCACCAGCAGATAGGACATTCCTAACTATACCATATATATGCAGGATGGATACAAGGGGAATGGAACCTGGGTCGGCCTCTACCAGCACCCAAGGCATTTACCACTACACCACAACAAGTAGATCAAAATAATTTATAGTGGAAAACACCCCTTTCGAGGTGCCACTTTCAACAGGTTGGGCATAGGAGGAATGGAGCCTTGTCGACCTCTACCAGCACATAAGACATTCCTAACTATACCATATATCTATAGGATGGATACAATGGGAATGGAACCTGGGTCGGCCTCTACCAGCACCCAAGGCATTTACCACTGCACCACAACAAGCAGATTTGACTTGTTCACACCACTCTGCAATCCATACTATTTGACAAAACCAATTTCTATTGACATAAGTCTCATCGATATGGAATGGATTTCATCATCACCAACCATTTTTTAATTCATCCTTTCAAAGGAATTTTTAAGAGCTTCTACCACTTACATTCCTTCACAGCCTTCACCTTTACCCTCGCCTTCATCCTCAACTTCTACTATTTTCCAGGAAGAAATGGAAGAGATTGTTCCAAAAGAGTTTTGAAAACATCACTAACAACACTCATTTTATTCCAATGCCCCATCATCTTGAATAAGTTTCACACATGGTCATCGGAGAAACTATATATGTGAACCTAAGAACAAATTCAAACAATCTATAAATTGTGAAACTTGGAAAAAATTTGTTTGTTGATGAACAAGAGCAACTTATAGATATCCTCACAAGAAAGAAGGGCATATTTGCATGGTCTTATAAATACATGCCTAGCCTTGACACAAACTTGGTCATTCACAATCTCACCTTGCATCCTCATGCTAAATTGGTCAAACAAAAACTAAGAAATTTACATCCTACCATTGCCCTCATGGTCAAAAAAGAACTTCAAAAATTGTTAGGCGTGGTTTTCATTCAACCCATTGACTATCCTGAGTGAATTTCAAATATGGTACCCATTTGTAAATCTAACAAGGCTACTCGTGTTTGCACTGATTTTTGATATCTTAACAAAGTGTGTCCTAAGGATGAATTTCCTCTAGCAAACATCGATACTCTTGTCAACACTTGTGTTGGCCATGAAATGTTATCTTTAATGGATGGTTTTCTAGGATACAATTAGATTCAAATTAATCCTGATGACCAACACAAAACAGCATTCACAACACCTTGGGGGACTTTTTGTTACAAGGTGATACCATTTGGCCTCAAAAACATGGGTTCTACCTATCAACGTGCCATGACATACATATTCCATGATTATATGCATAAGATCATTGAAGACTATGTGGATGATCTATTGGCCAAATCTAAAATAAGTCAAGAGCATATTCATGTCTTCAAAAAAGTTTTTGATTGCCTTTTCAAGCATAACGTAAGGTTGAATCCCAAGAAATGTGTCTTTGGTGTCACCTCAATAAAACTCCTAGGGTTCATTGTGTCCAAGTGAGGTATTAAAGTGGATCCAAATAAGGTCAAGTCCATTATGGAAATGCCTCCCCCAATAAGCTTGAAAGAGTTGCATAGCTTGTAATGGAAGATCCAATCGATTTGTTGCTTAATTATACAACTCTTAGACAAATGCAGGCCATTCAATCATCTGTTACAAAAGGGAGTGACATTTTCATGGATAAATAAATATCAAAGCCTTTGATGATATCAAGTAGTACTTAGCCTCTTTGCCAATACTAATTTTACCTCACCTAGGAGTCTTCTTCCATATTTATGTTTTAGAAATAGATTTTGCATTAGAAATAATGCTTGCATAAAAGAATAAAAACTACCAAGAGCAATTAGTCTATTATATTAGTCAAACATTGATAAGTTATGAAACCTAATATGCTTATGTGTAAAAATTATGCCTAGCAATGATTTTTACCACTAAGAAACTTAGATACTAAATGCTAAGTCACACCACTTATATCATGGCTAAATATAATCCTTTATGTTATATGATGTCTCACACATACAACAATACTCGTACCACAAAATGAATAATACTTCTAACAAAATTTGGCCTTGAATTTGTCAGCCAAAAATCCATTAAAGGTTAGGTTATAGTCAATCAACTGGTAGAAGCTCTACTTTCTAATGATCAACCTTTGGTTATTGAGCTTCTAGATGATTTAGTATTTAATATCACTGAACATAAATAAGATGTTAGTCCTAAAGAGGATGTGGATATCACCCTATTCTTTGATAGTTCCAAGTGTGATAAAGGACAAGGTGCAGGAGTCATATTTCATACACCAAAAGGGATACCCATTATCTTATCATTTAAACTTGACATCCCATGCACAAATAATAATGTAGAGTATCAATCCCTAATTCTATGACTTCAAGCAGCTATAGCTATGGGCATAAAGCATATAAGAATATTTGGTGATTCCTAGCTTGTCGTTCATCAAGTAAATATATCGTACCAATGTAAAGAGCCAGTCCTAAAACTTTATAATGAAGTAACAATGAAATTGCTCATAAAATTTGACTAGTATGAGATTGATAGCTTATCTCATTTGACTAATATATTTGCAGATGTGATGGCCTCTCTAGGATCATTGATTCCAAATAACTTCATAGGAGAGTTTCAATCGTTGATCATCACAAC
Organism: Wollemia nobilis; assembly: GCA_028583015.1. NCBI lineage: Eukaryota > Viridiplantae > Streptophyta > Pinopsida > Araucariales > Araucariaceae > Wollemia > Wollemia nobilis. The sequence continues at coordinate 2,643,837 of JAQPPZ010000232.1, forward strand.
AATCTCTAAAACTATAATATTTTGAGCTAAATCCAAAGATGAGAAGGACATTTACTTTATCCATGTAGAGCCATATGAGCCTTGGCTTAACCAAGTAAGAGACTTCTTCAATTTTGTAACACTCCCATCAGATCTGTCTCAAACTACTAAAAAAACTTTAAATAAAGGGTAACCTATTTCACTCTCTTATGGGACGTGTTGTATAAACGTGGTTACGATAGAATACTTCTTCATTAACTCAAGCCTTTAGAGGCACATCAAGCCATATCTAAAGCTCATGATGGTACTTGTAGTGGTCACTTTAGTGGAATAGCCATCGTAAATTGTATCTTACGCATGGGTTACTATCAGTCCACCATGGAATGCGACTATTGTAATTATGTCAATAAGTGTCAAAAATATTAGCAACATGCTAATTTAACTCATGTTTCATCATAAGCATTACAACCCATTAAAATTCTTTGGCCCTTTTCATAATAGGATTTTTACTTGGTTGGTAAAATCTCACCTTCTTCCTCGAGATAACATACATTCATCATCACTGCCACTGAGTACTTCATGAACTAGGTCAAAGCAATTCCTCTAACCAGCATGACAGGACCTCGAATTGTGGATTTTATACTCCAACATATCATTTATCGTTTTGGTATTCTCTCAAAAATAATATCTTATAATTGCAAGTCTTTCAAAAACAAGGATGTTCAAGCACTTGATGAAAAATATAATATCCAACATAGTTTCTCGACTCCTTACTACCCATAGACTAGTGGACAAGTTGAGGTAACTAATAAGACATTGATTGCTATTCTAAATAAATTAGTCAAATAAAACCATCGAGATTGGCATACTCAAATTCCCTTGGTATTATGGGCTTATCTAATAAGCATTTGCACGCCCACTAGAAAAACATCATTCTCATTGGTTTATGGTGTCGAAGCAATCATGCCTCTTGAGCTCAATATCTCATCACTACACATTTCATTGCAATAATTCATAAATTATGATACTGCTATACAAGCACATCTTGATCGGCTTACAGTCCTTGATGAAAGGTAAATCAATAAGCACTTATGATTATATCAGGATCGTCTAAATATTGCTTACAATGCTAAAGTTCATCTACGCGAATTCCAAGTAGGAGATAGCATTCTCAAAGAAAATAAGCAAAAAACCAATGCATTACTATATCTTAGTGATAAATTCATAGCTAATGGATTAGGTCCATACATTGTCAAACAAAAATTGGGTCAAGGAACATATAGACTTGTCAATCTAGAAGGAGTAGAAAATCCCGAGCTATTGAACATTATCCACTTGAGAGTGTTCTATGCTTAACGTGACTTATATATACATATATACATGGCTAAAATAAAAATCAAAAAAAAAAAAAAAAACTATTCATACATACTTCATTTTATACATACATTTTACATAATTACATTCATGTCATTTTCAATGCATTTCATCCACTAAACTAGTGGTCATTTGCATAGTTTGGATAATTATTAATCCAATAAGTCTTTTTACCTTAATCAAGAGCACCTTCAATTTTATTAGTCCTATTTCACCATTTCATAAGTCATGTTACCATTTACAATAAAATTTTACCACTCCTAGGTGTTTTTGGTCACTCAGCCACTCCTAGTGTTCCAAGCAACATCCATTGCATTTCAAGTTGTCCCTAGGACCAAAGCACATTTTCACTAAGAAAATATTGAGTTCTGGGAGTTGAATCTAACATTACTAAACCAAACACATTTTACACTTATTAATAACATCTTGTGACAAAGAGGGATGACACCATAATTGAGTTGAACATCAAAGTGAAAAATATCTTCTTGCCTAACCCATTATGCACATAGTCCACAAACAATATTTTTCATCACTTACAACATTTCCAAATAAAAGAGTGATTAGTAAGGATAGGGTGAAATTCTCATCACACCTTGATTGAGAATCTGATTCCCCAAAGCTTTAACTCTTTTACACATCATAAAATGGATCCCCAAGTAGTAAGGATAGAATTACACTTCCATCTAGATGGTTATGTAAATTTATTTCCCAAAGCTTAAATATCATATCCCATTGGACTATTGATTTAACCTCCACCGGGGCTATAGATGTGTGATTGGTAGTGGAGTATGCTCATGTGTGGTTACATGTCTCTTTTGAAAAGATATTTGATCACACATAAGGATAAGCTAGCTTCCTGTTATTCTCTATGATGGGTTTAATCTCGCTTTACTCAATATGGGTAAATGAACTCACTTGCATGCACATTGGTTCTTGATTAGTTTGAGTCATTACCACACTCATGATTGGTAAATGAACATCTACTACATACATACCTTGGTCTCTAAAAAACTTGACAATTTTCAAAAACATGAGTTTATTCGAAAGCACTAGGATGTTTGAGTCTATAAAATAATTCTAGATCCATTATCCACAAGCCATGACAACATCCACACCATAATCACATCATTACATGAGTTTCGTACTTTATATCCCACCATTAGATTTTGGTGTCCCTGATTAATCAACAAAGATAACAATGGTCAAGTAAAATATAAACTACTACAAATGATTATTACAATACCAGTTCACTTACATTATCATACATCATCAATACATGGTCATCCATCACATCATATACACATGCATTCACACAAAAATCATATATAAAATCTATGTATATATATATATATATATGTATAAATCTCATATTTACAAAGTATGTTCGAAAGCTATATACAACAGAGAACTAAGGCTTACATACAAAAGTACAACAGAAGACACTAGCTAGCACCCCAAGGTAGACCCCTATGTTGCTGAAGGATCGAAACCTCGAGGAGCCCTAGAATGAGAATCACTATACCTAGAGTCATTATGCCTAACAGATCCGAATGTGGATGAGTAATGCCACGTTGGTAATCCAATGGCATGCTACACAAGGCAATCCTTGAGCTCCCAAATGTAGCCCTCTTGGGACTGAAGGTGATACAAGTCTTGTCTTTGATGTGCATCCCTCCTTGCTAGCTCTACTTGAAGCCTAGCTATTACATCAGCATCTTAAGTCACCATCCCTACGTCTCACTCTACCAACATCCATAGGAATGTTATGAATGTGATGGTCTGTATTACACCAACAAATATCCACTCAAAGTAGGATTGAGTTCGAAGGAAAAATAACTAGAACACAAGATTTATGCAGCAATAGGGAGTCAAAATATGGAAGGACAAGTCACTCCACTACTGATAAAAGGTAAGATCTTTGGTAGAAATGTTAGAATTCTAATTGATAGTGGTGCCACAGATAGTTTTTTTCCACTAGCTTAGTTAAAAATATACCAGAAAGGTCAGTAATCTTGGCACATGGGTGTAAGGTCAAATATGGATCAAGATAGACCTACTCTATAGATTAGTGTTACCCTATGACTTAAATCATATTACCTAGTGGTACAATTGTAGGTTACATTTATGTAGCACTACTACATGCTTTTGATGTAGTGCTAGGAATCAATTTTTTATAAGCACATAAGGTTGTAATCATTTTTTAGGATATATGGATTGAGTATTCAAAATATGGCAAGAAGGTACAGAGGTTGTACATCCTACAAGGAGCTTTTTGATCCTATATCCTTTTCGTAATATAGCTTAAGAAGGTAATGAAAAGAGGAGGAATAGTTTATGTAGTTAAGTTGAATGAGATAGAAGATGAAAAGAAGGAAGAGGTGTTTAAGAAACACCCAGTTCTTCAGGAGTTTAGAGACGTATTTCCAGAGGATTTACCTAGATCACCCCCTAAACGTAAATTTGATTTCACAATTGAACTTCAACCTAGAACAAAACCTATTCATAGAGCTCCTTACAGAATGAATCTAATTGAGATGCAAGAACTGAAAGTGCAGTTACAAGGATTGTTAGAGAAGGGATTAATTAGACCAAATGTGTCACCATGGGGTGCACCAGTGTTGTTCTTCAAGAAGAAGGATGGTTCCTTGTGACTACGTATAAATTATAGGATGCTAAATAAGGTAAAAATTAAAAAAATATATCCTCTACCTAGAATCGAAGACCTCTTCGATCAGCTTAAATACGCTACTATCTTCTCAAAGATTGATCCAAAGTTGCGATACCATCAATTAAGGATTCAAGAAGAGGATACCCATAAGACAACTTTCAAAACTTGTTATAAACATTATGAGTTTACTATCTTACCTTTTGGTCTATCAAATGCTCCAGCAACATTTATGAGCTTAATGAATAGCATTTTTAGGAAGCATTTGGACTAATTTATTCTTATGTTCTTGGATTATATTTTGATATATTCTCAAAATAAGTCAGAACACAACACACCTCAAGATTATTCTGGATCTGCTAAGGAAGAATCAGTTGTATAAAAATTTGTCGAAGTGTGAATTTTATGTGTCAAAAGTGCAATATTTAGGGCATATTATATCAGTTGAAGGGATCACGATGGATCCTAATAAAATAAAAGTTGTACTGAATTAGCCACAACCAAAAAATGTAACAGAAGTGCAAAGTTTCATGGGTTTGTATGGATATTACAGGTGTTATGTGAAGGACTACACCAAGATAACCATTCCAATAACTAACCTTCAGATGAAGGAAAAATAACTCAAATGGACGGATAAATGTGAGGGAGCGTTTGATCTACTCAAACAAAGACTCACTACATCTTCCATACTAAAGATACCAAACCCTTAAGGTAGTTTTTTTGTATGTACAGATGCATCATTAGAGGGATTGGAAGGAGTGCTTTCATAATATGAAGTAGTGGTAGCTTATGGCTCAAGAAAACTAAAATGACATGAGGTTAACTATGCAACCCATGATCTGGAATTGGTAATGGTAGTTTTTGCTCTTAAAAGTTGGTGACACTATTTGATAGGGAGACCCTTTGAGTTGAGAACAGACCATCAAATTCTAAAGTACATATTTACTCAACCTTTTCTAGAATCCAGGAAAAGAATGTGAATGGAATTTCAAACTGAATATGATTTTGGTATTGAATACATCAAAGGGAAGGAAAATAAGGTTGTTGATGCACTCAGTAGGAGAAGATACGTATTTGTCTTGTCTTGCATCCATGTAGACCTGATGGAATAGGTTAAGGAAATGCAACATCAAGATATATTTTACAACCAAATTTAGGCATAGATGGAAAAGGAACCAGATGAAAACATTGATTTTAGCATCAAGGATAGTTTTCTATGCTTTAAATATAGGATAGTAATTCCTAAGATCGATGATTTAAGAAAAGTAATCATGAATGAAGCACATATATCACCATATTCTTATCATCCAAGAGGGGTAAAAATGAGAGAGAATATGAATAAAACCTTTTAATATCCAAGAATAAAAAGAGACATCAATGAATATGTCACTTGGTGTCTCGAATACCAGAAAGTGAAGGTAGAATATAGATACCCTGCAAGACTATTGTATCCTCACAATGTACCTGCATAGAAGTGGAAGGTGATATCGATGAATTTTATTGTAGGTTTGCCAAAGACCATATTTTAGCATAGCACTATCCTATTTGTGGTTGAAAAAATAACCAAGGTCATGCATTTTATACCTAGAAACACTAAGGATGATGTCATGGTTGTGGCTAACAGATTTGCCAAAGAAATATTCAGGCTTCGTGGTTTTTTGAAAGTGATCATTTCAGATAGAGACTCGAAATTCACATTTGAGTTTTGGTAAGTTTACATTAAGCCATTGGCACTAGATTAAACATTAGTTCTACATATCACCCAAAAAATTATGGGAAAACTACAAAGGTAAACCAGTTTTTAGAGGATATGCTTTGCATGTATTATATGTATCAAAAAAACTGATAGGAAGATTTCATGTACCTGGTAGAATTTTCCTACAATAATTGTCATCATTCAACATTAGGTATGGCACCATTTGAAGCTCTTTATGGTAGGATATGTAGGACACCTTTATCTTAGAACAATACAAAGAACAAAATTGTGCTTGGACCAGATATAGTCAAGGAAATGGAGCGATAATTAAAAATGATCAAAGAAAGGCTTGTAGAAGCTAGGGATCATCTAAAAATTTATCTTGATCTTAAGAGGTTGCCAAGGGAGTTTTTTTATGGGATATATTGTTTATGAGGGTGATACCTAAGAAGAGTGCTATTAAATCCACAAAACTAGATCCTCGTTTTTGTGACCCTTCGAAATTACAGAGAAGATCATCCCTATGGCATACTGACTTGCCTTACCACCTACTCTATGGAATATTCATGACACCTTTTACATCTCATTATTTAGAAAATATGTAGCTAATCTTGACCATGTGTGGAACGTTTCTAATTTATAGATGGCAAATCCAGAGGCTATAGAGGTTTGACCAGTAAAAATTCTTGAATTCTGATCCAAATAAATGAGGAAATGGATCTTGGAGCAATGCAATATCCAATGGGACAGCTATTCCTATAGAAATGCTACTTGGAATAAAGTAGAAGACATGCAAAAATATTTTTCATACTTGTTTGAAAATACTATGTAATAGTTGATTTATGTTTGAGTTACTATGACACATAGAGGACTGTGTTAAGCCTAAGGGGGTAGGATGTCATGACCCTCCCCTTGGAAAAAATTTTAGTTGATGGATTTATGATGATTATATGGTCTAGATTGCTGGAATGATGGACTATTTCATGTGCTTGGTTAATAAAAATGAATGCTTTATGTTTTAGTACGATGCATTTTGTCATATCAATAGGGGGATTAATTACTCTATGCTTATTTTCTGCAAAACATAGATTTAATGAAATATTATGATGCTACTGATAGTTTTATATTGTGACAGGAATAGACTTTCTCGTGAGAGGAAGGACTTAACCACAAGAAAGGGATGCCACAAAAGTAAAAGGATGTGTTGTTTTACTTTTGATAATCTTTTGTTAACTATGTTGTTTCTTTAGGTTGAGATAAATGATATTAGCCAATGATGGTGCTATTGCCTTGACATTATTGTAAATGGAATAAAATAAGTGTTTGAATAGATTTAATGACACTCGAGGATATTCCTATAATAATGTTACAAATTACCTTTGGTCTTGCATCAAAATAAGGAAATAATTCGAGAAAAGAAAACTTGGAGAGAGGATTGTGCAAGTATAGTTTTTATTAATTACGCCATCATTTAATTCAAGATAATTTCTTGTTGGTTAGCCACATGGGTATTGGATGAACGTGGTTTCCAGCCAGGGTATAGAAAAGGATCAAAATGTGTTATCATGGAGGTCATGTGAGGTTAAAATTGATTGATGCTTCTGATTATGAAGAGGGTAACGGAGTGCTTGAGTTATGCACCATAGGTAATGTCATCAAAAAATAAGGCAAAGGTAGGAAGATATATGAAAGAGGAAGAAAGACAAGGGGAAGAAAGGATGGAAAGGGAGGATTTGCTAGAGAATTAAGTGGCTAGTTGAAAGGAATTTTTGGTCGAAAGGAGTTGCTACAGAGTTAATCTTTCATAGGTTGTCGGGTAAGCATTGTTATTGACTTTAGAGTCAGGATTGTTAAAATGGCTTAATTGTGCTTATTCTAGCTAAAGTTCTTTTGTAAAGAGGTATAATTGTGGTTTAGACTTTTAGTTCAAAGAATTCCAAAATTAGTAAATGAACTGGCAGTGTTAGTGAAGGTAGAATTTAACAGTTGGTTGATATCCTTGTAGAATGAATTTTTATTTTGATATCTAGAAAGGAAACTGGGAAACTCCAATTGAGTGTGGTATTAATGTTTATAGATGTGTTGTAGTTGTTGGGAGATGTTTTTAGTTGCATTTTTAAATAGTGAAAACTCTTTGTGAAACAAACCATGTCTGATTTAAGTTTGGTATTATGCATGACCGAGTTTATCTACAGCGATATTTCTAGGAAGGATTGAGCTAGTAATTTTTTTAAAATTTAATCCTACCCAAGAGAAAGGGATAAGGAAGTGGAGGGCGAGTATAATGGTTTTGGATTAGTTATATCAATGTAGTGAAGTACTAAGTACTATAAACTCAGTCCTGAGATTAATTTAATCTTAGAAGATATTAGTAGCTATTGTATTTGTCTAGTAGCTTATGTCAAATAAAAACCAAGATATTTTGCTCAGAACAGATTTCTTATACATAACTTGTATTATGGTAGGGGCCAGAGGTTGTGTTATGATTTTAGAAACCTTTGAATAATCTAATTTGTGTTGGGCATCATTGAGTTATCCTTGGCAACAATATTAGAGTAGATTATGTTTCTTTTGTATGCTCAATGGAGGTCCACTAATTGGACATATTGTCTATAATATATAGTGCATTGTAGTGGATATTGAAGATATATTTAATAGAGAATCATTCCTACTTGATTTGCACTCTTTATAATATGTTACCATAGAGGAGTGATAGTATGTGGAGTGCAGCTAAATATTGGAAATATGGTTTATAGGAAACAATGAGATAGAATATTCGGGTCAAACTATATGTTACATGTTTGTTCCAAGAAAAATTAAAATGTATTGTTGATTTATTTGCATTATGTGTTCTATTGTTGCAAAGGACTAAATAGTGTAACAGGGATCCTTTTAGTGATATCAATTAGTGCCATGACTAGAAAAATAGTGACTAACTAGAGGTGATTTACTAGTTTGTGCTTGTAATATAAATAAGTTAGCACAGTTTTAAATGTATCTAGTATACTTGTTGTTTGTTCCTTAAAATGATTTTTATGGGGAAATCTACAGAATAGGGAAAACATTTGAATTACATAGGTTATGTTTTTTGTTACTAGAAAGGTACCATGTATGTCTTGTTGGAGTAAAGGATGAAATTTTTTTTCAAAGATGAATTGAGAACATGTTGTAAATGATTGAATTCCTAAGGATACATAAGGCCTATCGAGAAATTATGATGTTTTTAAAGGCTGCCCATGCAATGATAGTATAGTGAATCTAATATATGGGTTGAATGATTAATCCATTAAATATAACTATGAATATAATGTAACTCCTTAGTTGATTGAGATAACCAAGGATGTGTGTACTTTGTATGCATTGAACTTTTATTTATGAATTTAATAAAGAAGTAGACTTTGAGGCTAGGTTTTTCCTACAAGGTTTTTCCCAGGGTAATTATGTTGTTGTACATTTTATTGTGGTCAATTCTTTATGGTATTATGGTGATATTGATATGATAATAGAATTTGTTTAATTTGGGTTTTTTAAAAATATGAATAAATCAATAAGTGTAGGTAATATGGATATGTTCTCTAAATATACTATGTGGCCAAAGATTGATTATCGACTTGTATGAATATATTATAATTTTATGAGGAAGTGATGCACTTAAATTTTGTGAAAGATAATCAAGCTGGTTATAGTTATGTTATAATAATACCGTTGGTAAGAGGACACTTTGTTATAAATACATAATATTGGTGTAACATCTATCATTAATTAAAGGATTAATTATTGTGAGCATGGCAACTCACTATTTACAAAATAAATATTATGAGTTAGACTTTTAAACAAGCAATATTATAGAAATATCATATGAGTGGAAGGAAATAGGTATCTCTATTCTAAGGATATAATGGTAGAAAGGTTTTCCTAAGTTATTATTCCATGATAAATGCTTTGCAATAAAGACTTAGCAATGGATTGACTAGCTAATCACGAGGATGATAGGATGGTCAATTTTAGATCGCTCCTAGCACCAACATTGAAATAAGTATGTGGTGTGAGAAGGATAGTGTGCCCTTTTCTAAAATAATTGAAGAGGGAGGGTCCAACCAGCTCAATGAATGATAGATGAGAATGATGGTTTGTAAATTCGATGTCTTCACCTAATGCACTTACATAACCAAAAATATTTAAGATGCTGAATTTTGGGAGAAGCTAAATTTAGAAATCAATCAAGAGTCTGATGTACAAGCTTAAGTTAGCTTTTAGATAGGATTAGAGTATATAAATATATTTTAGGGTTAAAAAAAAACTATATGAGATTTAAGGTCAGAAAAGGGGTAGTGACACTAAACACCAAATATTTTAGCCCTTAGCCAAACTCAATTAGATTGAAGCCAAAAATCCTTATCACTGCTCTTCTTGTCCTAGTTGTAATCTTTTAAAAGCTATATTAGTCTTCTAGAGGTTTATTTCCATTCTTGTAGCAACACAATATAGATCTAACTCTTTATATTTTACTTGTTCTCTTAAGGTGCCATTTCCAAATAGGAGTATATCATCTATAAATAGTAAATGAGTCCCAACCAAATATTTTTCCATTTTAATGGCTTTGATCATGCCAAGTATTTTTTATTCCTTAATAATTATGCTCAACCCTTTATCCACAAGGAATAATAATATGGGTAATAAGCAGCATCCTTGTCTCAATCCTCAAGAAGGCTTAAAGAAAGTAGAAGTTGAACCATTAATTAATACAACAAATGAAGCAAAATTAATATATCCCATTATCCAATTTACAAAGGGTGCACTATAGCCAATATGAATTAATATGAGCTTGATGTACAACCATTTTACCCTAACAATAGCTTTTACCAAATCAAGCTTAATTATCATTACTTGTTGCTTCCTTGATTTGACTGAATAAAGTGCTTCCTAAGCAACACCAATATCTTTATGGATTTATCTTTTACTCAAGAAACCAAATTGTTATTCTAAGAGGGTGTCTAAAAAAAACCCTTTTAACCTCCTAGGAATAATCTTAGAGATGTGTTTGTAGAGAGTATTACACAAGGATATAGGCCTATAGAAATCAAGGCCAAGAAAGTTGAATTGATAGACCCAAGTACCTGCATAGAAGTTTGTGATTCCTCAACCACATTTAAAAGGTCTTCTTCCAATAGCTCATAAAAACCCACATAAAAGTCAATGGACCAACCATTTGTTCCTAGACTTTTCTCTTTTTGAAAATATTTAGCTACTGTATGTAGCTCCTCAGTAATTTTTGTCATCAAAGCCTCTTTGACTTCATAATTGACTATATTAGGTAGATAAAGTGCTAATTTAATGATTTTTTCTATATTTTATTTATTGGGTTCTTGATACATTATCTTAAAGTATGATACTCCTAATCCAGATCTTTCTTGAAACCTTCTCATATTTCTTTTATTCTCCCTTTTCATCTCTTAGATGGAATTTATTATTTTTTCTTTGTTTTGCATACTTTTAAAATAAATGAGTATTCTCATCCCCCTAGTCCAATCAAAGCATTCTACTTTGCTGAAGAACACAGGCTTATACTGAGAGGGGGGGTGAATAGTATAAGGCCAACTTTTACTTTTCTTTCCCAAACAATATTATCCAATATTATCAATGGCAATATCAACAATAGTAATCAAAGCAATGCACAAATCATCACACACAATAGGGACACCAATTTAACGTGGTTCACCCAATGTGGGCTACTCCATGGAGAAAATATTTCTACTAAATTTTCTCAACAAATCTCTTGAGAATCACTTCCCTATTACAATGTTTATGGACCTCTATCCAAAGGAGACACAAATACCCTAATGCTCTGATTTGTGGATCACTCTCCATAGGAGAACTCTTTCCCCTTTTCTCTGGTTCATGGAACTTGATCCAGGAGAACTCTTTCTCCTCAACTGGTTCGTGGATCTCTCTCCATAGAAGAACTCTATCTTCCTAGCTGGTTCATGGATCACACTCCATAGGAGAACTCTTTCCCCTTGCTCTAGTTCGTGGATCTCTATCCATAGGAGAACTCTTTCCCCTCTACTCTAGTTGATGATCTTCTAGAAGACTTCTACCCCCACTACTCTAGCTTGTGGATCTCTCTCCATAGAAGACCTCTATCCTCACTACCCTGGCTAATGGATCTCTATCCACTAGAGACTATTATCCTCTAATCTATCACCTCCAAATATTGCTCTCAACTCTATCTCAGATCTACACCAAACTCTATCCCAAGTGTAGTACAAATCTGCTCACAAATATTTGTCTCAAATCTATCCTCAAGCCTTAACACAAAGCTTGATCCAATCACAAATCAACTCTACTTAGATTTACCCCAAGCCTTAACACAAATCTTGAACAAATCAACAAATCAACTCTACTTAGATTTACCCCAAGCCTTAACACAAAGCTTGAACAAATCAATAAATCAACTCTACTCTCAAGTCTTCACAAAGACTTACTTCAAATATACCTTCATCACTCAAACTCTCTTCATCAAAACTTAAATATACCATCAAGTCCTCTCAAGAACTTGCTCAATCTACTCTCAAGTCTTCACCAAGACTTGCTTCAAATCTACCTTCAAGTCCTCTCAAGAACTTGCTCAAACTGCTCTCAAGTCTTCACCAAGACTTGCTTCAAATCTACCTTCAAGTCCTCTCAAGAACTTGCTCAAACTACTCTCAAGTATTCACCAAGACTTGCTTCAAATCTACCTTCAAGTCCTCTCAAGAACTTGCTCAATCTGCTCTCAAGTCTTCACCAAGACTTACTTCAAATCTACCTTCAAGTCCTCTCAAGAACTTGCTCAATCTGCTCTCAAGTCTTCACCAAGACTTACTTCAAATCTTTTCAAGTCTTCTCAAACACTTGCTTCAAATCTACCTTCAAGTCCTCTCAAGAACTTGCTCAATATGCTCTCAAGTCTTCACCAAGACTTACTTCAAATCTACCTCCAAGCCTTCTCAAATACTTTCTCAAATCTACTCAAACACATGCTCAAAATAACTCACAAGATATGCTCAATCAATCTCAAATATTACACACAATGCTATCAAATGTTTTGTCTAATCTTCAAAGTAATTCCTTTAACTTGAAGTAGTTTAGACATATTCTATTCAAAATTCATTTAACCTCTGGAACATATAGAGAATGATGTACTCTATCAAAAACTCAATATGTTCTACTCAATCATTAAGTCTATCGCTTTCACAAATCTGATTTCTAATGTTTGCACATTTACTTTCAATATCACTCAAAACCAATGCTCAAGAATTTCACTCAATCATTCAACCAATGAAACACAACTTGCTTACAAACCCTAAACAAGTGTTTTCATACTTCTTCAAACAAAGAGCACAATGTGGGTCTCAAACCCTAACTCAAATAATCTTCAATCTCTATCTCAAATGTTCTCTAAACATTCACCAATGAAGCATATAAAAAACTCACTCAAATATTTCCAACAATGCTTATCAAACAATCCTTTTCACTCCACCTTATATTTCACAACATTCATTCCAATCACTCTAAACAAAAGATAATGTGCTCATACCTTTTTGTTGTGATGGAGATATGTCTTCAAAACCTGTTTTACTCACAACCAATTCCTTTTGTTCCACTTCCAAGGTTAGATAACAATGGTCTATCTCAAAACCTCAAAATGAATATTTCACAACATTCACAAAATATTCCTCCCAAAATGTGCTTAGTGAAATCTGAAAGATATACTCTAGAACCCTTCTTTTGATCTCAAGGAAAATGCATTAAAGCTTCATCATAATCCCACAAATACTCTTCTTCATAATGCAAAAGGTACAATAAAATTCAAACCAATTTTACACCTTATAACTCCTAATATTGCAAATTAAATAAACCCAACAAGAACACAAATCACACAATTAATTTTTCACTATTACACCTTTTAACTCCTTTCTTAAAAATATTTTCAATCAAACTATTATACTCCAAATCCCTTTTCAAAATAACACCACATACTTTATTTCATGCATCCCTTTTATCAAAATTAAAATGTTTACCTTATAACTCCCAAAACAATTTCACTTATTTCCCTTTCATGATTTTGAAGCCTCAAAGTCAAATCACGTATTCCAAGACCATAGAAGCACATAAATTAAAAAGCATACCTTTTAATATTCTACCTATAAAAAATATTGCACAAGTCTCAACGACCAATGCCCGAGCTCAAACCCATGACCTAAGCCACCACAATGCCCTAGCCCAAGGCTAGGCTACCGCCTAGGCTACACGCCCACACGAAACCAAATGTCCATGAATTCATATTTGAAATTTGCCTTCGCTAAAAATGAAAAGGTGCTTTACCCTTTTGCAAAACAACTCCATGGGATTCGAAATGGAAACCTTCCCTTCGCAAGCGCCTTAGCCACGTTCCTCCTACCACCTATGCTACCCAACGCTATGGGATATCTCTTTCACTCCAAGCGAATTTCAATGCAACTCTGCCTCCCTTTCCTTTAAGGCTCATGAACGTCTTCTCCTTTTCGAAAATGGAGCACACGAATTATCTCCTCCACATGGGCATTCAAATTATGAACCTTTGGAAATGAAAAAATCATTTCCTTTAAATACTCTTTCCTTTGGTTTAAAAAACATCGGCCCTCTCTTGCTTTTGAATTCGAATTTGATTTGAAACTTTGGCGCCATAAATTATTTTAAATTAAAATTTTAACTTTTGTTAAAATATTTTAATTTAAATAATTTAAAAACCTTTGCAACCTTTATAAAATCTCAATAAACCTTGTCCAGGATATCTCTTTTTTTAATGATTTCTTGGACCCAATTATTATAATATTGAAAAATATTATAATAATATTTGTCTTTCCTTTTAAACCATGGCCTCTTCTTTCCAACCAATTTGCTTGCTTTTGGGATGAACTTTGCCTTGATCAATTTCAACCATATCAACCATAGAAGAATATTCCTGCCATACAAAGTGCTCTCTGACATCAACCTTTTGACATCAATGACAACACAACTTACTCAAAATTTCCAACAATCTCCCCCTTTGTCATTGATGGCAACCCTTTTCCTTAACCATTCCTTTTTCCTTTTTCCAATTATGCTCCCCTTGGGAAACTGCTCCCCTGACTGAATGCTCTCCCCCTAACTCAAATCTCTCTCCCTTTGACATCAATGGCAAAGGGACTCCTTTGGGGCTAAATATAAGACTCTTAGCTCAGCCCCCTCCCCACCTCCTCTCCTTGAGGTGATTAATTTTGGGGTGGGAGTATCTCTACTCCCAGCATACAATGCTCTTTTCCTTTGTCAACCTTCTTTCTCAACATATCCTTCTGACTCTTTTGAATATCCCTGTTCTTGCTTGTCCCTGGAAATTTTGTTCTACACCACTTGGCCATATGCCCAACATTATTGCACTTATAACACTTAATGTTGTGGTTCCTTGAAGGTGCAAATATCTTGAAGTTCCTCCTGGTGAAGCCATACCCATTCCTATCATGAACCCTGCAATCAATTGCTTTATGACCAAAATGATTACAAGAGTAACAATACCCTTGAAAGAAATGCCCATCTCTAAAATTTCTCTTAGTGAAACCATGTTCCTTCTTTTCATGTGTCCTGCACTGCATAGCCTTGTGACCAAACTTATTACATGAGAAGCAACATCCTTTGAAGAAATATTGCCTTGGACCCATTGGTCTCTTAGTCCTTTCTTCCCTATGATGTTTCATGTTCCTTATTTGTGCATTGTTTCCTTCCTTGGTGAACCTTCTATTTTTCAACTTATCCTCATAAGTCTCACTTTCTCCTTCACTCTCTTCTTCTGAAGCTTCTTCTTCTTTGGAGCTTGAGCTTGACTCCTCTCCTTGTTCTCTTTGTCCTTCTTCAAAACCAAGTCTTGTCTTGTTTGATGAAGATCTTTGTGCATTGATAATCTTATCCAAAGTCTTTGAACTTTTCCCAAACTTGTGTAGCTTGTCTTTAGACTCTTTCACTTCCTTCCTTAGTGAAACTACCTCATGCTCTAATATTTCACATTCTAAGACTTTTACCTCTAAATTTTCTTTAAATCTCCTTGTCTTAGCTATTGAGTTTGTCAGATCTTGTATAAGCTTTCCTTTCTCTTCATCACATTCTTGAAATTGAGCCTTGAATCTTGAATTCTGCTTTCTGACCTTTTTCAATTCTTTTAGAGCAGAAATAAGTTCAGCTTCTAGATCTACTACTCCTTCCTCTTCATTTTCTGATTCTTCCTCTACTTCTTCAAGAGCATCTTCATATCTTTCAGATTTATCTTCAACAGGATCACTTCCTTCATCTTCTATTGCCAAGAAGAGAATTTCTTCTTCTTCACTATCTGAGGATCTTTCATCACTATCACTTGAAACCTTGCCTATCTTATCCGCATAAAAACTCTTCTTATACCTCTAGAAAAACTTCTTTTCATGCTTTCCTTGTCCATACCTATTTTTCTTTTCATGCCTAGATTTTCTTGCTTCCTTTCTCTTATGATCTTGTTTCTCTTCACTACTACTACTTCCAACTTTTGGACAGTTAGATGCATAGTGACCATATTTACCACAATTGAAACACTTAACTATTTTCATACCTTTGTGCTTTCTTGAGTCCTTCTTGTTCCTTCTACCATAGTTTGCTTCTTCATCATTGGATGACTCATCACTTGAATTTGGCTTCTTATCTTTTGTCTTCTTTGCTACTTTGAAGGCTACCTCTTTCTTGGGAATAGGATCCATTACTATTCTCATCTCATAAGTTGTGAGAGTTCCATGTAGCTCATCCATAGTCAAAGTTTCAATATCTCTTGTTTCTTCTATGGCTGAAACCTTTTCATTATACCTCATAGGGAGTGACCTTAAAACCTTTTGAGAAACATCGAATTCTTCTATTTTAAAACCAAGTCCTCGCATGGTGTTAACAACCTTATCCACATGAAGTAAGTATGCAGCAATGTCTTCCTCTTCTTTCATCTTCAAGTCTTCAAATGTCTTTTTGTGATTTTGCAATTTTGCCAATTTGACCTTTTTGTCTCCCTCATATGTTTGCTTCAGTTTATCCCAAATTTCCTTTGCTGATTCGTAATGCATAACTTTTACAAACTCTGCTTCATGTAAACCACTTAATATTGCATTCATTGCCTTTGCATTATACAGATGTAGGAGCTTACCATATTTATCTGTAGGAGGACTAGCTGGAGGTGTGTATCCATCCTCAACTATTTGCCATGTCTCATATCCTTGTGCCATCAAGTAAGTCTTCATTCTTATGCTCCAGAAAGCATAATTGTTCCCATCGAACAATGGTGCCTTATTTTCTGAAGATCCACTCTGAGATGCCATCTATGTTCCTGTATACTTTTCCTTCAAGCTGTTAAACTCTTTCGAAGGAACCCGCTCTGATACCAATTGAAGAACACAAGCTTATACTAAGAGGGGGGTGAACAGTATAAGGTCAACTTTTACTTTTCTTTCCCAAACAATATTATCCAATATTATCAATGGTAATATCAACAATAATAATCAAAGCAATGCACAAATCATCACACACAATAGAGACACCAATTTAACGTGGTTCACCCAATATGGGCTACTCCACGAAGAAAATATTTCTACTAAATTTTCTCAACAAATATCTTGGGAATCACTTCCATATTACAATGTTTATGGACCTCTATCCAAAGGAGACACCAATCCCCTAATACTCTAATTTGTGGATCACTCTCCATAGGAGAACTCTTTCCCCTTTTCTCTAGTTCATGGAACTTGATCCAGGAGAACTCTTTCTCCTCAAATAGTTCATGGATCTCTCTCCACAGAAGAACTCTATCTTCCAAGATGGTTCATGGATCACACTCCACAAGAGAACTCTTTCCCCTTGCTCTGGTTCATGGATCTCTATCCATAGGAGAACTCTTTCCCCTCTACTCTGGATGATGATCTTCTAGAAGACTTTTACCCCACTACTATGGCTTGTGGATCTCTCTCCATAGAAGACCTCTATCCTCACTACCCTAGCTAATGGATCTCTATCCACTAGAGACTACTATCCTCTACTCTATCACCTCCAAATATTACTCTCAACTCTATCTCAGATCTACACCAAACTTTATCCCAAGTGTAGTACAAATCTGCTCATAAATATCTATCTCAAATCTATCCTCAAGCTTTAACACAAAGCTTGATCCAATCACAAATCAAATCTACTTAGATTTACCCCAAGCCTTAACACAAAGCTTGAACAAATCAACAAATCAACTCTGCTTAGATTTACCCCAAGCCTTAACACAAATCTTGAACAAATCAATCAATCAACTATGCTCTCAAGTCTTCACAAAGACTTGCTTCAAATATACCTTCAAGTCCTCTCAAGAACTTGCTCAATCTGCTCTCAAGTCTTCACCAAGACTTGCTTCAAATCTACCTTCAAGTCCTCTCAAGAACTTGCTCAATATGCTCTCAAGTCTTCACCAAGACTTGCTTCAAATATGCCTTCAAGTCCTCTCAAGAACTTGCTCTAATATACCTTCAAGTCCTCTCAAGAACTTGCTCAATCTGCTCTCAAGTCTTCACCAAGACTTGCTTCAAATATACCTTCAAGTCCTCTCAAGAACTTGCTCAATATGCTCTCAAGTCTTCACCAAGACTTGCTTCAAATATACCTTCAAGTCCTCTCAAGAACTTCTCAAACTCTCTCAAGTCTTCACCAAGACTTGCTTCAAATATACCTTCAAGTCCTCTCAAGACTTTCTCAATCTAATTTCCCTTTTTACATCCTTCTCAAACTTGCTCAAATTTACATGCTCAAAATAACTCACAAGATATGCTCAATCAATCTCAAATCTTGCACACAATGCTATCAAATATTTTGTCTAATCTTCAAAGTAATTCCTTTAACTTGAAGCAATTTAGACATATTCTATTCAGAATTCATTTAACCTCTAGAACATATAGAGAATGATGTACTCTATCAAAAACTCAATATGTTCTACTCAATCATTAAGTCTATCGCTTTCACAAATCTGATTTCTAATGTTTGCACATTTACTTTCAATATCACTCAAAACCAATGCTCAAGAATTTCACTCAATCATTCAACCAATGAAACACAACTTGCTTACAAACCCTAAACAAGTGTTTTCATACTTCTTCAAACAAAGAGCACAATGTGGGTCTCAAACCCTAACTCAAATAATCTTCAATCTCTATCTCAAATGTTCTCTAAACATTCACCAATGAAGCATATAAAAAACTCACTCAAATATTTCCAACAATGCTTATCAAACAATCCTTTTCACTCCACCTTATATTTCACAACATTCATTCCAATCACTCTAAACAAAAGATAATGTGCTCATACCTTTTTGTTGTGATGGAGATATATCTTCAAAACCTGTTTTACTCACAACCAATTCCTTTTGTTCCACTTCCAAGGTTAGATAACAATGGTCTATCTCAAAACCTCAAAATGAATATTTCACAACATTCACAAAATATTCCTCCCAAAATGTGCTTAGTGAAATCTGAAAGATATACTCTAGAACCCTTCTTTTGATCTCAAGGAAAATGCATTAAAGCTTCATCATAATCCCACAAATACTCTTCTTCATAATGCAAAAGGTACAATAAAATTCAAACCAATTTTACACCTTATAACTCCTAATATTGCAAATTAAATAAACCCAACAAGAACACAAATCACACAATTAATTTTTCACTATTACACCTTTTAACTCCTTTCTTAAAAATATTTTCAATCAAACTATTATACTCCAAATCCCTTTTCAAAATAACACCACATACTTTATTTCATGCATCCCTTTTATCAAAATTAAAATGTTTACCTTATAACTCCCAAAACAATTTCACTTATTTCCCTTTCACGATTTCGAAGCCTCAAAGTCAAATCACGTATTCCAAGACCATAGAAGCACATCAATTAAAAAGCATACCTTTTAATATTCTGCCTACGCAAAATATTGCACAAGTCTCAATGACCAGCGCCCAAGCTCGAACCCATGACCTAAGCCACCATAATGCCCTAGCCCAAGGCTAGGCTGTCGCCTGGGCTACACGCCCACATGAAACCAAATGTCCACGAATTCGTATTTGAAATCTGCCTTCGCTGAAAATGAAAAGGTGCTTTACCCTTTTGCAAAACAACTCCGTGGGATTCGAAATGAAAACCTTCCCTTCGCAAGCGCCTTAGCCACATTCCTCCTACCACCTGCGCTACCCAACGCTATGGGATATCTCTTTTGCTCCAAGCGAATTTCAATGCAACTCTACCTCCCTTTCCTTTAAGGCTCACGAACGTCTTCTCCTTTTCGAAAATGGAGCGCATGAATTATCTCCTCCACATGGGCATTCAAATTATGAACCTTTGGAAATGAAAAAATCATTTCCTTTAAATACTCTTTCCTTTGGTTTAAAAAACGTTGGCCCTCTCTTGCTTTTGAATTCGAATTCGATTTGAAACTTTGGCGCCATAAATTATTTTAAATTAAAATTTTAACTTTTGTTAAAATATTTTAATTTAAATAATTTAAAAACCTTTGCAACCTTTATAAAATCTCAATAAACCTTGTCCAGGATATCTCTTTTTTTAATGATTTCTTGGACCCAATTATTATAATATTGAAAAATATTATAATAATATTTGTCTTTCCTTTTAAACCATGGCCTCTTCTTTCCAACCAATTTGCTTGCTTTTGGGATGAACTTTGCCTTGATCAATTTCAACCATATCAACCATAGAAGAATATTCTTGCCATACAAAGTGCTCTCTGACATCAACCTTTTGACATCAAACCTTTTGACATCAATGACAACACAACTTACTCAAAATTTCCAACATTTTCATCCTCCACTTTGAATCTTCCCATTATAGCAATTTCCTCTTCTTTTTTCCAACTCCTTGACCTGCAAATTATCCTTATCTTTAAAATATCTCATTGCCTTCATGATTATACAACTGATTCAATTTAGATTCTATGTCAACTATCTTTGTCTTTGCTTTCCAATATTTACCTTTGGCCCATGCAATTGTAGCATATTTGATTCTCCTCAAATTTTAGAAAACTAAAACATAGTTGTCTCTTATATTTTTGGATGAATATGTCTCCACTCATATTTTACTAAATTTATAAATTCATCTTCCAACCAAATAGCATTGAACTTGAAAGGTCATGTTGGCTTCTCTTGATATTTTAAAAAACTAAAAGCAACTTAGGAATGATTAGAACCCCACCTTGATCTAAGATAGTCTTTCTGCTTCGGCTATGAGGTTTTTAGACACTAAAAACATATCCAACCTTTTAGAAATACCTTGTCTTACAGTTCTTTGATTCCTCCTAGTGGGAACTAATTAATGGGTTCTACATCACACAACCCTGCATTCTAGATTTTCTATAGGAAAAATTCAACAAGGGGATCCATCCTAGCTTTCTCTCTCCATATTTATTCTCTTTTAGTTATAAAATCTAAGTCCCCTCCCACCAATACATTTTCTTTTTTTGTTAAGTCCTATATAAAGAATTCTTCCCAAAACTTCCTTCTACCACCATAAGGATCATAGAGGTCGAGTACAAAAATCAGCTTTCCTAGCTCCATAGAATGTAAGTCTATAACTAGACTTGCCTAAATATTTACCTTGTCAACTAGCTAGAAGGAGGAATTCCATCCCGTTACATTCCCCCCTAAACTTCTATTTAAGTCTATCCCTTCAAAGTTCCAATTTGATAAGAGAAAGGCAAGGATGGCTATTGTTTTTTTTGCATCTAGCATAGTCTCCAAGATTAAAATTATTTTTGGCTTATAAAAATTTAACACACTTTAGGGATATTTTCTTAAGAGGGGTCATGAGCCCTCTAAAATTTAAAGAGAGGATTATCATTGATTCCCTTTTCCCTAGGGTTTCTTACTCTAAGAACCCCAACTATATTTTTGTTTACCAAATAAAATTTCCTTCTCAACTTTTTGTTGTGTAATTGTTAAGAAGGATTTCCTTCCTTTTATAAACTCTTGAGATTGACTTATCTCAATACCCATGCCCCCTAATACTTGACCATACCCAGTATCTCCTTTACCTTTTTTCAAGGCTCTTAGGGCATATCTACCAGAAGATGTGCTTGTATTATGGTGATTTGGAGGATTTGGTGGGGAAGAGAACCTACTAGAGTTGATTAAGCCCTTCTTGCTCCCTTGGCCTAGAATGTCTCTATCTAAATGGGGTAAGAACTCAGTAATTTTTATGTCCTTATCCTCTATTTGTTCAAACTCCTTAACGAAAAAAGGCTATAGATTCCCCCTTGGATTTAACCCTCCCCTTATTCTGAAAATAAGATTTCTCCTCCCTACCTTCCCAAAGTGAAGGAAAAACACTACCCTCTTGCAATGTGTAATCAAAATTAGGGCCTATAAAGACCTTCATATAGGGGCTTGGCTTAGGACAAGATGATATAGCATGTCTATTTTATTAAAATTCAATCCTCCATCTCCAAAAAAATGGTAATATTAGGTTTCAAACTTTGATGGATACCTGATAAAATACCTCCATACACTTTGTTTATCATAAGTATGGCCTCCCTTCCCTCATATAAAACTTCCCTATTGCAATTACTTGGAACCAATTATTTCTCCTTCATTTTGACATTGATGATAGAAAATATTTTTGTAAGCAATTTAGGAGGCTTGATTAGGTCTTCTTCTATATGTGTTTCGATGGTTGCTACCTCTTTATTTTTTAGACTAGAAAAACCTCCAACTTCCTTCTATGTAGTCCCTTGCCTACTCTCTGCCATTCCACAATCTGCCTTGAGATGACCATAATGATGATAAGTACTATATTGAAGTGACACCTCAATGTAGTCAAGCTTCTATAAATACATCCAATTTCCTGACACAAATCACATTCTCTGGAAACCTAAACTGAGACCAAGCTCCACTAAAATATGAGCTACCAATTTTTGGATGCCATTTAAGTTTTTTGTATCTACTCCCAAGGAGTTCCTATTCTCATGCAACATTCTTTCATTCCAAAATTCTATGGGAAAAGTTGGCAGCTTGACCCAGATAGGTTGGGTATTAGTCCTCTCAAAGTGTGGATCAATCCCATGAGTCCAAAAGTTCATATTTAAAACATTTATCCCTCAAAGCCATCTTCCATTTTTTATGATTATAGCATATTTTTCCTTTTGGAAGATAAAAACCGTCCAACCCTTTGTCATCACATGATATAGGAGTATAGCGTAAAACCTCCAACCAAGTAACCTTGATCTATTCTTGCAAAGTTTTTGGTTTCATGGAGTGGCCCATAAATCTACCTACCAAATCTTTGTCCTTTAGTGAAAATATTGCTCTAGCATTAGTTCCTCACCTACAACCATTTAAACTAGCTCCTTCTACAATTTTATACAACATTTTTTATTTCTATTCCTCTTTTTCTACTCAGTTTATTTATCTCTCAATTTTTCCAAACTACCCTTTAGTGTTTCCTCTAGTTTATTTGGCAACACTTTCCCTTCTCCATTGTCCATATTATATATCATAGGGTTAGATTTTGAAGTTAATTGGGCCTTTGGGCATGGGTCTGAGTCAAGTCCTCCACATACCTTTTCCTCCTTATGCCAAATGTCAAAAGGTTCTTCCTTAGAGAAATTGAGACCTTTGTATATTCCTCAAGCTCTTCACTATAGTCCACTACATCCTCTTCATATATCATCGAATCAATTATCTTGTCATTATTAGTGTTCAGTGGGTTAAGTCTACATTGGTTGAGAGTTCCTTTCAAAATATTTTTTTAAATTTTCTTCCCTCTCCTTGGCCCTACTAACCACAACTGGAAACAAGTCTTATTTGCTCGAGTTCAAGCAATTACTATTTTTTGCTAGATTTTGATAGCCATCCTTTGTCATGCTTTTGTGAAGATGACATCCCTATTTCCTATAAATTTCTAATTATATATTATGTTGTTTCTTCTTAGATCTACAAACCTTCAATCCAGCTTCATCGTGACTTGTTTCTTCTTAGATATACAAATCTTCATACTAGCTTTGTGGTGACCATTTGTTTCTTTTTAGATCTGCAAACCTTCAATCCAACTTCGCTATGATCTACTATTTCTTCTTAGATCTATAAACCTTCTAGCCAACTTTGTTGTGACTTTCTATTACTTCTTAGATTTGCAAACCTTCAAACCAGCTCCTTTGTGACATGTTGTTTCTTCCTTTAAAGTGGTGGATATGCAAACCTTCAAATCAGATCCATTGTGACCTATTGTTTCTTCTTAGATCTCTAAACCTTCAAGCTAGCTCCATTGTGACTTGTTTTTTTAGATCTACAAAACTTCAAGCCAACTCTACCATGACCTATTACTAACAAATAATGGTAGGTCCAATCCTCCACAAAGTACATAATGCTTTAGCTTTGAAATAATTAATCCAAGATTTCATCAACTCTTTAAATGTTGATGGAGCTACCCAATATATTTTCATCTTTTTAAAAATGTTACCCCAAATTGTGTGAGCAAATCGACAATGAAGAAGTAGACGATTAGGTGTTTTTAAATCCTTCTTACATAAGGCACGTCTAAAAGGTCCATGACACCCTCTTCTTTATAGACTCTATATTGTAAGAATCTTATTTTGAATTGTTAACCAAAGGAATGTTGAGTCCTTAGGGAGAGCCTCTAGTGACCAAACATTCTTCCAAGAAAAATCTTTGGGAATAGAAATTTTTTATTACTCTAAAAGCTCATATCCCAATTTGATTGAGTATCCACCATCTTTTGAAATATTTCAAATCAACTCATCCTTCATGTAAAAATCATCCCAACTTGATCAAGTATCCACCATATTTGAAAGATTCCAAATCAACTCATCATTTTGTGTAAAAATTGACAAATAAAACTCTTGAAGCATCTTTTGAAGTTTACCTGCAATTTGTTTGAGTTCCTCTCCTGCAACTAGGGAAGTAATAGAAATGCATGATCTAGATTTTTTGCTCATGTTAATATAGCCTTTGACCTTTGGACCTTTACAAGCTATGCATGTTTAATTCAATGGTTGTCGTTTTGAGTCAAAGTTGAGAGGATAAGGCTCCAACCAAGCATCAAACCAAAAATTTACATAATTCCCCTCATTGATTGACCATCTAATATGTTTTTTTATCAATTGCAAACTATTAATAGAAGTTCCATGTTGATGATCATTTGCGTAGGGTTCCTTTCCCAAATAATTCCATTACATCAAGAGAACCTATATATTTTTGAAGTAACATTTACGCCCAATTCTTTCCTTGATATTTGAATAATCTCCACCTAAGCTTTGCCCCTAAGGCCAAACTCATAAGTCTGTAATTTTTTTGTTGCATCCTCTCCAAAGAAAGTCTCTTTGAATTTTATCAATTTTTGATGCTATACCTATTGGCAATCCTGAAAGTGATGTCATATAAAAAGGGATGGATTGCAATGTAGTCTTTAGGAGTTGTAGCCTTCCCTCTATGGTTAAGAACTTACCTTTCCAACCTGCTAAACAAGCTTTTATTCTATCTAAACAAGAGATCCAAAGCTCATTTTTACATCTTTTATGAGACAAAGGAATACCCAAGTAGGTTGATGGAGATTTTTCAATTTTAAACCCTAAAATATCCATAATATTTCATTGTAAATATAGGGTAATGTTAATGAAAAAAATTATATTTTATAGTATTAACCAACTATCCAATAGCCTTCTCATTGCATGATAATATTGATTAAAATTCCATGGCCTTGTTGACTAAGGGATGGCCCAAAAGAAAAGTGTCATCAACAAATTTGAGATGAGATTCAAAGGGACCATTATTTGCATCTTGAATACCTTTGAATTTTCCTTCCATTTTTGCCTTTGAGAAAGCTCTCCCTAATGCCTCTACAAGAATAATAAATAGATAAGGAGATAATGGATCACCTTGGTTAAGTCCGCAAGATGACTTGAAGTAACCAGAAAAACCATTGATCAAAATAGAATGTTTCAGTGTTGTAACAACATTTAGTCCATTCACACCAGCTAAATCAAAACCAAACTTTTGAGAATATTATGTAAAAAACTACAGGAAACCCTCTCATATGTTTTATTCATATCTAATTTCATAAGCATACCTGGTTTTCCTATGGAATAAAGAGAATGTATGGCCTCCTATGCAATGATTATACTATCAAAAATTTGTTTACCATGAACAAAACCACCTTGTCCCTCTTAGATAACGTAATCTAGAATGTCTTTCAACCTATTTGTCATAATTTTTGAAATTGTTTTATAATCATATTACAAGGTTTATTGGACAAAAATTATCAATATATTTTCTCACCTTTCTTGGGAACCAATATAATAAAAGTGTCATTGATCTCACTTATTATAACCTGCTTTTATAGGTCTCTTCAACCTCAGCTAACATATCACTCTTCAATAAATCCCAAAAATTTTGAAAGAAATTTGAAAGAAATCCATCAAGAATAGGTGCCTTGTTAGGATGAAAAGAGAAAATTGTTTCATGTAGCTCCTTCATAGATATCATTTTCATCAAGCTTTCATTTTGTCCTTATGTGATAATTGATGGAATATTTTGCAAAAGCTTATCTTGTGCCTCCTTATCTTGCCTAGTATTTGACAAAATATTTTTGAAATAATCACTTGTTTTGTTCCTTTTATCTTCTTCTTCATCAAAGTTAATTCCATCGGGAGTTGAAATATTTTTTGTGACGAAAAGAAAATCTTGTTTTTGTTGTAGCATGAAAAATATATATTTTTAGAAATTGTATTTTTATCTCCTTCCTTGAGCCATTTCTCTTTATATTTTTGTAACCAAAAATACACCTTTTTCAATGCATTATGATAATCAAAAAGGCATTGTTTTTCTTTTGCATAAGAATTCTGATCTATTCCATTAGTTTCTATTCTCTTGTAAATTCTTGAGATTAGATCCAATTTCTTTTTTTTCTTTAAAATTGTTATAAAAAAAAAATTGGCATTCCAAATCTTAATTTGCTCCTTTAAATATTTCATCTTTTTAACAAACTTGTACATATACAATCCTTCAAAACTTGTTAACCATAACATAACCATCTAGAAGAAATTAGGGTCTTAGAGCCACACAGACAGCAAAATGACTTTGGAGGACCATTATTAGGTAAATCACAAAAATGGATTTATGATCCAATCCTACTCGCAAAAAAATATCTAAAGAGGTTGTATGGTTTGTTTGCAACCATTTGTTGGACAACAAGAACCTATCCAATTTTTTTTTGCTATTGAGTTTTCCCAATACATCTATTATCCCATGTATATTGAAAACTTGCAAGACTAACATTCCAAAGACCATTTGAATTGACAAATGAAACAAAATCTTGCATTAGTTTAAACCATCATGGAATACCACCCTTGTTTTTCAAAGGAGACAACAATGTTGAAATCACCCCCAAGAATCCATTGTGAATCTTGCATTAGTTTAAACCATCATGGAATACCACCCTTCTTTTTCAAATGAGACCTTACAATGTTGAAATCACCCCCAAGAATCCATAGATCACAATGAATCATCATTGTGTTTGACAAAAATATGCTATGGTCCTTCCAACATCTTTCACTAAAAGCAAATATAGTTGGAGCGCACACATTTATAACCCAACTTTGATATTGTCCTCTTTCCTACAAAAATAGTCCAACCACCCAGTTATTTTTTGCTCCTAACAGTTGTCCATCCCATTTGCATTTGTCCCATATTTTTACAATACTGCCTAAAGCTCCTATAGAAGAATTTGCTAGGCAATCACCTATCTTTCAAATCTTTTTATAAGCACCCTTACACTCGTTACTACTTAATTTTGTTTCTTGTATTAAAATAAACTTATGACTATAACAACCTATTAATTCCTTACTAACTCTTTTTTAGGGGTCTTAATTATATCCCTAATATTCCATGATATTATTTTTATTATCATCACTTTTATTTAACTTAAGATCCTAAAACCTTTAATGAATTTTATTTTATTTTTACAATTTTATTTTTATTGTTCATCCAAATACACATTACTGATAAAGTCCGCTACAGTTAAAACTCAAGGTCCAAATAACTACTGTCATTATAATTAATAATAATAATAATAATATTATTATTATTATTATTATGAAGGAGACAACTATAAGCTTATGGAAGCCTCTCATGCATACATCAGTTCAAATTCAGTATTAGTAAATTTGTGTCCACTTAGGCTCCTAATGTTCCTAATCTATAATAATAATAGTGGTTTATCTAAGCAGAGCTCCCCAAATTTTCAGGTTGGTTTGAGTAACAAAATCTTAACATGAAGAAAATACTGTTTTTTAGTAAACAACTGAAAGTAAAATTACATCTTAGCTTAATCAAATTATGAAAAAAAAACTTATAACTTCGGAATGCTATAATTAACACTAATAATGACAATGGTATAACGTTTGGGAGAATGTGTCCAACAAAAATGACTATGCATGGTATTATGTCAGCTTTGTCATAGCCATGTAATTTAATTGGTGATCAGCAATGAAAAGTGATTCCAATCATCGTCTCTGGCCCTTGAAAATGGTTTGCTTCATGTACTTCAGCTCAATTATGCTCTCTTTGATGTCTTCAAGGGCCCGATGTGATTTTTTCTTAACAGGAGCCTTTTCTGCATCTGGATCAAAACAAAACAGGAACATACAAGAAATAAGTTCAAATTCCTTAACTATGACACAAGGTATAAAGCGTTTAGATCCATAATAAGCAGAAGACGAGCTTAACAGTATAGAGCTCATATAAACTCATTGCAGTGCAACAGATTGGAATACACAATGAGCCTTTATGTATTAGTAATCTATTTATAAGAAAAAGTGAAAGTTGACCAGCAGGGCCTTCCCATCACTTGAATATAGAAATTGCTACCAAGTTTCTCAAGTATAGCTTTAGGGCTTGTAGCAGCATCACCCCTGGTTTGTCAGGGGATAGCCTCAAATGTAATGATTGAATTAAGTTAATTTTGTTCTTACTAAATTTTCACTATAGTTAATAATAATCAAGCATACACTTGCCGGCCATGTTTCCAACTTGGAGCTCCCTTGGATACACTATCTACAAAAGGGAACTTCACCCTTCACTTTAAGCCTAAAGAGCAAAGATGCTGACCCAACCTTGCCATTGTGCTTTCAAGTTTATTCCCTCAGGCAACCGGTTTCCAATAATAATGTGTGGAGGAAAAAATGGGAATCAACACATATCAAAAGCCATATGTTCCATAGCTATCTATTTCTAGCTCAACTTTGTAATCTAATTATCTGTTGCTAAAAAAGCAATATGGTCAGTGCAAATTTCCAATAAGTATTCAATCATCCAACACTATTTACCCATCTAAATGTTCTAGAGAAGCAAATAAAAATCTCCCCAGGGAAGAGTCCTCCATAAGGAACAGATGAAAGTAGATAAATATCAAACAGAGGAGAAAAGATACCTTTTGGATACCAACGACAACACAGCGCCCTGACACTACTCACATCAACAACAACATGCGAAAATGCCTCAGCTAAATTTGGCATATACTTCTGCAAGAAACAGAGAACATGGGTCAGGAATAAATATGAATTAAAAAGAACAGAATAAATATCAAGACATGGAACCCTATATCTGATTGCTACTCTCCTTTCTGACTTGAGGACAAGAATTAATGTAGAAAATAATAGTATATATTGCAACTTGACAGTTTTGCATATCCATTCTTATTACCAATTGAAAATATTGCATCTCTAGAATAGAGAAGAAATGTCAAATCTTCCCACATGTTTCCAGGAAGAACAACAAAAAATGGTAAATGCTTCAAGTTGACCATGGAAAGAGTTACTTCCAACAGGAGCCTGGACACTTGAAGTTTATTTGCCCTCACCACTATCCACGGTTGTACTTGAAATTTCAGCAAAGCAAACTTCGACAATTTATTCTTCACAAATAACAAATGTAATCACAAACAAAGTGTTGTCTTCAACTCCCATCCATTAATTATTACAATCCTGTGTAATGGTCATAAAATCATCGACGGTGGGGGGATACTTGGCAGTTAGGAGCAAGGAAGGATTAAATTTTCAATTTCAGTTGATGAACAAAACTCTAAAAATGTACAGCAGACATAAGCCTAAAATTTTATGTTGTGATACTATACTTTCTCCTTTTTTAGAGTGTCTCCTCTCTCTTTTGATTTGTAAATTATCGAATATTCAAAACAATACCAAACCCCGACGTTAGAAAAAGTTTTCAATAAGGCATATGAGTAGAAAGAGAAAATCTTTAACACTGTTAAACACATGTTCTAGAATGAAGTTTGAAGATATGGAGATATGCCGTCCTGCACGGGAGGACCTGTGAAGTAGAAGACCCATATCTAAGATGCATTTGTTTACAAAAGAGAAACAGATTATTGATTGAATCTACAATAGCAGACATTCCAGAACAGACACTCTAAAGCACACATTCTCCAGTAACTGAAGAAGATACCTTTCTGATATAGCAAAACTGTGCAATACTCCTCCAAGTCAATATGAAAGCAAAGTTGTAGGCAGGCAAACTGACATGTCTGCATAATCAATGAGTAAGTGCGTTGGAAGTCAAGTACACGTACATTAAGAGTTGAGATATATCTGATGTTAAAAAGTCGCAATGTAATATTGTTTGTTACAATGTGTAATGTTAAGTGAAGTATTAGCTATGTACCGATAAGTCATCATTAGTCGTAAAGTGGGTCATGAAATGACATGTAAATGTAAGTCACATGCATGTCAAATGTAATTTAAGAAAATGATAAGGTGTCGAGTAGTTAGTAAGTTGGAGGATGCAACTACCTCCTTAGTTGTATAAATAAGACCCTTCCCTCATTCATTTGTGTTGTGGTTGGCATGGTGCATGAGTATCAATGTTGACATTAGATACATTGAGGGTACCGTATCGACACATACATTGGGTAAACTTTGTACATGCTAGGAGGAGTACATTGTAGACACAGATAGCAGATACAGTCACACAGACATTGCATTGCGCAGGATTGGATACTGTGTACGTAAGAAAATACCATACATATTTCACCATAAAGGTTATCATTAATGCAAGATCTGTTCTTACTCATCATCTGTTATTGTCATTGTGTGTTCTTTGCATGTATTGTTATTGATGATTGCTGCATTAGATTAGATTCAGTCTGTTATTTGCATTCTTTCCAGGTTCTGTCATACAGTGAGTTGCCAAGATGTACAATGGGTCAAACACAAATGTCCACAAACTCTGACCTTGTGTGAGATATACTTAGAAGAGCTTGAACAGTCAGCAACTGCATTCCGCATGTCTTAGTCTGACTTATCCTTTTGTTGATAACATGATACTTCTACTCTCCTCACCCAAGGGTTTGCAAAAGCAATTAGGCTTGGCTGGATTTTGTGATCTCCATCAACAGATTATTAACACCTCTTGAGATGCTAGCCAGAATTTATTTCACCTTTTGAGGTGCATCAGAACTGCAACTTCCACTTGGTTGGGCCTGCAGATAATTAATCCTTTACTTAGCATGAACAAAACTTCACTTGTCATTTGTAGATGTACAAAGGATATATCTCCTTACCAATAGTTCCAGATCCACTTCTAGAATATCCCCTCAAAAATGATCTTTTTTAAACTATTATTAAACTTACTCCACGTTATGGTTTAGTGGCTTAGCCTTAATACTGATTGATTGCTAATTTTTGAGAAAATCCAAACCATTATGCTCCAACACAAGCAAAACATTTCCCAAAGAATTGTTTAACCCCAATTTAATGTCCATGGACTTCATCTTGAGAGTGTCTCCCAACTCATTTCATACCTTTACAAAGTATGATCCTTGGTGATTTGGCCTTTAGATGGAAGTATCCTACCTTGGATCTTTATTCCTCAATGAAGCTTGCATCCCATTCCTCTACAATTCCAATGGGACAAAGTAAGTGCTGGTACAATAAGGCTGTGGACATTCTACAAGCTATGAATATCTCCATTTCCCATCTGCTTCACAACAAATAATTGTTGGGTTCTCCTCCTAAGCGTCTCCTATCAATGCAGGAGACAAACAGACATATTAAGGAGGTTATCGAAAAGCAATTCATATGGATTACTTGGTTCTCTCGTACTAAAATGTATAATCTGTTGCGAAGGAATGGTTTTGCAACACGTTATCCAGGCTAAGTCTACTACCCATCTCCTATTTCCTTTGACCATCTTTGAGATCATTTTCCATATCCACAAACTTAGGTCTATGAGCAACCTTGCATGAAGCTCAAGCAAGATTTTCATATTTAGCACTTCACTCCACAGGGTGCATTACTTCCATGAGCCCTCTGACATGGCAACATTGTTGTTACTCAAAGACTCACCCTTAGTCTATTGGAACTTCTCTAATCAGCCTCCTCTTCAATTACTTCTTGATTGCTCCTCCTCGTCCATCGCAAGGTAATACAATGATTAACAGAGCAATCAAGTAGAATATTTATTGATAGTATATTCAAACGATTACAATGACTAGTAATGCTCATCTCAGCCCTAAGATGCCATTCTATGTGAAGCATTTCTTGCAGATTGTCGATGACATTATCACTCATCTTGACTATATTTAACAGAATTAGACTCAAGGCCTTAGAATCCATCTTGTCCAATTAAGAGTTTGTTCTCACCAACTACAAGTTGAGGTTGATCACCATATTCTTAGAGCAGATAGTAGTTGTCACCTTTGTTCTCTTTTAGAAGGTGAATACAAGAGAGCAATCGTTAGGAACCTTTTAATTAAAATGAGCACATCCACATAAACATTGCAATAAAAGCAGTAATTCATGAAAGGACAAAATATTGCAATACAAAATGTAAATGCAGAAATATATATATATATTAATCTCACAAATCACTGTACAGAATCGCAGGCCTCTTCAAGGGTGCAACCTCCTTCAATACTTCGATTCAATATGCAAAAGATACATTCGTTTATGCCCCCCTATCTTTTAAAGATGCATTTCATGCAACCCTAACCTAACGCTCAAGAGTTGGCTTACGTGCAAAGTGCCACCCGAGCTAGAATTTTCTACCAACAAATAGTTACATTCTTTATAACGGTTACATGAAATGGCCCCACTTGTCTAGACACATCAAGTGCCAAATACCATTACATAATATTAGAAAATATCATTATAATAGGGTCCCTACATTGGAAAGGGGGTCATTACATAATAATGTTAGGATAGGGTCCTAACAACACTTCATTTTCAAATGTGCTATATATGATAAAATCAAATGGAGAAATTATTGTTTGTATAGAGATTCAAATGATCACTTGCCACCTTCTTCTATTATCCCGATTGCATATACTTGGCTTTAAACCCTATGTAAATGATCACTCAAAGCATCCATTTGTTCACCTCCTACCTTGTTGTTGTTATTGGGATTAATGAATGCCCCTCAAATGTGACAAACACTTGAGTTGAAGAGGATAGATCAACAAGGAGGATCATTTTTCTCTCCTCAAGTGGCCATTAGGATCTCTACACCCTCCTCTTCTCAGACAAGGTGTGGTGGGTATGTTGCTTCTTGATATCCAGGGTCATTGATTCTCAATGATCATAGAGCATGTAGTAAAAACAAACGTGCATTACAAATTTCTAGTCTTACTCCACTTATTCATCAAACATGGATGGTAGGAGAGCCTGTGGGAGCTGCACATTCTGCCCTCTCCAAACTACCAAACCAGGCTTCTCAACCCAAGCCACTTTCCTATGATCATCATTTGATCTTGCATTAGCTTTCCTAGGTTGGCTAATGATGATAGCAATCCTACTACTTAACATTCAGCAGTAGGGTTGGCTTTGACTTCTACATCTGATCACTGTCTCTATTTTACTATTCCTTCACTTTCTCTGTAACGGTGAACCCTTGCATGGCATAGTTCTTTGTACTAATATTATTTACACTCTTGAAGATGTTATTGTTCTTATTCTTGACATGCTTAGGATTTATCCGCTTTAGGGGTCTGCCATCATAGCAAGATCCCTCTTTTTGGCTTCTACAAAGCCTTTTAACTGGAATGTACGTTTTCAAGCCCCATATACTTTGGTCATCCCTGGATATTAATACAGTTTCTTTCTTACCTTCTCATCCTTAGCATCTCAACTTCAAGCTGCCCTTTTATGTAGGCTAGGTACACTGAAATTTAGAAAACATTGCTGCTTGTCCAAATTAACTATGGAAGCATACATCACAAAGCCTTAGATTTCCTCTTGACGACATGAGAGTATATGCTCCAACTAGCATCATGTGGACAGTGACACCTTGGGAGGGCAATATTTCCAAACATTGCACTTTTTAGAAAGTGGGGATGGAAAATGATTGTCCCTTTATATGAAATGTGATAATGTTATATTGCTTATTCAAAAATTCCAGGAGAAGCATATTTGTCTTTTTCGAGTATCTCTAAGAAAGGTGCACATATTTGTTTTTGTTTGTCCAGAGCCTTGTGATGTTCAAGCACCAACCATGAACCCATTCCCATAGGCCTTCCAGATTGATTAGATCTTTATTGCATCTGATTTCCACCTGGTGAGGGATGCAAGCACTCTATAACATTTGCCAATGTCGACATAAACTACAAAATACCAATAAAGTACTGTAGATCACCCAAACTTCTAAGATTGACACACATTGAGGCCATGCGGTCAACATTGAGTAGTAGTTAACCATTCTCACATTTGGTCGACATATCATAACCAATTTCATGTCACCAATCTTGTGATCTTCTAAAGGAATTCATCAACCTGTTGAACACGAAAATTGTCAACTGTGATTTGCACTTGTGACCACAGTTCAACAGAAGGATGGGGAGGGTTTTAAACTCCCCAAGCTCCAAATTTGTGTCACAGTTCCCTTCTAACTTTGCTGAGAAGCATGAAAAGAAACTAATCTAAGTGTGCAAAATTGAGATCTAAGCTTGATGCATGAAAAGTAAATACAGTCGAAGCAATAGCTAGATCAGCACTATTACAATCAACAAATCCAATAGTGACCAAATGACCTCAATGCATCAATTCTTGAAAATAATAAGCAATATCATGAAAGGAGGACTAACAAAGGGAAGGAGGGCAGACCTCTAATTCCACCATTCATGAATAAATAAGTCATAGACATAGTTAATTCAAAAAGTCAAGCACTATCTTTCATTTTATTGATCTCAAAATGTCAAGCACAGTTGATTTCCATAGAGTAGCTCTAATTAGTGGGGTAGCCAAAATATCCTCACAATGAGGATCAATCTCTTATTTGTACATGAAAAATAAACCCTAATCTATTTCTAGACTTGCAGTTTTATTTCTGAACTTGTAGTTAAAAATTGCACGTAGTCTCATCATCCTTATCCACAATGCCAAAGTTAGGCACACGAGTGAGAACAAGACACACCTCCTGGAGCAGGGAGCACTGAATAAAACGGAGCACTCCTAAATGCAGTGAGGTGCACTTGGTGTCTTGACTTGGTCTCTTCATAATTCTCCATCTCATTTTGCAGGGACTTTAATCTTGATAGAACGAAGATCCTAGATGAAGCTTTACTCATTGGGTGAAGTAGTATTTCTACTAAACTTGTATCATCATCAACTTGGTGGGATCAATCATAGTAGTCAAACTCTTTTGGACTCCCGAGTACTCGGCCGAGTTCGAGTCCAAGTGGGCTCAACCACACCGAGCCCACTCCGACTCCTTTTTTTTCTAGACTCCACCGAGTCCGGCCGAGTCCTGGGCCGAGTCCGAGTCCGTCCTGGACTCCCGAGTCCCGAGATCGGGACTGGGCTGGCCCAAAAAAATGGAAGTTTGAAACAAAAAGAAAAATTACGTCTATGATGCTCCACGACTTAAGCATCCACGTTGGCCAATGCGCAATCACGAACAAGACGCTGAAATCTTTGTTTATTATATTAACGGCAATTTTGCTTCTCAAACCTTAGAATGGTTATCCCTCAATTATAATTTATTTTAATACAAATATATCTTTCACCGATGGATACATCATCCACGTCTTGTTTGGGAATGGGAACCGCTTCAAAATGCACGTATGCATGTCCTGTGGGGTGTGGCATTTGGGCGGAGAATGGCATGATTTTTGGACACGTTCGATCAAGGAAGGCTTGAGGCCGCCAGTGTTGAGACCTCTTCTGGAAAGTTCGTAGCGTAGTTCTTGCACCTTCATTTTCTTCCATTCTTTTCTCTCCTTCAATGCACCCTCTCATGTCGTCGTCATTGCCACCATCGCCATTGCAACCAATACACACCACCACGCCGCAATGAAAAAACAAATTTTAAAAACGATAATTTATTTCGCTTTGAAACCCTCAACCGCCAACGAAACAATTGCTATGCACGAAGCTCCCCCATAATAATGAATGTCGCTTTTACCTTGAATTTTGGTAAGCAGTTTTAAAAAACGGCTTCCATTCTAAACCCGGAAAAATGGCTAGGATTAAATATTAGCTTTATTAATATGTGAAGAATTTTATTTTCATTTTTTTTTTTTTTGAGGAACCTTTTAATAAAAGTAAAGGTAAAAGATCCAAACCAACCATCCAGGAAATCGAATCTAGACAACCCACCGATTATTTTTAAACATGGTATTTGAATATTTTATTTATTAAACATGGTGGACTAAGTTAGGGTGATTCCGTCCCATGGTTTCAATATTAAACATGGTATTTGAATATTTTTATTTATTAAACATGGTGGATTATGTTAGGGTGATTCCGTCATACAGTAAAGTTTATCATTATTTAATGTTTTTATTATTATTTATTTTTTTGTAAAATGTTAATAATGTTCTTGAACTTTATATATTAAGTTTTATTTTATCATTATATTATTTATTTATAATTTTATAAACCAAAGTGGTCATGCCTGCAAATGTCATAGTTTGTTCCGAATCCTCTGAGTGCACGCCATACCGACAACGATGGTATGAATCTCAAGGGACCGGTGGTCCTCTTCATGTCGGGTTATAAAACTAGCTTAGATATAAAGGCTATATATCTAAAGACGCCGAGAGTTATCAATCCCGAGGCGCCTATCTTGGAGATCACAGCCCCAAGAAATGAGATAGGCGCCTCGCGATTGATAACTCTCGGCATTTTTAGATATATATCCTTTATATCTAAGCTAGTTTATTAAACAGTTACAACGGTTGGTTAGTCGGTTGTTTTAGTTTAAATATTTTACATGTTTGCAACATTGGTCGATTGTTTTAGTTTAAATATTTTAAATGTTTTTGTTAATGTCGGCTTTTTTAATAATAAAAAAAATTGTTTACGGCGTGACACGTATGACCTCTTTGCCTCCCACCCCCCTGTCTGCCATTGTAGGAACGCCTCTCGGCGTAATAATGAGGTGGTATAGGCTTGCTGGGGGCAGCCCCTGTAGTTTGAACCTTGCACTTGGCAGTTACTAAAAATAGTGTGGATGTAACCAACGCCCTTTGTATCCAAAAAAAAATTACAAAACAAAATTATTAGCTTGCTATTAGAATATGCTCCTTCCTCTTATTAATTTCTTATTTGTATAATGTTGAATGTTGAGTAAGTGTGTTAGAATATACTAATAAATAATATGCATGAAAAAACTTATTTTTTCAATAAAAATTTGTATTTTTTCCATTCTTCTTTTTTCCGAGTTTTTACCGAGTCTTGCCAAGTTTTTTTGCCGAGTCCCGAGTCCGACTCCCGAGTCGAACTTTCCGAGTCCAAGTCGAGTCCGAGTTTTGCTACTATGGGATCAATGTTCACAGAATTTCCTAATCCGCATTTGAGGGAATTAGGAAGTCTTTCAAGGTATCAATACATATTGTCAGCTCCTGATATGGATCTTTTGGAAGATCTTTTGCTTCTTCTGCAACTCGTTTTACCTCTTCATGCATCTCCTCCAACCTACTTATAACCCTTGCTAATTAATCTGACTAGGCGTCCTCTTTTTTCCCTTCGATGACCTCAACCAATCGCTTTGCCTTGAGGATCTCAAAATCCAACAACCCTTGATCTTTCTCTACCATTTGATTGATCTTCTCTTGCATATCCCTAATTATTTGCTTGAGATCAGCAAGGTTTTCTTCACAATACTTTAACAAGTCTAGCTTATTATGGATATTATTAAGCTACGCAGTAAGGATTACCCTGTCTATCAAACCCCATTGTTTTATTTGAGGGCTTGTCATTTTGCACACTTGTGTTATCTCACTATGCTCCTTCCTTGCTTTAAGTTGTCTTATTTTGTTTAATCTTAGAGATCGTTTGATCCACTAGCGCCATACACTCTTCAAGATATGAAAAGTAATCCTTTGCATGTTGGACTTTGATACCCATCATATCTAAAAGGAGCCACACTCGATTACGTGCAAATGCTCAAGACTCCAATTCTTCTACCTTTTTTTCATTTCCACCCATGCTTGCTTGAGTTGTGCAACTTCCTCATTTTTTTGTTTTTCCAACTCATGTACAATGGCTTCCAATTATTCCATTTTTCCCTGCAAAACATGTTCCCTTTCCTCATGCCTTTGTTTTACCTAGTTTAGCTCTTCTCCTGTCTATTTCCTAAAGATAGTGACCTACTGTTTCATTTGTTCTTTCGCCTCCAACTGTTCCTTCAAAATTTGGATCTCTTGTTCTACCTTTTGCCTTCCATAACTCTTTTTAGCTTCGAATAGTTTCTTTATTTCTCCATTTTCTTGTTCAAGTAGTTGCACTTGCTCTTCAAATGTTGCTTCTCTCATTTTTCCTGTTCTCTA
Source organism: Wollemia nobilis (assembly GCA_028583015.1). NCBI lineage: Eukaryota > Viridiplantae > Streptophyta > Pinopsida > Araucariales > Araucariaceae > Wollemia > Wollemia nobilis. The sequence continues at coordinate 2,682,437 of JAQPPZ010000232.1, forward strand.
TAATCCTCCCTTTCCTTCTGAGCTATGTCCAATTGATCATGCAATTGGGCAACCATCTCTTGTTCATGCTCAAAGGTTGCCTACATCTTGTGTAGCTTTTAGTCCTCTCCTGTACCTAACCTTTCTAATGCCTAGCCTCTTGGTCTACCTGTGACAATCTTGTCTTCAGAGTCAAATGCATTGGATTCAATATATCAAGGATATTCATTGCTGGAATATGATCGAAGTTCAGACATCCCACCAATGTTTCTAATCCCAAATGATAGAATTGTGAAATGGGGTTGGTGTGAATCTAAGGGAGGATTGTAGTGTGTCGATTGGATGAGGAAAGTTGTGAAAAATATGCGGATGTAGGAAAGGCTTATCTGGTGGATGCAACAATTTGTTCCTTGTTGAACATAAAGGACACTATGGGATCAAAGAAAATAGCTACATGCCTATGTCATTTGAACAATGGCAATTATACGACAAGTGCAAGTCTACGTGAAGAAGTGGTGGGTGGACTTTCTTCTATTGTTGGAATGGTTGAGCTTGATGGAGGTGGGTTGAGCTTGATGGAGGTGGGTTGAGCATAGCAAAAGAATTGAAGGGGGTAAAAGAAGCAAGATTAGAAGTGGGAAAGAAGTATTGGGAGTAGAAGAAAACATGAGTGAAGTGAAGGTGGGAAGACTATAGGAAGGGGGATGTAGATAATTTTGTGCCTCTGAAATGCTCACTCCAATGTCAACCATTTCATCGTTGGAAAACCAACTTAAAAATGTTTGTCTCCAAAGGGGCCACGTCTTGGAAAACTACTTCACTTTCAACCTCCAAATATGCTCCTTTACTCCAATGTGCGCTTGTCAAGGCTCTTGATGTATTTCCCCCTCTTCTTCGCTAACAGGTTCACCTTGTGTATTCAATCGTCGCTCAAGGACCCTCTCTTTTGCTTTCGCTTTCGCTTTCACTACTCGCCTTATCCTACTCACTTTCTTGTCCCTAGACATGGGTGAACTTTACTCTTACCTTTGGACAGAGAGCGCCTCCCTTTGCCCTCTTCGATGAACCACCTTTTCCCTCTCTAGATGTACCACTTTCCTTCGTTGTAGCATATTCTCCAATGATCTTTTCTCATTGGGATACCAACAGTCCCAGATTTTTTAAAAGTTTTGATCCCAATTGTCCTTTTCTATTAGGGTGTCAACCACTTTAACTTCAAAGCACATACACCTCCATGCAAGTGTCCTCTCTATGCTCCACTTATAGTTCTTCAAAAGAACATTAAAGACCATAGAATTGACTTTTGCATTTGGGTCAAACTAATCCAACTGTAGCTCATGAAACCACTCCCTCTGATGTATGATCAGCCAATCAAATAAGATGGATACTAGAAAGCGTATAATTTCTAAAAAAATTCTAACCGAAACCTTGTCTATTGCACAATGAACTTTGCATTGTCTAATAGATAAACTCGATAGGAGTATTCTTGAAACGCACTAAAGATTGTCATGTGATCCTACCAAACTCTTCTATTATCATCCCATCCAAAAAGTACAGCAATCCCAAATAGAGCTATCTGTACCTTAATTTAAACTGGCCAATCCCTAGTGGAAGCTCAAAATCCTCAACTTGCTCCAACTTATCCAGTTGTACCCTTAGTTAATCTATCCATATTTCCTTCTCATACCTCTTGTAGTACGTCGCACTAGACTTAGGTTGGAAAGGTTTCCATTCTCCTTCCCTAGGTTCGATACAACATTTCTTTTATAGCTTATGCTAAAAGATGGATTAGAGCCTCGCCATTCTCCCATAAGACCCTAATGAATTTGTTTATACTGTCATAGCTTCTGGCACAATATTGTATGACTTCAAGACATCTAAAACTTGAGGAACCAAGAGCATGCCTAGTCCAAAATTCCATACCCTACTTATTGACCATGAATTAGTCCATGGCCCGAATGGAAAATGCCTATATGCCCCATTCGTTATTGCACTAGATGGGTATTGTTGACAATTTCGTCACATTGGAGGGGTAGTGAAAATTAATGTTGTGTAAAGGATTTTCTTGTTCTGGTTTTCTTTATTTTTGTTGATAGTGGCATTGCAGCAATTTTGGTTGTCATTTTTTGAATCCCCTTTGTAGATAACTGTGTAAGAAAAAGCTTCGCTTACAGCATTAGCAGGAACAGGCAGCTTCGCAAACAAGAAATAGGGAAAACATAGGTGCAGGCCTGAAATCTCCTAAGGCATAGAAAGAGCTTCGCAAGCGAAGCTCCCGCAAGACTTGCTTCGGGCCGAAATTCTGCGAAGCATAAAATGTGAAATGCAAAAGTTTCTAAAGTGTGGAGAAACACTTCGCAAAAATTCCAGCGAAGCACCCGCTTCGGCCTTCCTTTTGGCGAACCGCCCCCAAGAAAAATCTACTTCGCTCAAAACTTTTGCGAAGCACCTGCTTCGGGCGATTTCAGTGCGAAGCTCCCCCATCCGAAGGCTGATTATCCCTGAAAATTTTCTAAGGCATGGATGAGCTTCGCCCAAATTCCTCCCGAGCGGCTGTTTTTGAAGAGGTTCGCGGCGAAGCATTGTTGTAGTCCACTTCGGACGGAGCTGTTGGCGAAGTAGTATACGGCTCGTATCCTCGGCAAAGTAGTAGGTAGTTAAGAGTCGTGTTTTCGCGGGATATAGGAGCTTCGGCATCTGGTCCTCGCGAAGCAGTTTTTGAGAGCCCCTTCGCGCGAAGCATTTTTGTGGGTTCATCATTCCAACTTCGGCTCATGATTGTTGTGAAGCATAGCTCCGAATGAGAACCTAGCGAAGCTCTTCCTAGGGCACCTTCCCCAATGACACACATATCAAGAACGGGTATTTCCACGAGGCATTCAAGTGTTTCATAAATGCATTTTTACTTGCCCGAAAGACCCGGGGCCTATTTGTGGCAATGGAAAAGGAGATATCAATTGCAGACCGGAAGGCAGAGCCACTTGAAGGTCACTCGAGCATCGCACCCGGAGAAATTCAGGACAAGCTGGACGGCTCATCAATGCGTGTTTCCCCGGTTGACGCGGTCATACTTGCTAATAAAGGAAAAGGATGTGAAAGCTCATTCTCAGAAGGAGCGGGCGAAAATTTTGTAGTCTGCCGAGGGCGTACTTCCAAATTCAGAGCATTGATGGCTCGGAGGATCGGGTCCTCTATAAAAACCCATGAATTGTAATGAGAAAAGGGGGGAACTTTTGCTAGAGAATTGCTGTATCTTGATTTCTGCAATAGATATTGAAGACTTTGGGCTCCATTTCTCTCTTGCATGCTGCCTTCTGTGATTATTTCTGCTATTCTATTTCTTCATTTGCATACCGTAATTCTGAATCCTGGATTTAGGTGTGTAATGAGGGATTGAACCTTGGAATCTCTCGAAGGATACGTAGGGGAGATAATATTGCGTTAAATTCCTTTTATGCTGCCTGTGGATAGTGGTTTCTGCTATGTTCATTTGTTTCCTAATTGCTGTAATTCTGAAATCTGGATTTAGGCGTAGGAAAATAATTGAATCCTGGAACTCTTCCAGAGGATACATAGGGAAGATAGCGTGGTGTTTATTTAAGTTTTATTCTTTATATTTATTGCTATTGTTTCAAGGTATTAGTTGATAATCGTGTTGTTGGTTCTTTCCCACCAAATTGTTCACACTTCTTACCCTATACCCTTTTATTTATTTCTTTCCTGCACTCTTATCTTTAAAATACCAAGTAGTTTAGTATAGGAGCCGGCCTTTCTCCGGAGATTGGCACGGAGGGCATCTCTTCCCTCCGGCCTTTCAATGTTGGTCCAGGTCTAGGGCGCGTATACGTACAAAATCCTTTCTTGTGGCAGATTTGTGACCAACAGTTTCTGGCACGCCCGGTGGGACCCGGTCAGTCTCATCTTGTGAGTGGTAGTGAGAGCTGATGCTTATCTCATTACCAGAAGACTCTAGCATCTGGCGACTCTGTTCAACCTGAGAATCTCAAAGTCGTAGAGACCGGTACTAAAATATCCGTGCCTTCATGCAAACGAGATGGAGAGTTAGGAATAGTGGAGAAGAAACCGAGTTCTTTGAACTTGATATTGACGCCTTCGGGGAACGCTCCGGACTAGTCACCCCCGAATCACTTTTACGTGGAACGTCCTCGCAAGAGGCTGCCTTTGACGAACAAGGTCCAACTTCAGATAGTACAACGGCTAGTTTTCCTCCAAACCCTCCTAACTCCCCTGATCATCCAAGTGCCTCCGTTTCAGCTAGCCATCAACAACGAACTTCGGGAACTCCGGTGTTTTCGAATCTAGGCACCAGCATGGCACAACAACAACAACATCAGCAGCAGCAGCAACAACCGCCCAGATTGTTCCCGGCATGGAACTCTTCCGGACCATTAAACCTAGCGGGACAAGGGCAGGTTCCGCCTGCTGCAATGAAGAAGATCCCTACCTTTGATGGCACGGGGAAAACAGCTCTGGAACATATCCAAGATATAGTTTCTCTGGCAGCGATACACGACATCACAGAAGAAAGGGTGATGGTAAAGCTTCTGGTTTTGTCTCTCCGAGGAAAGCTCCTCTATTGGTATAGGTCCTTACCTCCGGGCACTATAACGAGTTGGGACCAATTAGCTGGACAACTGATGAGAGGTTTCAATGAGTCTGCCGACCCGTCCTCCCTCTTGCACCACTTCACAACAATTCAGAGACACCCGCAGGAGGAGATTGCGGATTTCAATGTGAGGTTCGCTCGGACCTGGCAAAGAGTACCCGCTGGACTTCGGCCAGCCAACGAAGCTGCAACATACTATTACCTTAGGGCCCTCAACCCTGACATCAGTGTAATGGTAAGGTATTCGAATGTGAATACTTTCCCTGAACTATATGAACTGGCCCAGAAAGCGGAAATGGATTTGATAGCCGTGGGGAAGCTTCCTCAAAGAATGTCGATGCCTATATTTCCGGAATTTCCGCAGACACAATACCTAGGTGCAGCTACTTCGCAAACTTCCACAACCCCTGTATATCCCATCTCATCATGGAACCCTAACCCCGTCGTAACCCAGATCGTTACGCCACAAGTGCATTTTCCGACATTTTCAGCACCGCAGCCCACCGTCCCTTTGGCATTCCCCGCGTTACCGGCTCCGCCTCAATACCCTGCCTTGCCTCCGATACCTACGATGGCTCCATTGCCACCAGCCCCCAAAGTTGAAGATATGCAGGCAAAAATACTACAGGAAGTTCAATCTCTGAATTCCACTGTGCAGACCTTGTCCAACGACATGATTATCGTAAAAAAGAAGCAAGCACAGCAGGAATTTCTTCCCAGAAGGTCTTATCCCCCACCAGCGCTCACCAAAGATCAAGTGGTTCAACCAGGGAAGTCCTCAGCAAGGAATGTCGTGATTGACGAAGGGACAAGCACTTCGGATCATGTGCATTGGTGTTCCACATGTAATGACCCACATGAGGAAAATACCTGTATGCTGCATCAGCATTATGTGCAGACACTGTCAGGGAGCAGCCATAGCGGTCAAGTCAATATAATAAGACAAGCGGATCAGGACCCGGTCGTTAACGAAGAAGAACAAGTTTCAGTTCTTACTAGAGAGGGAAAAAGACCAATGGAGGTGGATGCAGCCCAAATGGTTCCCTTGAAGGTGTATACTCGCCGCGAAAAAGAGCAGCAACCTGTTAAGGCCCCAGACAAAGTTTCGCATCCTGTGCTAGCAAAGGAGAAGACCCAGCAGGCCTCCGCAGCCCCGCCTCAGGCCGAAACCAAAGAACAGGCTAGGGAAAAGCTTAAGTTCCCTTCATTGACTAAGCGGCAGAGAGTCGAAGCCACGGAGCAATATCGCACAAAGTACGAAGCAAAAAGGGAGCCCGAAGTACATGCCCTCGTAGGGTATAACATCGTGGACGAACTGAAGAGAACCCCTGCCAAGATTAGTCTATACGACGCTTTACAGCTGCCAGGACAAGTGGACCTGTTGCAGGAGTCCTTGAAGTCCGCGAAAGCTAGGAAATCAGCGCCGCTTGCCCTAGTGCAAACCCTATCCACGTCAATAACAGGAAAAAACAGGCCTCCTCCATTCTACCTATCCTTACGAATGGAAGGACATATCGTTCACAACTGTATGATTGACTCTGGTGCTGCAACAACGGTAATGCCTAAGGCTGTCTGCGAAGAAATAGGAATGGAGTACACGCGAAGCAGTCACGGCGTGCTCCAACTGGACGGTACTCCTGTGAAAACGGTCGGTGTAATCAAAGATATACCTATTCGACTGCACAAAGCGCCTCAGATTGTGGTAATACAGGAGGTGGTAGTTGTAGATCTAGAGCCCTATTTTAGCATGTGCCTTTCGAGGGAGTTCACAGCAAAGCTAGGTGGATATCTCGTCCATGGACTATTCACATTTAGAGGTCCCGTTCAAGGGAAAGAAGGTCAAAATTTACAACGAGAAACCTTCTACATTTCTCGTAGAAAAGATGTCCGAAGAAGAAAACAATAGTCCTGTACACGCTATCGCCGAAGAAATAGAACAAGTGGACTTAGTGGAAGAAACGCTTGCACAGCTGAATTCTGAAGATGAATTTTCATTAACAGATTTCAATGCCATGATAGAGACAGAAATGGGGTGCTATACCATCACAGAACCAGAGAAACACATCAAGCCAGAGAATAAGGTATCCGCCCAAGGGGAATTATGGAAACTATTCTTTGATGGCGCCCGATGCAAAAATGGCGTCGGGGCAGGAATACTATTAGTATCACCATCTGGAGAGCAGAAAGAATACTGCTACCGGTTGGTTTGGAGCTGCACCAACAACGCAGCAGAGTATGAAGCCTTATGCCTAGGACTGAAGAAAGCAGAGAAATTAGGCATAAAACATCTCCAAGTCTTCGGAGATTCAGAATTGGTATGTAATCAGGTCACCAACAAGTGCATCTCAAAAAAGCATTATCTTAAAGCATACCGCAACAGAGTATGGGACCTGTTTGAACAGTTTGAGTCACTCAATCTGCAGTCCATCCCACGAGAGAAGAATAGACACGCTGATGTCTTGGCCTCCATCGCAGCTAGATATTCTCCAGCTGACGACATGGTACACAAGCCCAAGGCCGTGAGGATGATTTATAGGCCCTCTGTGCCGGATAGAGACATGCATTGGCAAGTTTTCGACAATGATGAACAGATCATCAATTTCTTGGTCCAAGAAGCAGCCACTGTTGAAGAAAGGAGTATGAAGGGCGAGGAGTATGAAGGACTGGTCCAGTTAAAAAATAACCATGTTCCAAGAGGATTGATCACTCTAGAGAGCCTGTTCGATCAGAACGACAGAGTAGTTTCTCACAGAATCAAAGTCGACGCTAGGCAATATCAAGATCTAGAGCTTGAATCCGGGAAAGTGATAAAAGTTGGGACAGATTGTACCATGGTTGAATTAGAACAAATCCGATCTTTGTGCAGAAGGTACCCCGATATAGTGGCATGGTCTTATCAAGATCTGAAAGGCTACGACCGACGATTGATTCAACATACAATCGAGCTGCAAGAAGGGGTCAAACCTTTCAGACAGAGGCAAAGACCTATCAACCCGAAGATCGAAACCCTGATGAAAACCGAACTCTTAAAAATGCTTGAGGCCAAGATCATCTATCCCATAAAGCATTCTTCTTGGGTAGCGAATCTAGTACCGGTCAGGAAGAAAAATGGGGACATCCGCCTATGTGTAGATTTCCGCAATTTGAACCAAGCTTCATTAAAGGATCACTACCCTCTCCCTCAGATTGACCAAATCCTGCATTCGGTGGCTGGAGCCCAGCGTTTTTCTTTGCTTGATGGATTTTCAGGGTATAACCAGATTTGGGTTAGAGATGAAGATCAGCACAAAACAGCCTTTACTACCAAATGGGGAACATTCGCTTACCAGCGGATGCCGTTTGGCCTTTCAAACGCAGGAGCCACCTTCCAGAGGGCTATGGATCTGGCATTTGGTGAGTTGTTGAATAGGGTCATCGTCATCTATCTAGATGACATGACTGTCTTTTCCCGGAAAAGAGAAGATCACCCTTTACACTTACAACAGATATTTGAAAAATGTCGAGAATTTGGTATTTCAATCAACCCGAAGAAGTCCATATTTGCGGTAAATGAAGGGAAATTGCTAGGACATGTTATATCAGAAAAAGGCCTTGTTGTAGACCCTGACAGAGCCGAGGCACTCCTGAAGCTCCCACTCTCGATGAACAAAAAAGGCCTGCAGTCCTTTTTCGGCCAGATTAATTTTGTAAGAAAGTTCGTCCCAGACTTCGCTCAAGTCATCAAGCCAATGTCTGAACTCTTAAAGAAGGATGCCGAATTCATCTGGACTGATAATAGAAGACGAGCGTTTGAGGAAATTAAAACTCGCATCGCTCAGGCTCCTGTGCTAACTAACCCTGATTACAGCAAAGACTTCATTTTGTATGTTGTGGGCGAACCTGAAAGTTATGCCGCAGTCCTAACGCAGAAGGGAGAAGATGGCGAAGAACGCCCTATCGCCTTCTTAAGTCAGGTAATCCCATCCCATGAAGAGAAATATACCTTCATAGAACGCCAAGTGCATGCAGTTATGAAATCCCTGAGGAAATTCAAGCACTTTATTTCCCAAAGTCGGGTTACTGTGTTTGTCATCCATTCAGACGTGCGGAATTTCATCATTCAGGGGGAGTTGGGCGGCAAAAGGGCCGGATGGGTCAACAAGATACAAGAATTTGATATCGAAATCCGACCCACAAAGTTAGTTCGCGGTCGCGCCCTATGTCAAGAGCTTGCAAAAAGCGTCGCCGCTGAGGTGACAGCTTGTCAATGGGATGACCCGTTAATGGAAAATAGCTTCGCAAATCTGGGAACAGACGAAGAGGATTGGACCAGTGAAATAATTGAATATTTCAACACTGGAAAATGTCCGCGACACCTGAACGCTTCACAGCGAAGGCACTTCAGGATGCGATCCCTTCGCTACGTTCTACGCCCCGAAGGCCTATTCTTCAGAAACATCGATGGTGTTCTTCTAAGATGCATAAAGGAAGATGATAAGAGAAGGGTCCTTGGTGAATTCCACTCCGGGTTATCAGGGGGCCACTTCGCTGGAAGAACAACAACGTTGAAAATAATCAAAGCAGGCTACTATTGGCCGACTCTCTTCGCCGATGCCTTTGCAGTTTGCCGAAGATGCGAGAAATGTCAGAAGTTCGCCGGCCGAAGCAGGAACGCTTCCATGCCCCTTCAACCAATACAAGTAGAGGCACCATTCCAGCAGTGGGGATTGGATTTCGTGGGAGTCATCTCACCAAATTCCTCTGCAGGACATAAATTCATCCTGACTGCAACCGATTATTTTACCAGGTGGGCCGAAGCGATACCCACGAAACACGCTGACCAAGATACGGTCATTGCGTTCCTGGAAAGTTTGATCACTCGGTTCGGTGTCCCTGAAGCAATAGTCACGGACAATGGTCCTGGGTTCACAGGTGCTAAGATCAGCGAATTCACCTACAAGTATGGGATATACCGCAAGGTCACCTCCAATTATTATCCGCAAGGTAACGGGTTAGCAGAATCGACAAATAAGACTCTGTTGAGATTGCTAAGAAAGCTAGTAGAAAGGAACAAGAGGACTTGGCATCTCCTCCTGGATCAAGCCCTGTGGGCTGATCGGATTTCTATCAAGAAGTCGATCAAGACCTCACCTTACGCCCTGGTGTACGGCAAGGAAGTTGTTTTACCAACTCATGTAGAAATTCCTGCCTTGCAGATGCTAAATGATGAAGAAGGAGAATTCGGACCTATGGAAGTTAGGCTAACTCGGTTGCTACAACTAGAGGAGGATCGAGACAAGGCTTACCAGAACTTCGCAAAGCATGCACAGATCACTCGAAACTGGTTCGAGAAGAAGTCCTCTGTTCGCACATTCAAGGTAGGAGACTTGGTATGGAAGTGGGATTCCTGGAAGGCAAAGCCCGGCAATCATGATAAGCTTGACGCGTTCTGGGAAGGGCCGTTCGAGATTATAAAGGTAAATTCGGCCAACTCCTTCATCCTCAAAGATGCAACCGGCCAAGTCTTGCCGATCCCTGTAAACGGTCTTCATCTGAAGACCTTTCACCATTAAAACGTACCATAACACCTTTCCACTCTGTATATAGCATTATGTCATTTACACTTGTATATACCTTTTTTTTAGTAAGTGTAAAATATAGTTAGGAAAAGATCGCGGCTCCACGCCGCCTTAACAATGTGTTCCGGCTTGAAGTCGCTAAGTCCAGAATTCACCCAGCTCAACGAAAACTCCTTCGGGAATTTTTTGTGCGAAGCAACCAACGGGAGTTGGTTCGCTGCGAAGTACCCTAGCGTCAAAACATGAAGCAGTATGTAGAGATCGCCCCCGCGACTAAAACAACGTCAAGGTGAAGACGGGTCAGAATGCAGTGCCTCTCCAACAATCCTGCCGAGGTGTGTCTCATCGAGCTCAGAGCAAAAGGGAGAAAACAGGTATAAACAGTTTGACCCGGGAGCGAGCTTCGCTAAAGAGATCAATAAAGGCTCCTCGTTTGAAGCCCCAATCGACTAAGGCACGGGAGACACTTCGCAATAAAGAGGTCTGGCGAAGCTACTTTCGGTAGAGGCTCAGCGAACCATCCCTCTAGCCCATAAAAACAACAAAGTTGAAAGGACAAGCTAGGAAAACACTTCGCGCAAAAGGATTTAAGAATCCCGCTTCGGGACTAGTTTTTTGCGAAGCAGCCAAAAAAAAAAAACAGCTTCGGGTCCGAAGCGTAAAAATTTGTGGATCGCACAAGGTTCTAGCGAAGTATTTATCGCTAATATCAGCTTCGCCAAATCATAAGGCACAAAGTAAAAAGGCGTTTAAATATGCCTCGAGACGTGTGCCGACAACAGCTTAAAAAACGTGCAGAGTTAATGCAAAGGTGGCGGAGTAAATCCCGAAAGAATTTAGTTGCGATCGAAAGACGTGCTCAGGTACGAGGTGGCAGAAAGTTGGATTTTCAAAGCATGGTCAGGATTTCGAAGTACATAGGCCCGCGTGCGCCCGCGCCGCAAAACCAATCCGAGTGCAATGTGATCTCCTCGGCCCGATTTCTAAATTTAATTTTGGCAGGTGCCATAAATGGTGGCAGTATCAATCCACAACTATAAAAGCCAAGCTTCAGAGACGAAAAGTTGTTCGTCCGCTGATAAATTCAAACGCAAGGAGCCCTGGCCATTACGTTACTCTGCTGCACTCTCATCATTCTGCGTCGAAATTCTGCCGCCTTCTAAAAACCAAGATGGGAAAAAGGAATTCGAAGGAGAAGAAGAAAGAGCCTGAGTCGGCCGGTCCGGAGAAGGCCAAAAGGGGTAAGGAAGAGAAAAAGCATAGGCCCAAGAGGGTAAACCTCAATCTTCGCCCCGACAAACAGAGTTGTGGAGGAAGGGGAAGATTCCGAAGAAGAACAACTTGGAGAACCGCCCATCGACGGGTGGGAGAACATAAGGGACACTAAGCTCACAAGGAGCATAGCCGAGCTCCGATACACCATTGATTACATGAAGAGTCGGCTGTCTGCGGAAAACAAGAGGGCTGCCGCATACTACTCCCAGATATATTGGTACCTGACTCCGCCAACACACCCCTGTCCCGAGTTAATCCATGCCATTGCACAAAATTACCAACCCTCCACCGAGGCAGGAAACAAATTGTTTGCAATTTTTAAAGAAGATGTGCAGGAGGCTTTCGCTCCTCAGCAAGGGCCACCCAAGGGGTATACTGTCCGCAACGTGGTTCTGAGTGAACAAGTGGATAGGTTCTCCACCTCCGAGTATATCATCAAGTTCTTAAAGGAGAATATGAAAGATGGGCTTCCTTCGGGCAAGCGACCACAGATGCCTCGCCCTCTCACCGATTTTAAGAATACTGACATTTTCTCTATCATAGCATGGGTTGCGGGATTGTCTACGGATGCTTCTGTATATCCCTGGCAAGTATCGTTGGCTGAATGTATCTCACGAGGGGAGTTTTATGCCCCCGACCCATCAAGGCCAGGCGTTAATCCGGTCTTCTTCGACTGGGCGGAATGGGTGGCCCGGACCCTGCATACGCGGTTGGTCAGCGTGAAGAATTCTGGAACAGGTCAATATTTTGGGCCTTGCTCCTTCCTAGTGTGGCTCTTTTTCTACCATACTTATAAGCATTTTCCCCACATTGCCATTACTCCAAGCGGCAAGGATGGAGCTCCTTTGCCGATATATCGGTGGACTCCTCTCTGGCAAGGACGGGGTCATACTATGTTTTCAACCAGCAGTTCTCAGGACCTGCTATGCAGCTTGTACAGGGTTCCTGCCCTCGGGTGCCCGTGGCTCTCAGAGATAAGGTTGTTAATGAGAAAATGGGCGATGTTTTTCAACTTACGCAGGGGCTTGTTGTTCGCCTGTTTGGATTTACGGGAAAACCCTTCCTGCTGCCACCGTATCCTTCTGAGTATCAATTTGCTTTGGAGGTTGCTCGTCAGAGCGATGTGACGAATGTTGTTTACGGCCATGGCCGGAAGTGGGCACCAACCTGTGATTTCCCTTTCAAAATGGGAGTCATTGAGGTTTTCGCCCTTAAACAAAACATTTATCTGGAGGAAAAGCTTGCTGACTTCGGTTTGCTGCAGATCCCGCAGCGATGGTGCTATGATCCCTTGGGGATAAGGAGAGATCATCTCAGGTTCAAAAACTTCCATATTTGCCCCCGCCCGGAGATCGTAGAGCAGCGGAACAACCCTACGGGGAGAGATTTGGAATGGCACCTGGAGAGAATGAAGACAATGCCTCCATGGCATGAATTTTACACTATTGAAGCTGAATATGATCCTATTCGGCATCCCTTCCCGGAGGCGGATTCCCCCTTCTGGAAAAAGATGAAAGATGATCTGAGGGAAGAAGTAAAAAAATGGCGCGAAGATCAGCTGAGAGAATGGTGGGTGATGAGAGTCCACCGCCGAAAGCAAAGATCGTATGGTCTCTTAGAGATGGATAAAGACTTCGATATTTACTACGAAGCCCATGTCGGGTCCTGGCAGCCCATCTCATTCGCTGACTTCATTCCCCCTAGCGCCCCGGGTTCGGGCGAAAGCCCAAGACGAATCGAGGAAATTTCTGAACAAGAGGAAGAAGAGGAGATAGCGGCGACACAACAAGAGATACTAGATAAGCCAGTTGAGGATGTTGAGGCAAAGGTTGAGAAGCCGCTGCAGCAGCAGGAGAAAGGGAAAAGGAAAAGGCTCGAACCAGTCCACATGCCCCTTCCTCACCCGAAACGACCTCGCAGCAGAACTTCAAGTGTTCCTAGCGAATCAGTTGCGGCAGGCTCAATTAGTGCAGGTGTTGGAGAAGTAGTGCCCGAACCACCGCTGCAGGGGACGGAAGAAAGTACCGAGATGGGGACCATCAATGTGGAGGAATACTTCCAGGAGACCGAAAATGTCGAGGAAACAGAAGCTGGAGGCGGACCCAGACCTGAAACGCAAGACTTCGACACTTCTGCTCTATCACTAGAGCACGCAGGTACGCACCCCTTATCCTCTACTCTTACTCCCCTAGTCACGTCGATAGCCGTCCCGGCCGAAGGTTCCCCTGGATCCTCCGTCTTAGATAAATCTCCCCATAACATCATTCACGTTGAACGGTCATCCGACTTGTCTCACGGCCTCGCCGCCCCCTTTAATGTTTCCATTCCATCCGAGTCACCAGGCCGGGACACACACACCCGTACCACATCACTCGCCCACGCCATTAACCCCGCAACACTTGGATCATCCGGGAGCGATGCTTCACTTCCACACCCTGACTCCCGCTCCCTAGTCCCACGAGTCGTCACTTCACCAGCCCGAACACCCACCACACCTGTCGCTGAGCCCACCGGTGACGTGTCGTCCATGCAGTCCATGTATTTGTTTACACCCTTGGCTGGTAGCCCAGCCGCATTCGAAAATGAATTGGCTATGATCCAGGAGCGTCCTTTAGCAGAGAGGTTGATCCAAGCCCGTCAAAATACCGATAAGATGCTCAAAGAAGCACGGAGAAGAAGAGGGCGATCTCTGGCGAAGGCTGAAAAATGCGCGGTGTTCGATTTGAAGAATGGGAAGCTTCATAAGGTGAAAAAGATACCTAAGGTCCAGAAGCCCCTAGATGAAATGACCCCGGCTGATTATGAGTACCAAGAGAAGATCAAGGACCTAGAGCATCTTGACATAGATAATGAATCTGAGTCTATGCATGTGAGGATAGAAGCATTCCGCACACACGCGAGGATCGCCGACCAGCGCAGATATGAAGCAGAAAATGCCAATGTCAAGCTAGAGGAGGACCTAGCCAGGACACGCTCCCAATTGGAAGATGCTCAAAAGCAATGTGAGCAAATGAGGAAAGAAACGGATGCCTTAAAGCAGCAGGTAGATCAGCTGCAGGCTGCAGCAAAAGATCAAAGCAAAACGCAGGCTGAAGCCGAGGTAAGAGCCAGAGAATTTGAGAGCCGGATCCTGCAGATGCAGCAGAGCACTGTATGAGAAGGCAAACTTGGAGCTGTTTGACAAAGGCAGAATTAAAGACATCCGTTCCCACTTGCTCAAGAACTTCGGATCCCGGGCCTCCAGCGCCCTTTCGATATTGTCTTATATAACAAAAGCCCAGAATGCTGCTACACAAAAGGGGCCTATAGTGGACGAGATAATTCAAGAAATAAGAAGCCGACTTGACCTAGCCTTTGAGGTACAAAGCATCAAGTACCAGGATTTGCAAGTCACTGCTATGAGTCGGACAGCAAGAGACTGGTCCACTGTTCAAGCCACGGTCCGTGCCTTCTTCTCCAAAGTGAGGAAAGCTCAGAAGGCAAAACAACTTATGGACGTGTTTGAGCAAGAGCAGCATGCTTCCCTGGGATATTTCCAGGATCTCTCAACATTGGGCTTCCCAAGTTTCACTGATGACGATGGGAACCTTTTAACCAAGGAAGAACTGAAACCAACGTGGCTCAGCTTTGAAAGCGATGTTTCAGAAATCGATGAATGGAAGGAGCCAGTCATGGAAGGGCAGGTCACGGATTTCATTTTCAGATATTGCAGGATCGCGGCCTGTTTGAACGATCTAAGTGTAAGAGCCAAATGTGCTGATATAGGGCAGATTGATCGGTTCCATGTTCTGGTTAAAGCACTGCAAGATCGAGAACCATTTCAGAAGGGTGCCTGGGCCCACGTTCGCCGAACTATGGAACGCATCCGTGATCGCCTTCCCCCGCCGCCACCACTTGATCAGGCACCAGAAGACGAAGAAAAAGGAAAAGAAGTAGCTACGGAGGCCCCCTCGGAAGAAGAAGAGCAGATAGGAGAAGGGTTTGGAGGCAACTCTGGCCCAATGGATGAAGGTTGAGGGTCCTCACACCGAGGCGAGCTCGTTGCCCCGTGAGCCGCCAGGAATGTTGACAATTTCGTCACATTGGAGGGGTAGTGAAAATTAATGTTGTGTAAAGGATTTTCTTGTTCTGGTTTTCTTTATTTTTGTTGATAGTGGCATTGCAGCAATTTTGGTTGTCATTTTTTGAATCCCCTTTGTAGATAATTGTGTAAGAAAAAGCTTCGCTTACAGCATTAGCAGGAACAGGCAGCTTCGCAAACAAGAAATAGGGAAAACATAGGTGCAGGCCTGAAATCTCCTAAGGCATAGAAAGAGCTTCGCAAGCGAAGCTCCCGCAAGACTTGCTTCGGGCCGAAATTCTGCGAAGCATAAAATGTGAAATGCAAAAGTTTCTAAAGTGTGGAGAAACACTTCGCAAAAATTCCAGCGAAGCACCCGCTTCGGCCTTCCTTTTTGGCGAACCGCCCCCAAGAAAAATCTACTTCGCTCAAAACTTTTGCGAAGCACCGCTTCGGGCGATTTCAGTGCGAAGCTCCCCCATCCGAAGGCTGATTATCCCTGAAAATTTTCTAAGGCATGGATGAGCTTCGCCCAAATTCCTCCCGAGCGGCTGTTTTTGAAGAGGTTCGCGGCGAAGCATTGTTGTAGTCCACTTCGGACGGAGCTGTTGGCGAAGTAGTATACGGCTCGTATCCTCGGCAAAGTAGTAGGTAGTTAAGAGTCGTGTTTTCTGCGGGATATAGGAGCTTCGGCATCTGGTCCTCGCGAAGCAGTTTTTGAGAGCCCCTTCGCGCGAAGCATTTTTGTGGGTTCATCATTCCAACTTCGGCTCATGATTGTTGCGAAGCATAGCTCCGAATGAGAACCTGTTGGTTACGAATCTGCCATGAGGAAAGGATTTGATGTTATTGCACCCAGATTCGCCCACCAGATTGAAAGGCCGGAAGGAAGGAATGCCTTCCGTGCCAATCTCCGGAGAAGGCCGGCTTCCTGTGGGGTTTTAGTGTTTTAGGATAAGAGTGCAGGGAAAGAGATAAAAGTGCGGAAAGAGAATCCAAATGTGATTGGAGTTGGGTGGGGGGAATAAGCAGCACGGCAACGATCAATCACCATTACTAACAACATTCATATACAAAACACACATTGAAACTACAGCTATCATTCATCCTATGTATCCTCTATCTATGCATTCCAGGAATACTTGATCATCAAATACCAGAGTCCAGAGTTCAGTACAATAGTAAGCAATGATACAAGAAACATGAGGCAGAAATGACAAGGAGAGGCAGCATACAAGATAAAAGACAGTAAGCAGAGCCAAGTATATGCTTTGTATTAGAGGCAAACGCACAGCTACAATGGTTCCCTAGCAGTATATTCCCCTTCCCCCTTTTTACAATGCATTGCATGGCTATTTATAGCCTCAAGTTCCCCCCGATTACATTCACGGGCACAAAGTCCCGGGCCAGACAATAGCTGACAAAAGCGGCCAAGGAGCTGCTGATGCTGACTTCTGTCGGGTAGGACTGTACTTGCGGCATGGTCTCCCTGAAAGCTGTACAGCTACGTGGCGGTGTGTCGGGTCAAACCTTTGGTCAGCAGGAATGCGGGTAGCTGTGGCGGATGGAACTTTACATCAGCCTTAAATGATGGCAGTTGGCATAGATAAGGCAGTCCATGCTTGTCCTTGTTCCCGTCATGTCTTGGCTCGAATCCCGAGGCTGGACACTTGTCAGATTCTGATGAGTGACACATGTCTGCCTTGAAAGGCATTTTATCCAACTTCGCCCAGGATTAGAGCGTTGTCGGGTTGCGCAGGTGGAAAACAGCGTAGTTGGGGAGGCCTTCGTGCCTTAGTCAATTTCTGGGCTTGCTCGCCCAACTGCGCACCGGTCAGAGGGCGCAGCCCAACTTCGCTGCGAAGTCGGGTTGCGCACCGGCACTTTGCTGTCTTCTCCGCTATTCGGACTGCACACCAAGAAGGGGGCGCACCCCGACTTCGTTGCGAAGTCGAGTTGCGCCCCAACACTTAGCTGATTTTTTGCCAGACTACTTCCCAAGTGCGCCCAGGAAAAAGGGCGCACCCCGACTTCGCTGCGAAGTCGGGTTGCGCATTTGACTAAGTGTCAAGGCGCACCCCGACTTTGCTGCGAAGTCGGGTTGCGCCCTGACACTTAGTCATTTTCAGGGAACACTTGCTGGAAACTTTACTGGGGGAAGTTCAAGGGGGAGAGGGAGGAATGAAACTGCAAGGAAGAGGGAGAAAGGGAGAGATGAAGAAAGGGAAAACAGGAGGAGGGAAGGAAAAGAGTAGCTCACTTACAGAAACTGAAAACATGGCACCCCGTGCCAAATGTGGCAACAAGAACCTAGCGAAGCTCTTCCTAGGGCACCTTCCCCAACGACACACATATCAAGAATGGGTATTTCCACGAGGCATTCAAGTGTTTCATAAAGGCATTTTTACTTGCCCGAAAGACCCGGGCCTATTTGTGGCAATGGAAAAGGAGATATCAATTGCAGACCGGAAGGCAGAGCCACTTGAAGGTCACTCGAGCATCGCACCCGGAGAAATTCAGGACAAGCTGGACGGCTCATCAATGCGTGTTTCCCCGGTTGACGCAGTCATACTTGCTAATAAAGGAAAAGGATGTGAAAGCTCATTCTCAGAAGGAGCGAGCGAAAATTGTGTAGTTTGCCGAGGGCGTACTTCCAAATTTAGAGCATTGATGGCTCAGAGGATCGGGTCCTCTATAAAAACCCATGAATTGTAATGAGAAAAGGGGGGGACTTTTGCTAGAAAGCTGCTGTAACTTGATTTCTGCAATTGATATTAAGAATTTGGGCCTCATTTCTCTCTTGTATGTTGCCTTCTCTGATTATTTCTGCTATTTTGTTTCTTCATTTGCATACCATAATTTTGAATCCTGGATTTAGGTGTGTGGTTGGGGACAGAACCCTAGAATTCTCCTGAAGGATACATAGGGGAGAAAATGTTGTGTTAGTTTTCTTGTATGCTGCCTGTGGATAGTGTTTCTGCTATATTCACATATTTTCTAACCGCTGTAATTCTGAAATTTGGATTTAGGCGTAGGGAGATAGGTGGATCCTAGAACTCTTCCAGAGGATACATAGGAAAGCTAGTGTGGTATTCATTTATGTTTTATCCTTTGTATTTATTGTTGCTACTTCAAGCTATTAGTTAGTGATCGTGCTGCTGGTTCTTCCCCTTTAAATCAACCATTTACATTTCTTCCCTTACTCTTTTTATTTCTTTCCTACACCCTACTCTTTTTATCTCTTTCCTGCACTCTCATCTTTAAAAAATCAGTAGTTTAGTAAAGGAGCCGGCCTTTCTCCGGAGATTGGCACGGAGGGCATCTTTTCCCTCCGGCCTTTCAATGTTGGTCCAGGTCTAGGGCGCGTATACGTACAAAATCCTTTCCTGTGGCAGATTTGTGACCAACAGGAACCAATACTTGCCCTTGTGAACATTGGCATACAAACCATGGTACATCAATCCATGGGGTTCCATTGTGGATTCTATTTTCTCTAGATGGCTTCTCTTTTGCTTTCTACTATCTCTTGGCGGGTTGGGTGGAGGTTCATATTCTTGATCTTCATCATTGGACTCAACTTCTTTCATCTCCATCTCACGTGTTACATCTAAGTTTGTCATTTCCTCTAAGATTCAGTGCATATTTTGCATAGATTCGTCACTCACTATTGGAGTCTCCTCACCATCCAACTGACAACTCAATGCACTAGGAAGTAGGGTGCACCTAGCACAGCGGGTAGCACACACTTGGAAGAGCGAGCGCAGCACACTCAAAAAGTGAGCGACATTAGTAGAGCAGGGCGCACTTGGCAAAGCGAGCATAATGCATCCGGAAGAGAGGCACACCTGGCAAAGCCAACAAGGTGCACCGAGAAGCAAGGTGCACCTAGTAGAGCAAGCCGGGCACACCTGGCAGAGCAAGCAAGGCGCACTGGTAAGGTAAACAAGGCGCACTCAATTTTGGGACTTGGAAAATAAATTAAAAAAAAATTCTTTACTCCTACAAATCAAAACCAGGGGCTCTACAAATATGGAGAGTCCTAAAAACGTTGGCTGCAATCTCTTCCCTACATTCCTATTCCCTTGAAGAATTTGTCACCCAAAAGTTTCAGTTGACTGCTTTGAAAAACAAAAACCTCCAAATTACCATGTTGCTCAAAACTGTTTCTTGGAAACCTTTTATCAAAATATGAAATTGTGTGTTGATTTCTTCTTCCGCGTGCTCAAATGGGTCTCTCACAGAATCAGAATCCATTGACCAGATTGGGAGTTGTGAAGAATCTCCACTGAGAAGGTTTGGGGGGTTTAGAAGTGCAAGGGTGAAAAGTGAATTCTACTTCCACTATTACCCCACTTTTATAACGAGTGACCCCTTTGCTTTCCTCTCTCTTTTTTTAATTACTTTTTTTTATAAATAGATAAATTTACTTAAAGTGAATCTTCTCTGTTTGTACGCTTGATGTTTATAATCGAGAAATAGAAATGTTATCGCTAGGATGCCTACAAGTCAAACATTTTATATATATATTCCACAACTCAGTACTAGAGAATACCCAAATTAAGCAGTCAGACCAAAGAAAGTGTTGCCAGAAGGGGGCTGGGAATTTTGAATAGTTAGTGCATTGAGCTACAGATTTTTTTTATGGGTTTGAAATAACGTCATACCTCACAAAGATGCTACAACTGTTAGAAACAGAATTGAAACAAAGCTGACATAGTATGGTAAAATTTTAATTTGAATGTTTCATTTGTTATTCCTCGAAAAATTAAAAAAGACTAAAACCCAGTTTTGAAAATATCAAAATAATAATATATTAGTTTAAAGCTTACTAAATATATACACATCATCAAATGGCATTAGCTCAATTGATTAAAATCCTCAACATTCACAAAGGGAAGAAGAACAAAATTTGAATCTTGCCATGCAATAGATGCATAATTGTCAAGCTGCTGTAATACCACTATGTGGTCATGACGTAAAATCCCATGTAATGATATAACCCACTAAAATAATTTATAAACACATCACTATGTAAAACATACATAAATAAATACAAATACACAATACATACATAAATGCTTAAAGCCACACGGAAGGAGTTCGGTTGTGGCTACAGTCTTCACGAAAGGGATGTATACCCTAGGTGCAGTCAAGCAATGGAAAAAAGACACAAATTTGGCTACAATCTTCGCAAAAGGGATGCAAACCCTAAGTGCAGTCAAGCACTGAAGGAAGAGAGTTGTTCTTTGGGTCCGCAAGTGGATGAACCTCTACCCTCTATCAGGATTTCGAAGGATGAATTTGGGTTGGATCTGATTGATCATGAAGCCCGAACAATTATTTGCAAACTCAAGGGCAAAAGACCAGGCTTGGAGGAGCTCAAAGGATACATTAAAGATTGGTGGACCAGTACAAAATTCCAAGTAACTCTTTTACCAAAAAATTTATTTTCTGTTTCCTTTTCTAATTTAGCAGATAGAGATAGGGTAATGGATTATAGATATAATTGGTTTTTCGGACAAAGGGGTGTCTATATAAGACCTTGGACTCCTAGTTTTAACCCCTTTACAGAAGAAGTTAATGGCTTCCCAGTTTGGGTGAATCTTTATGCTCTCCCTGTGGAGTTTTGGGGAGAGAAGATATTCACCAAAATCAGTAATGCCATTGGTGCATTCCAATATATGGATGCCCAAACAAAGGAAAATTTGTCCAGTAAAATTAATATGAGTAAAGCAAGATTGGCTGTTTGGATGGATGTTTCAATTCCTGGGCCTCAATGGATCCAAAATATTGAATATGAAAACTTCTCCCTAAGATGTTATGGCTGTCAACAATATGGCCACCTGAAGAAGAGATGCCCAGTCATCCAATCATGCTCTAATTCCTCCTTGGTGGAGGAGAAGGCCCTGCATGTGAATGATTCGAAACCTTCAAATGTCTTAGTTCAAAAGAAAGAAGCTCATCCTCCAAATGCACCAATTTTCCAGCAAGAATCATGCGAGCAACAGAAGACTCAACCCCAAAAGGAGAATTTGAATCAGATCATTGATAAAAGCCAAATGGTTACTAAAGACCATCCAGACGGTTCCATGGAAAAGATTAGCACTTCAGATGGTATTCTTGAAGCTAATTATGAAACAATAGGTAACGGTCAGTTTTTTGAAAATGAAGATCCTAAAAAATGTGTTACAACTAGATATTACCTCAGGAGCTTGAAGTGCAAAAATGAAAAATGCATTCTCAGATCTTGCCACTATAAAGGAAGAAGAACCTCTGTTACAGAAGAAAAATAATTTCCTCTTTGATGGATGACTGTTATGTTTGTTTTCCTTCTATCTATTGGAGTTATGTGTCATGTAAGGGTTGTTCTTGTTGTTAGTTCCTTTAAAAAAAAAAAGAGTTGATTATGGAAACTTAGAAGTTTGAGGAAGATGGAGAATATCTTTGATAGAAAGGCAAATATGGGTATGCTTTAATTAACTTGTTAGAAATGTAATGAGAGCAATGTAATATTTTGTTTTTGTAATGGGAGTGGCCCCCAATAGAAGCCACACATAGCTTATTAAAAAAATAATAATATTAAAAAATAAAAGCTTAAAGCCACAGCTTAAAATCATACTGAAAATTTCTTCTACTTAAAAGAGCTCTGGATCCAAATGGAGCAATTCAATGGTTGAAAAAATCCAGTCTAGTCCAAATTTTATCCGGATCTGACTGGATATTTTTGCTATGGACTAAACCGTCTCAATCCAGTATATAGAGAAGAAAATCAGGAACATAGTGGATGAAATGACGTCATAAGTATTTTTCATGAAGATCCCAAATGATAGCACAGTCATCAGTGTAAATGTTAAAGGTTTATCTCAAAGAAACTAACTGTTCTGTAGTCAAAAGACTATATCAAGAAGGAAAAGTCTTAGGAAATTATGCCCCTCTGACACAGCGGGGAATATTTTGTGCCTATTAGGTTGGACATTTTTTGTATCTGTCATAGTCTTCACCTTTCAGGTGCAATTTCACCGTTATATCAGGAAAAATATTCTCAGCTACTGTTTGCTGTTTTTCACATACACTATGATATTGGCTGTACAGTGCCAAAATTTAAGACTCGGGCAGTTCCAATAACTAAAATCCATTCTTCATAAACATACACACAATTCACAGAAGCTAACATTATACTGGTGAAACACTCTAGTCACAGATAGTTAATGACTAAACGAAGGTGCAAATTAAGAAATCTGGCATGCAAGGTCAGCCTCTAATAAGAGCATTGATTCCCAGGCAAAAAACTTACAGAAAGGATTCATATACACCAATACTTGTATTTCTATTTTTGATTAGATTGAAGATAATTCCAGATATGCAACCACACAGCTCAGTTTATATTGAATATAGAAACCATAGTCAAGATACGTAATAATAGTAACACAGTTATGGTTTAGACTCCAATCGTACAACCTGCACGATATGCACCAGGCATATTAACTTGTTTCTGCAGCTAATAACAAGAAATTTAATAAGCATAGATGAGCAAAGGAGTATTATACCTGAAGGAACATGAAATCCATATAGACTGAATTTCCAGCAAGAAGAGGTTGTACATGACCTGTGTTCTTCTTAACAAATTCCAAAACCTGCAAATCATTTCATGAGATCAGACACTGGGATGCATACTAGGTATTAAGCTGAACAATTTCCGAGTGCTAGAGAAAACAATGAATACAAAAACAACTTATACATATGTATGCCCTTCGGGAACCCAACCCCAAACACAACTTTTCCAATAAAGCAACTTACATTATGTTATGTAAAACACTATGTTCTTCAAAGCACCCTTTTGATGGGAACCAAGAAACAGAGGGATGCAAAATGGGTACAGCTAGATTATGGGTAACAAATATTCCTACAAAGGTGATACATCATGGGACTTCAAAAGGATGTAGGTAGACGTAACAAGCGCACATTATGGGTATGGAGAAGAAGCTTCATAAAAAGAGGTAAACGACCACTTAGTGACATAGGCATATAAGTGCAGATGAATGGATATTATGCAGATAATGAACACCTAAATTGTTGTAAATGATACTCAAGATGTGATGCAAAGTAGAGTCACTAGAGTGGAATGACTATCAAACAATAGCCATATTTTTTTAAGTTCTTCTTTTTAGGAAGAAAATGCGGTGCGTAAGTTGCAACATAAGTGCTGTTAGCATCCTCAAGAAATATGCTTGTCGCATTTTTGCCAACTTAAATCTCCACCAGTTCTTTCTTTGTCCTCCTATCTATCTCAACTATGTTGCAGCTTGAGACACATTCCTGTAAAAGAAACAAACAAAAGCTACAAAAAAAAAATCTATAGCAAGTAGTTAGTACATTTAAGTATTAAGGAATTTTAGTATGTTGGATGGAGAGAATACAAGTAGCAAGTTTATTGACATAAAACATAGTCTACTCCCTAAATTACACATCTGTAAATTATATCATCATTACATTAAATAGTCATATACTAGCATTTTTATCAAGAAAAACATGCCAAAGATAGTTCCAAAATGTGACATTTTTGGGACTCATCACTGCCCCCTCCTGAAGATGTTGCTGGTTCCACAACAACCCAATCCTCTTGTGGTATCTTTTGATGCATCAAATTCATTTTATCAAATGTTGCAAGACTATAGATTGCTGAAATAACATCATAACTTTTCCTTCCAACATATTTATTGCTAGAAAATCCATGGCCTTGAATTTCTGAATTATTTGTACTTGCACCACCAAGACACCCATTATGAGTTTTCAACTTGGTGCTTCATTAGATCGCCATTTCTAGTTTTTGACCTAAGGGGGAAAAAAAATTCTTTCTTTTCTTTTTCGTTTATTTAAGACATTTTGATCTAGTGTGTTCATTTCAACACCTGTATAATTTTGTTTTACATGAATGTTGGTAGTCTCATAAAATAGATAGACCATTTTGTAGTAACTACCACCGTGCTACAAAATTATTGTTGTCGAGTACCACTATGAGAATAGGGTCCCAAACAATATCTGTAACAACCAAAGTCTCAAGTACAAATATGTAAGATGGACTACTTAACATATCAGCAAACATGTCATCTTTGGATGTTGAGTTTTACCAA
Source organism: Wollemia nobilis (assembly GCA_028583015.1). NCBI lineage: Eukaryota > Viridiplantae > Streptophyta > Pinopsida > Araucariales > Araucariaceae > Wollemia > Wollemia nobilis. The sequence continues at coordinate 2,707,067 of JAQPPZ010000232.1, forward strand.
CACTATAGCTGTAAAATCAGCTTCTTCCTGCAAACTATCTCAGCCTACTTTGGATCAATCTGAGTAGACTTTTTGAGATTCAACAGATCAAAATCTATTCATTAAATTATGAACGAGATAACAACAATGCTTTCCATAGGCAACTTTGTAGGCAGCTTTCTATAGGTGACAATTGTGACCTATTTTATCCGTAGTCATTCAGAAATGGAACTGTGAACTGTTGAAGCAATGGAAAATCCTTCTAGCTTAGGGAAAAGTAGAATCCACCAATCTAAATTGAGATCTTCAACAATTCTTCCTGTAACAGCGAGCATCGAAAACAAAGAATGTCTGCATAGTGTCAGCAAAATACAAATGATGCACACATAGTGTCCTCCCCCCAACCAAGATGTCATTGGTCCCCAATGATGTCGCAAAGCAAAACTTGAGAGAGGACCTATATGGAGCCGCCATAACTTTTTCTTTTCTCTTATTTCCTGTTCTATTCTTCTTCTTTTTTTCTTTTGACTTTGCCCAGAGGAAACCCAGTTTTTGAACAAACTTTTGTTCAATAACACCATTAGGGTTTTCAACATTTAACTTTTTTGCTCTTTTTTTTTTTTTTTCTTTTTCCTCTCTCTCTCTCATAGGTGAAAAGGAGTATACAAGGTACAAAAGTGCTTGGACATCTATAAAATGGGCAACAAAACTTCCTACAAAGGTGATACATCATAGGACTTCAAAAGGATGTAGGTAGATGTAACAAGCACACATGATGGGCATGGAGAAGAACCTTCGTAAATTAAGGTAAATGACCACATAGTGACATAGGCATATAAGTGCAAAAGAATGGATGTTGTGCAGATAATGAACACCTACATTGTCGCAAATGATACTCAAGATGTGATGCAAAGAAGAATCATTATAGTGGAATGACTATCAAACAATAGCCATTCTTTTTTTTTAAGTTCTAAAATGCGATGTGTAAGTTGCAACATATGTGCTGTTAGCAACCACAGGAAATAAGCTTGACGCATTTTTTCCAACTTGCATCTCCACCAATTATTTCATCTTTGTCCTCCGATCTATCTCAAATATGTTGCAGCTTGAGACAGATTCCCGTAAAAGAAACAAACAAAAGCTACAAAAAAAAAATTATGGCAACTAGTTAGTACATTTAAGCATTCAAGAATTTGAGTATGTTGGATAGAGCAAATACAAGTGGCAAGCTTTTTAATTCTAATATATTTTTAAAGAAAATAAACCTTTCCTATTCAAATATCAATTCTTCTAGTTCGACTACCAAATTAATGAGTTGTTTGCAAGGGTTTAAGGGTGTCATCACCTTTGCAACAAAAGAGTTTCCATTGGAAGCTAGAAGTTACTACGAGAACTGTAGTCTGTTCAAATTGGAAACTTATAAGGGTCAACACCCAAAATAGGTTCTGGCAGTAATTGAAAAACTACCCGGAATAAAGGTGTTGAAGGAACCATTTAGTCTGTAAATGTAACTATGTCATTGACCAAAAACACAAGAATTCAATCTATAGTGCTCTCTCTAGAGACACTCATTTTTTACTACATGATTATAGCACTCTTAGAATTTATTGCTATATCGCATCCTCACAGATCTAGGCATAAAATCGCATTATGCTCTACCACATTATTGAGATTATATGATCTCAGGCTATTTTATGAATCTATTATGACATGTTTAATACAAACAATGACTTGTATGCTATGGTTTCAATGTCATGAATGTTTGATATAATGCTGCGATCTTTCATGACTTATTATGTTTAGGATTATATTTGCAATATCTGAAGTACCTTGATCCTATCTTATGGATACTTCGACTCCAAAATCCATATCAAGTTCACCCGGGTCACAACAAAGCATTGTTCTATGGGGCATGAATAAAGTCAACCTGGCAAGCAGTAGTTCAAGACGGAAAAAATTGTACATGCACTTTTCTTCCGAAGTGCTTTCTAATGACTAGTGGCACAACATACATTTAGAACTATGAGAGGGTGGGTCAAGTTAGCTACATCATTAAATGTGCATGTGATCATTCATAAATAATTACTAATTCTTATGTCATTTTCCTTATTTCAAATATCAACTAAGTTACATCAATGTTTTATAAAGGAAAAACAAAATTAAGAACAATATTTAAATTTTGTACTGACATAACATAAAGTGAGGGGAGAAAAAAAAGTAACTCTAGTTGAAAGACCAGAAGATTTTATGCAGGTGACTATCAAACACTATTATAAAAATCATAAAATATCTTTCACTACCTTAACCAACTAGATTTTCTATTTAAAACTAACTAAAAATAAAATAAAATAAAGCTTACTCCTTTGGAAGAGAAGAGATGTGTCTTAGTTATGTGTCTAACATTTGGTGAGGGAACATGTAAGCTGCCATGCGTATCATTGACGGCATTTGGTTTGAGATAATTTAAAATATCATGTTTTAAACATGGAGGAAGACCATCCATTCTACAACAAGTAAGCAGCCTGGTGTGAAAGAAGTGGGTTAACTTGGCATAGCGGTAAGCATTCAACATAGTCACTATTTTCACAGAACAATTATTGGATTCTTTCTTCTCCCCTAGCTAATATGTTCCTCTTGGTTATGATGTCTCTTTTTGTCTATCCCCAATCCTTTGTATGGATAAATAGATAGGCATATGAGAAGTAGGGAAAGGAAGAAAGAAGATAATTGAAAAATTTATCAGCTCTATTGTCGTTAGTTTGTTATGATTGAGACCTCATGGAGTTACCAATTTTCACTAGAAGGGATGATACTGATGCTAGAGAATGGTGCAACAATTTAAATCTTTACATGTTGCTACGTTTGGTTGGAAAGATAAGTTTATTTGTTCTTTAGAAGGAGAAGCTCTCCACTAGTGGTTATCTTTTCTAATGGACTACAAAGGACACTTATTGCAATCTAGTTGCCCTTGGGAAATTTATGAGCATGAATTCTTGAGCAGATGGGGACTTGAGGGCAAGATACCTAGTTTGAAAGCTACCATCAAGGGCTACAAAGAAGAAATAAAAGGGCTTTAGGAGGAACAAAAAGAAATGAAAAGGGAGTTAAAAAATTTTAAGGAATAAATATGGATGGCAGCGCGAAGGCTAAGGGAACCACACCTTTGGTGTCAGATAATCAACATAATGGTCAGAAGGGTTTGTTTCTATCTTAATATTTTATTTTGCAGGTTCATGGATCCATTCAAAAGGAAAAGGCTATTATTTCCATAAACCCTAGCAATAGGTACAACTTTATCAATACTAATTTGGCTAAGATATTGCAAGTTCAAGCAAAGAATTTTACGTACATACAGCTTAAGGGTAATAATGTTCAAAGTTTTGAAGATTTAAAGATCACTATAGACAAATATATTTTACACTCAGACTTTAATCCTATTGAGATGGATAAGGTGGATATTGTTCTTGGTTATCCATGGTTGGATTCTTTGGGGAATTTTAACATTAATGTGCAAAAGAAGTTCATGAAGTTATGGTAAAAGAAAAAGAAGATAACACTGTAGGATATTTCTTAGTTTAAGGAGCAACAATCCTAGGAGAAACAAGAAGTCATTGCAAGGGAACAAATTGAGGAACCAACAAAAGAATCAGAAATAGAGTCTAAGGAAGAGGCAGCAATAAAGTCCAAGGAAGGGGCAGTAGCAGAGTCCATGGAAGAACTAGAAACAAAGTCCAAGGAATTAGAAGAGCATAAGGATGAACCAAAATACGGGCATAAGAGAGAAGAGCGTGAAGAAGAATTTAAACAAAGGAAGAAAAGGTTGAAAAGTCAAAGGAAGCAGAGCATTGGGATAAGGTTGCAGCATGTTGCCACCCACACCACCATGAGCAACAACAATCATGGAGGTGTGGCATAGGGCATCAACACTATTACAGACCTACATGAAATCAAAAAGGCATCAAGTATAGCAGTGCATGACAAAAAAAGACAATAATTATGGATGTTAGAGTGGTGTAACAATAGCAGGGAACCAAAGAAGCAACCATTATGGATATCAGAGTAGTGCAAATAACACATGGAACCAAAGGAGCACTAATGGATATCAACATGGCACAACAGAAGTAAAATGTTGGGCAAAAGAAGTTCCTACCTATTATAATTTTAATTATATTAATTCTTTGATAAATCATAGAATTATAATGGTTTAATCCCTCAACCCCACCCCAAACACCATTACAACCAATGGATTGAGTCCCAAGACCATTCAGACAATAACAGGAAAAAGTATTGCATAAATGCCTTGGACAAATTTCAGGAGCTCTAAATGCGTGAATTGAGTATAACCTCTAGTCCTGCGACTTGTTTTAAATGATCTTATGGTCATTTTTTAGGTCTTTAACCCTTCAAGATTCAATGGTGACATTCCAGAAGACCTAGTTGAAAGATGCAAAATTTGAAATTTTTGGTCCAATTTAGAAAGGAATTTTTGGCATGGATAGCTTTCTCCTCTGAACTCCATTGCTCACAAATTCACAGTCAATCTATAGGTTTTTGAACCTTCGAAAACCAATGGTACAGTTCTTTAGAATCCCCAGCATACCAAACTCCACCTGGGACAAATGACCTCTATTTAGTATAATAATGAGTGACTTAAGATTTGAAGAAGCAAGGTGGATGATTGCATCACATATTATGCTAGAACACTAGTCATGGTACTTAAACATTTCTACTTGAATATTTAAGGTATATATATATATATATTTCAGGTTTTGCAGTGAATAGCTAACTGGTGCAAAGGAGGGTGTTACAAATCAGAGTTGAGTCAATGATTGTCATGTTTGCAGAGAACGTTTGTTTCAAATCACAAGCCCCAAATAGACTACTAGCATTGAGAGATGACATTGAGTAAGATCAACATGACTAACAGCTCTGAAAAAAAACAATAAAGTATTGGTCAACTTGTCAGTCGTGACTCAATGTCTCGAGCAAAGGGTGACATGCATCTACTATAGGAAAGCCAAAAAGCATTGAAGTGGAGAGCAAACCGACAAACATTTAGATGAGTGTCAAAACAAAGCTCGTCCATGATCACAGAATCATAGTTGAGAAAATCGGAATCGGGTAGTAAATCGGCTGGGGAAAAAGTCGGCAAAATATCGGAATCGGGAACAAAAAAAACGAATTTTTTTTTTTTCCCATGCATATTACAATGAATTAACATTATGCAAATCAAATATTGCAATAAAAACAACAATTCAAGTCAAGACATCATACAAGGCTCAAGCTTTAAGTACACATGAAAGTGACAAAACACATCCTGTATTGCTTATAATATGAAAAGGTACAAATTTACAAGTAACAAGAAGGAAAAAAAGGTTTCATTTTTTATATGCCTGCACATGGAAACAAGTAACAACAAAGTTACAATCACTTGAAAAAAAAGGAAAAAAAACCTAAACCCTAAACCAAAAGGCTAGGGTTTAGGGTTTAAAATTGAAACATTGACAGCTGAAAAATGGGCTTGCATACATAGTTATCAGGCAGCAATATTTACTCAAAAAGAGGAGGAAACAAAACCCTAAACCCAAAACCCTAGGGCCTAGATTAGGGTTTAGGGTTTAAACTTCAAGTTCAAAGTTTCAAATTCAAATACTAACAGCTGAAAATGGGCTTGCATACATAATTACCAGGCAGCAATATTTACTTACTTAAAAAGAGGAGGAAAAAAAAAACCTAGGACCTAGGGCCTAACCTAGGGTTTAGGGTTTAAACTTCGAAGTTTCAAACATTAACGGTTGAAAAATGGGCTTGCATACATAGTTATCAAGCAGTAATATTTATTTTATAAAAAAAAAAAAAAAAACCCTAAACCAAGGTTTCAAATTTAGGGTTTAAACTTTAAACTTCGAAGTTCAAACATTAACAGCTGAAAAATGGGCTTGCATAAAAAACCCTAAATTGGCCACAGCTTGAAAAAAAAATTCAAAAAAAAAATTGCAGATTTTTTGCCGATTTTTTCAAAAAATCGGCAATGAGTCGGCAGACTCGCGATACGATGCCGATTAAATCGGCTCGGCAATGAGACCCAATTAAATCGCAATTTTGGCAATTTTTAGGCGATTTTCTCAACTATGCAAAGAATCCATTAAAATTCGAGGTCGACAATTCCCAACATCACTCAGGACAGGAACAGGAATATGTGCTCGAAATTCATGTTGTTGTTGTTAAAGAAAGGGCTTTTAGTTAATATTAGGGCAAGGTCAAGCCAGGTTACATGTCGGCAATTACACATTGAGATGACCACAGCAGACAACATTCACCCCTTAAAGGGCAGCAGTTTCAAATGGTTGTGGACAACGATCATCCCAGAAGCTCATTCTTATGGTGGCAGTTACAAACATCTCTTAGATGTTGCTGGTCATAACCATATCCTTGGCATCTTAGAGTGATCTCAATGGTTTAAAATTTTAAATACCAGTATGGATGTTGGGGTGTTAACATAAATGGTAGCTGACATTCTGACGTGTTCCTCCATGGCAGACATTCTGGGAATGATTCTACATGTTTCTTGCATATTCCTTGTGATCAAATTTGTACTGTCAAAATTTAGAGTTTTTTCATCTGGTCTTCATGCACAAGGGAGCTGTAGGGTATGCTCTTTGTCACAGCATAACTAAAGTATAGCTTCAAAACAAAAAAGGATCACCTACAAACACCACACCTTTTGCTCAGCCTCCTTTTCTGTCACCTTGCTTTGTCGAACCTCTTCAACAAGTCCTGTATAGGATAAAGTACTATAGATAATTACTACAAGCAATGACATAAAATACTGAAAGATAAAAAATAACTACAAGGAGACAATTTGGCTATGGAGAACACAAACGGAGATAAACATAAATGTGTTAATGAATCTCCACCAACCAGACACGCACCACTTGCAGTATGATGCTCCTGACACCATTCACCCATATTTGTTAAACAGTCCTCAGGCTGGTTTATTATCAAATCTGGACCCTGCCAACATGTAAAACATGCCATACAATCACTTAGTTCAAATCAAACCATTTACTGTGTCAGACAAGCCTCCATGTTGATCTTTCCTTTCTTCTTTCAAGTAATGCGTCTAATTACCAAAGCTGTAGTATCTCAGAATATACATCAATAAGCATTCAACAACCATCACGTACAGCACACAAATCTTTTAATACAAGGAGTGCTATAAATCATAACTGGCTATCATATAATTCTCAGACACACAGATTTAAAAAAGAAAAAAAAGAGGCGGCAGGAAAAGAAAGCTAAAAAGAAAAGGTTCAGAATTCAAATTTTCTATTGTGGCACAATATAGTTCTAAACTAATCTAAAATCTTCGTGATTATAATTAAAATTGAAGTGGAAAATTCAAAAACCAGAAAAAAAATACAAAATAAAAAAAGACAACAGAGCAGGGGAGAATGCTGAAGGCATGACAAACATAAACTGAACAATCAAGATACAAAGATTCAAGCAAAGCCAATCAATAAAACAAGCAAAAATACAAAATCACATTAATAAGCCCCAACTAGAGAGAACTGGATGGTAGCTTTACCTCAACCATTTCAAAAAGTTTTCCATCAGTGATGACACAAGCAATTTCCAGTATTCTATCCTTTCCAACATCTAAGCCTGCATCCAAATGACATTTCATTGTGTTCATGTTAGTTCCAGTTCATAAATGTAGAAGTTGCTTTATCTCAGTGAGTTATTGAATTCATCAGAGTTCATGCATATCAGAAGTGGGTTTGACAGATTCACACATTCACTCCTAGTGTATGCAATACAGACATAGTTAATACTAACACAGGATCATTAAGCATCCAATCACTGGATCCATTTCAAATGCCTTATCAAACAGTAAAGACAAGCAGAATTACAGTCAAATAACTGACATGGAAATCAAGAAAAACAAAGGATGTTGCCCAAGAGAAGTGTTGGATTAAGTATTGGTGACAATGTTGAAGAACTACTACAGTGTGGACCATTTCTTCATAAGACTCGGTACCCATTTTCAATAGCAATACATGATAAATGGAGCGGTGAAAGCAAATGGATCATAAGTGGTGCTTATAATTTCTTTTCTGCAGATCAGATATGGAATGACATTCTTAGTTCTTAGTGTCACTTGAAACTTTTAACTCAGATTCCACTTGAGGCCATACTATAGACCTTTTTACCAAACATAATTTCCATCACTTGTTCAACAAACCCATTGTAGGTATGTAGCACTTGCAACTATTAAGAAACCAACCAATAGCAGTGTCAAAAAAAGAAATATCACAGGCAGCCATTCCTTCAAACAAAAAGTAGTTAAATATTTTGTTGAAAACCTAAGGTGATGAAAGGACAGGTCAACTGGAATATGCAGTTATACGCTATGAAGACATCAAGTCCTAAGTGCTATTCATTGTTACCCATTCAATAAGTCACATAATGTCCTTAGACGATGGAAGGAAACTGTAAAACAGATTAACCAACAAAGCTGAAATTCCATCAAAAGGTCAAAATGAAGCAATCACAAAACTTTTGATAAAGAAGAAAGGATCACTATTTCCCAAATATCATAAATTGATGAGCTAATGGTCAAGAAGAGCACTGGTCTGGTCATTGGTTCCTATTTATTCAATCTCAAGGAGTTAATTAAGGAATCATGAGCAGAGATCAAATAAAATTTGGATATAAGCATCAAATATGAGCCACATCTTATCAATTCTCGTAATTTTGTGAAAGAGATTTTGGATATCTTGTGTTGAGTATTATAAATAATGTGAGAATCTATCAAATGGGGAAGTTTATTGTTGTTTGATCTATTGAAAGATACGTTCAATCAAGCAATAGGGAATGGATTTCCACCTAACTGGCAAGATAGCAAGATCATACCTATTTCCAAAGGAGGGGAGATAAATAATGTGAAAAATTATAGTCATCCTGGCTAGTAGCCTCTTTGCCAAGTTATTTGGCACTATTGTAGGCAAAAACAAAAAATAAATAAACGGGCATAGAAAAGAAGGTAAGAGCTCCTTATCAAGCTGGTTTTTGACCTAAGTATTCAACCTTTGACAGTTTAATAACTCTTAGAGCTGTTGGTGATAAAACAGGGAGAAAAAATAATGCAAGTTATCTATACTTTGTAGATTTTCAAAAAGCTTTTGATATGGTCCCACACAAACTCTAGGAAAGAATGAAAAAACTGAAGTCCCAATTTTAGTGGAGACAAGCAATATTTCACTTGTGAAAAGGTCAGGGAAAAATTACCAATACCAATGAATGACATAAATAGAAGCAAGAAAGCCACAACTGACAGTAATATTGACATGAAACAAGGTTGTCCCCTCTCATCCTCCTTATTTGACTTAATTATATATGAACTGGAAAAGTGGATTAGGAAGGATGGAAAGGGGAAGTGTGTGTTGCAAGGTATATAATTTGTTATTATTGATTATCAAATGACGTTATACTACTAGCAAAGCAAAAAGAGAGCCTACAAAAATGTCTTTTGAAACAAATTTTTTAGCTACTCTAAAATGAAAGTTAATGTACGTAAAACAAGGGTAATAGTACTAGGTGCCCAAGATAACGATATAAATAGCACATTCAAGGGTGAATTGTAAATAGTTCATTCTTACAAGTACTTGGGCCTTGAATTTGATTCTAGTTCCAATTGGTATTCTTGTGTGGAGAAACATATAATAGGAAGTATGAAAAGGTTATAAACTTATATGACAAGCTAAACAAATGTAGAGGAATCCAATTATAGAATTGGAAATTGAAGAAGTTACTCTTCAAAACACCAATGCAAACAATGGCCTTGTTGTTGAAAGTGTATTCTGACTTATGGCCAAGGCCAACATTGTATGGTGTAGTTTTCTATAGGCCTATGGACATTCATTGTACAATGTATTTAATTATTTATTTATGTCAGCCCTATAAACCGTGATTAACCTTGTTATGGTTAAACCCATTTTATATTTTGTAATTAACCTTAAAGCCCTCTTGTTATATCAGCTTAGGTTAATCTATATAGTTGGGGTTTTGGTAGTGGTATAAATAACCCCTCACCACTCCATCCATTGTATTGAAGTGTTGTGACCATTATCCACAAATATTACAGTGATTATTTAGGGTGTGTAAGGGCACCCATTAATTGTGTGCCTCTTTATTTCCTTTTCATCCTTTTATGCTTTCTATATAAGATTTGAGTGGATGAATTGCTTCTATTCATTTTTGAAAATAGGTGTAAATTCCAACATAGTATCAAAGCGGATACGGAGCAGCATTGCTTGGTCATGAAGAACATTCATTTCTAGCCTCTAATCATTCTTCCTGATTTTTAGGACGAATTATTTCTGAAAGTTTCATAAGCGTCTTTGGCATAAGAGGCAAAGAGGAGATATTATTCCACTTTTCTTCATTTGTTTTTTTCAAATATCTTGGACAAATTGTGCCTACTCCAATTTTGCTTCTTTGTCATTAAAATTCTTTCGACCCCTTGCATGGGGATCCAAACCCAATTTGGCACTGTGATCATTTTCCTCAGTCTTCACAGGGAGGCCACAACACTCTATTTGAATGCACATTGGGGGTTTGGCACCAAATAAATTTGAGTTCAAATATTTTTTGTGTGATCTTTCTTTTGACCATTTGGCACTCTTCCTTCTTAATGGTTGCAATGCCTTCTACAGAAAAGGCGCCCACTCTTATCCATTCGAAGGAGTCACCAAGACAGATAGGCATGCGTTGTGTAAGGGTGTTAATGTTGCAGATAGCGGGTTCGAATCTGCGTGGAATATTTTTTGTGCATTTCTACAGGGCTAACAAGGGATAAGAAGCGCATACGTCTCTTTTGTCTCCAACTAAGCACATAATGCACTAGGCAGCAGAACCGTTGTTTGGGCATAGGAGGAAAGAGGTTCCAAGGGCAAACCAAAGTGATCTTTCTTTTGCATGCTCACGGTGAGCAGTTCAAATGGCGTTATCTACGGATAAGTCAACAAACCTATCACTACAGTGGTCTCTTGCTTGTTGATTATGCAAAGCTCACAAAGGCGCTCATGAATCATCCAATCATTGTAGACATGAATCATGCAATAACGCGAAGTTTTGGAAATATTACTCTACTAAGATGCGGTGCGTAGACAATAGAAGTGGATTTTTGGTATTCTGAAGGCTGCTGCAGGAAAATGTCAAGAAGGATGATGAATTTTGAAATATCTCTATTTACACAAAAAATAGAAGAAGATCTAGAAAATGAAAATCAAGAATTCAGATAGCTGCAAGCTTACTGCAGTGGTAAGGGCTTTGGCCTCTCTTTGAGAGGTCCAAGGTTCAAACCCCACTCATTACAAGGGGACCGGGACCCCTCATAAAAACCTGTGTAAACTCATTGAAAAAAGAAAATCAAGAATTCAGACTTTTTATGGAAAAAGATGTAGGCATCTAGCTATAGCAACTCAATTGAGATGAGAATTGAATCTGTTTGTAAACTCTCAAGCTCTAAAGGAGAGAGTTGTAATTTGTCAAGGGTGGGGAACCCAAGTACAACCTCTTTTTCTCCAGCAAAAAAAAAATCCAAAGCTCACATCATCTTGCAATTGAAATGGGACAATGGAAAAAATCAATCAAAAAGAACATGTTTGTTTTCTTTGCAAGCATGGAGAAGTTAAGTCTAAGATGCATGTGATGATACACTATTTCCATATCTACGACTAATACAGAAACATTTTTTATAACACAACAGCCTGAACAACCTATACAGCTTATTGAGCTTGCCGTCTTAAAAAAGGTAGGTAGCCATTTAAACGACATGAGAGATCCTTGATAGATTTATCAATTACAACCTTTAGGGCCCTTTTGCAAGTAAATCAATAAGTTTGGCAATGGAAATTTCAATCTCAAACAGGACTCTGATAACAATTTCTATCAAGTCAAAGTAAATTTAACTAAATGTGTGATTTTTGAGCCAATTGTGAAGCACCTTACTCTATGATTTGTTGAATATTCACTTTTGAACTCCAAAATATTCTGCAACACATTATTTATTTTACCCTGATATCAGCCAATGGGAAATGACTCTCAATGACATAAACTGCTTTAGGTTGCCTTTAAGACAGCATTCTACTTGCAAATTCCAGCTTACATTAAAACATAATGACTTTGACCAAAACTTACGATATTTAATAATTTCCTAGAGTGCCTGAGCAATCTAATCTGATAGCTTAAATATTTAAATTTAATTCATCCTTGAATATTGAGCAATGCAAGATTGTCATTGAAGGCACTACCCATAGCCTTGTATTAAAAAGAAAAATTATAATGAATCTTCATATAGGTATATTAAACTCGAGAGATTACCAGTGGAACTCCTGACTAGGCACATCAATAAAATGAAGGAAAAACATAGATTATATTCAAATTTAGTTGGACTTTCATCCAGGTCTACCCGAAGCCTCTATTGGATGGTTCCAGGCATTCTGACAGGACTGTAGACACAAATATCAGAGTCAGCCATGCCATGAGAGGCAAGCAAACCATCAAAAGTCACCAGCCACATATGAGAGGAATCAGTAGCAATGGCCATTTCAAGAAAATTACAACTTTTCAAGGATTCTTTTGGAAATTATAGAAGGTCTGTGTAGCCTGACAATGAAAATGGCTTAAAAATGCCTAACCCGTCTTTAGGTCTGCCACCATGTAGGTGGGGCACATTCAACAAGGATAATGATGATGATTTACCTCCTATAGACAGTTAAATTGCCAAAAGTGCTTCATGGGATTGGTTGGCCTATGCATTTTTAGTTAATCAATTGTATTGATGCCTCCATTGAGGAGTGTTAACAAATTCACATGACTCATTCTTTGAAACTAATTGACCCAACAGAAGACCATTCTTACTTCACCTTTAAAAAAATAAAAATTAAAAAAGAAACATTAGGCAAAGAAATTTAAACAATATTTTAATTTTTTTTTAAATATAAGCATGTATAAATATATTCATCCAATTAAAAGTAGACAGGAAAATGAACATAAGAACATGCATCGGATAGGGAAAGATAATTGCAATAAAATGCACAATAGAAAGATATTTGCCTGGTCAGTAAATGTCACTCTGCTTATTTCAAAGCACAGTCATGAAAGTTGTTGAAAAGTTAACAAGCAAAAATGTAATAGTTGAATTTAGACACGGCAAAGAGCAGGGCAACAGTTGACTCTGCTCACTTACTTGGAAAGTTGAGCCAAAATTGTGTGTAGTCAGCCACTTAGAGAATTGTGACTAGGAATCTAAGTATGACATCTATGGACACTCTTATTTTTTTGGCACTGGCAGCTTTCAGCATTTTTATGTTGATGTATTTTATGCACAATGCACACATATACTGCATACTTAGAGTTGTTCTGGCCGTGGGTCCTCTGACTATTGGTTTGTGTGGCATGCTACCATGCTGCTGGATTTCATTGTATGATGTATTCAATGAAATCTAAATATTTTTTTACTTTTTCAATACTAATGACACTGAAGCTTCAAAAAATAGTCTATCCATCCACAATCTCGTCCAGTGCAGATCTGAATATCAGGTAAAATAGCGCTAGGATTACTTTTAGCTTTGAGTTTTACTCTGTTATTGAATAGATCTTTAAATATTCAAACAAATGCACCAACATTATGATCATGGTGATAATGTTGTTGTTTTTCATTTGATATATGTTAAAAAGCATGGACCAACAGAAGACTCCCAAGATGTACCTCCAAGTGCTCTGCCACAGAGGTAACAACCCTTCCTTTACATGTTTAATTTATCCCAAGTATAGACCAATCTTCCAATCAAGAATTTCACCTCCACTAGTCTAGGTCTTGTAACATATTGTAAGGCATAGACCAACAACACTTGAACTCAATCGCACTGAGTGCTCTACCACCAAGGTACCAATCATTTTTATTAATTATTATTTTCAATTTTTTATATGTTCGAACATCTTCCCAAAATTCTCTACAATTTTTTTTCCCAATTCTTTTTATGTTTCAGCATTTTTACACAATGTAGATTGGCCTTGCAACCATAAAGAAGGGTATCATTTCGTCTGCCATTGAACCTTCAAACACACCCACAGGGCTCTAAGCTCACCATGACCCATCTTAACCACTAAACCAGAGCAAAGCGAACAAATTATTGCGTTGAGACTCCATTTTTAAAGAATTAATTTAGTAAAGTTCGCATATACAAGAGAACAAACCATATTTCTACTATGCAAAAACAGCCAATTTTCAAGTCTTGAATTGACTAGGCTAACCAATCGTTGTTCTATCAAAAAGGTCAGCATAAATTTTGGCAACTTTTTTCGACATAACCAGCTGGAAAAAAAATATATATATATATATATCACATAAAAGGTCACAGTATAGTCATTGTCTGTCGAAGAACTCTTAACAAAATACCCAAATCATCCATCAACATCCACACTCGAACAAGAAAGAGTTTAAAGCTAAAACATGAAGGAAACCACATTTGCAAAAGAAGTACCCACCTGTCATTTCCAAGTCAATCCATACAAGAGGGCGTTTGAGAGTTGGGGAGTAAGTTTTGGAGGAAGCGACATTATTACTCTCATCAGAATTATTCTCATTACTATTATTATTCAGGGACAGCTTTGATAACTCCTTGGTCGTCCTTTCCATTTTGATAACTGCTTATCGATTACGAAGAAGAATACTAGCAAGACTGGAAATCCATTTTCGACTTCAATATTGATGTTGATGGTAGCAGAAAGTATTAATCATGGAAAATATATATACCAGTGGCTCCCGCCGCCAAAGGTCTTACTGCTTTATTTAGTAGTCCTTTGGGTTGCTTGGGTTCAAGGCTTTCCACTGGTACTTTGTCAAAATTTTACTTTTTATATTTTTAAACAATTGGATCATTGTTTCAGTTTGAGTTTTTAAATTTTTTATTTAAAATCATATTATTGAAATGTTAATTTATTTTTTATGAAAGGAGTTTTTTAAGGAGAACATTTACAAATTATATCAACATTTGAACACAAGATCACTTAAGAAACAACCATCATCTTAACCATTTTAAAGATAAGGAGTCCCTATTGTTAAGGAATTCTCTATAATTACGGTTATAGAAATTTTTTATATTAGTAACCTAAATTAAAATTGAAAGAAGATATTTTATTATATTTCTCTATATTAATAACCTAAATTAGAATTGAAATAACCTAAATTAGAATTGAAAGAAGATATTTTATTACCGCTTTAATTATATCACGATATTTTATTACTATACCTAAAAATATAGCTTTAATTATATCACCTAAAAAACTTTATCTATGGAATATATAGTTATTTGTTAGAGGCAGGTAAAGATTAAACATGTTGATGATATTAAACATTGTCCTAAATAAATGTTTATGATGTTAAGTAATGTTTTAAATTCATTGAGAATATAAGAGGTTAATATGTTGCTCTATTTTTAATTATAGTTAATTTTGCATGTTATATAATTTGAGTGCTTTTAGATCAAATATAGTAGAGTTGCACCATCTTTTATGATCATTTTTTGTGAGAGTTGTTTTAAAGGATATATGGTTTTATGTGTATGAAAATTATATTATTTTATTATTATAATTTAAATTTTACTTATAATATTAATTAAAATAGTAATGGTATTGGTTTTGGTTTTTTTCGAGAAGTATAAGGTTCAAATTTTAGTTGGACAAGTGTATAAGGGGTGAGTGTGTAAAGTTGTGTGTTAAATTATTTATTGACAAACTCAACCCTCTTCTTTATGAGAAGTCATGGTAAGATGAAGAGCTCTGAGCATATGATGGTTTTTCACATTAACCATATCCAAAATAAATATATATTAAAAATAATATTAAATAAAATATATTTAAAAAAATAAATAAAGGCATAAAATCAAAGTTTAAATAGTAAAAATTTAAATTTTTAATAAAAAAGCATAAATGGTTAGAATTTAGATTATTTTAATTCTTTGAAAATAATATTAAAGGGTATATCAACACGTGTCAATGGGTCTTTCTTTAGCTTAATGTTTTTTTTCAATTTTTTTAAATAATACTTTTTATACACAATCCCCAACCCAGGTAAATCATCAATAATGCAAGTGACGTCCTTGTCGGTAGACCACACTCACATGGATAATAATAGTAACTCAGTGTTACTAAATCATGTAAAAGGGGAAGAATAATCAAAACCTTATTTTAAAAATAAATAAATAAAATATTAGCTCAACAAGTTAAATAACTTTTAAAGAGTGAACGTTGGTTCAAATCTTATCAAACCATACAAGCATAATAACTAAATTGTTATAACCGAGTGGACAACTAGCTTGACCATTCCTTTGTTTAAAAGTGGAGATGTAAATAATCCCTCAAACTATCAAAGATCAACCTTCTCTTTGCAAAGTTGTTTGGGAGTATGATAGAGTGTAGGATCAGTATATGGGCAGAAGAAAAGGGAAAGAGAGCAAAGGGACAAGCAGGTTTTAGGCCCAAGCACTCAACTATTGATCACTGTATCACACTCAAACACATAATGGAAAAAATATGGGACAAAAAAGAGGAGGCTTTATGTTGTTTTGTAGACTTGCCAAGGAAAAAATTATGGAGCAGAATGGAAGAGCTAGAAGTTCCAATTCACTATAGGGCAGCAGTTCACAGATTATATGAGCATGTAAAAGCTAGAATCAGAAAACATGAAGGGTTATGTGAATGTTTTGGTAGTGACATAGGTGTCAAACAAGGTTGCCCTCTATCTCCTACCTTATTTGGGTTGTACATTGACAAGTTAGAAGAATGGATAAATAAATTTGGGGGAGAGGGTGTGCACTTAGCCAAATATGTGGTAAAACTCCTCAATGTATGCAGACGATGTAATTCTTGTGGCCAAAACAGCCAAATATTTAGCATATCACCTTCGAGCTCTAGAACTCTTTTGTAAGGAAGTTGGGATGCAGGTAAACACAAGAAAAACAAAAATCATGATTTTTTCAGCAAAAAGAAGAAGCAACAACTCAAATTTCAAATTTCAGTTTGCAGGAGAACCACTTGAGGTAGTAGTAGAATACAAATACCTGGGCATAGACTTTCATCACAAACTCAATTGGAATACATGTAGGATGAAAATAACTCAAAGCGGTTGGAGAGCACTATATGCACTTCAAAATAGGTGTAGGAATGTCGTGTCGTGGGATTGGAAGACCACGAGGGTTTTATTTGGCCTACTTGTTACATCGATTTTGTTGTATGGTTGCGAGGTGCGGGCTAGTGGCACAACAAAGAAAAAATGGAGGCAAATAGAAAGGATTCAAAAATATCTAATCACAAATTTTCTCAAAATTAAGGCCACAACCCCTTATGAAATTATTCTAGCTTAAACTGGAATGTTTCCTTTAGAACCAATTGCTATGACCAAGCTGTTATGTTACTTGAAAAAAATAGAAAACATGAAAAACTTGGCCAAGGGCAGCTAAGCACGAAGAGTTGCATAGGCGGAAGAACACATGGATGAAACAAAATCAAAAATGGATGAAATGTTGGGAAATCAACATAAATGAATGCCCAAATTTCAACAAAGACATCAAAATCTATGTGAATGAAAAGTTTAGAAGTGGAATGTGGAAAATGCAAGCAAGAAAAGACAATATTATATTGCAAATTTTAACCCAACATATGATCACAAGGAAAAAGCATATATAGGCGCTGAAATCAAGTGGAAGGAAAAAATCCTCATTGCTCAGATAAGGACTAGCTCTCATAGGCTTAGATGTGAAACAGGGAGATGGAAAACACCCAAAGAACAATGGGAAGAAAGGATATGTACTTTATGCAGCACAGGGGCAGTAGAGATAGAGGAACGCTTCATCTATAAGTGCCCGAGTTTTTCAAACATATGTGGCAAATATAAAGAAACACTTGGAAACGGGTCTATGACAGAGTTATTTGAAGACAATAAAATAAAAAAGTTGGGGAATTGCTAACCCAAATCAGCAAGAGAAGGACCAACCTTCTCAAAGATATTAAATATCATATGATATGATTTGAGCAGTTGTACTTCCATATTTGAGGTCCCATAGACCATATTTGGGTCTCGCGGACGTAATTAAAATCTTTCAATCAATCATATATGGTTACGATGTAATAAGATTAAAACCACTTTAATCTTAGTAATTTACTAAAAATAAATAAATAATTATTAATAATACTCTCTTAAAGGTAGTAGTCTATTTTGAATCCTAGTGCGCACCAAACTGACGATGATGGTACGAATCTCGAAGAAACGGTGGTCCCCATCTCACACCGGTTAACCTTAACGAGATGGATAGGTTTGGTGGTTGTAGTCCCTATGGTTTGAACCCTACGCTGGCCAGTTACTAAAAATAGTGGTTGTTACCAACTCTCCTATGTAAAAAAAAATACTTTAAAGGGAAAAAAAAATTGTTAGTCTCTTTCTTGCAAGATTTGAATATATATGAAACGGTTACTCCACACAACAATGTCGGTTAACCTTAACAAGACAGATAGGTTTGGTGATTGCAGTCCCTGTGGTTTAAATCTTACGCTGGCCAGTTACTAAAAATAGTGGTCGTTACCAACTCTCCTATGTTAAAAAATAAAATAAAATAAAATACTCTCTTAAAGGGGAAAAAAAATTATTAGTCTCTTTCTTGCAAGATTTGAATATATATGGAAGGGTTACTCCACACAAGTGCCAATAGGTCTTTAGTTCAATAGTTGGGATAAATAGTTGATGTAGCCCACATGCCAATAGGTCCTTAGTTCAACAGTTGGGATAAATAGTTGATGTAGCCCACACCAAGATTCGATTCAAGTATCGATGGCATCCAATAGTTCAATGTGACTAAGTCGATGTAAAAGGAAAAGGACAAATAGTTGATGTAGCCCACACCAAGGTTCAAATATCAATGGCATACAATAGTTCAATGTGACTAAGTTGATGTAAAAGGGAAAGGGCAACCCTTTCAAAACCCTACTTTAAAAATAAAAAATAAAAAATAAAAAATATTAGCTCAATAAGTTAAATACCTCAACTTTTAAGGAGTGGACCTAGGTTCAAATCTTGTCAAACCATACATGCATAATTACCAAGTTGTTATAATACTACTCTATGGTTATATGGTTATGATGTAATAATATTAAAACCAATTTAATTTTAATAACGGATAAAAAATAAATAAATATAAAAAATATTCTCTTAAAGGAAAAAAAGAGGTGTTAGCCTCTTCCTTAAAAGATTTGAATATACATGGAAGGGGTTACTCCACACAACGAAGTAAAAAAAATTATTTGATTTTCTTTATAGTAATATAGAAATGTCCAAAGAAAACTAGTAAGTTTGGTGTCTTTCGAAATAATGAAGGGAAGACAAATTTTGGATGGAATAGTTTTTATTCATGAAGTTATTCATTCCATAAAGAAAAGCAAAAATGTTGGGATGATCCTTAAATTGGATATGAATAAAGCATATGATAAGGTTTCGTGGTCTGTCCTTAACAAAATATTGGAAAAACTTGGCTTTCATAATTGTTGGAAACAATGGATTAGGACCTGTATTTCTTCTGCCATGTTTTCAATATTTGTTAATGGGGCATCTATAAGGCTTTTTAGTAGTGAGAGAGGCTTAAGACAAGGAGATCCTATCTCCCCATATCTTTTTATTATCATGGCATAAGAGTTAGGGAGAGAATTATCTATAGCTATGATTTTTGCAAGGCTTAAGGGTTTTAAACCAGCTTCAAATCTTGAGATATTTACTCATCAACTATTTGTTGATGATACAATTTTAGTGGGCCAAGCTTCGATAATTAAGGCAAGGGAGATAAAAGACATTCTTGAAACTTATGAACAAGCTTCTAATAAAAATATCAATTTTGTTAAGAGCAAGATTTACTTCATTAATACTCCGATAATGAAGCAACAAAGAATTTCTAGACTTCTCAATTGTGGAGTAGAGGAGTTTCCCTCCTTGTACTTAGGGATGCCCATGTTTAAAGGTAGAATGAAGGAAGAATATGAAATCCTATTCTAAATAAATTTAAAAAAAAACTACTAAGGTGGAAATGGGTTCTTTTAAGCCAGGTTGGGAAGCTTCAGTTGGTGAAGACAACCTTGCAAATCTTGCCTATTTACTATTTATTTATTTAAAATGATGGTTAAAGTAGCAAACAAGTTGAAACAAATTCAAAGGAGATTCAAGATTTTATTTTTGTAGTATTAGAAAAGTTTGTATTTGGGAAGAAATGGGTTAGATGGATTAAAGCTTGTTGCTCTACAATTTCATATTTAGTGTTAGTCAATGGGTAGTAACAAAATCATTTAAAGTCAAGAGACATCTTAGGTAGGGAGATCCTTTATCACCATATTTGTTCATTATTAGGGCAGAGGTTTTAGGTAGGAACTTGAATACAACTAACAAATATGGGCTTATAAGTGGACTTAAGACTAGTAATAACATCGAAAACATCACCCATTAATAGTTTGTAGATGATAAACCCTTTTTTTGAGGGTAAGGATAAACAAGGCCAGAGCTTTGAATAACTTATTAAAGGAATACGAAAGAGCATCAAGCCAAAAAGTTAATAGGGTAAAATCCAAAATTTACTTCCTAACACTCCAACTAAAATAAAAGCAAGGATTTGCAGGTTACTTCAAATGGAGGAGGTAAATTTACCAGCAATTTATCTAGGGATGCCCTTATTTGAGGGGAAAATGAGGATAGAATTATGGAATCCAGTTATAAGTAAAGTTTAGAATAAACTATTGGCATGGAAAGGTAGATGGTTATTGTTAGCAGGAAGGGTGTAGCTAATTAAGTCAGTCTTACAGGCCATTCCAACATATTATATGTTATTGTATACTATGCCAAAATCAATAGAAAAAAGTTTAATCTATATTATGTGATCCTTTTGTGGCCAGGATTGCATGATAAAAGGAAATTTTCTTTGGTGAAATGGAGCAAGGTGTGTGATGATAAAACTAGGGGAGGTCTGGGTTTAAGAGTTCTTACATATGAAAACTTACGTCTTAGGAGAAAAGTAATCTGGAGATTGTACAAAGAGTGTCAAAGACAATGGGGAAGAATTCTTCTTAGTAAGTATGTTGAGCCTAATGACCCAAGATTAATATTTACTACATTCTCTCTACCAAATGGTTTTGCACTTTGGAATGGTTTAAAAAATCTATTGATCTAGTGATTAAAGGTTTAATATGGGTGGTGGGAACTGGAGAAAAAATTATATTTGAATGGATACTTGGTGTAATAAAAAACCACTCAATCTAGATCCAATTTTGAAACCTTGGATGTGATTACTTCAAGACAAATATGGTGATAGGGTTTCAAACATTTTGTACAAGGATCAAGAAGGAAGATACAAATGGAAAGAAGGTTTTTTTACAAATATACAAGACATTGATGCTAGGAAGTAGTTGAGCAGTGAAAGCACTTGGATACGGAAGCACAGGCGCACCGGGTGTGATGCAAACAAAAGCAGTTGTATTAACGAAACGCTAAGTGCATGAAAAAGGGAAAGCGAAGCATGAATGAAACGAGATGTAAAGAAAAAACAAAGGTGCAACCTCTTTTATTAATTTTTCTTATGATCAGGTTACAATACGTCTCCCCCCTTTTCAGGGGCTTGGAGCGTTCGATACAATTTTGTTACACCAACGGATGGTACGCTTCCCTTCGAGATCTTTCGCGTGCCCACATTCGAAATGGGCGGGCCAAACGTCGTCGTCGCTTGCATGAATACGTTCTTAGTTCCTTGCTACCCCTCTAGTGTCGAGATCCTACGTACAGAGAAACATCAAATGATTAATAGCACATGCGGATGGAGGGAAACATGCAATCCCCAAGGCCTCTGGTTAATGCATACATGAAATAATTAAAACAATGATCAAAACTTATCATAACGGAATGAAATTTAAACAGAAGCATGTAAAAACCATCAAGGACACATTGCAAAAATAACAATCAAGAAATCTGCTGTAGATTTCTAATCGCTCCGGGGTGGGACGATTAGGACTGTCATAAAATGTCTAAAAGTGACCTCCCAAATGTCCCATCCAGAGGCCTCCAAAACACCTGCAAACTTGGGGTTAGGCAAAATGGGGCATTTTGAGACGACCCAGAAGGTCGGATTTTGTAGATTCTACCCCGATCACCCTGTATCCGAAGGTGCTCCTTGTATGTTAGTAAAAGCATAAAACAATGAAAACACAGTCAAAACAAGTCAGAATGCATTCAAAATTGAACAGCAGCATATATGAGTCACCTAAAACAAGATGCAAAATAAACAATGAAGAAATCTATTGTAGATTTCTAATCGCTCCGGGGTGGGGCGATTAGGACTGCAACAGTGCGGGGGCGCCCGAGGGCAGGACGCCCATCGTTTGGGGCTTGGTTTTGACACCAATCCACTTGGGATGGGTCCAAAACCTCCTAGGGGGTTGTGTCAGAAAATTGGGTGTGGGATTGTGGCCAATTGTTCAGGTTTTGGGTCCGGATTGCGCTCCTAATGTTCACCCGATAACCTCCCTTCCAAAAGAGAGATCAAGGATGTAGGAAGCACAATGAGGGTGAGGGTATAATTCGGCAGCACTCCGTTGCTCCAAATGCTCCTACTCCGTCCTCCTTTTAGGGTGAGAAGACTCACCATTTTATAGACCTAAAGGTCTGCTTTGAATGTGCATGTAGGGGCGCCACTTGGCCATCATGCCTTGTCAAGGGAGAGAAGATTCCTCCCTGATTAAGGGCTCCATGACTTCGTACCTCTTTGAGCTTTGAAATGCTCACTCGCACTCCCATGCATTGAAGGTGGAGTTGAGTGGCGGATATGGGCTGCCATTTGTCAAGGTTTGACTTTTTGCCCGTCAAACTTGCTATTCGCCCCACCCTGGAGCGATTGCTGCTAATCGTCCCGGGGTGGGGCGAATAGCATTCTAATCATCCCAGGGTGGAATGAATAAGGAGTAGGGTGCTTGAAAGGTGCCAAATTGACCTTTGACCTTCCAAAACTACTTTGGGAGTGGTTAGGACCACTGTTTAACCTCTGGGGGCTGCCCTAGGGGCTGTGTATGCCAATTCGGTCAGTGCTTGTCGTCACATAATCAGATTGGTGTTGTTTTGGTGTCTACAGATGCCCCTTTTTGGGATGTGTTGTGCATGGCGTAGTGCTGAGCAAAAAATAGATAACCAAAGCACTAAAATGATTAGGGTTTCTCAGTAACCTAACCAAATTTTGATGCCCCAAGTATGGAAAGGGCACGCATTCTTGAATCCTTGCTTCTGACGAGCTAAGGAGCTTAACTCAAGTGTTAACCTTTTTCGGTGAGGTGTTACTTGATCTTGGACATTGTTCAGTCATGAATAGGCAAAGGGTGCAACCTTTTGTCTGTGGGAACCTTGAGTTCATGATTCTAGAATGCCAAGTGTTTGATCAGCTTATGATTATTGCTTGTTTGCTGCCCCAAGCAAGAGCGTGATTGTCTTTGTCAATGATTCTTTGAATGCATGTCATTTCCTTGATTGGGTGTGTATTTGTTGATTGGTGACTAAGTGTGACTACCCCCTCAAGCGACGAATCGATGAGGGAATGACCGAAATGAGAAAATTGACGAGTCGCTTGACCCAAGATGACTTTTGTAAGGGTGCCTTTAGTTGTTTTTCGTTGAATGCTTATGCAGTTTCCCAACAATCGGACCTATTTTTGGTGGGTTTTAACCCTTTTTTGTGACGCTTATTGGGGCTGAAATTGTCAAAAATCCGTCCTCCCGTGGAGCGGTCCGACTATGGTAGCCTTCTTAGGGAGTAGGATAGTGATTATTTATGGCCCCGACGTCGGTTTTGTATGCCAAGAATGTCAGGCGCAAAGGCACCTTTGTTCGGCAATTTTATTGCTATTTTTTGGTGGGTTTTGACCCTTTTTGTGACGCCTTTTGGGGTTGAAATTGTTGAAAATTCGTCCTCCCGTGGAGCGGTCCGACTATGGTAGCCTTCTTAGGGAGTAGGATAGTGAGAATTTGTGACCCCAACGTCGGTTTTGTATGCCAAGAATGTTAGGCGCAAAGGTGCCATTGTTGTTTTTTGGTGGGTTTTGACCCTTTTTGTGACGCCTTTTGGGGTTGAAATTGTCAAAAATTTGTCCTCCCATGGAGCGGTCCGGATATGGTAGCCTTCTTAGGGAGTAGGATAGTGAGGATTTGTGACCCCAATGTCGGTTTTGTATGCCAAGAATCGCAGGCGCAAAGGTGCCTTTGTTCGGCAGTTTTATTGTTGTTTTTGGTGCATTTTGGATGTAGTTTTGGTTGTTTTTTATTTTCTTGCTCTATAATCGTCCCAGGGTGGGACGAATACCAATTTTGTAATCGTCCCAGGGTGGGACGAGCGCTAACTAGAGCGCTCGTCCCAGGGTGGAATGATTACAAGCCTAAGAGCCTATTTAAGGGCCAAAACTAGGTTTTGGGCTCATTTGCAATTATTTTTTCTGGCGATTTGGAGCTGTGAGGAGGAGTTCGAGTTTGCGTAGCGGAGCACTGCCGAATTTTCGTGGACACCATGAGTTCAAGGACCGGATCCTCGAGTGGTGGAGCCGAGGCGAGACCGGTAGGTGCTCCTTCCTTCTTGTTTTTTGTTTGTTTTTATATGAATTTTTAAAACTCGCATTTTATCATTGTTTTTTGTCACATTAAGGTTAAAACCCTAAATGAATGTTGTGGTTTTATTTGTTTTGTTTTGTTCATCATAAGGTTAAAAAACCCTAGTTTGAATTTTTGTTGTTTTGATTTGTTTTTTGTTCATAATTAAGGTTAAAAACCCTAGATGATTTTTGTGTTTTAATTTGTTTTTTTGTGTTCATAATAAGGTTAAAAACCCTAGATGATTTTTTTGTTGTTTTTTTTTTGTTTACACTTAAGGTTAAAAACCCTAGTATAGTTTTAATGTTTTTGCTTGATTTGATCTGTACTTGCCTGTACAGTTTTGTACTTTTGTTTTTATGTACATTGTTTGTCGTTTGTACAGTTTATTTGAATATTTTTGTTTAAATTAAGGTTGAAACCCTAATTTGTTTTTTTTGACTAAGATGAAAAACCCTAGTTAATTTGTTTTGGTTTTTGTATTGCATTGTTTATTTGATTTTGTTTTTTTGAATGTTTGTACTGTACATTTTGTTAATGTTGTTGCGGTAAATTTGGTTAATGTTTTAGCTGTACATTTTGTTAATGTTTTTTTGTGTTGTTTTTGTTTTTTAGGTTGTGAAGAGTCGGTACCGTCAGTCGACGGTATTTTTTGATGCACGGGATGCATTGACTATGGCGGATTGGGATTGGCTTGATGCCCTTGGGCTCAAGCAAGTGACGCGGTTGGAGCCTGTGGTGGGGGATCGGGCATATCTGACGGCCCTGATCAATTTGTGGGATCCCCGCACCAACACCTTTCATCTCCCAATAGGGGAGATGACAGTGACTCTGGAGGACGTGTATCGGATTCTATGAATTTTGATAGACGGGCTGCCCATTCGGATGACTCCTCGTGATCAGCGGATGGTGGTGCTGACACGGTGCTTTGGGCATGCGACGGAGATGGGGGTGGATAGGGCGATGGAGAGGGCAGAGGGGGACTGCCTGATTGGCGAGATTCTGGTGCGATGGTGGTTTGAGAAGGGTGTATTAGGGGTGAGGCATGCTCTGATGATGACCCTCATCTCTAATATGCTGCTTCCCGACTCCTCAGGTGCGAGGTTCCCTTGGAACCTCCTAGAGGTGGTGTTCAGATTGGTGGAGTGTCCGACATCAGCGCCACTAATTATGAGGTGGGGTCAGACGCTACTGGCATAACTATATGACGAGCTATACGAGGTCCATTGTCGGAGGCGAAATGGGATCGGGTGCAGCTATCTATTGTAGTGCTGGGGGTGGGAGCACATAGCTGTGGAGCGGCCTCAGGGGTTGCCTTGGACCACTCGGGGAGAGATGGTGGATAGGGAGATTGGGTATGTTGCTCTATGGCGGAGGTTAGAGGAGCAGGGGCAGAGTCGACGGTGGGCAGGTGCCGTAGGGCACTATACCGATGCCTTCTCGTGTCTTGCTCCAAGGGAGGTGTTCTAGCGGCCATACCGGGACTGTCCAGCCTGGCCTGAGGCTGGAGAGTGGCTTCGATGGGTGTGCAGGTAGAGATGGTTGATCGGGCGGCACGGGATCGAGCAGGAGTACTTCCCGTATGTCCGGGTGACTCGACAGTTTGGGGTGCACCAAGGATTTCCTGGTGAGCCCTTGATCTATCGACGTCGGGGCGATGAGAGGACTCTGGCCTAGCCGATTATTGAGTCGCTAGGTGAAGAGTCGGATGTAGCGATTGATGTCCCCGATGTGGACAATGTCGGGGTGACTACAGAGTACGACCAATGGTGGACGATGCTGCAATGGTGGGGTGAGGGGCCTCTAGGAGGTTCGGATGCAACAGCAGCAGGCGGTGGGGTTATAGAGGCACCAGGGGAGGGTTGGGGGGCTCCGCTCGATGATGCGGATATGGTGGAGGTAGATGACTTGACTGGGGATGATTTAGGGGTTTCGGAGTAGCCGGATACACAGGACGTCCCGGAGCAGTGGGTGCCGGAGCAGCATGTCATCTCGGAGATGCCCATGCCTCAGCAGTCTCAGGAGATATGGAGGCTAGGTTTCACGCTGAGATAGCACGATTGGAGGACCTACTACTGAGATGGGATGAGGAGCACAATGTCGAGAGGGATCACCTGCGGGATCAGTTGGTGTAGTGGGATGAAGGATTGGCTGCATACTGCCAGTGGGATGTGGAGTGGGGTCAGTTTTGGGTGGAGTTGGAGGTCGAGATTATCCACCTCGGTGGACAGTTACTTGAGCTCACTGGAGGTGGATCATCGCGTCATACGAGAGACAGTGAGACTGAGCAGTCTACATCCTCTCGTCATAGGCGGCTGGGTGAGGGTAGCGCTAATGGGCATGATGCGGGGGATGGTAGCAGTCGCCCTGAGAGGTCCCATAGGACCCACACTACTGGGAGTAGTTCCAGTCGCACCGATCCTGCGTGATCATGGTGGACGACTCCCTAGGCTTGGGGTTTTTGAGTTTTTTTTTGTAAGGTTAGAGGACCAACTTATTGTAGCCTACGAGCATTTTTGACCTAATATATACATGACTCTCTTTTTGATTATACACTTGTCGTGATTTATCGTTTATTTTATGCACATTTATTTACGTTGATGTATGCATGTGTTATTGTGAATGCGAATGTTTCTACTATATGATATATGCATATGGAAGGGATGAAATGGTTTGTTGATAACTTGGCGGTGGCACCATAGACTGTACAAGATTTATTGGCTTTCTGTACTATGTGATTGCTTTGTGGAATGACTTTGCATGTGTAATATTTTTTTGTTTTGTATTTTTCGATGGTGATGTAAGAATGGAATGTACCACAAGTGTTCTAGAATGTAGTTAAGGTTTTTTTGAGACTCATATGTTTTAACTAACTAGCCAAGACTGTACATTTATCTCACAAGACTTTTTAACAAGGTACGAATCAGACTTGAGTTTGACCAAGTTATTTCACATCCCTGTGTGTGCGATTGAATTTGTTTATGTGGTAGTTGTCAGGATACCACTAGTGCTAGATAGGCTGTCAACCAAACCTGTACTGAGGATCACCTAATTAGCTCCACTAACTCCTTTGTTGTATTTAGTAAGATTAATCCACGGGGCAATCTAAGATACCATAAGCTAGCTCATCCACATGCAAACATTGGTCTACTCACACGCAAAGCTAATGTGATAGACATATCGTCATGTGTTTAGGATACCGCCATTGCCAAGTAGGCTGTCCACCAAACCCGTAATGAGGATCACCTAAATGGTTTTTCGAATGCTGAGAATTCCAGGGATTCAAGCTCAGGTGTCTTTTGGTTGCACAACTTGTTGGGATACTTGCTCTCATACATAGTGATGAAAATCACTATTTATTTTTCTTTTGTTTTTTGTTCTTGAGCAAGGGGTTTGAGTAGTGGTGATAACCACTGTTATTATTATTTCCAAGTTGAGCGCGTGGGTTTTTGGCTTGTGAATGGCATTGATCCTTTTGGCCTTGGGGATGACTACCCATCTTTTTTAGGGACGTGTAGTATGAATCCTTACGACTTTGGGAATCAAAAGGTGTTTGGAATTTTGCTTTGGAATGACATTGATATTTTAGGCCTTGGGGATGACTACCCATCCTTGTCAAGGGTGTGTAGTACAAATCCTTACGACTTTGGGGACCAAAGGTGTTTGGGATTTTTGATAGTGGTGAAAACCACTGTTTATTATGGGGAATTGGATGGGGAAGAGCTTGTCCTTTTGTCAATTCTCAGCATTCTTGAACCATTCGCATAGGGGGATGAGCAGGATAATATTTCACCTATGGTACCCTAGACTGCTTTGTAGGTTTCATCTTGCGTTCACACAACTTGGGAATTTTTATGTGTTTTAAGCTTGTGTTGGGATGCGATGTAACAAGGTGTGATCCAAGTAAAACTCTACCTTTGTAAAAATTTGTCTGACTTTGTACAACTTTTGGCTAGAAATCTAAAGACAACTGAATGACGAAAGCCCTAGATACATTAGAAGACAAATGATTATGATATGGTGAAAAATGTGGATGGCGTTTATTTTTGCTGGACTATTTACAAAGTGGAAAAATGTGGAAAATGATGGAATTGCCGAGTAATTACAATCTATGGTGCATTTGACCTGTATGACCAACAAATATGCAATGTATGTTTGCGATGCCTAATGCAACTTATTGTTTTTTTTTTTTTGTGTTTTGATTTTTAAGAGTATGCATGGAAGTGAGATGCAAATTTTTTGTTATTTTTGATTAGTTTATTGTTTTTTGAAAATTCGTTATGGTTGGTTTATCTCGAGTGGGTGCGGACCAAGTGATTCTTTCGGATCCTTGGAGGTTTTGACCAAAGGGATTATAGATACCTTTGGGGCATTTTGGGTGACCAAGCGGTTGTGGGAACCCTTGGGGCTTTTGGTTTGACCAAAGGGTTTATAGATACCTTTGGGGCATTTTGGGGTGACCAAGCGATTGTGGGAATCCTTGGAGCTTTTGGTTTGACCAAAGGGATTATGGGCACCTTTGGGGCGTTTTGGGTTGACCAAGCGATGATGGGAATCCTTGGAGCTTTTGGTTTGACCAAAGGGATTATGGGCACCTTTGGGGCATTTTGGGGTTGACCAAGCGATGATGGGAATCCTTGGAGCTTTTGGTTTGACCAAAGGGGTTATGGATACCTTTGGGGCGTTTTGGGTTGACCAAGTGATGATGGGAATCCTTGGAGCTTTTGGTTTGACCAAAGGGGTTATGGACACCTTTGGGGCATTTTTGGGGTTGACCAAGCGATTATGGGAATCCTTGGAGCGTTTGGTTTGACCAAAGGGATTATGGGCACCTTTGGGGCATTTTTGGGTTGACCAAGCAATGATGGGAATCCTTGGAGCTTTTGGTTTGACCAAAGGGGTTATGGACACCTTTGGGGCGTTTTGGGTTGACCAAGCGATTATGGGAATCCTTGGAGCTTTTGGTTTGACCAAAGGGGTTATGGACACCTTTGGGGCATTTTTGGGGTTGACCAAGTGATTATGGGAATCCTTGGAGATTTTGGGGTGACCAAAGGGATTATGGGTACCTTTGGGGCGTTTTGGGTTGACCAAGCGATTATGGGAATCCTTGGAGCTTTTTGGGGTGACCAAAGGGATTATGGGCACCTTTGGGGCATTTTTGGGTTGACCAAGCGATTGTGGGAATCCTTGGAGCTTTTTGGGGTGACCAAAGGGATTATGGACACCTTTGGGGCATTTTTGGGGTTGACCAAGCGATTATGGGAATCCTTGGAGCTTTTGGGGTGACCAAAGGGATTATGGGTACCTTTGGGGCGTTTTGGGTTGACCAAGCGATTATGGGAATCCTTGGAGCTTTTTGGGGTGACCAAAGGGATTATGGGCACCTTTGGGGTGTTTTTGGGTTGACCAAGCGATTGTGGGAATCCTTGGAGTTTTTTGGGGTGGGCCATGGCTCTTTTAAATGTGGAATGGCCTCAAATGACTGATGTTCAAGGGTTCTAGTTCCTTGATTCCTTCAAGAGAGGTGAGCCGGTATGTTCCGGGTCCTATTTTACTATCAATTACATAAGGACCTAACCAGTTTGCCTTGAACTTGTCCCTTAGATGGGGTGGCAAGTTAGAATTTTGTTGGTTCTCTTTTAAGACCAAGTCACCAACCTAAAAGTCCCTCAGGTGAACTTTCATGTTGTATGCTTTCTTAAGTCGCTCTTGGTAGATACGCAAATGCTCGAGAGCATTGATGCGTCGTTCGTCAAGCAACGTAAGCTGGTCTAACCGGACCTGCTGTGCAGTGTCATCATCAATGAACTCTTGCATTGATATGTGCAGGGAAGGTATTTCCAACTCGAGAGGCATGACTGCCTCGGAGCCATACACCAATGAAAATGGAGTTGCCCCAGTGGGCGTCCAAATGCTAGTGTGATAAGCCCAAAGAGCAAGTGGTATTTGAATGTGCCAATCCTTATGACTATCTGTGACTATCTTTTTAAGGATGGCAACTAGCATTTTGTTTGACGCCTCTGCTTGCCCATTTGCCTGCGGATAATAAGGTGTCAAAAAACTATGCTGGATTTTGTACTTTGTGGTCAAAGCACGCATGTCTTTGTTCTTAAACGACGTCCCATTATCCGAGATGATCTTGGATGGAATACCAAAATGACATATGATGTTATGTAAAATAAACTCCGCAATGCGGGGCCCAGTCGTAGAGGTAAGCGAAATTGCTTCCACCCACTTGGTGAAGTACTTTGTGGCCATTATGATGAACGTGTGATGTGATGACGATGTAGGGGAGATCTTTTCGATTAGATCTAAGCCCCACTACAAAAATGGCCAAGCCGATTGGATCGGTTGCAAGGCCTGAGAAGGTACGTGTGTCAAGTTAGCATGGTGTTGACACTTCGTGCACTTCCTCACATACGCGCAATAATCTTGCTCTAAAGATGGCCAATAATAGCCCATGTGAAGGATGCACTTTGTGATGGCCATATCGCTGAAGTGGCCACCTCATGTACCATCGTGCGCTTGGGTGATCGCCCAAGTGGAATCCTGCTGGTCCAAGCAACGGAGGAGGATTCCTTCGTAGCTTCGACGATACAAAATGTCTCCTAGCAAGACATGTTTTGCCGCTTTCTGTTTGAATGATCTTTTCACGGCATGCGACAATCCAAGTGGGAGGCTACCTAACTTGAGATAGTCTCTTATGGGTGTGTACCAATCCTGCTGATTAGAAACCTTGATGGTATGAACGACCAATCCCTCTTGAAGTTCATCCCTAGCAAAAGCTGAGCGGGAAAGAACTTGTAAGAATAGCGTTGTGTTGCTATTAAGAGGGGTTGGGGAGAACAAGGACCCCCAGTTGGCGTGATTCAGATTATCATGGATTCGAGAGAACTTATCCTGAGATGGTTCAATCTAGATTAGGTGGATTCTTGGTGTTAGGTCAAAGCTTGCATGCTCCATCACGGATTGCGATAATGTTTTGACTTGAATGGTTGTCATATCACCAGAAATGTCTTGCGGGATTAGTGACCCCAAGGAGGCCATAGTGTCCGCAAAACGATTCGATGATCGAGGGAGTGCCTCGATGTCGTACCATTCAAGCTTTGCCAAGAATTTATCCATAAGGGCTTTGTAGGCTTGCAGAACTGGGCATTTACATTGGAATACCCATTTCACTTGGTTGACAATTAACAATGAATCACCAAAGATGTTCAAGCGTTTGATGTTCATGGTGATGGCTGTCTGAAGACCTATGAGCAAGGCTTTGTATTCGACATTGTTATTTGTGCATGAGAAATCAAGTTTAAATGATAGAGGCATTGGAACCCCTTACGGTGTGAAGAATATGATTCCTATGCCACCCCCTTGCTCACATTTAGAACCATCAAAAAATAGGGTTATGTCGACCTGTGACTCAGGCTCATCAAAATCTGGCGATTCTGAGACATGGAAGACCCCATCATCGGGTAGCTCTACGGTCAGAGGTTGATCGTCTTCGAGAGGAGCCTCTGCTAGTTGATCGGCGATGACTTGACCTTTTATGGAATTTTGTCCAATGAATTCGATGTCAAACTCCATCAACAACATGATCCATTTTACCATGCGACTACTATGATAAGTATGACTCATCATGTACCACAATGGATTCTCCTTAGACACAACATACGTCGTATTGCTCAACATGTAATGGCATAGCTTTTTGGTGGCAAATACCACTGCTAAGCATAGCTTCTCGACGTATGCATAGTTAAGTTCATAACTGACTAGGGTGCGGCTAAGATAATAATTAGCTTGTTCTTTATGTAGTTCATTTTTTTGGGCTAGCATGGCGCCCAATGCCACCTCAGTAGCTGAGATGTATAAGTAGAACGACACTCCTGGTCTATGTGGTGCCAATACCGGTGGTGAAGCCAAGTATTGTTTGATGTCATCGAAGGCGGACTGGCACTCGTCATCCCAATGAAATGCTACCCCTTGTGTAATAATTTATTCATGGGTTGGCACTTGTCAGATAGTTGTGCTATGAAGCGCTTGATCGACGCGACCTTACCCTGCAAGCTTCTAAGCTGCTTGATGGTGGTTGGGGGAAGCATTTCAAGGATTACCTTGACTTTATTTGGATCCACCTCGATGCCTTGTTTTGAGACTATGAAACCCAAGAGTTTTCTAGATGTGACACCAAATATGCACTTCTTGGGGTTTAGCCTAACTTTGTGTTCAATGAGGTGATCAAGGATCTTGCGCAAGTCATCGAGATGATCTGGGTGCAAAAGAGATTTGGCCAACAAATCATCCATATAATCTTCCAAAATTTTATGCATGTGATCATGGAAGATGTATGTCATAGCGCATTGGTAGGTGGTGCCAGCATTTTTAAGGCCAAAGGGCATGACCTTATAACAAAATGTCCCCCAAGGCGTCGTGAACACCGTTTTGAGTTGATCATCGGGATTGATATGAATTTGGTTGTATCCCGAGAAACCATCCATGAGGGAAAGCATTTCATGGCCTGCTATAGCGTCTACCAATGCGTCGATTCTAGGCAAGGGGAAATCGTCCTTGGGACTCGCTTTGTTTAGATCTCAAAAATTGGTGCATATGCGAATCCTCCCATCGAGCTTCTTGACGGGTACCATGTTGGACAGCCATGGTGGGTAATCCATGCAGATGAAAAACTATGCATCCAACAACTTTTGTAGCTCGTCTTTGACCATTAAGGCCATTGTTGGGTGCATCTTACATAGTTTTTGCTTGACTGGCTTGACTGTCGGATCAAGCATTAGATTATGCGTGACTAGTTGCGGGTCTAGCCTCGACATGTCTTTGTAGGACCATGCAAAAACCTCCTTCTTCTCTTTGAGAAGGGCAATGTAATCGGCTTGCTCTTCGGGGGATAGACTTACCCCAGCTTGAGGATTTGCGGATTCCTAGGATCAGAGCCGATGTCTACGTCAGTCGTCTCTTCGAATGACATGTGGGACCCGTCCTCCAACTGGTGTGGAGTTGGGATCAGGTGGATATCATTTGCTGAATTTAGATCTACGTTTGGAATGTCGAGTTCCTCTTCAACGTGGAAGATATCCTGAGTTGGTCTTGGGGTGAAATGAAGCATCTCACCGCAAGGCCAGTACTCTGATGGAGATGGTGGCGAGTTAGCACGATCCCAGTCTATGGCATCTAGGTTTAGATACAATGGTCTTACTGGATCGGTTGGATTGTAGATGGGGGCGGTTAAGTAAATGGAGATCATGTTGATGAAGTGAATTTGGTCTCTATTACCGCGCGGGTGGTGACTCGGACATCCTTGGTGATCTTTGTGCTCCGGATCTGGCTTTGTGGGTATTGGCACAAATGGATCGGTCCTATGTGCGGATAGAAGGACAGGGTCTGCCTTTGGCATTGATGGCTCTATAGGGTCTCCGGGTGGAATGTGCTCTTTGTATGCCTGAAGTGGCGGATGCAGTACTTGGTCCAACTATGCTTGGTTCAAATGCCACCTATGCCTTGGCCCCATGTTTAGCTGTTCAAACATGTCGTCAATGTCTATGGGGTATTGTTGCTATCACATATGGTTGAGATATGCCATCTTAGTCTCATATTCATACTCGCTATCGAAGATCCATAGGCCTTCATTGGCTCCGACAACTGTTTACAACATGTGAGGCTCGTTCTATTCGAGCAAGTTGATTTGGTCCCATCGGGGTTGTTCCGCTCTCTACGGGAGGACCTGATTCTCTTGGGGTGGCAATCGCTCGATTGGAGCATTCAAGGGGAACATTGCCACGAAGTTCTCCTGATAGTCATCTATGGGCGTCACTTGTGAGTGATTGCTATTGAACTCGAAAGGGTCCCAAGGTACTACCTCATCCTTTGACTCGTCTTCTGAAGATCCTCCTTGACCTTGTTTATATTCCTCTTGGAGGTAAGTTCTTGAACTTTCCCCTTTCTCGATCAAAGGGGAGGAGTTGTTGAGGCCCACAAGGTTGGTTGTTAGCAATGGGAGATAATCCCCCAATGTGTATGTTGTGTTAGGATTGGCATATGGATCTTGTGCCAACCCATCCTTGTTGCCTAGCCCTAGGCCTTGCATGTTTTCTACCAAGATGTCAAGGGGCAAAGGGTGGTTGAACCCTACTCCCTGATTTGTCGTATGGTATATGATATCTTGGTTGACAAAGAACGTGCACCCCTTGTTCATATCTGCCCAACCCATATCCATGCCAATTACATTGGCCAAGGTATTTCAAAGTGAAGTTCGGGTTGGACAAATAGTTGACGTTCTCAACAAAGGGCTCTTCGTCCTCTTCCTCTTGTAGGTAAGGTTCAATGCCATTATCGAGGCCCCCATATACAAAATTTGTCTGATTTGGTGGGTAGCCCAAAGGGACAATAGTGCCGATGGGGAGGTGAGGTCTCCCCATGTCTTGCATGGACTCAAGCGCGGGTGTTGCTACAATGTTCCGCACTAGATACTCCCCCAGGCCCGTATTGGCCATATCAACGGTGATCGTTGGTGGTTGAGGGGGAGGGAATGGGAGTTCTTCCTAAGTCCACTCCATGGTGGGTGAACCAGGCGTCTCGACTTCCATTCGACTGGGCACCTCTTCGGTAGAGATGGTTGAGACTAATGGTGGTATCTCTTCCAAGGGCTTCTTCCCGTTGTCCTTCGGTGTGGCCACCGTAGGTGGTGTCGTTGGTGAAGGAACAAACGATGAAGATGGGCTCGATTGGTGATTTGATGGACTTAACAACGAGGATGTATGCGAAATTGGACCTTGTTTGGACGGATTCAACTGAAAGTCCAAATGTGTCGATGGGAGGGTCGATTGTGGCATCAGCTGCATCGCATTGCAATACTTGAAGGGCTCTAAGTCTACCGGGACTACATGCACTTGCCCTTCATATGTGTACTTTAGGCATTGATGGGCTATCGAAGGGACACACTTCATGTCCCTGATCCAAGGCCGGCCTAGCAAGATGTTGTAGGCCATCTCACCTTCCAAGATGTGGCACAACGTAGGAATAGTCTTTTGTCCCACTTGGATGGGTAGGACAATTGTGCCAACCGTTGAGCATATCGCGTTGTTGAATGCTCGAAGAGTATAGGTGGAGGCCACAATATGAGATGTTGGCAACTTAAGGTGTTTCAATGCCATTGTTGTGATTATATTGTTGGACGAGCTAGTGTCCACCAACACCCTCTTAAATGGAATCTCGTTGACCCGCGCAATGACGTGTAGGGGTGGATCCGCCATATCACCAGTCACCGATTTTAGTTTGTCTTCTCTAAAGGTGATGACTAGTTCTGTACATCATTTTACATGTCCCACAAAGTTTTTGAAAGAGTTTGCTTCATGGGGTTGTAGCTCGATGGCTTTGAGTATCTCCATTAGAGCCTCCCGATGGGGCGGTGATTGTTGGATGAGCTCATATATGGAGAGCCTAGCCGACGTGGTCCTTAAACTTTGGGTAAGTTTAGTCCGAATCGTGGCCACTGGTCTAGGTGGGGGAGGTTGCGTAGGGTGCTATTGAGGTTGTGACGTTGATGGAACCTCTCTTGTAGCTGCAGCGGGGGCAGCTATGCTTGGGTACCTCTTGTTCCGTGTCACTATGCTTATCATCCCTACATACCCCTGCATGGGGCAATTTTGTGTCACCTCATTGACTTGTAGAGTCTTTTCCTATGCATCATGGGAAGGTAGGGGGTCTTTGAAGACCTCCATCTGTTGGTTGCTTGGTGCTACGGGATTATCCACCGCTAGCATTTTGTTGTCTATTAGATCCTGCACTAAGCTTTTGAACTTCCAACATGCATAAAGGTCGTGTCCTTTCTGTTGATGAAATCTATAATATAGGCCTTCCCTATAGCCCTTGGGTTTTGGTGCGTTGGGGTCTACGGGTCGACTTTCTGGTAGGTTTATCAAGTTTACCGTGGACAAGCGGTCAAACAAGGAGTCTTTAGACTCTATGAAGGGTGTGAATTGTCACCTAGGGTGACATTGCTGATTTTGATCTTGCCTATAATTTTTCTTCTCATAGCTGTCAAGAGGAACTACCTGATAATTAGCCTTTGGGGGCTATGTCATCTGTGCAGGATTTGGTATGTTTATGGCAACCTGATTGACTGCGACGAGTTTTGGTTGCATGGACCCAGTTTTGGTATTTTTGGGCCACTCTTTCTTGCGTGGCTTGGCAATCTCACCATCCTGTATCTTGATCTCATCAATAATTCTAGCTTGCGCCAGGGCTTCCTCGAGATTGGCATATTGCTGTAGCTGCAATAGCACGAAGATCAACCTTAGGCAACTCTTCGAGAACATTTGGGTCAGGTCGGCCATGGGAGGGAGGTAAGGTAGCCTCGAAACCAATGTCCTCCATCGATTTCCATAAGCCACCTTGGTCTCTTCCTCATACTGCCTGAGGCTAGCTAGGTCGCTTAATGATGCCTTCTTCTTGGTGTTGAAGGCAAAACATTCGAGGAACGCGTCCACTAGCTGGTCTAGGTTGCTGATGCTATGCTTCGACAACTGGGTAAACCAATCCGAGGCAGGGCCTACGAATGTGGTTATAAATTTTCTTAGAAGCAAAGCATCGTTGTCCTGAATGCCAAAGCATTGACTCAGGAATCTTGTCACATGCTCTTGGGCATCCTCATCCCCTCTAAAAATTGCCAATTGAGGCATTTTGAAGTGTTCAAGGTATGGGGGTGCCGGCACTGAAGGATGCACAGGGTGACTGTGGAGCTGGTGTAAAGTGGGATTTTGGGGCCCAGAAGCCTTGGTCTCCACAGACTCTAAGTGCTCTAGCAACGCTTTGTATGCATCGAAAGATTTGATCTCTTCCTCCTTGGTTTATTCCCGTTGTGAATTACGAGGAACTTGAGGCCTATGGAGGGGTAGCCGGATACCCCCTCCTTGCCTTGGTAGGGCATTTCAACCTGCTCTTCTTCTTGCTCGAATTCCTCATAGGTTTCTTGAGGAGTTCTTGGGTGTGACCTATAAACATGGGTGGGTGCCCGAGGAGGGCGCCCATCATTGGTTCTAGGAGTGGTCTCCCGCTCAGGTCTAGGAGGTCTTGGAGGCAATGCTTGATAAGGTCGTGGAGACCTATCTCGTACCAAGGGGTTAGGCCTCTCATAAAGCTCTGTCTTATGTGTGCGAGGGGTTGGAATCCTCTCATGCACAGTGTTCTAGAGCAACTCATCCTTCTGACATTGAATGCGCTCTTTGCTAAGATGGTACAGGTGCTCTAACTATTGTTGATCTTGCTCAAGTTGCATGATTTACGCTTGGCGAGCGGTATGTTTGGTGAATGCCAAGTCGATTTGTTCTACCGTCTTAGGTCTAGGAGGCCTAGATGCCTCCCATACATATCTACCTCGGTCGTAGTGATCCGAGATCTCTATAGGTCGCTTCCCTCTGTCAAGGTTAGCAACATTCACCTGAGGCTCTGGCCTTAGTAGGTGATCCTGATAAATAGCAGGTGCGGAGGCGCCATGTTGTGTATTGCTCTTGAGGAATATAGTGGTTTTCCTCATGCTCCCTTTCATATATGTGAAAGGGGCGGGCAGAGTTGGCTTGCCCTGTCTGAAGAGCCTTGCGCTCTAGATTTGGCCTATTGTTTTTGACAACAATGAGGGGTAGAGGAGGGATGATATAATCATGTGGCCCCTCCTTATGGACCTTATGTTGTTCTAGCACTTCCTCGCACGGTGGCCACTCATAATGAGTGTCTAAGGGGGCCTTCCCATGTATGTACTCCTCCTGAAAGGGTTTGTGTTGAATGGGAGTGCCCCTCGAAGGGGTGCCTCTATAGTCCTGTTCCGTCATGGTATGATGTGGACTATTTTGTGGGTCAAGCTGCCAAGGTGGTATGACCAAGTCCTTGGAGCTATAACGAAGGCGACTTGTGCCTCCTTGTACACTTTCTACCGCTTTTTCCCGTGATTGGGCTTGGCTATGGGTGTACACCATGGTGGTGGTTTTCTAAGGGATACGTATGTTTTTATCTTCTTTACGATTTTTTATGCTACACTAAACAAAAGGGGTCACACAAACAAAGAAGTGATTATCTCGTTTATAGATTAAATGTGTGCCCTAAATCTGGTTCAATGTGTTTTGATTTTTGTTTTGAAAGCCTTGTAAAGAAAATTTTGTTGTACATGCAATATGAGGGCTCTTATGTCTCCCAAAATGGTCGCCCCTTAAATATACCACTACCAGGCCGTTATACCGAACCTCTCAATATACCCGCCCTTACGTGAGGGAAACTATTGGTACGCAAGAGCAGAACAGTACATGGAACATAGGCGATACGGAAGGGGAATCACTCTATTTTTTAGACCTACCATAGAAGACTTATCCTCATGCGCTGGGAATCACCCCCGCTACACTTGGTTAGATTTCATTAGGATTTACGTCTAGAAATAGTCGTGATCGGGGTTATGTATGCAAAATTCAAGCCAAGGTGGTGATGAAATCCACCGTTGGTCTTGATCAAGTGTTGGGGTTTTACGACCAACTCCTTGATGTTTATATTGTCATGTGGTGTGTGTGGTTATTTTTACTTGCGCAAAGAAAGAAAACATGCAACAAACTTCTCTATGTAAGCAAATAAAGCAGAAAAATCACAGAAATAGAAACAGAAAATTACAGAGGATGTTCAGAAAACCTACCTCTTCTCTGCCCAACCCGGATGCCCCTAAGTTTCTGCTCAAAAAATGCACAAAGATCTAATTCTCCTGGTGTGGGATGAATAGCAGATCTATATTCATCACAGGGTGGGACGAATGCCTATTCGTCCTTGGGTGAAATGAATACCAGCTCTGTATTCATCACAGGGTGGCACGAGCAGCAGTCCAGGGCCTGAAGGATTAACACCTGCAAGCAAAAACACAAAATTTTGATCAGAAAATTGATCCCAAAATTAGGGGACAGTGTCCCACCATGATCGCCACTGAAAGCACTTGGATACGGAAGCACAGGCACACCGAGTGCGATGCAAAAAAAAGCAGTTGTATTAACGAAACACTAAGTGCATGAAAAGGGGAAAGCGAAGCATGAATGAAATGAGATGTAAAGCAAAAAAAATGGTGCAGCCTCTTTTATTAATTTTTCTTATGATCAGGTTACAATACGTCTCCCCCCACTTTTTAGGGGCTTGGAGCGTTCGATACAATTTTGTTACACCAACGGATGGTACGCTTCCCTTCGGGATCTTCCGCATGCCCACATTCGAAATGGGTGGGCCAAACGTCACCGCCACTTGTGTGAATACATTATTAGTTCCTTGTTGCCCCTCTAGTGTCGA
Source organism: Wollemia nobilis (assembly GCA_028583015.1). Taxonomy (NCBI): domain Eukaryota; kingdom Viridiplantae; phylum Streptophyta; class Pinopsida; order Araucariales; family Araucariaceae; genus Wollemia; species Wollemia nobilis. Next base: position 2,747,072 of record JAQPPZ010000232.1, read on the forward strand.
TATCATGTGTAAAGAGAAACAAAAATGATTAATAGCACATGCGGATGGAGGGAAACATGCAATCCCCAAGGCCTTCGGTTAATACATACATGAAATAACTAAAACAATGATAAAAAATTATCAGAATGGAATGAAATTTAAATAGAAGCATTTAAACACCATCAGGGATGCATTGCAAAAAGAACAGTCAAGAAATATGTTGTAGATTTCTAATCGCTCAGGGTGGGACGATTAGGACTGTCATAAAACTTCCGAAAGCGACCTCCCAAATGTCCCATCCAAAGGCCTCCAAAACACCTATAAACTTAGGGTTAGGAAAAATGGGGCATTTTGAGACAACCCAGAAGGTCGGATTTTGTAGATTCTGCCCCGATCGTCCTGTATCATAAGGTGCTCCCTGTATGTTAGTAAAAGCGTAAAACAATGAAAACACAGTCAAAACAAGTCAGAATGCATTCAAAATTGAACAACAGCATATATGAGTCACCTAAAACAAGATGCAAAATAAATAGTGAAGAAATCTATTGTAGATTTCTAATCGCTTCGGGGTGGGGCGATTAGGACTGCAATAGTGTGGGGGGCGCCTCGGGGCAGGACACCCATTGTTTGGGGCTTGGTTTTGACACCAATCCACTTGGTATGGGTCCAAAACCTCCTAGGGAGTTGTTTCAGCAAATTGGGTGTGGGATTGTGGCCAATTGTTTGGGTTTTGGGTCCGGATTGCGCTCCTAATGTTCACCCGATAACCTCCCTTCCAAAAGAGAGATCAAGGATGTAGGAAGCACAATGAGGGTGAGGGTATAATTTGGCAGCACTCCATTGCTCCAAATGCTCCTGCTTCGTCCTCCTTTTGGGGTGAGAAGAATCACCATTTATAGACCTGAAGGTCTACTTTGAATGTGCATGTAAGGGCGCCACTTGGCCATCATGCCTTGTCAGGGGAGAGAAGATTCCTCCCTGATTAAGGGCTCCATGACTGCCTCTTTGAGATTTGAAATGCTCACTCACACTCCCATGCATTGAAGGTGGAGTTGAGTGGCGGATCTGGGCTACCATTTGTCAAGGTTTGACTTTTTTCCCATCAAACCTGCTATTCGCCCCACCTTGGAGCGATTGCTGCTAATCATCCCGGGGTGGGGCGAATAGCATTCTAATCGTCCCAGGGTGGAATGAATAAGGAGTAGGGTGCTTGAAAGGTGCCAAATTGACCTTTGACCTTCCAAAACTGCTTTGGGAGTGGTTAGGACCACTGTTTAACCTCTGGGGGCTGCCCTAGGGGCTATGTATGCCAATTCGGTCAGTGCTTGTCGTCACATAATCAGATTGGTGTTGTTTTGGTGTCTACAAGTAGAAAGATAACAACATTTATTATTTCAAGGGGAGCCAAGGATAAATTGATTTGGAAGTTGAATAGCTCAGGAGAATACATAACAAGAAGTGGATATAATGTAAAGCACCAACAAAATAGGAATATCTCAAGAATATGGAGAGATGTTTGGGATAGCCCAAGCATTCCTAAAGTCAAAATGTTTGTTTATCTAGTAGGTCATAGAAGAATTTTACCCTAGGATAACCTTATGAAAAGGTGTTTTCATGGCCCCTCACAATGTGTTCTTTGTAAAAAGGAGGAGAGTATAGACCATCTCTTGGGACATTGCTCAATAGTCTGGAAACTATGGCAATGGATTCTTAATATGTTTCATAAATGCATGGTGATGAATGGCATAATTGAAGAATGGTTAAAGTAATGGCAGAGCACTTTTAAAAGTGAGGCTTTACATACAATCATGGATATATCAAAAGATACAATACTTTGGACTGTATGGCTAGAAAGGAATAGAAAATATTTAAAGGAAAGGAAAGTAGTTTAGAGATAATGAAAATGAAGATAGGTTTAGCCATGCAGGAGTCTAATCCAACCCTATAAACTCACCCAATCCCTAATCTAGAAGTATAGAGCCTTGATAGATGGAGTCAAGTCATCAAATGGAATTATGATGTTGGGTACAAGAGAAACAAAAAGAAGACAAAGAATATAAAGTGGAAACCACCAGATGTGGAGTTGGTCAAATTGAATTTTGATGGAGCATATAAAGGAAATTCAAGACTACCAGGAGGAGAAGGAATAACTAGAACTAATATAGGAGATATTTTGTCTCATTATGCTCCCAATAGTGGATTTAAGATAGACAATGAAGTTGAAGCTTGGGAGGCTTTAGAAGGGTTAAAAATATGTAAATAAATAAAATGAAAAGGAGTATGGATGGAAGGTGATTCACTCAGTAATAAATGCAATTTTGAGAAAAGCAAAGGCTCCATGGAATATACAAGAGATAATTGGGAAAATTTAAGATCTTGATAAAGAGTTTGAAGAAATTAAGTTTACAAATACATTAAGATAAGGAAACAAATGTGTAGGTAGACTAGCCAATAGAGGGGTTTTAATTGAGGATTGTGAAGTTAAATTATCTTTTCCATGGTTAGAGGAAGTAGTAAGTTTAACTAAAATTGACAAGAAAATATTGACTACTTGAATCAAATAATGATTAATATTTACTTTAATGTTTTCCATTGGTAATATATGCTTTATTTTATAACATTAATGTGTTTTCATATAAACTATATATTATAATTTTTGTGGTTGCACTTATTCTAGAGGAAGGGAACTAGCAATCTAGATTTGGTAAAGCAAGCTATTATAGTGTGATGTTTTGAAAATATTACTCTACTAAGATGCAATGCATAAATAGTAGAGGTGAATTTTTGGTATTGTGAAGGTTGCTATAGGAAAATATCAAAGATGTTGAATTTTGGAATATTTGTATTCACACAAAAATTTAAAAAAATGTAGAAAATGAAGATCAAGAATTTAGACATTTTATATAAAAATATGTAGGTTTCTAGCTATAACATCTCAATTGAGATGAGAAGTGAATCTATTTGTAAACTCTCAAGCTCTAAAGAAGAGAGTTATGATTTGTCAAGGATGGGGGACCCAAGTGCAACCCCTTGTTCTCCAGCAAAAAAAAAAAACAAAGGAGATCCTATGGACTGGTACAAAGGAAAAATAAAAATATCCTTGGTAGCTTGGGATAGGGTTTGTAATCCTAAGAAGAAAGGATGATTAGGACTAAGAAAAATGAAAGGGTTTAATAAAGCCTTAGTTAGCAAAATTGGATGGAGGTTGATTGAAGAGAATGAGGCCTTATGGAAAGCTAAATATCTGGAGAATAATAACTCTTTTCTAAAATGTGCAAACCCTCCTCTTTGTTCATCTCTTTGGAATAATTTAGTTAAGATGAGACCACTTTTTTGAAAAGGGATTAGGTGGAAATTGGAGATGGATCCTAGATTGATTTTTTAGAAGACTTATGGCTTATGGATACTCCTCTAGGGATGATTGGTGAGTTGAATCTTGTTAGAAGCCTTTTGATCAATTTATTCATAATAAAAGTCAAATATTTTATAAATAAAGGAATTAATGGCAAACAATAGAAAAATATTGATAGGCATTCTATTTTGAGGGACATTAAACAAACAATTATGAAGATAAATTAATTGCTACAATTATATCATTTCAGCCAAAAGAAGGACAAAGATACTATTATTTGGGCTCCCAATCCCTCTGGTAGCTATTCAATAAAAACAAGATATGAATCCCATATCTCTCACTCCCTAGGTAGATTTGATGCAAATAATATTTAGAGCAAGTTTTTAATTCCAAATATTACCTTCTTTTTGTTGGTCATACAAAATAATATTTTAACACTGGATAATTTAATGAGAAAGGGATTTTCTCTCCCCAATAGATGTGTGTTATGTCTTAAAAGTGAAGAATCAATCAAACATATGTTTATGGAGTGCCTCTTCTCTTCAAAGGTTTTTGAATTGATGATGAAGGAATTTGAAATTCAGTGGGTGAAGCCAAAGGATGTTACAAATTTATTAAAACAATGGAAATCTCCCTTTTCCAATTTAGGGTTATCTCAAGCTTGGAAGCTAGCCCCACCTCATTTTTTGGGGGGCATTTGGAAGGAAAGGAATAACAAAATCTTTAAGGAAATGTACAAGAATGAAATATCAACCTTCAACAAAATTTTGGTTGTAGTTAAGGATAATCTCTCTATTATACCTCATCATAATGATGGAGGAAGGGTAGTGGAAGCCAAAATTGCTTTAAAATGGGGCTTTCTTGCAAGCCAAAATTATGATATTGACCCCAAAATATTGGCTAGATGGAATACAATCTAGAAACCACCTCAACTTGGTTGGATTAAAGTGAACTTTGATGGGGCAACTAAGGGAAACCTTGGTAGGGTAGGAGGAGGGGCAATTTTTAGAAATCCAAGTGGGAAGATCATAGCGGCATTTGCCAAATAATACAACATTCAATCCAACCATATGGTCGAAACAAAGGCTCTATTCACAGGAATGAGCTTAATGAAGTAATTGAATATAAAGAGAGTTATTATCGAAGATGTCTCTTTAAATATATTAATTGCTTAAGGGGTAAGAATGAAGCTTGTTGAAACATAGCGGACATTATATCATATGCAAGAGAGATCATTGTAGCCTTGGAGGATTTTAATATAGTGCATATCTAGCGAGAGGGCAACCAAGTGACCAATTGGTTGGCCAATAAAGGTGTAGATAGTATTAATCCAATTCTATAGAGGGATGCTTTCCCTAGTGAGTTGAGAATTATAGTTGAGAGGGAGTTGCAAGCTTATGATAGAAAAAATTATGGTTAAATTATTAATAAATGGTTGCAAGCTTTATTCACCTCTTGTAGTCATAGGAAGTTAAGTATTTCTATTTTTTGTAAGGTGTCTATGTGACTTCTTATCTTGTTCTTTTGCTACTCTTTGTAACTATAGATTGTTGATGTCTTAGTTCTTTTTTGTTATTTCTAATTCCTCATTGTTTTATTTAATGTAGAGGAGTAATATTGTAAAAAATGGTTGGGACCCTTTCAAAAACCCCTTCTTTTCATCCTAATAAAAATAATAATAACGAAGGTAAAATTCTCTTTGCTTAGAATTATATAGGACTTCAATAATCTCCACCAATATTCTTGAAATTTTTCTTTCGTAGCCTTCACAATACCAAAACTCCACCTCTGTAATATTTCTAAAACTTTGCTCTATCATTCGCTTTACTAGATCTGGACTGCTAGTTTCCTTCTTGAAGCATAAGTGCAACCATAAGAACTATAATAAATAGTTTATATGAACACATTAATGTTATTGTAGTGAAATTTCACTACACCCAAAGGAGTGTTGCCTTGGTCAATTTTCCAAGTTAGCTATGTTGGTAGGCAAATCAACAAGGTAAAGAGAAGAAAAATCAAAAGTCATGCACACCATCAATTATGTTAAGATATGATGGTAATTTATTTTGTACAAGAAAGCTATAAAATATTTTTAAATTAATTGATGAAGAGCACTTATTTATGTGTGGATTATTAAAAATGAACTTTGCAAAGCAATGCAAGTCATCGATATTTTAATAAATGGTAGGTGCCCTTTTCTAGCAAAGTGATCAAAAAGGAGTTGTCAAGGTCACATGAGTCATTGATTGCTCATACAATGGCCTACACCATTTCATTAGGCCGATGAAGGAGTTTTTAGAGGAGAAACCTCACCATTGGTTAGTGTTAAAGATATGTGGCAGACATGCTAGCAGCCTACAAGGCCTTAAGTTCCAAAATTGCATCCAAAGGAGGTTCATTAAATATCATAGATAGGTGTAGGAAAATCCAATATCTTACAAGATATCAAAAGGGATGTTGAAGCATATAGATCGTAAAATCCCATAGACTATCTATTTCTAGCAATCAATAACCTATGCTATCTCAAGAAGTTCTTTAGCATTATAAATGTGGCTCTACCATTGGGTCAAGTGTAGTAAAGTCAATGGTTGTAAAACCTCTCTTCTACATTAGATAGAGCTTGCAAAAACTAGGCACGTGGCAACTATGTGATCACCCTATTATGTATTCAAGAGGAACCAATGATGGAGATCAACTTAAGGCCAATTTGATAGCTCATGTAGATTGAGAGAAGATATAGTTGATGAAGAATAAAGTAGTGTCAATTGTTCAATCTTGGTGATTAGTGGTTCATGGAAGAGAATGCAAATAAAATATAAAATAAAGAGAAGTAGCACCAATCATTTGATGAAGTAGGATTACAAGAAACATTGGCACACGACCTTTAAAAATAAGGTGGTTGAGTTCATAAAGGCAAATGTGGTAGAAAAGTCCCAAGTACACCTACTTGCATCATTTGGACATGTCATTCCAAGAAAAGTGGTTGGCATCTTAAAGACAATAGTGATGGAAAGCTCTGGTTCCAAAGGTCCCTAACTCTTTGGCATTGGTGGCTTAGTTCCAAATACCTAAAGGCCATCATATTGAATATGAACCAATATTTTGCTTGATTCCAGAGAGAAAATTTTGGATTTCTTGCACAATGTTTTAGGTAAAGAAACCTTGACTTTTACTTATAAATAAGGATTTTGATTGTATTATAAGGCATTGAAAGTTGCCTACTCATGCTTAATATCTAGCCTTATGCGTATATTTCCTTTTACTTTTCTTCTATGTATTAATTTGGACTCGAAGCTTAAGTCATTTTTTAATAGCATTCAAGCCTCTTTTAGTCTGGCATATATATAAAAAAATTCATAATATATTTATGAAGTTGTGACTAATTTCACCTTGTCCTATTTCTTATATACATCCTTTGCATGAATGTTATATGTTAGATTGAAATTGTGTTCACTTATCTAGTTATTAGTAGATTATGCATGTGTTCATTTTATTCTAGTTATATATAAAAGAATCATTTGATCTTGGTGCATGACCTCTATTAGACTAGTTTTTATATTTTACAATTTCTCTCCCCTTTCCTTTGATAAAAGTAGGTAGTTTAAGAAGTAGAGCATAAAAGATCATATTGAAGGAGGAGTTAACCTTAGAAAAATCCTATAGGTTACCCTATGAGTCATGTCCCATACTCATAGGGATTTTCAACTATGTCTCTCCAAAAAAAACATGAGTATTGGGTTCCCTTGGTCATGACACAAGAGATAGTGATATTCTAAGATACCAACAATTTTTTTTGACATGCCTCGTGGGACAAATCTAAAGTTTTCTCCACGTGGAAATACAAAAGAGTAACAACAAGTTTATAATACCCATTATGCATCCAATAATTTGTCTAGCATGCCTGGTGGGACAAGCTTAACACGTTGCTCTACAAAGAAGCAACAAAGAAACACCTACTCACACGATGTGTCAACTATATGGTAGTTTTGATGACACGCATATCTTAATCAATGTGCTTATTGAAACACAAAAGCATTTACCTAGAAATTCCACTCCACTAAGAATGAAAGACCTAAACAATTATGAGTGAAATATATCATTAGATCCTTTGTAAGAGGAAATATATAAGCATTAGTGCCACCCTTGAACCAAACACCCAAAATAAGAGCCCAACGTCAAAACATGATCATGAATTAGAACCAACCCTCAAGAAGGTACCAAACCTTAAATAATAGATACCCCTTGTAACCATCTATTCCTCCTACAACATGGAATCCGATCCTAGCCTCAACATTCAAATTGCTACCTTGCTTCACTAGTAAGGATGTGACCACATCTATAAAATATCTACATCACATGGTAAGCTTATGCATAGTCCACATTATTGTGGAGCACAATGTAGCCCTTTGATTTTTGGTAACTTATTTTAGAGGTAAGGCATACGAGTGGTACATAAACCTTCCCCACATTCCATTTGAATTTGGGACCAACTTGTAGACCTGCTAGTTGATAACTTTAGAGAGAAGGTAAATGGTGTGTCTCTCTTGGAGTAGTTGAAAACCATCAAGAGGGCACCCATGGAGACAATATATGATTTTAATACTCGATTTTACAAAATCTAGTATAGAATATTGGATGAGATCAGATTCCTCCTAGGTATAGCATTCATTTATTATTTGAAAGTTATTAACTCTAAAATAGCTATGATGATCAAGTCTAGAGGAGGAATCTCTCTACTAGTGACATATGAGATAGCCATCCAAATAAAAAATAATTTAATTCAATTATGAAGGCTAGCCCCTAGATCTCTATGCCTCTATTTTCTAGTATCCAAACTCCATATCAACCACCTCTATAAGTACAACCTACCACTTTCCAACCTACTCCATAAAGGCTTAGACATATCTCATTGCTTCAAAATACCCCTTTATAATTTCTTCCTCCTCCAATGAGCTAGATGAAATGAATAACATGTTGAGGATACTATATAATAAGGTCATAACCCTTAGAAGATAGCAAATGCTTAGAGGTTCAATATCAAAGACATCCAAGACCTTCTTTCCAATAAGGTAGTCAAGGTTATAGGCCTCTTCCAAATAGATATCAATGCTCTAACTTCTAACCCAATAGGAATGTAGGCCAAACCCAAGGCTCAAATTAGTAGATAGTGTCCACATCACTCCTATTAGAAAAAGTTTTTTATAACCTTGTTGGGGATATAACCACCACACATAACAACTACGTGGAAGACCCCAATGCATGGTATTACCCTTGTCTTGATATTTATTCTCCCAATGCTTATCTAAGAGGATAGCCTTAAAAGACCATGGTTGCACCAACTCAAGCTATACATACCCATCCATATACTTCTTACTCAAGGCTATAATCACAATTACCAAGCTTAATCCTTCCTATCCAACTGTAAAGCTCTCTCGTGGGAACAAATTTTGATAATCAGAAATAAACTATAATAACTTGGGATAAGGAGGAAGTATATGTTGTATTTTATGGAGTAGGTATTTCAGCACCTAGGAGGTCATAAGTCCAATAAAAATACATGACTAGATCCAAGATAAAGATAATAGAGGAGCAAGAAAAACAAATATGATGGATCTCAATACCTAGAGTAGACTAGCTATTCCTAGAAAAGGCATATCCCCTATGGTCACACCTAATTGAAATGTGCAAAAAATCCTAGTGGCTTATAAGAGGAATACTCCTAAACCTCCAACGAAGTGCACACTCATTTTAGAATTATCTAGAGCTCCCCAACTTGTTATAGAGAGGCCTAGATCTCAAGCTATTGAGTGCCACTCAAAGGATCTAGTTTCCTAGATCATTTAATGTGGTGGACCACCTAAATAAATATATTATGGATATGCCTCTATAGGATGTCATGACCTGAAGGAAGCTCTAGAGTAACAAAAAGAGTTGGGTATAAAAATGCCATTTGTTGTCTTGTAAATATCTAGACCTGAGGTAAATCGATCTAAATCGATTGAGTTTTACCTGATCCTAATATATGAAGACAAGTTGATTCATAATTGCTTGGCAGATTTTGGATCAAGTACTTTGGTCATGCCTAGGAGAGTGGTTAATGCATTAGGGATGTCATGTGAGTTGGTTAACAAAGGGGTAGTTCAACTAGATGGGACTCCAATTCAGATCTTTGGACTAGTTTGGGACCTTCCCCTCATGTTGTAGGTTTTCCTAAATATCACAGTCCATCAAGACATAGTAGTGATCAAACTCTTGGTTACTTTTAGTATTTGTCTATTAAGGTACTTCATTGCTAATATTGGAGACTATTTATCCCTAGATTAGATGCATATGCTGCTCAAGACTAGATATGGAACTAAGCTTAAGATCCTATTAGAACCCCTCCATGCCCATCATCTGGACCATGTGCCTCCAATAAAGCTAAATGCTAAGAAGATTTGCATGGGTGATTAAGGGAAATCTAGATCAAACTTATTTGTTGAAGAAGTCCACTCCTCTATTCTTGAAAATAAAATAAACCAGTAGAAAGTTGACATATGGGATTCATATCCATACAAAGTATTCAAGAAAATGAGCACGGGATAAAAATATATCTCAAATTGTTCTATAGAATACTTTGTATATATCCAAAAAATATTTAGATATGTATAGTAGGATATTTTATTACATTATTATTAAATCATGCATTATTCTCTAGGAGTTTATTTTAATATTTGTTGCATGTAATAATCTCCTAATCAAGAGTATCGATATTCTAGTTTTTAACCCTCAAGCATGTATTCAGTACACTCTTGACTTAATGAATATTATTGCTTTTTGCCATCATTGGTATCAAAGTAGGTTCTTTCCTGCCTAAATTCTGAAGGAGGAATTACCTCTTTGGTGATTCTCCCCTATTGATGTATTTCAATAGGTAATGAAGGAGAGCACAATGAAAATGTGCTAAAGTCAAGGTCAAGGGAGAGGTTCCTTGATAGCCCATTTCTAAATAATTCCACCATGAGCTCTATAAACTGGGCAAATAGGAGCTTTCCTAACTTGGCTACAACCACGTGGACATAGTGCATGAAAAATTCCAAAGCACTACTGTGGAAGTTGGTGCCATGGAGTGCCCGATCATTTTTATGGTCTCTTACCTATGGAGGGTTACGATGAGCAGGGCATCGTCCTTGTCCTTGCAATATTTTTTGAAGTTGTGCTCTACTCATGTCTTTCCCATGGTTGGCAAGGCAAAATTTCCCAAATTGATAATTTAACCTAGTGTGGTCCATGGAGAATGGAGAGCACATGGATATTTCACCATAGGCCAACTTCCAAGTTGTGCTTGGGTCATAACCATTCATTTCATAATTATTTATGGTAAGACTAATATTATTTTTACATTCAATAAACTTTGATTTTTCATCACACTTGGTTTCCTCCTATATAAACCATACAACATTTCTTTCATCTTATCACATTCATTCATACCTATCCATCCGTAATCTGTTTTTATTTTAAAATAATTATATCCTCCAAAAGTTTCACAACAATGGAGATTCCAACATTTCTCTATCTTATGTCCATATCTACCACAATGGTTACACATGTTCCCTATTACAAAATTTCTTTTACCATTCTTTGATTCATTATTACATGTTTGTCCTTCATTGTTACTAGTTTTATTAATCCCTGTCACAAATTTAGTCCCTAATTCATTACTTTTTTTTGTCTTGTATATCTAATACCTTCACATTTTGGTCTTGTTTTTGGTACAATTGGCTCTTTTATTCCTTGCCCATGTTTTCCCAAACCCGTGTCTTTGTATCCCATTTTATTTAACAATTTTGAACCAATCCCTTTAGTATACCTTTCAAAATAACCAAATTCATCATCACATTGATCCCTATCAATATCAACACAACTTAGAGCATCACTATCCTTGCCATCATTTGAATCCCTATCATCATCAATTTTGATAGAATAAGATTTTCCTAAACAATCACGAACTATATTCAAATCATTTGAGTTGCACTCTATATCTTTTATTTTTGTGTCACAACATGCATTTACTATCATACATTATTGGATTCCTTAACTTTCTTTTGACATTGTATTTCTAATATTTCTAGAGCTATACATATTTTTATTATTGCACCTTATTTGAAGTATCCTTCATTAGCTTTCTATAGGATCAATTGCAAACATGATATTAATTTTATAAATTCTATAACAACCCATGTCCACTCACCTAGTTGTACCAATCATTCTGGCTCATATCATTCACCTAGGATCGATTGCAAACATGATCTTAATTTTTTGTAAATTTTCAACATGGTTTCTCCTTGGACAAGTTTTCAAGTTTGCTACTTTAATGTTCACCCAATGTAAAGTTACATTTAGTACTAGGTATATTAACCACTTTTGGGAATTTGGACTACTGCAGAAAACCACCCAAGTGGATGAGATTGGCCAAATCTTGTAGATAGTGCCATTTTGTAGATCTAACTTTCTCATTTATCGTCCTCTTGTTTTGGCATGAGTGTTGATCTACGATTGGGGTTATCCTCTAGGGCCCATAACACCTAGAGGATGGATACATACTTTCCCTATCCCTTAGCATGATGAACCTTGATCTACCTGATCAACTTGTTCTAAACTTGTTATGCAAGGGATTAGTGTACATATATTTAGTGCCTAGCTGATTGTCCTCTTTCCTAGAGTCAGCTAGAGCCATGTCATTACCCTAACACTAGACTTGGTACCATTGACTATTCATAAATCATGATACTTATACCATACCAAGTGCCATGGTTGGACTAATTCTCTTTGGCATACTAGTCCACTCAGTCAAAATAGTGCATGGATCTATCATTGTAATTCTCAGGTAATAACCTAAAGGAAGCATCCCATACTACCCCTCATTACTAGTACTGACTAGGTCACTTGTTTCATCTTGTTCTATCAGAATATGACCATTCTCGAGTCACGTTGTATGTTACCCACTTACCCACATCTCAATGACATTGGGTGTAATTGACTCATTCATCTCTTCTCGATGAACTTTTCAAAAGATATTTATTTTCTCCTTATGAAACAATTTTAAATTTAGGGTTTTCAAAAAGATTGATTCAAACACACACACACACACACACACACACACACATATATATATATATATATTTATTTATTTATTTATTTTCCCTATCAAATTCAAGTCACTTTCTTTAAATCAATCTCATACTAAAATTTAACATGTTGCTAGCTTTTGATCTCATTTTCCTTATTTGAATAAATCCCATTTAAATATTGGTTACCTCACAAAGAATCACTTTCCACTAGTTTGATTGCATTTTCTAACTCCTATTCGGCGATAAAAGCAACATAAACTCTTAAAAGTTATTTTGGACACTTAATTTAAATGTGGTATTCTAACTAAAATATTTAAACAACCACTCTTAAGGTTATTAGAAGGAAACTTTGTATATCCTATCATATTTATTTAATTTCATATTCCAATTGTCTTTTCCCAAATACACACGTCTCTGACCCGATTCACATTCTTTAAAGTAATGAGCATGAACCCACGTATTCAAAAAGGGCATTTTATAAGAGGTTTTCATTACTATTCAAAATGATTCAATTAATAAATTTCATCCCCTATTGAATTGCTTATGAGCCATATGTCACTCAAGAGAAGCATATTTCTAGGATTTTAATCGAAGGAGCTAGCAATTTCTAGTCAAACTGATTATGTTTTAATTAGTCTCAAAAAATACCATTCAAGACTAAGGAGAGACAATATTATTCGAGCCAACTATTAACAGATTAACTTCGTCTTCTTAAAAGTCTCATACTAGATTGTAAGTTTCACAATAATAAGACAATATCTCGATTATAAAATTGTCCAGCCCTAAGTTCATATTGTTTATATCCCTATCTCGGTTTCCAAAAAGCAAAAGGGTTATTATTTATATGGTTATATGGTTGTCGTTCTAATAGATTTACTCTTCGCAATTCCCATATACACATGTTCATTAACAAGTTTTAAAGAAGCCCAGGAAATATATCTATTACTAAATATTTTCCATGTGCTTACACTGAGATCCATTATGTAATTTCTACAACCATAGAATATGAAACTACTAATAATTTCATAATAGGGTCTCCTTACAGATTTAAATAAACATAAAAGATTTTATCAAACAATAATTTTGCGCATTAGCATGCTTCAGTTATGGGATGGCCAAATTATAAAAGCTCTATAGCATAAACTAATTTTTCTTTCTACTCACGAAAGCATTTTCAAAGAATTTTGTTATCTCAACATTCCAACATTCACATTTTTTGAGGATGTAGAACAACGAACAACCATACTTTCATATTAACTTATTTTCCATTTTCACTCATCATTCCAAAAATATATAATTAAATCTAAAACCTAATCAAAATCTCATTCTAATTAAAGATTATTGCAGTCTCATTTTTATAGTATTGAAACTCTAGACTGAGCGTATATGAATGCTAATTCAAGTTCTATTCAGCATTGTACAAACTATTTTCAAATGTTATATGTTGCCTTCAGACTTAAGCAACACTATTATATAGCTACAGTTCTCATGCAATAGTTCGAACCTCATGTAAGCAATTCAATATTTTACATGGCTCACAGCCTGGGAGTGTTCACCTGACACTACAATATTGTCTCTTCCAATAATGCATTTGGTAGCCAAATTCCACCCGCAAGGATAAAAAATAAATTTATTTTGAATGCAATACACACTATAATGAATACAAAAATTATCTAAAAATTATGCTCGCTTCATATTTTCCATGATTCAAACATTCATGCAAGCAAGGTTTAGTTTTGTTCTTTCCCTAACATGCATTTCATTAAATCCTGTAAATCTCTAGTTACTATAGCCATATATTCTAAAGTTAGCACAGGAAACATTCGGTAATAATCTCAATGAAATTTTCAATAATTGTTTGTACACACAAACACAAATTTATAAGCCCTTTCTTTTCATGGCACACAACTAAAACCAAATGCATTTCAACAAAACTTCAATATTTTAATATGGCATTTTAGAAACATGCAATTAATAAACAAGGGAACACATCAATCAATGTTTCACTACATCCAAATAGCAAAGCTATCTTTCTTTTGTATCTCAGAATGCATAATATTCATATCTATGAAATGCAAGTACAATTTTCATCCATACCCAAATTATTACACACAATAATTCATACAACTCGATGAATGGACAATAAGAACTTGACCTGTAATTTTTACCTGAAATGCAGTCTTTTTTATTGTTAAAATTTTCTCATCGAAGGAATATACCTGGTCCTACATGCACAACAACCATCAACAGTACCACATTCTAGAAGAAAAGGTAAGTATAATCCATCAATTCATATGTAATCAATAGTCGTGCTAGGAGGGTTGTTACATCCTCCCCCACTAGAAATAAACACAGTCCTTGTGTTTAATGCATGTTTAAACAAGTCAAACATATACATATACATTCAAGAATCCATCAATATACATATATGTCCACACATAAATCATTCAATAATTCAAACATGTTTACATAATCCACTCCACATAGTGTTTCATTTTTGCATTCAACCATATATCCATACATAAACCAAAACATACTCAAAACAACTCTACTCAGTAGTCCAGATATACATCCACACATATTTACATATACATCATAAATCCACATAGAAAGTTTTAAAATGTTCATGTTTACTCAAACAGAAAAGGAAATTGTTTCTGCATATCAGCCACATTCTCCCATGTGGCATTTTTGTCTGAGTAGTGGTCCCATTGGACCCGACATTGGTCTATGTTCCTTCTCCTCAAGCTCTTGGTCCTAAAACCAAGTATTCGAACTGGCCGAACTTCAATTTTCAGTGGGTCTGACATCTGCAAATTGGAAACATCCCAAATGTGAGTGGGGTCAGCAATGTACTTCCTAAGGAGGGACACATGGAAGACATCATGGATTTTTGATAAGCTTGGTGGCAGAGCAAGTTTGTAGGCAACAAGACTTATTTTACCTGTAATTTCAAATGGACCCACATATCTAGGGTCAAGTTTGGAAGATTTAATAGAACTCTTTGTAGGTTTCACCCTTAAGAAGACTCTGTCACCCACAGAGTATTCCCTCGATGTTCTTTTGAGGTCTGCATAGCTCTTTTGGTGATCTACGACCTCTTTGAGCTTTTGGTGAATTCCTTTTAATTGCTCTTCCATTTCTTTTACAGTATCTGGCCTGATCACTACCCGATCTTCTAGATTATCCCATGACAAAGGAGTCCTGCACCTTCTCCCATACAGGGCTTCAAATGGTGCCATACCTAGTGATGCATGATAGTTGTTATTGTAAGCAAATTCAACTAGGTACAAATAATCTTCCCATTTAGTATGTTGGTCCATACAATACATTCTCAACATATCCTCTAGGACCTGATTCACCCTCTCAATCTATCCATCTATCTCAGGGTGATAAGCTAGAACTGATATTAAGTTTGGTACCCAACGCTTGATGCAAAGCTTGCCAAAATTTTGAAGTAAAGCAGGAATCCCTATCTGAGATTATAACTTCTGGAAACCCATGTAATCACACTATCTCCCTAGCAAACTTACTTGCTATGGTAGGTGCATCATCCTGTACATTCCCAGGTATGAAATGTGCAACCTTGGTTAACTTATCTACAACAACCAGTATTGCATCATGCCTAAACCTAGTCTTAGGCAATCCGACCACAAAGTCCATCGACACCACCTACCATTTTTGTGTAGGAATGTCATGTGGGTACAAATGACCTGCTGGGTGCAAATGTTCTGCTTTAACTTTCTGACACTCCAAGCACCTAGCCACATAATCATTAATATATTTTTCATTCCTAGCCAATAATAGGCCTTTCTCAAACTCTCATGCATCTTTGCCCCACCAGGGTGCGCGGAATAAGGAGTATTATGTGCCTCCTTTAGGATAGTTTCTCTTAATCCACCCAAATTTGGAACAACTAATCTATTTTTATAGTACAACAAATCATCTTTATGTACAAACCATGTATCCTTTTCAGATTCTTGCTCAATTTGAGCTTGATATTTTCTACAAAAATCATCATTTTGTTGCAATTCCTTAATCTGATCTACCAAATCATAATGATATTATGTCATTGCAGTAATGTGTCCTCTCCTACTCAGAGCATCAACAATCTTGTTCTCCTTACCCTTGATATATTCGATGCCAAAATCATACTCTGCTAGAAACTCCATCCATCGATGTTGTCTGGCATTCAACAAGGGTTGAGTAAAAATGTACCTTAAACTTTGATGATCTATCTTGAGTTCAAATAGTTTCCCAAGCAAGTAGTGCCTCCAAATCTTAAGAGCATGCACAATTGCTACCAACTCCAAGTCATGAGTGGCATAGTTTACCTCATGTCTCTTAAGTTTTCATGATTCAAAGGCAATGACCACTTCATCTTGGGTAAGAACCCTCCTAATCCCTCAATAGATGCATCGATGCACACTATAAACTTCTTGGAAGGATCAGGTAACTATAGAATTGGTGTGGTCATCAACCTCTCTTTTAGAGTTTGGAAGGCTTCCTCACACTATTCTATCCACTTAAAAGCCTTTCCTTTTCTTTGAAGATTTGTGATAGGTTGAGCAATTTTTAAGAAACCTTTAACAAATCATCTGTAATAGCCTACCAACCCCATAAAACTATGCACCTCAGTTACATTTGTGGGTGCAGGCCAGTCAATAATAGCTTCAATTTTCTTGGGATCGATAACAATCCCCTCAATAGATACTATGTACCCCAAATACTGTACCTGAGGAGTGTAGAATTCACACTTTGATAGCTTTCCATATAACTGATTCCTCCTAAGGATCTCAAGTATAATTCTCATATGTTGATCATGCTCCTCCTTGTTTTGAGAATAGATCAATATATCATCAAGGAACATGAGCACAAAATGATCTAGCTACTCTCAAAAAATACTATTCATGAGATTCATAAATGCAACTAGGGTATTAGTCAACCCAAAAGGTAGGATTGTAAACTCATAATATCCATACCTTGTTCTAAAAGTAGTCTTATGTGTGTCTTCTTCTCGAATTCTCAGTTGATGGTAACCTGATCTAAGGTCAATTTTTGAGAAGATGGTAGCTCCTTTCAACTGATCAAAAATATCATCTATTCTAGGTAATGAATATCTATTCTTGATGGTAACCTTATTTAGCATCCGATAGTCTATGCACAATCTTAAGGATCCATCTTTATTTTTAACAAATAAAATAGGAGCACCCCATGGTGACACACTAGGCTTGATAAGCCCTTTCTCTAACAAGTCTTGAAGTTGCATCTTGAGTTCTTGTAACTCTATAGGGGTCATCCTATATGGTGCCCTAGCAATGGGTGTAGCTCTAGGAAATAACTCTATAGAAAAGTCAAATTCTCTTTGGGGAGGTAGACCTGGTAGGTCCTCCAAAAACACATCCTTAAATTCACCCAAAACAAGATGCTTTTGGAAGAGGTTAGAATCAACTTCAGTTTCTTCCTTCTTATTCATCTTAACTACATAGATCATTCCTCTCTTCCTTATTGCCTTCTTCACTTGCATTGCTAACAACAGATGTGGTTTAACAGAACCATGGTCACAATGAATTCTAACTCTCTAATTAGATTCATCTGTGAACTCTAACCATCTATCTTCAAAATTTAGGAGGGCTTTATGGGATTTCAACCAATCTACACCAAGAATGATGTCAAAGGTATGTAGAGGTGCCACATACAAGTGCCAATTGGTTTTACCTTGGGGTAAGATAATGTGAGGGTCAAATAAACATTGGTTAACTAAGTAGGTCTACCCTGACCCATACTCTACCTTCCAACCATTAGCTAAAAATCTAGGCCTTTCCGGTATGTCCCTCACTAAACTAGTGGAAATAAAACTATCAGTAGATCCACTATCAATAAAAATGCGTACATTCTTATCATAAATTTTACCATTTAACAGAAAAGGAGTAACTTGCCCATCAAGTACGGGACTACCTATTGCTGCAAAGATTTGGTGGGTAGTCTCTTCTGGTGCTTTCTGGTGAAGATCTACTCTATGAGGACACTTGTTGGCAAAGTGGGGGCCTCTACAAACATAGCAACCATTTGGAGGAGCCCTACTACCCATGTTTCTATCCTCATTCCTACCTTGTGGTGCAACTTCCTTAGCCTTCTCCTAATATAATGGTCTTTGTTCATTTCTTCTAGGATACCCTTTACCATCCCTTCTAAACTTATTGCCTTAAAAGTTATTTTAGTTTTTGTTTCTTGACTTAGTTTGATCCCCTCCTTTAGGCTTTTTACTTTATTCTTTTCCCACTTCATAAATCTTGCACTCTTACGCTTCCTAAGCTCATCCTTATATTTTTTAGATAACTTTTGATAATTGAAATAAGCCTTTTTGGCTTCTTGATTGGCTTCTTCTTGATGAGCTAAATCAAAAGCTTTAGGAAGGTCTTTAGGGTTAAGCAAATTGACTACAATTTTAATCTTGGGGTGAAGTCCCAAAATGAACTTTTGAACCTTCATTTCCTCATTGTTCTCATACTGAGGTGCATATTTCAATAGTTGGATAAACTTTTGATGATATGCTCGGACTGTCATTATTTCTTGCTGTAAATTAGTGAACTCAACAAATTTCTCCACATAGTATTGCTTAGTTAGGAATCTTTTTCTAAATTCCTTTACAAAGTCTTCCCATTTGAGGTCTGTAGCTTCAATGCCCTACCCCCTCTTAAAGGTCTTCCACCAATCTAAGGCTACTTCTACCATATGCATGACAACCAATGTAGTTTTAGATTCTGATGATAAAAGTATTAGGGAAAAGTATGATTCAACCTCATTCAACCAATTTTCCACTGCATCTCCATCATCTTTACCATTAAATTTTGAAATCATAACCTTCTTTAAGTTCTTGGCCAACTCCACGCTCACTCTAGCCCTACTAGTTCCTGTAAGCTCATTGGATGCTCCCTCTAGTCTACCTACAGGTTCCCTACCCCTAGTTAAGTCCTCTATCAATTTTTATTGTTGGACTATTAACTCTTGTTGTTGGGCCATGTGTGCTTTATGTTGTACCATTTCCTCTTTTTGTTGTTCCATATGGGTTTGTAATAGTTGTACTACCTTTGCCAAACTTCCTTCCTCCCTATTAGACTCATTTGGTGGAGGCTCATTTAATTGTTTCATTCTTCTTTCCCTTTGAGGACCTTCTTTTCTAGCCCTATCCATGGTCCCTTTGGAGGTCTTATGGTGGTCTCTTCCTGCCTAACTCCCATGGGATTCCTCGAAGATCCACCTCACAACATTTATACCATTAGACCTATGGCAAAGGAAGTAAGTTAATTAATTGGTTTAATTTTGATATAATAAAACATCATATAGAGTCCTACAACATAAGGATCATTTTTACTCTAATACCACATGTAACAACCCAAGTCTACTCACCTAGTTGTACCATTCATTCTAGTTCATATAATGCTCAAGATTTTTTTTTTTAGTTTTCAACATGGTTTCTCCATGGACAAGTTTTCAAGTTCGCTACTTTAATGTTCATACAATGCAATAAGTTACATTTAGTACAAGGTATATCAACCACTTTTGAGAATTTGGACTACTGCAGACAATCACCCAAGTGGATGAGATTGGCCAAATCTCGTAGAGAGTGCCATTTTGTGGATCTAACTTTCTCATTTATCATCCTCTTGTTCTAGCATGAGTGTTGATCCACGGTTGGGGTTATCCTCTAGGGCCCATAACACCTAGAGGGTGGATACATACTCTCCCCATCCCTTAGCATGATGAACCTCGACCTAACCGATTGACTTGTTCAAAACTTGGTATGCAAGGGGTTAGCGTACATATGCCTAGTGTCTAGCTGATTATCCTCTTTCCTGGAGTTAGCTAGAGCCATGTCATTACCCTGACACTAGACTTAGTACCATTGACTATTCATGACTCACAAAATTTATCCCATACCAAATGTCATGGTTGGACTAGTTCTCTTGGGTATACTAGTCCACTCATAGTCAGAATAGTGCATGGACCTATCACTGTACTTCTCGGGCAACGACCTAGAGGAAGCATCCCATACCACCCCTCATTACTAGTTTTGACTAGGTCACTTGTTCTGGCCTATTTTATTAGAATATGATCATTCTTGAGTCATGTTGTATGCTTACCCACTTACCCACATCTCAATGATATTGGGTGTAACTGACTCATTCATCTCTTCTCGATGAAATTTTCAAACGATATTCGTTTTCTCCTTATGAAATGATTTTAAGTTTAGGGTTTTCAAAAAGATTGATTCAAACCTATATATATATTTTATTTATTTGCCCTATCAAATTCAAGTCACTTTCTTTGAATCAATCCCAAACTAAAATTTAACATGTTGTTAGCTTTTGATCTTATTTTTATTATTTGACTAAATCCCATTTAAATATTAGTTACCTCACAAAAAATCACTTTCCACTAGTTAAATCGCATGTTCTAACTCCTATTCAACGGTAAAAGCAACATAAACTCTTAAAATTTATTTTGTACACTTAATTTAAGTGTGGTATTCTAACTAAAACATTTAAAAAACCACTCTTAAGGTTATTAGAAGGAAACTTTGTATATCCTATCATATATTTATTTAATTCCATACTCCAATTGGCTTTTCTTAAAATACACACAAGTCTCTGGCCTGATTCACGTTCTTTAAAGTAATGAGTGCGAACCCACATATTCAAAAAGCGTATTCTATAAGAGGTTTTCACTACTATTCAAAATGATTCAATTAATAAATTTTATCCCCTATCAAATTGCTTATGAGCTATGTGTTACTCAAGAGAAGCATATTTTTAGGATTTTAATTGAAGGAGCTAGCAATTTCTAGTCAAAATGACTATGTTTTAATTAGTCTCAAAACCTACCATTCAAGACGAAGGAGAGACGATATTATTCTAGCCAACTATTAATAGATTAACTATATCTTCTTAAAAGGCTCATACTAGACTGTAAGTTTCACATTAATAAGATATTATCACGATTATCAAATTGTCTAGCCCTAAGTTCATATTGTTTATATCCCTGTCTTGATTTCCAAAAAGCAAAAGGGTTATTATTTACATGGTTATATGGTTGTCGTTCTAACAAATTTACACTTCGTAATTCCCATTTATACCTGTTCACTAACAAGTTTTAAATAAGTCTACGAAACTTATCTATTACTGAATCTTTTCCATGTGCGTACATTGACATCCAATATGTAATTTCTACAACCATAGAATACGAAACTATTAACCATTTCGTAGTAGGGTCTCCCTACGGATTTAATTAAATATAAAATATTTTATCAAACAATAATAATGCACATTAGCATGCTTCAGTTATGGGATTACCAAATTATAAAAGCTCTATACCATAAACTGATTTTTCTTTCTACTAATGAAAGCACTTTCAAAGAATTTTGTTATCTCAACATTCCAACATTCACATGTTTTTGAAGATATAGAACAACGAAAAACCATACTTTCATATTAACTTATTTTTCATTTTCACTTGTCATTCCAAAAATAAATAATAAAATCTAAAACTCAATCAAAATATCATTCTAATTAAAGATTATTGCACTCTCATTTTCATAGTATTGAAACTCCAGATTGAGCGTATATGAATGCTAATTCGAGTTCTATTCTACATTGTACAAACTATTTTCAAATGTTATATGTTGCCTTTAGGCTTAAGAAACACTATTATATAGCTACAGTTCTCATGCAATAGTTCAAACCTCATGTAAGCAATTCAATATTTTACATATATTTTACATGGCTCACAACCTAGGAGCGTTCACCCGATACTGTAGTATTGTCTCTTCCAAAAATGTAATTGGTAACTGAATTCCACCCGCAAGGATCAAAAATGGATTTATTTTTAATGCAATACAAACTATAATAAATACAAGAATTATCTAAAAATTATGCTCGCTTCATCTTTTCCATGATTCAAACATTCACACAAGCAAGGTTCAGTTTTGTTCTTTCCCTAACATGCATTTCATTAAATCCTGTAACTCTCTAGTTACTTTAGCCATATATTCTAAAGTTAGCACAGGAAACATCCGGTAATAATCTCAATGAAACTTTCAATAATTTTTTGTACACACAAACACAAATTTACGATCCCTTTATTTTCATGGCATGCAACTAAAACCGAATGCATTTCAGAAAAACTTCAAAATTCTAATATGGCATTTTAGAAACATGTAATTAATAAACAAGGAAACGTGTAAATCAATG
Source organism: Wollemia nobilis (assembly GCA_028583015.1). Lineage (NCBI taxonomy): Eukaryota > Viridiplantae > Streptophyta > Pinopsida > Araucariales > Araucariaceae > Wollemia > Wollemia nobilis. The sequence goes on from JAQPPZ010000232.1 coordinate 2,769,763, forward strand.
TTTCACTACAGCCAAATAGCAAAGCTATATTTCTTTTGTATCTCAAAATGCACAATATTCATATCTATGAAATGAAAGTACAATTTTCATCCATACCCAAATTATTACACACAATAATTCATACAACTTGATGAATAGACAACAAGAACTCGAACTGTAATTTTTGCCTAAAATGCAGTCTTTTTTCTTGTCAAAATTTCCTCACTGGTAAATCTCGCCAATGTAATTGTTGAATACTTAATTGATTCTCCTCCTTTCTTTTATCAAAACTAGATGCAAATATATGCATGCAAAAAGTAAAAAAAAAAATAAGATATCTGCCTTGTCAAACATGCAATGTAAGAAGTTTTCCCTCCTCGTTCCCACAACTTGAAAAACTTGGGGACCTCATCTCATGCAGATTACATGCATAATACCAAGTAGGAATGGAGTTAAAGCAACCATATTGCACATATTTCCAATCATCATGATAACGCATCCAAAATTCAATTTTTGTTTCCTTTTTTTTTATATCACCTTAGCTCTTTAACAATATTTGTAGGCACACTTGAGGGCCATAAAAATCACTTCTTATTAAACTCAGATTTTATTTTACATTTATTATTATATTATATATATAATCTATTTTTATATTTTTTATATTTTTTTAAATAATAAACACATGAATATTTTTAATTCACTACATAACTTAATGAAGAGTGGCTCCCATGTCCATGATATTTTCATCGCCACCTAAAATCATATGCATGCATCATTTCACATAAAAAATAAGCACACATTCAAAATAAAGTACACGCACAATGCAAGACACTCATGATGCACCTATATGATATGCAATTACATAAGTTTCCATGTACTCATGAACCGAATCATCACTTCCCTCTTACCTTTTCCATCGACCTTCTTCTATCCATTGAAGGCATATACCTGGTCCTGAATGCACAACAACCATCAACAATACCACATTCTAGAAAAGGTAAGTATAGTTTATCTATTTATTTGTAATTTATAGTTGTGCTAAGAGGGTCGTTAAAAATTCTTCTTTAATTGATAACAAACATTTTTTATTTACCACAAGAGTCCTTTGTATATATTTTGATTTGTTTGTGCAATAAACCCTTGTTAATTATTTTGATTTCTTTGGTTCCTTTCAGGAGATTGTCGGTCTTGAATATTACTATTCAATGCATTATACTTAAAAAAATTGTATTCTATCCTTCTCTTTCACAAATATAACAATACTTATTTCTTTTTTGATCTTGTGATGAAGTGAATGAACCTTTTTTGATAGAAGAGCATTGTAAGATTATTCATCTCTCAATTGATTTTCAAGTTCATGGTGCTAAAGAATATTTACTAATTCCTCAAATGATACTTTTCTATTTAATATTTGAAGAGTTGTGATCAACATTTTAATGATTAAAGAAGTGCTCTAAGTACAACTGAAGATAGGTCCCAATATTCAAACATGATGAGAGGGCCAAAGAGATATCTAGAAGGTTGTCACCGCTGCAGCAATAGGTTGTGGTAGATCCATCATCATCTCTAACCAGTGACAGCTAAAGACCCATTTGCAATTTTGATGAAATATTAGACTATGAAGGAGGTAAGCATTCATATTTCTTAGATTTAAATTTTCTTTGGAAGAAGTTTGTTAGCTGAAATCATGAAGTGCATGCAATGAAGCTAGGATTTACAAAGTGAAGCATAGAGGAATTAAATTGAAGGGGTGAAAGAATTTACTTTACTAGGGAGATATATTTTTATGAATGTGAATAATAGTTTGAAGAATTTATTGGCTAGAATTATGGAGTGCACATAGTAAAGCTAGGTTTTACAAGTGAAGCATAGAGAAAAGTAAAAAAATATAAGTGTTAGTATTGTATTTTCCTGAAACTAGAATGTGCTCAAATCTATTCATGTGAATAAAATGAAGGTGGGTCCAGTTATTGACTAATATCTTTAAAAATTGACACAAGAAGCATTATAATTTTTTAAAAATCGAAGTGCGCTTAGATCTGTTCATGTGAAGAAAATGAAGGCTAGACAACTTACTTTCTAGATTCGAAGCATGCAAAAGGTGAAAGGAGTTAATTTGATAGGGAGGAATATTTTTGTGCATGTGAATGGTTATTTGAATAAGTTTATCGATTGGAATCATGAAGTTCATTCAACAAAGCTAGGGTTTCAAAAGGAAAATATTAACTTTTGTTTTTATTTGGTATTTTTAAAATGGTAGTATAGTTTGGGAAATTGGTTTCTTGTTTTGATGAAGAATGAAGAGGAACATTTAGACTTCCTAGAGGGTCCCTTTGAGGGGTAACACATCTTTTCAACTCCGAGGGCCAAGGGTCCCATTTCTAGACAAGATTTAGAAGTTGAGAATTGGGGATCCTTGGGTTTTTTGAGTGGCCAGAAGCAAGTTATCAGACTTCAGTGGATAGAGGGGAGTCTATGTCAAAAGGTTTAGATTAGGTTGGTTATCCTATTTACTGCTCACTATCAAGTGTCTCAGAACACTCTACTAAAGTTAATGAATGAGCAAGCATTTCGTTATGGGAAAGAAAAACTTGAGCAGGATACAAAATTTTTTGGAAGGTCATTGGTATTGGGGATCTTATTTTTTGGCTTTGAAGGCTTGGACGACTTGCTTTGATCCTAGGATTGAAATTGCTAGGAGAATCCTGATCTGGGTAAAACTTCTAGGTTTGCCAATGGATTTATGGTCAAAAAGATCTTTGAAAGATATTGGATATTCATTTGGTAAAAAAAAATATAGATATTACTTTCAAATCTAGTGTTTTTTGGTCTGTAGCTCAAGTTTTGGTTGAGATGGATATCAGTGAAGGCTTACCGGATTTTATGGAGATAGTTGTGGGGAATATAATTCATAATCAAATCTTGGACTATTTAAATATTCATTTTAGATGTGTTTGTTGTCATGTTTATGGATATATTATTAAGGAATGTTCTCAATATTTCACACAAAAAGTATGAAGGAGAAACAAATGACTAGTGGGGATTTCAGGTCAGCTAACAAGAAATAAGAGATACCTATATTTTAGAGCTCAATAGTGCTCCCTGATTTGGCACAAACAAGCAAAAAACTATTGTTGAACCTAGAACTAAAACTCTAGAGGAGGAAGAAATTTTGGGCCTACCTTTATCTCCATTTCACTGTTCACAGGCTATTAGAGAAGGAGATATAATCATATAGAAAACTATGAAAGGATTGGAATCCAATAATATTAACTTTGTTGGTCAGTCATCTAAGCCTTATGAAAATTACTATTCAATACATGTGGAGAATAATATGGACTTAGATAATAAAGAAGTATGTACACTTCCTTATGAATATTCGAAGAGAAGTCTTAGGGATAAGAAATTTTCTAGGATTTAGGACAATGGGCCGATAACCTCAAACACATTGAATAGGAATTGTAATACAAATATTTATACTATTGGGGAAGTCTTTTTGACCTATCAGGTGAATCTTATAGGGAGGTATCTATTTCAGGGAATGGTTTGGATATGGGCTCCTCTTGCAGATATTTTGTTACGTTCTAGGAAAAAGGAAGTTGAGTTGAGAACTTGTGTAGTTGCTAGAAGGTTAGGGTTAGGTTTGGACCTTATAAAGGAATTTACCACTTCTTTAGCAGATAGGAAATCTTTTTTATTTTATGCACAGGAGAAGGTTTTGAGGGAAATTTAGCAGGGTAAACATACATCTATCAAAGGGGTATTCAAAGTTGAACAAAACCCATCTAAGATGTTTAAATGATATTTTTATCCCTTAATATCCGAGGTCTTGGCAGTCCCTCTAAAAGACTTGCCTTAGCCAAGCTAGTAGAAATTCATAATTTAAATGTTATCCTTCTACAAGAAACCATGGGGCAAGTATAAAAGTCATTGAAGGGTTGAGTAAATCACTTAGGGACTAGGAGTTCTTGGCTCTAGACGCTACTGTAAATTCAAGGGGTGTTTTGATGGGCTAGAAGAACTCAATATCCTTAATTAATTATTATTTTATGGTTTTAGGATTGTGGATAAAATTCTTTTTTAAAAAATTGGGTTTGAAGTTATTAGTTATTAATTGTTATGGTCCCTATGAAGATAGGTAGGTCTTTTGGGATGATTTTATCTTTCAAAGATGTGTTAGGTATGAAAGAGTTATCATTGGTGGGGACTTAAATTTTACTATGAATAGAAGTGAGGTATGAGGAGAATCTGCAAGACTTGATAGACTTGCAGATTACTTTAGACATAAGATTGAAGAAGCTGGTTTAATTGATTTAACCAATAAAATTAATGCCTATATGGAGAAATAATGGAGTTGGGAAAGCTGGGATCTCAAAAAGGCTGGATAGATTTTTGGTCTCAGAGTCATTATACAATTAAATAGATAAAAATGGTCATGGATTGAGATTGGAGATGGCTTAGATCATTCTCCCATACCTCTTCAATTAGAAAGTCAAGAGGAAAAACCTACCAGTCCTGTTAAGCTCAATCCAATTTGGTTGGAGGAAGAAGATTTCCAACAACTGATTAAAAAAGAATGGATTGGTTATGACCAAAGTCCCAAGTCATGGATGAGTTTTCAATTTTTTTCTACTTTAAAAAAATTAAAAGGAGTTGTGTCATCTTGGATTATAGTTAAAAAGGAGAGTATGGATAGATATCTTAAGTTGGTGGAAAAAAAGGTTTAGAATTTTAGAAAAAGAATTAGGTTGATTTGTTTAAAGAGGAAGATAAAATAAGACTGGTTGAACTTGAAATTAATAAGAATAAATTATTGGAGTGGAGGGAAGCTGAATGGAGAATGAAAAGTAGAGTTGTATGGTTAAAAAAGGGGGATGAAAATACTATTTTTTTCATAATTTTGCTAATCATAGGAAGAAAGTTAACACTATCTGGAAGATGCAGAATGAATAAGGGGTCCTTGTTAGGAGTTTTTTGACTTAGCATATTTGGGAATAAACCATTTTCAATCTATCTATAAAGAAACTAATAGAGTCAATATTGGGGAAATTTTAAAGTTAACTACTTTATTCCCTAGTTTTATGATAGAGGAGGACAATAGATTACTTATAAATGAGGTCACAAAGGAGAACTAAAAGTTATCCTAACTTCTTTCAAAAAGGATAAAAGTCTAGGGCTTGATGGATGGCTTGTGGAATTTTTCCTAGTTTTCTATGATCTTGTTGAGGAGGATCTTCTCAAAGTAATGGAGGAATTTAGGTTGAGTGGTCAGGTTTTGGGGGCTTTTAACTCCACTTTTTTAGCTTTGATTCCCAAAAAGGAGAAGCCTAAAACCTTTGATGAATTTAGACCTATTTCGTTGTGTAACTATATCTATAAAATCATTACAAATATTTTGGTTGTTAGATTGAAGAAGATTTTCTCTAAAGTTATTTCCCAAGAGTAGTTTGGTTTATAGCAGGTAGATAGATTCTTGAAGCCATAGGAGCTACACAAGAGAGCCTTCACGCTATTAAAATTAATATTCTTGCAATGGTCCTTAAACTAGATCTATCTAAATATTATGATAGAACTAGCTAGTTGTATCTCAAATTGATGCTATTACATGTGGGTTTTAGCTATCTGGTAGTAAAGTGGATATGGGATGTATTTCTTATGTATCTTTTGTTGTTCTTATCAATGGATCAACTTCCAAATTATTTAGACCCTCGAGAGGACTGAGATAGGGATGTCCTTTATCTCCTTTACTTTTTTTGCTAGTTGTTGAAGGATTGAGCAAAGCTATTTTGGATGCAAAGAGGGTAGGATCCTTGTTTGGGATCAAAGTGGGGGTCCTTTATTTATCTCATTTATTATTTTTTGATGATGTATTGTTGTTCACAAATGGCAATTTAAGGGAAGCTAGAAAGTTGAAGAAAATATTGGACACTTACAGTATTGCTACCGACATGGAGATAAATTTTCGAAAATCCTCTATTTGCTTTAATGGTCTAGAGGAGGATACTGAACAAGGTCTAATAAATTTTTTTCCTTTTAATCTTTTATATTTCTAGGAAGGCTTTAAGTATATAGATTTTGTATTGAAGCCAAATACTTGAAGGAAGAGAGATTGGGGATGGCTTTTAGAGAAAATTTAAGTTAGGATTAACCATTGGTGTAATTGATGGTTGTCTATTAGTGGGATATTAACACTTGTAAAGTTGATTCTTGAGGCAATTCCTGTGTTTTGGCACTTCTTGGCCTTCATTCCCAAAGAAGTTCTAGAGAAAATAAGAAAACATTGCTTCAGATTTCTTTGGACTGGATGCAAGGAACATGAAGGCATTCCTTTAGTTAAGTGGTAGAGTATTGCTAGGACAAAGGAGGAAGGTGGATAGGGACTTAAAGATATCCATATTTTTGGTTCTTCTTTGACAGCAAAAAAATTATGGAGGATTTTGGCTAGAGAAGGATTATGAAAGAATATTGTTGAACAAAAGTATATATATCCAGGGACCTCTATGGATTAGATCAGAAGTCCACATAAAAGTATTAAAAATATTTCCATTCAATGAAAGGCACTAGTACATACCTTTCCTATGATTATAAAATATTTGGCTTGGAAAGTGGTCAATAGTGAACAAATTAGAATAGGGTCTGATTCTATTTTGGATTGTGGAGAAAACAATGTGTTGTTAGAAGCTATGATAAGTTCTTTACAAGACAAGAGTTTTACTTTTTTCATCAGGTGGGGGAATCATATTCTTCTAATATTTGAACCTGAGGTTGGAAGCAGGTTCAAATCTTGGATTTTTTTTGATGAGCAGACTATTTTGTAGTTGGCTTACACTGATAGTCTTAATAAGAATTATATCAAGCTAAGAGCTGAACTATATACTATTGCTTGGGCATACAACAAATCTGGGGGTCAGTATATGGCTATATTTGGTTACAAAGAAAACTTTGACCCTCATCCTCAAGCGTCTACTTGGTGGTGGAATCAGATTTAGAAATTATTTGCCCCAAAAAAGATAATTACTTTCATGTGGTTAGCTTTGAGAAAGAAGGCTTTGACTTAGGAATTTTTACATAGGAGAAGTAGACAAGGTCTAAGTATTTGTATGTTGTGTTAATTAGAGGAGGAAAACATCACACATTTGTTAATAAAATACCCTTTTTATCAATAGGTTTGGTTAGAAGTTGAAAAAATAACTGGAGTACAAAATATTTGGGAAGGAGAAACAGTGGAGGTATGCTTAAGACAGTGGTTTTTGAAAAAATATCTGAAACACTTTCTTTCTTTACCATGTCTTATGTGTTGGGGTATATGGTTGGTACAAAATGCAACTATTATTGAAGGGAAGTTAATACCCCCATTTCAGGTCATATTTTAGGTGAGGAATTTGGTCTCAATCAATAAAGGATTTGGAAAACATAAGAAACCTCAACAAGTAAAAAATTTGTTCATTGAAAAGTCTCAACCATGGGATTTTTTTGATGGGGCCAATTAGAGACAGTTGACTTTTAGTAGTACAAGAGGCATTCTAAACTTCTCAGATACCTACTATATCAAATTTAAAGTATGTCTTGGGATAGGTTCCAACAATTTTTCTAAGTTTCATGCTTTGAGATTGCTAATGAAGTGTGCCACAGAGAGAAATGTGAAACAATTACAATTTTTTGGAGATTCTACTCTAGTCATCAACTGAATGAATAAATCTACTCAATTAAAAAATAATCTTCTTAGACCAATAGGAGATGAATTGCTGGAGGTGATTTCTCTTTTTTAAAATATCTCTTTTACTCATGTTTATAGGGAATTAAATCAAGAAGTAGATAGGTTATCAAAAGAAGGTCAACATGTTCCATAAAGTTTCTTGTAAATGGAAGACAATAAGGATGGAGTCTCTTTTTTCATCCACATATCATACCCCTAGTTTCTATGCTAGATTTGCATTTTTACTATGGTCCTATTCATTTGATTAGAGCTTTATGGTAGATTTTAACTATTTTTTTCTTTCTGCTGGTTTCTTTTTCACTGATTTCTATCCAGGTTTTGGATATGGAGGTTATTTGGATGATTAAGTATTGATATATAAGGATATTTATCCTTATTATCTCCATGGTATTTTGAATATGTTTTTTTTCCTCTCTGATTTGCTCGAATGTAATTATATTTTTGACTCCCAATAATTTGCTTTTATCTGGGTTTTTGTTTGTGCCAAGGCACCCGAGAAGTGTAATTTTCTTTCATTCTTGAAATAAATTTACAATTTATTTCTTGTAAAAAAAAGTACAACTGAAACCAAATACCTATCTTCAACCTTTTCTCTCATGGTGTGTAATTTTGATACCCTTAGAAGAAAATATTTAATATTTTCTCCATCATGAACTTTTAACGCATACAATTGTGATTGTTTTTTTTTTTTGTATTTACATGGTGGAATCGGTAGCCGCCATGAAACCGGGCAGGCTGTCCAGCTTTTATGGCCACCACAGTATTCTACGCTGTCCGCCCTAGAAGCTGCCACACAGATCTTCACGCAGTCCGCCCCTATAACCACCATGCCACAATCATTTTAAACCTTTTACGCCACTGAAAGCACCAGGAAAGGGACAATCGTTCAATCCGGTGAGGCCCGAGATTTGAACCTTGGACCTCCGCCCCCTTATGGGGTTTGGATGAAAAAATTGGTCTACACCTTGGACCTATACAATTGTGATTGTAAGTGTAAAATGGTTACCTTATTATTTCCTTCAAATATCTTACACAAATTTTCCCATGCAATTTTTGAAGTTTTTGCTTCACTTATGTGTGCTTGAATTTCATGAGATATGCCAAACATAATTAACATAAGAGCTTTAACATCATCACCTTTAAATTTTGAAGTCCTATTTTATCTTTTGGAATGTTAATTTTTCCATTTACTACATCCTAAAGTTTTTAACAATGAATATTGATCTCATTTTATTTTTCCATGGAGTAAGATTAGGTCCTTTTAATAATTGAGATTTAGAAAATATTTTTTTTTGTATTTGCCATTTCTTTGTCATAAAATCCCTTATTACTCTCAAATAATTTTCCTTCAATGTTCAATATTTTATTTTTTACTTCTTCACTCATATATTTCCTCCTATTAATTATTATTTAATCCCTTAAAGAATAATTAAATAAACTCCATTTCTCTGTAATAATTTCTTCACCCTTAATACCTTTCAAATTATTTTTGTAAAGAGAAAAAAATACTTTATGATGTCAACTTAATTTTCAACCTTAGTATGTTAAGAAATGAGTTGTATTCTTTAGTGCTAGACAGACGATCGTTAATTACTGTAACCTCATTAACCTTAGTCAATGTTGAAGAAATGAATTACTATAATAGACGTTATGCAACAATATTATTTTAGCACTATGAGTGTATAATGATATTCAATATAATATTCTTTAGCATTATTTGGTAATTGTTGTAACGTCTATATTTTATTTACCTTTCAATTGTGATGTTTCCCTTGAATCCATTGCTTATTGCATTGTCCTCCTTCACCTATAATGTCTTTATCTGCTAGAATAAGCAAGGTAACACCCAAATGAGGAAATATTATAATATATATTTGCCTAATAACATATTCTAATTTGATCTGAATGTTTTCCTCTGGTTTATAACACTAATTGTGATATCGTAAGATTTCAAGTAGGGTGTTGACAAAATAGCAAATCTTCAAGTAATTGATGAGGGAGATGATAACGAGTTTACATGATCAATTTTACAATTGTGTAGAGGAGTGATAGATTTACAAGGTTGAGTTTACACAATCAAGTTTACAATTGTGCTGTGGAATGTATAGTGAGGATTAAAGCTCATAAATTAAGGATGAACTCAAATATAAAGTTGTTTTCTTAGCTTAAAGAGCTCAAGACCAAGCTTGTCCTACTTAGGCTTGCCAAAATCACTAGAGGAGTCCCCCCAAAAAGCTTTCCAAGATTAAGGGGGTGAGGAGATTTATAGCATAGATTTTAACAATATAATGAGATGCAAATAAAGTTAACAATATAACATATCATATAAACAATATAATAGATAGTATAGGATTTAATGCTACATGAGAGAAGTTTATGATGTCGATTAGCAAGCCAAAAAACTAATAGAAGTAAGATAGTCAAAACAATCTAAAAGGAATCAATGATAATTTTATGACAACAAACTATACCCCCTTCTACCATGACCTATTCCAATCATCCTAGTCAAGAGTATATATCATACAATTGCTTTTGAATGCATTCGTCTGCACATTTCTTGATCTCTTCTTCCTCTCGCTTAGAAATGTGGTCTCATAGTATATTCCACCTACAACTTGATACTTTATTGCCTCCAATAATATCAACCTTATCTCAACTATGGTTCTGATACCACTTTTGGAAAATATACCAAATTATAGCACAAACTAAGTTTCATAAGATCAAAATCTTATGCAAATAATCACATTCACAAATAACACAAGTCTTGCTCAATAAGAAACTTCTATTACATTCAAAATATTTAAATAATTCAACGAGATTACATTGCATGGATCATTATATCCAATATATATACAAATGAATCTTCAATAATATTAACTATTTCTATACTCAAACTCATGGGAGATGCAACCTTTCAATTATCTCACATGATTACATAACCTCTCACTTTACATATTAACACATCTCATGTGAATCTTCACTTTCTATGACTCTTCACTTGCATACTTGACACCTTGCACACTTTATTACATAACACATAATACTCTCCATACTTTAACACATACTTTAGAAAAATATTAAACTCATCCCCTAAACTAAATATTTACAAAGGGGCTAAATAATGTAATACCTCCAACATCTAGAAAATTGCTAGGGTTCATAGTTTCCCATAAAGGAATCAATGTTGACTCATCAAAGAATTTTTTTGTTACAAACATACCTCCACTTAGTACATTAACAAAATTAAGTAGACTTCAAGGTAAGTTGCAAGCTATTAGGTGATTTATATATCAACTCATCGATAAATGCTAACCTTTTACTAACTTACTAAGAAAGGACATTAAATTAAAATGGGAATATGAATGTCAAAAGGTTTTTGATGCCATAAAAACCTACCTTCTATCTCCTCCAATCCTTATCCCACTAGACCCCCTCAATTATTTATTTTTATACATTGCTATAAATATGCATGCCCTAGGAGTTATGTTGCTACGGACCTTGTAGTAAAATAAATGTATATCCACACAATGTTGCAATAATAATAGGAAATGAGATTGAAATTAACAATATTGCCAAATGAATTTTAATTGCAACATATTATATTTCAAAAAAATAAAACACATTATAGAATCATAGGCCTCTTCAAGGTGGCAACCTCCTTGGAAGTAGAGCCTCGATATAAAATATGAGAGATACCTTCATCTATGCCCCCTTGCATTTTTAGAGACTCTTTGTAACCCTAACTATAACAATCAAGGGTTGCCTTCACATGCAAGGGACCACCCAAGCTAGAATCTTCTACCAAAAAACCGGTTACATTCTTAATAAAGTTTACAGAAAATGGTCCCACTTGTCTAGGTGCCTCAAATACCACATACACATTACAAAATATTACATAATATTATTAAGATGGGATCCCCATGTTAGGAAGAGGGTAATTACATAATAAGGTTAGGATAGAGTCCTAACATGCCCTTACCCTTCAAAAAGCTTTGTACTCAAAGCTGGAGATGAGGAAACTACTGGAGAGGCTCTGTAGCATCTTTTGGCTATAATCCCTGCCATTGGACCAATACATCAATGATGGGGTGGTTATGTAGAGTGTGGGTTCTTCGATCCAAAATGTTATCAGGATCCAATATGATTGATCCTTCTCCATTTAAATTAGGAAGTGTTGACTAAACCTGAATATGATTATCAAGTACATTCTTGAGACAAGAGACATGAAAGACTGGATGGATCTTAGAAGAAAGTGGTAACACAAGCTTATAGACCACTTGTCTAATATATTGCACTATATAATAGGGTCTATAAAAGTGTGCTACCAATTTTTTATGAGCTTGAAGTTACACAAAATATTGTTTATAGGGTTGGAGTCAAAGAAAAACCATGTTACCTAAATTGAAGTTGTGCTCATAATGGTGTTGGTCAGTATATTGTCGCATTCAATTTTGAGCTAGCACCAAGTTCTTTTTTAACTGCTACAAAAGTTTGTTATGCTCCTAAAGAGTTGCATCCACCATATGAACATTGGAGCATCCAACAACATATGAAGAGGGTGATGGAGGTGGGTACCCATATATTGCCTCAAAAGGAGTCATTTTGAAAGTTGTGTGGAAGGAAGTGTTGTACCACCACTCATCCAAAGGTAACCATTTAGTCCATTGTGTTAGGTGCTCAAATAGAAAATAACAAAGATAGATTTCCAAGCACTTGTTGATAATTTTAGTTTACCCATCCATCTATGGGTGGTAGGATGAGTTCATTCATAGTTGTGTTCCATGTAGTTTAAATAATTATTGCTAAAATTGACTGGTAAAAGTGGGATCATGGTCAGACACAATGGATTTAGGCATATTGTGGAGCTTGAAAATGGAGTCCATGAATATTTAAGCAATGGTGGAGGTATGGTAAGGATGGATGAGGTAACATAAATGAGCATACTTTGAGAGACAATCAACCACCACAAAAATGACTGATTTTTCTCCAAATTTAGGAAGTCCAATAAATTCCATGGAGATATTAGTCCATATATTTTTTGGAATTGGCAATGGTTGTAGCATGCCTGGAGTATGAACTGTTTCACCTTTCATCTATTGGAAAATTTTACATTTGATCATAAAATTTTGAATATTTTGTTTCAATCCCTCCTAATAAAATGACCTTTTATCTCTTTCATTAAATCCTAAAAGGCCTGTAGTACATGAAGTATGCATCTTCCTCATAGTATCCTTATGGAATGATGAAGTTTTGGAGACCACAATGCAACCCTAGTATCCTAATAGGTGTCCATCCCATGAGTATCCAACATGTGAATTGGGATCATTATGTAGTTGTTAGTATAAGTTCTATAAGAATGGCCCTTGTTTATATCTTCTTAAAGTTGGGAGACCCATTGGGAAGTGGGGATAAATGGGCCCACACTATAATTTGATCCTCAAACTGATAAGAGAGGGCATCTACCACAATATTCTCCTTTACTTTCTTATACATGATGCTATAGCCATACCCCAACAATTTGGAAACCTATTTTTGATGTGTTGGGGTAGGGACTCTTTGTTACAGAAAATATATTTTAGACTTTGGTGGTCCATTTTAATGGAGAAATGTCTCCCAATGAGATATGGTCACCAATTAAAAACATAGAGGATGACCATAATTTATTTTGCATAAGTATATTTTCCTAAAATTTGCATGATAGTGCCTTACTAGTGAAAGCTAAGGGTCACCCTTGCATTAATACAACCCCAATGTCATGACCAGAAGCATCACTTTCAATTATAAATGATTTGGAAAAATTAAGTGTAGCTAACAGTGGGGTCAAAATCATTGCCTTTTTAAGATCTACAAATGCCTATTCTGTTGGATCTAACCACATAATGAATTATTTTTCAACATGGTCGTTAAGGAGGCAACTATTTTTCTATAATTTTTTACAAGTCAATGGTAATAGCTCGTGAGCCCCAAAAACCCATGAAGCACCTTGAGAGTTTGTGGCTTAGGCCAATTCTATATAGGTTTAATATTCTTGGGGTCAACCTTGACTCCCTCTTATGAAACAAGATGCCCCAAGTATTCAACATATTTCATGTCAAATGAACATTGGATTGTTTGACAAATAATTTATGGTCCCATAATAATTTCAAATTTTGATCTAGATGTTGTAAGTGCTTGGCCCAAGTGTGATTGTAGATGAGTATTCCATAAAAGAGAACTAAAATAAACTTGTGAAGAAATGAGTGAAAGCCATTATTCAAGAGGCTCTAGAATGTTGATGGTGCATTAGTTAGGCCAAATGACATGACAAAAAATTCATAATGGCCCTCATGAGTTTGGAATTTTTTTTTGGGAATATCTTCCTCCTTTAGCCTTATCTGATGATAGCTAGAGCAAAGATCCAACTTGGAGAAAAAAATTACGTCATGTAACTCATCCAATAATTCATTGATCATAGAAATAGTAAATTTGTCCTTAATGGCGAGCTTATTAAGCTCATAAAAGTATACACATAGCCGCCATGACCCATATTTCTTTCTAACCAGTATTATTAGAGATAAATAAGAATTGTTACTAGGCTAAATTACCCCTATTTTTAGCAATTCTTAAACCAACTTCTCATTTTTTGACTTAAGCACATAGAGGTATCTATAGGGTTTGACGTTAGGTGGTAAGCTATCAACTACCAATGATATTGCATGATTGTGGGAACGATGTGGAGGTAATTGTATTGATTTTGTAAAAACTGCATTGTGTTTAGTCAAAATGAGTTGCAAGTCCTCTTGGGATTCATCTACTTCTAAAGTATGTAGTTGAATTGAAAATAATTGGGCTACTACTCCATGTGAGGATTTTTTTGATTACTTATCTATAAAAATTGAATTGATAACATATAGAGTTATTGTTGGTGTACAATAGAGAGTGTAGGACTTCCCACCTTGCAAGAATTGCATCAATAATTCTACAAAGCTCTAGGCTATTGTTCCCAAGGTATGTAGCCACTATGCTCCCAACACAACACCACATCCTCCAAGTTGAAGAGCAAATAAATTTATTTAGAGTTCATAGCCCCATATCTTCAACTTAACATTGTGGCACTTATCATTACAAGGTAATGTTCATCTATTTGCCACAATGACTTCAAAAGAGTTGCAAGCATGTATGTAACAATTCGCTTGCTTAGCTACTTAGGGATAAATAAAATTACATGTACTAAATAAATTAATATGAATTATAATTCATTACCTTTTAAAGAATGCTACTACCTCCATCATCTGAGTGGTTAAAATTATTGCAAGTGCATACATAAAGATATCAGGCTATGATTCTTCTTGTACTTCACCCTAACCTTGAGGCTCTTCCTCTTATGGTTCAACTTCACCACTAGATATTTCATTCACTGCTAATTCATCCACATAGAGCAAAAATAACTTTTATTAGTCTGTGGATCTAGGTGGATTGGTAAGTTGGGGCACTTACCGAGAGGAGACCTAGATTCCAATCCCACGGATGTGCCCATGCATAGCCATTATCCCGATTTGACTCCTTTGCATGTTGCACCTGATTGATGTGGGTGATTTGTTTCCTACTTATTCGACGGTCCCCTTCATGCCATGTGTTGAACTAGACTGATGAAGACGGTGCAAACCCTATGCATCCGACGGTCCCCATATCACGTCGGGTTACCATTAACGAGATGGTGGGTGTGTTGGAAGCCTTCACTGATAGTTTAAACCCTGCCAACTGCGCTGGCAGTTACTAAAAATTGTGATTATAACCAATTCATCTATGTAACAAAAAAAAAATAACTTTTATTATACATATTTATGCCTCGGTGAATTTGCTTATCATAATTATAACACAAGGTCTGTGCTCTATGAGCATCCATTTCCTCCCTAGTCAACCTCTTGATTAGTGAAGAGTTATTGCTAGTATTTGATGTGAATATGGATGGAAATGTAGGCTTGGCCTATGGGAATTTATATGACCACCCCTAGGTAGAATTTTTTTCTTCACTAGTCTAGCCAATCATATGGCTTGCATCATCAATTATGGTTTGAATATTTTTACTTATATCTTGGTATCATATTTCAACCCACTAATAAAGCAACTTTGAAGAAATATTTCACTCGAACCCTTTGTACTATTAGTCATATATTCAAATTGAGTTTGATATTCCCAGATAGTAGAGGTTTGTTTCAATTTTTTTAAAGTTCCTATATAGTCCTCATACTCACTAGGGCCAAAAGGAATGAGTAATTAGGACTCAACGTCTTCCCAAGAAGGGTTATGAGTCATATTTTGTAACATTGATACCATTGTAGGGCCTTAAATTTAAAGTTAAAAGATGCCATGGTGACCCAAAAATATTAAGGAACATTATGGAGTTTGAAGAATTGATGTGCCCAACACAACCAACCATCATCATCCTTTCCATTAAACTTGGCAAAGTCTAATTTGGGCATCTTAAATAGGGTATATGTGTCAAAAATATCATGATGGGTTTCTTTCTCTTTATTGCTTGAACTACCACCTGGTCCTTTAGTGTTAAGATGCTAGAATACTTTTAGGCCTTCCTTTAAACATTCTTCAACCTCTAGGAATATTTCTTCAATCACCGCTTTGACTTTAACCTGATTAGTTTTTATGATTTGCATATGATATTTCATCTATGTAACTTCATGTCCAATGTGGGATATTTTGCCCTATAGGTTACTAAGTGTGTGATTTAATTGTTCCATATATTATTTTTTATCCAAATCCATTGCTCCCCTAGTCCCTCCAACCATATATGTGTGATTTGGACCACCCCAATTGATTTACTAAAAATAGAAGTGTTGTTCCAAAAGTGACTATTATTAGTAATGGGTAAAAAAAAGTGTTTCGATGCTATATATAAAAAATGATCAAATTGAAAAGAGAAAACAATGGTGTAGGTCTCACAATGACATTTTTTTAGTACCATAGTTTTTTTTAATAGCTAAGTGTTGTCTATTTTTCTCTTGAAGTCTAAGTTCACTAAAAAAAAATGGATTTTGTCTGACAACCCCCTTAGTGGGATTTGTAGTATATGTTATTGATAAATGTTCTATCTAGATCTGTAACTTTATTTCTAATAGTTGTCTAGGCAGAATATATCACTAAAAACTACCCTAACTACTATGATTCTTGATTGTAACTGAAAACTGCATGATCAAACTTTGTCTTGACTATTATTGATTATGTAAGTGACAACTACATGATCAGACTCTATCTTGATTGTTACTGACTATGGCTCTAGCTAAAATGATACCCGACTATTACTGAAAGACCCTATATTATCTATTACTTTCACCAGCAATTCTTTTATCTATTTTAGTTTAGTCAATTCTATGATAGTGTAATCTCTTTAGTATGCTCAATTTTTTATGGTAGATTTTTTGGCGTTTAGGTTAAACAATCAATAGAAACATGGTACTCTAGGCCAAGATGTATGCACTATTAATAGCCCTCTATTATATTGTTGTGAGGAATGATCATACTCAAAAAATATTTTAGGCCACTACACAAGGAGGATTTTACACATACCCTTGAGTGCACTACCCGCCTCTCTAACAATATGGGAGGGTGAACTTCTTGAGTGCTATGCTTGGTGCACTATGGATAGATACATGGTACAAAATATTCCTAAGGCTAAAGGTTTCTCCTAAATATAAGGGGTATCCCAATATACCCGAAGATATATGGGAGATCAAGTCCATATATGAGTGTTGTCTAAGGCCTAGGTATTGGATCCTGATCATCCCTCACTTCACTAGACACTTTATGGGCAATCTAGCTTAGCCAATAACGATAGCTTATTTGTGATATTTTAAAACCTTGATGTAGGGTTTCTAACCTACATATTTTAAAATGACTCGATTTTTTTTCTTTTTTGCTTATAGAAAAATAAACAAGAAAATGAAATAAAGAAATTTTATACCTAATTAAAAAATGGTAGAACATGAACTGTTTGTATTGTAGTAAATTACAACCTTGGAAAGCACTTTGATACCTTTTTTTATGAACCTTTTTGTAAAATAAAAGCACACCCACACAATACTGCAATAATAATAGGAAGTGAACTTGAAATTAACAATATTGCAAGAAAAAATGGAAATACAACAAATTACATTGTAGAAAAATAAGAACACATTACATAATTATAGCCTCTTCGAGGGGACAACCTCCTTAGAAGTAGAGGTGCTTCAATACAAAATATAAGAGATACCTTCATCTATGCCCCCTTGCCTTTTTAAAGACTCTTTGTAACCCTAACTATAATGCTCAAGGGTTGGCTTCACATGCAAGTGGCCATCCAAGATAGAATATTCTACCAAACAAGTAGTTACATTATTAATAAAAGTTACATAAAATGGCCCCACTTGTCTAGATGCCTCAAATTCAGCATACACATTACAAAAAAATACATAATTTTATTAAGATGGGGTCCCCACATTAGGAAATGGGTAATTACATAAAAATTTTAGGATAGGGTCCTAACATAGGTTGGTCTAAGATGATGACCAACATAAAGAAAGAGCAATCTACTACATTAGTAGAACCCTAGTAAGTTATGAAACCCATTATACACCTTTGTAAAACTATATAGTGGTAGTTTTCACCTCTCAAATATTAAGACATTACATGCTATAAAAAAGACCATTGCGATAGCTTGAGTAGATCCTTTAAGATATCTCATATCAAAACCATACCTCTCACGTCACACTGCTAAGTAGGTAATGGCTCTCAATGAGTTCAACCTTGAATTTGTAAACCAAAAGTACCTAAAAGGACATGTTATAGCAAATATTTTAGTAGTAATGCTATTCGAGGCTTGCCAACCTATACAAATTAGTTTTCTAGATGAAACTATTTACAATCTAGATGTTGAGCAACCTAGTACATGGTCTCTATACTTTGATGGTGCTAGATATGCCAAGAGCACAGAAGTAGGGGTAGTTCTAGTCTTCCCACACTAGATCATTATCCCATTATCATTCAAGATTAAATTTTTATGCATAAACAATACTATAGAATAAGAAATCTTAATCCTTGGGCTTTGAGCTACTCAATCTCTAAAAACCACAATATTATCTATTTTTAGAGACTCTCAACTTATCATTAATTAGATTAATGAAACTTATCAAATCAAATATGATAAGTTAAAAACCTACAAATATATTGTCAACCATTTATTGGCCACCTTTGATAAAGTGACCATTACTACCATCCCTAGCTTTGGTAATTGTCATGCCAATGTAATGGTAGCCACAACTTCCCTAATTCCCCTCGAATTGGAGGATGGTTTGGATGAGCAAGCCACTATCATCATCCAATAAATTAGGCAATTGATAACTCTCAAATCCAACCAAATACCTTTAACAATATTTGTTACAGAGTTAGAAATCCATCTGGACCCTTGGTACAAATACATCTATACATTTCTTAAGGAGGGCATATTACATAAAGGGATCATCATAATGAACGCAAAATTATTAAGCAATGATCTTGTTGCTTCGTAATAATTGTTGATGTCTTATACAAGAGATCTTTTGATTGTATCCTCCTCTATTGTCTTAATGTGGAAGAGGCAAGAACTCAATTCAAGAAATACATGATGGAACATGCAATGGTCATTTCAATGAAAATTCCATGACCAAAAAGCTCCTTAGGCTAGGATATTATTGGCCTTCTATTGAAAATGACACTTGTGATTATTTTCATAAGTGTGATAAATGTCAAAAACATGATAATCTTGTCCATGCCCCATCACAAGAGCTACAAACCTTAACTTCGACTTGTCCCTTTTTTCTACATGGAGTCTAGATATTATAGGTAAAATAAATCATACCTTGTATGAT
The DNA here is from genome assembly GCA_028583015.1 of Wollemia nobilis. Classification (NCBI taxonomy): domain Eukaryota; kingdom Viridiplantae; phylum Streptophyta; class Pinopsida; order Araucariales; family Araucariaceae; genus Wollemia; species Wollemia nobilis. Next base: position 2,789,338 of record JAQPPZ010000232.1, read on the forward strand.
GGACATAAATTCATAATCATCACAACCAAATATTTCACCAAATGGATTGAGGCCATGCCTTTGTCCTCTTGTATCGACATATAAGTTTATAGATTTATCTTCTATCAGATATTATCCCATTATGGAATTCCTTTGGTTATAATCTTATATAATTACATTCCTTTAAAAAATAAGGATGTTACTAAAATTTATGCTAAGTACAAACTTTAACATAAATGTTCCACACCATACTATCCTCAAGGTAATGGTCAAGTTGAAGCCTTGAATAAAACTCTTACCTGAATCCTTAAGAAAATTGTAAACAAAATGGATGGGATTTTCATCTTTATCTATATCTTGAATTATGGGAGTATCAAACCAGTGTTCAAACTTTGAATGGTGTGATGCCCTATGCCTTGGTTTATGGAATTGAGGTTGTCTTCCCTTATGAACTAGAAATCCCATCTCTGCAAATTTTGCTAAAAGTTGTGACAGTAAGAAATGAATATCACTATGCTAATCTAAGTTAGAATTGCTTGATGAAAAGTGGTTTCATGCCTTGGAACACATTCAAGCCTATCATCAAAGACTCAAAAAATCCTATAAAAAAATAATTAGATCTTCGTTATTTGAATTCAAGGATTTTATCCTTAAATAAAACCAAAAAAATACCAATGCTAAAAGTGAACTTAAGGGTAAATTTAAACCTAATTGGCTAGGCCTATTCATCATAACTACTAAGTATGGCTAAGGTGATTATCTTCTAGCCACACTTGATGGACATGAACTAAAAAAACCCATGAACATAGTGCATCTCAAGAAATACTATGTCTAAAGCACTATTATTTGCCTACTCATGTGCATGTTTGAATTGAGTACCTATTGCATGAATGAATGATGATTCACTTGCTTGTATTCATGTGCTTGTTGCTACTTGGTTGCTTGTTGTATAAATATTCAAGAGATCTTTCAGGACCTATGATGATCATAGTTAGGATATATTGCATTCGAGATTGCATTTTAGCTATGTAGCGAATCTCTCCCAAGACTATTCTTTCATAGTAAATATGTAATTCAATCAATAACTCATCAATATCATATTTCAAAACAATTTTGTTTAAATAACCATGATTCTATCATTCCTTACAACAACTTGCTAGCACCTCACGATGATAAAAACATTGAAAAGCAAGTCTCTACACTACATTTAAATATCTAAGCTAGCAAGATCCCTTTTTAAAACTCACTAGTAACTTCTAATATCATCAATATTTCTCGTTATCTTGCAAAAAATTGGAAGGTGACCATATTTTTATATAATAATTGACAACTATGCAAACATTTATAGATGTGCCAAATACTAGATTGAAATGTGGCACATCTCCTGGTTGTTTATAGAATAGATAGGATAAACATTATACTCTACTATTTTAATAAGATCACATTTCATTTCACTTATCTTGTTAATTTGATTCATCCATATACCTAAGAAGGATAAGTGTAGAATTATTCTATGCCTAACAATTGTCTAAAATACTTACACACCAAATAACATGGGATAATTCTACTAAAAATCCTTACTCGGTATAGGGGTCTATCATAAACCTCAAGTTATGATATGATATTTAGAATAATTCATAACTTTCAAGACTTGACATATTTGATTCATATTTATTCATAATAAGGATGGATCGTAAAATCATTCAATGCCTAGCAAGTGCCTAATATACGTATGCACCCAACAACTTGGGATGATTCTATCAAATATCCTTAAGGGTCTATAAAAAAATCAACTTATGATTCCTCTACCCTAATCAAGGCCATATGATGAACATTATAAAATCCTCATGATTACTGATGGCCCTATCTCATCACCTCCTAGCAACTTGAATATTATCAAGTTTCACAAACATCAATAATATCACCATATTTACAAGCATTTGTAAGCACTAAATACCCTCTCTTCAAAAAAGAGTGGTTACTTGGTTAATTTACTTTATGAATCCATTATACTTTATAGGCATGTCAAGCAAGGAAGCCAAACATTTTTGCTCCTTTTGAAGATTAGGAAGATGCTTTGACAAACAATATTTCTCTTTTATCCTTGTAAAAGGAAGTCTTCTATCAAATATTGTTCATTGATTAAAAAACTCATGATAAAGGATCTCCTTTCCACAAATTTCTTAATAGGATATATCTATCACAATACATTATTTACACCAACATATTTCTCCTTTCATTTACATGACTTATTGCCTACATAATTGCATGATTGCACATGTATGTTTGGTTGCCTAATGTATATAGAATCAAGAAATTTTACAAGGATGTGACGATAACTAGTTAGGATAGCTTACACTTGTATTGCACTTGCACTAGGTATTTGATGCTAGAATATCCCCACCGCTAGGACATTAGTTTGGTTGATGCATTATAATACCCACTAGGATGCAACAATAGCCCACATTAGCATATGTTATTATGCTTAAGGATATCAGATGCTAGAAGACTTTATATTTATATTTGCATAAATTTATTTAATTGAAATCATGGGTTTACTTGCATCACATTTGCATCTCTCATATTCATTTTTCTTCATCTTCAATAACTCTTTGAAATCAACTCATCATTTTAAGCTACATCCCATTGATCTTATCCCTTCATTCAACTTAAAAAAAGTAATAAAACATTATCAATAAGCTTGAACTAAAGGGTAGTAAAAACCTTGGATCATCAGTAGAATCTGGTAGAATGTTGTTTCCTTCATTAGGTTATTTATGGGAGACTAGATTATGATCCAAATTATAAATTGAATGACCCCAAAGTTTAGGAGCATAAAATTCTAAATAAGCAAACAAAATAGAAAAAATAAACAAAACACGGATGCTTAAATCTCAATGATACAACCCTTACACCAATATAGTATAAGAATTAACTTGCTCTCTTTAAAGGAAAGTGGTTACCAAACCATGTTGCTTTACAAATACATAAAGCATTGTAAATGGCTAGGGATTTTTGCTTCCTTTAATAACTGAGAAAGTGCCTTAACAAATTTTTTTTATTAACCAATTATCAAAATCATTTGAGATATTACAAACAAATCACAAGATATATTTTCAAGTAGTGGGTATCTATCATAAAAGCCCTACCTAAGCCTAGGCACATCAAAAATGATAATGATTTTGAACCCTAGTAAGGCCTAGGCATCATACATTCAATTGTAAAGACCTTCAAACCCACAAGGTCCAAGCAGATTACATATCTAAGTCCTCTAGAAAACATTATCTAAGTCCAATGCTATCTAAGTCCTTCAAGAAACACTATTTAAGTCCTTTGGGAAATGATAACTAAGTCCTTCAAGCAATGATAAGTAAGTCCTATAAGCAACACTAAGTCCTTCAGGAAATGCTAATCAAGTCCTTTAGATAAAGCTAACTAAGTATTTTGAGAAAAGCTATCACAAAGTCCTCTAGGCAACAATATCATAAAAAATTCTTTAGACCATAAAAGCCTTATTTCAAGTAAAAATTATTGATGTCCTCCAAACAACTTATTTACAAAAATAATAAATATCTCATGTGTGTATAATAACAACTATCATAATAAAAAAAACTCATCATCATTATACATAAAGGTGCTATTCAATTAATTAATTTTTTCAAAATTACTATAACATATCATCACATCATTATATGGACAAAAGTAAATCATCAAAGAATAATAGCCTTATATATATCTATCAAATAGATCATATACATTTATCAAATGGTCTGGAATACCACAATGATAAAAATGGTATGCTCAACCATATACAAATCATGAGGATTAGTGCACTCAACCTTTAGAAATGGCCCAAAAGGGCCAAAAAAATCTCGTCAAAAGCTATGAAACTCAACTCTATGATCCTGTATCATGAGTTGATACATGCAATGATCATTTTTATGCTTGAGTAGTAGACCATGACCTATATGAGACTTGGAAGGATCATGAGGTAAGGACACCTATCTATGCTCTATACGAATGATCAAGTGTTATAATATCCTTTAGTGGACACTGAATCAATTCACCTTCAAATCATCTAATATAGCCAAATACTACAACTTACTCAACATATCTAGGCCTACAACCTTTTATCTAGCATCATCCCTCTCCTAAGTAGCCTATGCCACTCATGCTACTGCTATTATAGCCCAAGCCATTGTTGCATATCTTTGAGAAATCAATTGAACTATCCTATAATCTCTCTCTACCCTGGCAATGTCTCTCTCCAAATTCACATGATCCACCTTGGCTATGACTATGTCTCTCTTTAATGTAAAATAAGAAGCCTACAACACTGCTTAATCTTGCTTACCTGGTAATTGAGATATCTTTATTGCCATGACATCTATATTTTGTTGCATAAAAAATCTCTAACTCATCCATCTCCTAAATTATCCTATTGGGGCCTACTCTTATATCACCTCTATAAGGTGGGGGTAAAAATATTAGTGGAGAAACATAAAGGGCTCCCAAAGAACTCTCTTATTATTACCTCTTGGTCTCTTAGAAGTGACATATGCTAAATGACTATACCCCTTGTCTGGGTGGATTTGAAGTCAAGCTCTAAGGCTAAACCCTTTTGTACCATTACCTATATGTAATGGTAGTCCTTGCACCATACAAATCTATATCTACCACTGGAGGATCATCAACATTCTCCTCTATAAAAAAGGTAGCATTAGATATATTGCCCACATTACCCTCATCCCACTCAACTCATTAATATCAATACTCTCTCATCTATAGGAGATCTTGTTAAAGATCAAATTGTCTCAACACTTGGTTTGGTTTGTATAACTCTCTACTATCACTAGGACCAATGATCCATTTGACTTGCCTAACATGGGCCAACTCAAAACCATTCTTAAACCATCCTGGATGCTATCTCCATGGCCTCCACATGATCTAGTATAACTCCAAATCATCTATGACCCTCCTAGCCACCATAAGTACTCCCCTAAATGGTCGATAATAGATCTCAAAATAATAGGCCCACCTACAGGCTGTTGGAGTCCCTACATCTACAACATTTCTAGGTGAACCAAGTGGGAGTCAAATAACAATGTGCTCTTAAACCAAATCTTAAGTAGAGTATAACAAATGAGGCTCTTGGCCTTTCTATAAACAACCTGATGTAAGACTTTATAAAGGTGATATAAAATAAAATAACCCTAGGCATATCTAATATGATGATCCCTCATCTCGATAATCACTTTACAACAACCCTATGATAGTAAGCAAGCACTCATGTATTTAAGTAATAAGCTTGAGATGATGGTACTCAAAAAAGTAGTAAATTGGTCAATCTAGCTAACAATAAGAATCTTGTTAACATTATCATGTGTTGTGTCAATTGCTAATCAACATATCCACAATAGCTTTGAAGTGTTGGCCTCTAATATAAACTCATCCTAATAGAGATCCTTATAATGGGTATCCTTACGATCCTCTATACATCCTCTAGGGTGACTATCATCTCACCTGTCAATAGGAAAAAATATCATATATACTCAAAGTGCCATATATTAGCTAGTGTAGTGAGGAGGGCATGATCAAATTCATCCTTGGGTATTGATGGTAGATACCAAATCCAACTGTGTCTAAGATAAACCCATTAGTTAGGGTCATCCTATCTAATGTAGATGCAAGAGCATGAGATCATCACTCTCTATGCTCTAGAATACCTGCCCACATCTAGAAAATACTTAGCCTATCTTGCATTGATGGCATTAAAATTTGTGGGTTTTTGGTAAAATTTCCACCCACTAACAAATTTACCACTTGAAAAATTCACCCCCTCTAAAGGCGTTTACCACCTAGTGGAAATGTTTAAAATTTGATAAATTTATAGCCTATCTATAAATTCGTTGGCAACAAACTTACAACTTGAAAGCAAAACCATAGCCTAAAATTAAAAATCAAGTTTTAAGCAATAAAATGGAAGGAAAGGGTATATTTTTAACACATACCTATACATGTGTCCCTTGGTGACCTCCTAGCCCTCCAACCATCCCCATACAATGCATTGGCTGCTATTGTGAAGTCATAAAAAATTATCAAAAAATCAGTCCCAAAGCTTTAATTTTTGAATCTGTGTGGTAAAAATTAATTTCATTTTATCCCCTCACTACCTAATAAAGTCCCTTCAAACCCCCAAAATTATTTTTTCAAAAAATGCACAGCTTTCTCTATGTTGAAGAGAAGATACCTTAGAGTTGCTTCTTTCACAAAATTGGGGTTACCTATAGGTACCTTTGAAGCATTTATTGAGTAATAAATGACTCAAAAGGGGGAAAAATATAAATAACCAAAATTTCTCACCTATTACATTTTAGGGTTCTAAATGTTTTTGGCAACTTATCTAAGTCATCCTTTAGCCTTCATCATGAAAATTGAGTGCTCAAAACAAGTTTATCGCTCACAAAAAAGTTCATAGGTTGCAAATTTGTCTCATTGGATACAAATCTTATCTAGAGATAAAATTTAAAATATTTGCCCCTCTAATGATCTAATGAACAAATTCGCTACCTAGACAAGTATGTAGTCGTGAACTTGTCTCTACATCTTAGAAATGGAAAGTTTCCTAATCTCATGATCATGCCTATCCATGCTAATGGTTTGCCAATCTAAATTTATTTCCACATTGTAGAATATTTCCAATTTGTCTCGCTTTTTGCTTATGCCAACTTGATCAAAGCATTCCACATCTTCAACACAACTTTTTTGCTGAGTTGGACATAGCTTTTCCTCATTCAACTCTTTCATGCAAATTGCACAATCTCACCTTCCTTTCCTCTTCTCCAATCCCTCAAAATCTATAAATTGGGCATCTCATTCTAAAATTGTATGGAATTAAAGGCATACACAAGACAATAACATGATATAATATAAAAAACATGCACAAGGGAGTCACTCTAAGGAAATGGTAAATACCAGGTGAGTGCATACAGGGGGTATTTTTAATATCAAGTTGAACCATCGGTAAATTGGTAAGTATCTTATAGGGGAGGGGTATTTAAAATTCATGCATACCTACATATAGATTCTACCGTTAAAAAATAGGGATGAAGAAGAGGGGGTGGGGGTTATATTTGAGTTGCATGCCAAATATTTATAAAGATGTTAGGAAACTTCTTACAAGGACTAAAATAAAAATAATTACATGCATAATTAAAGTGAGTTTATAACCATAGATTAAAAAAAAAATTATAACCATAATTAAAGTATCTTTTTTTATTTTTGTACAAGCTATATAAATAAAAGATTAAAGTGATTTTCGGAAGGTTATTTTTATAAGTATAGATTTGTGGTATCAAATGGCGTTAGTTCAGTTGGTTAGATTTCTCATCTTTCAATAAAGAGACCAAGGTTCAAATCTTGCCAAATGATACATGCATAATTACCAGGCTATTGTAATACTACTATGCAGTCATGATGTAATATGGGTGGGGCCATTTCAATTCCATATAACCCATTAAAAAATAATAATAATAATTAAAAAAAGTATAGATTTGTGGTGGCATTGATAGGGGGTGAAGCCGTTTCAATTCCATATAACCCATTAAATAATAATAATTGAAAAAAATTATAGATTTGTGGTGGCATTAATAATTTTTTTTTTCTTATGAATACTATTATATAATTTTAAATAACTTTATAACTTTTATTAACCAATAAATAAAATAAAATTTATTTAAATAATAAAAGATCACATTTATGATCTAAAACCTATATAAAAGAAATATAGTAGTGTAAAATGAAATATTATAATAAATCTTATTAATAAAAGAACTTGCATTAAAAACATTACAAGTAAAACATCACAACAAACCAACTACCTTGACAATAAACCAAAAACAAATAACTATAAAAACATCACAATAAGACCTTCTCGACTATCATATCTTACACGTGTCACAACTATAAAAAACAAATACACCCTTGAAGATCTCCAGCATGGTACGGGTATGTCATCGTGCCATGGAGAGGTGCGTTTCCTATGGACATCCCCTAAGCAGACCAAAGAAGGAGAAACTTGACTCTAAATCCTATCGAGAAAATGACATAATAGGTACAGTGCAAAAGTTTGGATCACTTTGGAATTAAGTGAGTAAAAATGATGAAACTGTAAAAATAAATTAATGGAATAGGATTATATATTTTATTGGGAGTTGTAAGTACAAAAATATCAATGCTTCACCAAACCAAGCTATAGACATTTAAAAGCTTATAAATTGTGTCTCTTAAGCAAACTAGACGATAACAGACACATGCATTGAAGCCATGGTTTCTTGTTGCACATAAAACTAGACCATAATTATAAACTTTTTCTAGTGATTTGTCAACTTACAAAAATATTTGGCTTGATAAAATAATTATTCTTGAAGGTGGCTCTATGACTACCCACCTTGGTAGGACGTAGAAAACTCTGATGTTTTGGGGGTTCATGAAAATACAAGGAGGATATATTTAAAAAAAATCAAAAAGGGAGGATCACTTTTTGGAAGGGATTCTTAGGAGAGGGGCAGGCCAAGGAAGCACAACTGAAAAATAGGAGAATAAACTAGAAGCACAACCAGAAAGTGGAAGAATAAACCAGAAGCACAACCAGAAAGCATACAGGTATGACCCTCTCAAATTGATGGTAAAAAAATTGGACCATATTGATTTCTTGTTGCACATAAAACTGGACCATACTGATTTCTTGTTGCACATAAAACTGGACCATAATTATAAACTTTTTCTAGTGATTTTTCAACTTACAACATTATTTGGCTTGATAAAATATTATCTATTCTTGAAGGTGGCTTTGTGACTACCCGCCTTGGTTGGACCTAAAAAACCCTAATACTAACTATAACAGACAGGGACAATGTTATGGAACTTTTTATTATCCTATGGAAATATTATATAGTTGGGACCATCCCACTTTTGTGTACAATTTAGTCCACTATAAATATCTTTATGTAAGATGTTTGTGGGATTCAAATAGTTTTTTGGTCCCTATGGGCACTTATTCAATGTGAGCTAGTAATCCAACATGCAACGTGAAAAGAGCTAAAGTCAAAAATGCTTATATATAGATTGAACTATTGGAGGTCAGTTTTTGGTAGAAGAAAGTTCCTGTGCTCAGTTTGAAGATGTGTTCTAGCCAAGGTAGTGACCACATTGTTTTTGGGTTCGAGGTTGAGTTGATGCTCATATCCTTACACCAAAGTTTCTTTTAGCTACATTTGTATTTTTCAGTTATTTTTTATAATGGTAATGTCATGTTCTCTTTCCAGATTCTCTGAAAAACTTAAGTGTTTAGAATCCTCAAGGATATCATGTAAGCTCTTTTTGCATCTTTAATATTATGCTTCAGTACTTTCTAGGATTTTCTGATTTTGGCATTGGCTAAATGGCTAGATTTTTAGGGTTTTTAGTTTTTTAATAAAAAAGGGAGGAACATCTTAGATATTTTAGATTCTAGAATTGAAATTTACAATTCCAAATTCTAAAACAAAACTCGCCTAGTTTATGATTTGATATATATTTTAGATTATTCATAACTACCTAATTTAGCTTTTAAGTTTCCAAATCTAGAATGCAACAATGCTACCATAACCCATTATTTGGGAAAATTCTGCTAAGTTGTAGTTTCAGATTTCATGTTATATTTAGAACATAACATATAAGAGCACTTTAGGACCTTGAAGACCTCTTATTTCTATAATATGTTGAGCTTTATAAAGCAGATTAGAAGAAAAGTGGTTATTGGAACTTAAAAAAGTGATAAAGGATACAAATATTTTATTCCAAGAAGATGTGGGTGACTTTGCAAAGGGGTTTAAGCAAGCATACCAAAGAGATGCCAACATTGGACTTGCCATTGCTGTCTTGTAGGGTTTCCTTGGTTCTTAAATTCTACAATGGATTCATATGGAAGGAAACTCCTTATGAAGTTTAGATCTATGAAAGCCTTAAAAAGGGCATGTCCATTGGGTTTCCTCTTGTGTGTCTCTCAAAGAAGCTTTGAGTTATTGGTTAAGCAAGATAAACTAGTAATTTACTAATTTCTATAACCATTTTATGTGTTGCATTAGTCTTTAGCAAAAGGCCACTTTTGCATTATTATCTTATTGATGACTTGGATGGAAAATATTTTCTTAGTTTTGAAGGTTTTTTCACACCAACATATATCCCTAGAGATTAGAATTGAATTTATCACAAACGATGAGAATTTTTCATTACAATTTGTAGCCTGTGGGTCAATGGTTGGTTAGGTTCTTGGTATTGTAGTTGCTGATAGGACTGCATCTCAAATATTGTAGGTTGAGTATGAGAAATTTCTAGTAGACATTCTTCAAGTTGAGATTTCTCACACTAATACCCAAAAACTCCTTCAAAGGCACAATATTGATGATTTTGCTAGAAAAATATTGGGACATACCACATGGTCTAGCATATGATAGAGGCAAGAAGAAATCATGATTCAACACTGCAATTGCTTTAGAGAGAAAACAATTCAAGGAGGGAAAACTGTTATGAACCTTTTCTTATTATGTGCAAATATTAGATAGGTAGGTGGGACCAACCCACTTTCTCTATATTAAAGTTCATATGAATATTTTTCATCTAAGTGGTTTGTGCGGCCTAGTTAGTCCTTTGTCACTAATTTTCCATGTAACCTAATAATCCCATATGTACCCCACAAAAGTAGCAATCTTGTATGCTTTCCCCTACTTTTCTTGGGGGTGACAGGATTATCAATCATCATATGCTTCCTTCAAGAAATAAGATAAAATATTCAATGAAAATATTTGCATTTGTTCTTTTTTAGCTCAGTGTGTGTATCACACCTGCTAGTTTATGTTAATATTTGCAAACTTAATTAACATAAAGACACTTTTAAAAACTAATGATGGGTATAAAATTAAGACATGGAAAATGCAAAGAGCTCAAACTACATTAGTATTTTTCTTTAAGTTGTAGCAAATATCTAAGTCACTAAAGGCAAAGGCCATTTTAAAAGCTACAAACATGACAACATATCTCTTGGATGTATGAGACATCCCCTCTAACCAAGCCCATGATAAATCATAATTCTTGCCAATCCTTTTAAACTAGATTTATATCGTGGTTTATGAGTATGTAATAATGTATATGTTAAAATTCTGACCAGTGATATTGGTAACATAGTCATATAATACCATTAAAACTCTTTTATTAAGTGGAACTTAAGAGAACATGTTTAAGTGGCAATAAGACATCAACATGAGACATATCACCTATCCAGAAGAAACAATTATTAGAATATTAGATTGTTTATTTTTGGTAATGATTTTAGTTGAATTTACTCTTTTTATAGAATTCTTGCTGTTGATCGCCACTGCAGTGGCAGTCTCTTGCTTTTTGCGTGTTCCTAAAGTCATGTAGTTGTTTATGAAAATCATTAGATGATGACGGTTGATTGTTGAAAGGCCATAAAATATGTCAACATATTCGCATCTGATCTACTTAATGCAAAACATTCAAGGTTTGCTTTGTTGAAAAGTCTAGTATACATTCTTCAGACAATTATTTATATTTTAATTTTATTAGGAACAGAAACAGGCCTTACCATGTTCTTCCTTGTACATTTTACAAGGATATATTTTGCATATATTGATAAATTTTATTGAGAAATAAGTTTTATATATGTGATAGTAAACCAAGGCTTAGATTGGCCACAGTCTCAATGCAAAGCATAGAACATATCTTAAATAAACTCAAGTCTATTATAGGTAACAGTGGCCAATCTAAGCCTTGGTTTACTATCACATATATAAAACTTATTGACTAGAAAATATGCTATCCTGTAGAATTTAACCTCAAATGAACAGTGTAACAATATGAAAAAATTGAATGCTAAAGCTTGCTATATTCATGGGTTTTTTAGGGGCAATTATTATATTATTCAATTGTAATATCAATCCCTTTGAATATGTCTTTAATGCTCTCTAACAACTGCATGAAATCAATTTTTGTGTTTATTGATTACATTTTCTTTTTGCTTGTCCCATCAATCTTGTGGTTTTCTAACTTGACGATTAGGAACCAACTTGTTTGTTTTATTTAAGAAAAATGAGCCAGGTGCAAAATTTACAAGGCATATGTCAAATCAACTACGAAGCTAGTCAAATATAAGCAACCATAAGTCTGTCAATTTTGAACTAAAGTGTCACCTTATATCTTTAAAAATATTTTGGAACAACCTTTCCAATAGGGTGGGTTTCAAGTAGTTAAGTGCTTGTGGAAACAAATATGCCTCTTTTAATACAATTTACTATTTTTCTTTCAGGGTTTTCGGCCCAAAATCTATGGCTTAGCTCCACTTACTCATGAATTCTATGTTAATAAAAAATCCTTAAAGTGAATGTACTCAAAATATATGAATGGACATATTATTTATATCGTTCTTTTGTGTAAATATGTCAATTTGTTTAAAGTTATACCTGTTGGAAATAAAGTAGATATGGTTCATACCAAAAGGTAATTGCATCATTGTAAGACTCTTCCCATGTTAGCCAACTAAAAATCATATACCTTAACTGCAAATTGCATCATGCCATGATTTGGGGCCTAAGATATTATGACAAAAATTCTCTTGGAGTTAGGTTACTGAAGTTAGTAGTGCATTTACATTCTTAAATGATCGCCATTGTCTAAAGAAACCTTGCAAAGATTTGTTCTAAAGTTTGACTTGCATGTTGTCATTCTATGGTCAATTTACTTTTTAAACTTGAGCTTGAGCAAAAAATTGATGTGTTTAATTATATTCATGATATAGAAAATGTAAATAGCTGGTTGAGACTTCTGGCAATCTTGTTTATTTTCCCAAGGCTATCATATTAATGAAAATTTTTGTTTCAAAGTCAAAGTTAAAAATACTTAAAGGAGCATATATAAACTTTAAAAGGGCCAAGGCAAGTTTTTCTCTAACAAGTAAGCTTTTGAGAAAAGTAGAAATAAAGAGCAATGCTATAGGACCCTTATTGAGGAACCCTCACATCCCTAGGGTGAATTTTGGAGCGATGGTTTGGTCAAGTTGTTCCTAACCTGCACCCAATTGTGGGTTTTGAGGTGGATCCATTTTCCTTGATAGAAGATGCTTCTCATGCCCTTTGCCAGAATTAAGGCCTTTCCTAATCCAGGAAGTCTCTGTTCCTAGCAATAGGTGAGGAAGTTCTTTTATATTAGAGGAAGCATGGACACCTGTGATAAGTAAACATAATCGAGATCAAGAAGTTTTTGAAAATCTATGAATCATACCTATTCCTTAAATAGTTTGTGTCAATGAGTGAATGCTCGCTCATCTCCCTAAGATAGTTCATTTGTCAACCAAAAAACAAAATACATCCTTGAATTTTATTGGTTACTATACAGTTTATCGTTTGCTTACAATTTTCCAACAAAATATGTGCTTGGTAGAGAACTTTCACTTTGGTAATAAGCATCAAATAATAACCAACAATATCTATATTAAGTTGTTCAGTTTTTGGTTTGTCTAAGAATTACTATTTTAATAAGACTTTGAGAGAGTTAGTAGATAGTGGCTTCGATCATGTAATTTATACAAAATTTTTGTGATTTATGGAATCCATGGGGGAATCTTAATACAATTGTACAATGATGCAATCACAAACTAGTATACTCTTTCAAGTTTCAGGTGAGTTATGGTCTATTGCATTAAGGCATTTAGTGAGAAGATTAGTATTCAAGTTCAAATTTAGTAAGCTTAGAGTTGGAAAATTTTATTTAGTACATAAAAATGTTTTTTGAGTTTGACATCAAGTTTGAGATATTGTATACAAATATTGATATTTAATGTATATAAAGAAATTTCTATTTTTCTTATTTGCAACTATCTAAAAACATAGTTGAATGTCTCATTTCCAAATACAAGAAGCCTAGAGAGACCTAAAATTTCAAAGATACATAGAGGCATCCTTGGGTTTCAAGACAAATAAAGCATGGGGCCCTCTCAAAGACCAAAAAATTCCATCAGGAAAGGCTTTGCATCTCCAAATCCCAAGCCAAGCCATCTGAAAGCCAACCACCACCAAAGGCCACCATGGAAAGAATCTTTAGGTCAATCCAACCAAACCACCGCAGTCACATCAAAACGAGATGACACATCCTGATAAGCACAGGAGGATCCGTGGAGGTCTTGGAAATACAATAGAAAATCCTAGGAAGACCTACCCAGTAAGAGATCAACAAGACAAGAGTAGGGGGAATTAAGAAATTTGAAACGGGGTCCTCCCTCCTAGAGTGAGAGACCTATAATATAATCAAAACTTTATCTTGTATATTACTGGTTAAATGAAATGTGTGAAGACTAAGAATATACATATTTTTACTTCGAGTTAGAGCTCAACTCACTAATTTTTGTTATGCTCATAAAGACTTGATATTTTGATGGAATTAAACATGCTCAATGGATATACATTGATAAAATGGTAAACCTACCAAGGGATGTTAAAAATTGATTCAAATATTTTTGATAAAATGGTAAGTTTTGAAAAGAGGTTATTATTTATTAGATAGGGGTTTACCACTAGGGGTTTAATAAATTAGAAGGGGAGGTGGTAAATTTTAAAAATAGGGGATTTTTTAAGAAGCCACGAACGCACATGTTTTTAAGGCTTTCAACTAAATGCCCCCCCATGAAAACATGCAAGTTTGATAGCAAGTAACTTTCTGATAATCAAGCTCTCATATTTTTCTTTTATAGGTTTTGAAGCTTTTTGAGGCCTCCTTTGGAAGAACCTTTTCATATTCAAGCATCATAGGATGCTACATGCATAAGCTCATTTATCGTGGTAGAAATGGGATTTTCCTCTTGCTATACTTTTCTTTTAGGATCTTTTGATTATGGATTAAGCATTTTATTTGATCTATTGAATTGCATCTACATTCCTATTACCACTTTTATAAGGTCTTACTTTTTCTTCCTAACTCATTTAGCTTTTGTCTGTATTAGAATTATCAAAATTGCTTTAGTTGCCTAGTAGGATTTGTACGTATCATCCAAAATCTCTCCATCACCTCTTTGCAGGAGGATGCGACATATTCTGTCTTGACTTGGCCTTTGCAACAACATATTGCAAATTCAGAGCCAACAAGACGAGTAGACTACAAATTTGGCTAGATAGATTTCTTCCTAAATTTCCACCATTTCTAGATTCCTTGATATCCAATTAGTCAATATACCAAATTTACATTTTCTAACCCTTTGTTTTTTGCCTCTAAATAAAATTCATAGGTTACAGGCTCTATAGATGATGAACTCATTATAGGCTACAAATTTTTTCTATAAGCTATGAATTTGTTTTTAGTTCAATTAATTTTAGCATCCAAACTGTCATTAGTTGAGCATAGGAAAATCCTAACATCTTCTCCACTAGTTCAATCTAGTTTTGTAGTAGTTACATTTCTCTTTCATGCAATTTATCTTCTTCTAAAGGTTTGAAATCAATTTTGTGAAAATGAACATAGGCTTGAATGCAAACAAGGAATCTTAACACCTTACCAAGCATCAAGTAGGCCCCTTAAAAACTAACACCTCTATTATTTTTTCCTTTTTATCTTTTTTTGCAGATTCATAGGTTAGTAGGTGGCAAACTCATTTGCAGGTAGTGAATATGTCCAAGTAGCAAACCCAAGTTTAGATGACGAGCTTAGGATTCTGGGTAGTTCCAATTTAGTTTTCATTTCAACATTAATTTAAAGTTATTCTCTAGTTTCTGTTTATTTGTAGTTCTTTGTTTAGTTGTAATAATTCATTTAAAGCAACACAAAACAAAGGAATTAGTATTAGGACCTATTAATTAATTACATTTGCTTTCTCTTAAGCTTACTCATTAGGAATTGAATCAAATAACACATAGCTTGCATATAGAGTTGAACTTTGTTTGTGCATTCCCTCTTGTGCCCTTGCTTTAAAAAAAATATTTTCCATTTTAAGTCTTATAGTTCTTACAAGGAATTGAGAAAAGCATATAGGATTAGTTCTTGTTTGTTGCATTAGTTTCTTTTCTAAGTTGTATTATATTTGCATCTTGTTACATTTAGAAGTATTTTCTTATTCTAGATTACAAAACTTAGGTGTTTTCATAATATACCCATCAAAACATAGTATTTAGATTGAATCCATAAAACACTCTTGGTGAATCCTTGATCCCCGCAAAAGGACTCAAATAGCAATGATATTCAAGCAAAAATATTTTTCTGAGTGTGGAACCTCGGGTTTGGAGATCAATGTCCTTGAATTAGGTCTACATAAATTAAACCTCCAACATTAGTCAAACAATCAACCAAGGTGTTGTACTCCTAATATATATTAAAGTATATCTAATGTTAGAGACTATAACTCTAATTAATAACATGTTTGACAACTAGATTTAATTGTTAACCTAAATTAAATCATCTACTTAAAGACCTTAAATATCTAAGAAATACCCTTTCATATATACAAGACATATATATTTTTTTTCTATTATCAACCTTATCTTGGATAAAATTGCCACTATTTTCAAAAATTTTATCATATTTTTTGCACATGTTGGATATCATTTTTTAAACCTTATCATTTTTTTTTTTTATCTAATTTCCCTTAGAACCTTTTCATTTTATTTTTTCTTAATAAATGCATTGGTCTAAGCCTATTATTAGGGGTATTAAGCTTGAGATATTTTTTTTATATTTTTCAATAAATTTTAATAATAATTTTATAAAAAATTATTATTTAATAAATACTCATGTTGTAGTTTTATAGTTATTCCATGAAAAATTCTTAATAATTATTTTAAATAGTAAAATTGTATACATAATATACTATTAAGAAGTTTTATTGCTTTCTAAAATGCTTGCGAATGCTTCTAAATTTATATGCTGCCTAGTCTATATCATAGATAATGAAAGTACAACTCATTTTCAATCATAAACATAATTTATTAATTTATTAACAATGTTCAAGATTTGTACAAGCTAAACAAATACATAAACCTATTAAAAATGCATTCTAGAAAAATTTCCATTGTTGTATAATCATATAAATTACTCAAGATATAACTTATTTAAAAAAACTACTCAAGATATAATCATAAATTATACAACATTATATGTGCCTTCATGACATATAAATACACTAATTATGCAATAAAATAGTGTTAAATACATAATACATTGGTCAAATGTAATTATATCATTAATATGCTACTTTCGCGAAGTATATATACAAGAACATATATAGAGAACACAACAACTCCATCACAAGTACTTAATAGTAGTTTCCATTTTACAAATTCAACTTAATGTAGATATCACAAGTCTACCAGTAGATCATAAGCATAGCTATTATTGTGATTCAAATTTTGCAACATCTAGGTTCTCACTATATAGGTTTTCACTATAAAAAAAACACAACAAAAGAAATCCCATAATGTAGGTTAACTATTTGGCCCTAACATGGTTAAACCTTTTTCACTCTTGATGTACATCTATTCCATTAGGGCTTGTATACATCTCCTAAATTGCTAAGGGTTTAGATTTAACTTATAATTCCTATATTAAATAATTTTCTTTTACTTCTATGTTTTATAATGATATCTTGCAAACCTTAATCACATTAACAATGTAACATCATTAATCTATCTCTAAACAAGTGGTAATACCATAAAATCATTCACATATTAACATATTCTACATAGCACATTATCATGGTTATAATGGAGCAACCACAAGCCTATTAAAAAGGTCAAAAAGAAAAAGAGATAGGTGATAAGCATCTTGAAGCGAAGCAACAAAAGAGTATATCATTCCAATAGGTCAAGTTAAGACCCACACCTACGGTCATTATAATTCTTTTTATATGGAATAAACATACTTAGCATTTTAAAGCAAATAACACATAATTATTTATGTTAAATGCATACATAATTCATGAAAAAATAATATTATTTAAGACATCATTCTAGATTTACCTCGAATAAACCATGACTTATTTGAAGGACATAAAATCAACAATAAATAAGTAATATAAATTTTATTATGAGTATTGATGATAGATTCTACATAGATATATATAACTAAGAAGTGATGATGAATTATTTATCATCAAACAATAAGGTACATTCAAAACCCCACATCCATACTCAAGCAATCAAAATGACTACTAATACAAGATTACACAAGTGCAATATATCAATGCAATAAATCAAAGTTCTCATTCGAAAATTTTATTAGGAAGGTTAAATTATACATTCTTGTATCTTATTAATCCTATATATAGTATATAAGTTATACAAAACTCAATTTATGCAATCAAACTGTTCTTTGAAGTGACTATGTAAACAAGAAAAGTTTTAACTTTATGGATGGAAATAAGGGTAGTAAATAATACTCATAACAAGAGAAATGAATAAATAGTTCTCAATGTTCTTGTGCTACATAGTGTCTTACCATATAACTCTCATATCTTATGCTTCTCATGAAATTTTGATGTTAAGGGTTTAACATTTGTGAAAGCAAGACAACAAAATATTCATTTGATATATTTTGAAATATATAGAATATGCACAATGATAAGTTTCCCTTCTTATTGGTAGATTGTAAAATTCTTGTTGTTGACCTCCTATTTCATGTTAAAATATTTGTAATGTGATCTTATTAGGCCAAGACTGACAGTGGTGAAGTACCTATAGGTGCTCTTGATGTAAGCATATGAGCAAGTGCTATGTAAGCCTTTAGGAATCTTGATGTAAGCCTACGAGTATCTTCATATAAGACTATGGGCAAGTGTTATGTAGTCCTTTATGCATCTTGATGTAATCTTGAAGGCATCTTGATGTAAGTCTACACACATATTTCTATGTAAGCCTATGGTCATTCTTGTATGTAAGCCTATAAGCATCTATGTATAAGCCTATGGCCATATTCATGTAAGCCTAAGGTATTATTATATATTCACCCTTAGTGCTATTGGTTAATCCACCTTTATTGATAATATTAGTTAAAGGAAAATTTATTATTATTTAATTGTAAGGTTAACATTAAGGTTAATTCAATGTAGGCACAAGGTTAATCTCTCATTGGGGGTTTTCAATCATTGTAAATACTCCTCAATGAGCAATCATTTGTAACATATTGTGATATATTGAAAATTATGAGGGTGCCAATGGGCACCCACCCTTTGTTACTTCTATCATTTATCTCTTTCTCTCTCCTTTTCATCTATATGCTCTTTTTGTTTTGCATATGATTGTGGTGAATGTATGTTTCAAGATGTTTCTAGAAAATATTATAAATTCCAACATGGTGTAAGAGCCAAAATAAAACAACCTCAATCAATCACTTAAAAAGGTTATACAGGGTAAACCATGGTAGATATGGATAAACCATTAGTTTTATTGGATTCCTTAGAAAATTTTAGGGAGCTCTAGTTTATTAATTTTGGAGATTTTGCCATTTTTATGCCTATTTTTGTATTTTAAAATATGTTTTTTATAAAAAAATTCAAAATTTGATTTTCCAAAAAGGAATATTCCATCCATGGAATATTTTGTTGTGTGGCAATAAGAGGTAGAGAGGTGCATGCGATCGTTTCGATAGAAAATTTTAGTCATCATCAAATTCTGGATATTCCAACTATTTTTGGGGTACATACCATTATTTTGACTATTATGGGGGTGTAGATATGGATAAACCATTAGTTTTATTGGATTCCTTAGAAAATTTTAGGGAGCCCCAGTTTATTAATTTTGGAGATTTTGCCATTTTTATGCCTATTTTTGTATTTTAAAATATGTTTTTTTATAAAAAAATTCAAAATTTGATTTTCCAAAAAGGAATATTCCATGGAATATTTTGTTGTGTGGCAATAAGAGGTAGAGAGGTGCATGCGATCGTTTCGATAGAAAATTTTAGTCATCATCAAATTCTGGATATTCCAACTATTTTTGGGGTACATACCATTATTTTGACTATTATGGGGGTATGTGTAGCTATTTTTGGTGTGCATGAAACTATTCACTAGGTGCATGTGGTTGTTTGCACATTTGTGTGTGCAACATGTATTTGCAACACGCATGGTACACATAGTGTGTAGGGGGTACTTAGAAAAGGTGGGTGTAAGTGGGATGCATGCATGATACCCATGTAGGCTATAGAAGACCTCATACTACATGTTGTCCATGCACAATGTAGAATTTAAGACAAAAATATTTAAAGAAAAAATACTTGAAGAGGAAACTTCCTTTTCTTAATGTGCAAGTGTATGCATGTGGTGCTTTGGTTAGTGATCCTGTTTTTTCATAGGAGGTCATGGTTTCGAGTCCTATTGACTCCAAACCCACTAAATCAATTATTTGTGTGTGTGTGAAGAGAAATACAACCAATTAAATGAAGCAAATTGTCAAATTATTGATGTGTTAATGAAGGCTATAGGTGGCAGAGTGAATGGCAACTATCAACAAATGAATGGTTAACACACGATGAGGAGTGATTGGATGCCATTTTTTCTAAGGTTTGGCAAATTATTTTTTAATTTTTTCTCTCATTTCATCATTATTATGTCCAAAATCCCAAAGGCCATAACATTTTCCTACAAAAGCATTTTGGGTCCATTTTCTTTTCAAATCACATAGTTTTTTTGTCTCTATGGGTTGGTAACATTAGTTCAAGTTCTATTATTATTTTCTATGGGATTTTTACTTTACAAGTTCTTCATATCAAGATCATGTATAATCCTTCTCTTTTCTCATAATGAATGCTTGCACATGGTTTGCACTAACTCCAACAACCCTTTAGTGCAATTGTAGGTAATATTTTAGGCTACAAGAGGAGTGGATTTTGGATGATTAGCAAAAGGTATACCTTGTGTCTATGGTACCTTTCTAGCCATTAGGATTTATTATTTAGAGACTTGCCTATTGATTCATGATTTAATTTCCTTCTTTCAAAATTGAGGAACATATTATGGTCACCATAATACATGTTGAATATTTTCTCACATGAAGCTCAACATCTTGATCCAGGAGATGGAGTCATGGTTTCATGTATAGAAGAGGTTGATCCAATTTATGTACCTTTAGAAAATAGAAGATAATAGGATGTAGTGGCCCATATAAGAATTCATTATGGGGGATGTGTATCATATCTAATGTCTTCTCTTCTTGGCTCCTCAAATTGGATTATGGGGGTGGTTTAAATTTGTGTAATCTAACCTTATCATACCAAGTCAAATAGTGGTGACATACCTATAGGTGATCTTGATGTAATCCTATGGTCAAGTGCTATGTAATACTATGGCCATATTTATATGTAAGCCTATAGGTATATATTTATTAGCCTAAGAACGTATATGTATAAGCCTACAAGCATCTTCATGTAAGCCTAAAGGTACTCTTATGTATTCACCTTTAGTGGTATTGATTAATTCACCTTTATGGATAACCTTGCTTAAAGGGTAATTTATTATTATTTTATTGTAAGATTAACCTCAAGGTTAAGTTAATTTCAACTTGAGGTTAACTTTTCATTGGGGTTTTGGTATTACTATAAATACCCCTCAATAAACAATCATTTATAAGTAGGTCTTAGGGTTTGATCGGTTGGTAAAGCACCACATTTGGCATATGTAACCTTAGTTTAAATACCTGAGCCTCATAGTACCGAAGGGCATGTCGTGCCAATGTCTTCGACTACGCTAAAAATTTTACTTGGTGCAACTAGAGGTTATAGTAGTAGTAAGGAGTAGAATTCAAACCCACAAAGAGACAATAAAAATGTAACGAGTTACCTATTCCTCTAGTATAAACAAAAAATAATCATTTATAACATATTATAATATATAAAAATTGTGGGGGTACCCATGAGAATTCACCCTTTATTCCTTCTCTCATTTCGTTTATCTCTTTCTCTCTTATTTCATCTATACACTCTTCTTCCTTTTTCTACACATGATTGTGGTAAATGGATATTTCAGGATCTTTCAAAAAATATTACAAATTCATATTTCAATGGTTGAATATTTTCAAAATATATTAATTAATTTACTACCTCTCTTAGATAAGTCAATATCACAACACCATCTCATAGTACATCAAGCAATAGTCATCACCTAGTCCTTTATTAATACTATAGAAGCATTTATCAATAAATCCTATATCATAGCAACCATCATTTTGTCCTTATATATGTGCAATAATTTATAATTAATAGTTATATGATGGATCAAGCAAATTAGGCTGAAGAAAATTAGGTAAAAAAAGGCTTACCTTTGGCCCTTCAGACACTTTGCCATCCCCTTGCTATCACTCGACAAGGAACAACATACCTAGGAGTAAGCTCAAGAGTGTAATTACAATTGACCTGGACAAAGAGTATCCCAATGCATCTCCTTAAAATTGTAAGAAGCAAAAAATTGGAGCAGCTTCTAGCCACACCCTTCTCATTAAAGATGACCTCTCTCATAGTGGGACTTTTTTCCACATGGAGGATGACATGGATTCGTTGTCATACCTAGATGATCTCGTATCATTGGCCTCAAAAATCCTTCTTCAAGCCATCAAGGTGATCAATAGGTTGAATAATTAGAAGGTGGCCAACCAAGTAGTAGAGAACATCCAAAATTTTGATGGAGGGGACCAAGACCAGCCTGGCGCTTCCAAGTAGTTGGGATGATCCCGTCTGTCCCTTTTGAAATTTGGTATCTATTTTTTATTCACATTAGGTTTATGATTCTCCATACCATTATTCTTGCTTTTGATCTTTTATTAGTTTTGGTTAGTTGAGGTCTTCCCATTGTTGGAAACCTCCCTCTCGTTTGGCTTGTAAAAGGTTTGGGGATCCTTTCAAAACCCCCTTTTATCAATAAAAAAAAGTTATACGATGGATAAATCAAACATACTCCAACTAGAATAGAAGCATAATTATGCCCTTTCAAAATATCTCTAACCTTTCTAAGGAAATTTTGGTTTCTTAGGGAGGAAAAATCTTTAAAAACAATGTGCCTCCTGGCGCTGTTATGAGAGGAAAAGCTAGTCGGTGGAAAGCTCCTCTCATCAAGACCATATATGATACTAAAAAGAAGAATATTCAACCATCTCCTATAAATATTTATAACTAGAATACTGGGGGAGGTAGACATCGAAGAATCCTTTAAGGTGACTCTATGTTCTACGCCCTGATCGGTGGAAGTTTGGGTAGGCATTTTCAGTTTCAAATTCAAATTTAAAACACATTGGCTTGGTGTTTTTGATTTGAAAGCTAGTACCTTTAATGGTGCCTTTATTTTTCCAACCTCCTCATTTTGGGTTCCCTTTTTCATTTTGTCTAATCTCCTTTAAGCTCCCTATGTTTGTTGTTTTCTCGATGGGGATCATTTTCTTTGTTTCCTTTGGTCAGGTTCTTTTCAGCTCCTTCTTGTAAAAGGTTTGGGATTCCTTTCAAAATCCCTTTTCTATCAAATAAAAAAATAAGCCCTTTCAAAAATATTAGCCTCCTAAGGAATTTTTAATAATAGTATATAGAATATTTGATGTTTACCAACACTCAAAAACTTGGATAATTTATCTAACTTTCCAAGCAATTAAAATTTACGTATACATCTATTTGCTGCTTTATTAAACTTCAAATAAGAGGCTCAAGATTTGAATTTGACAAGGGTAGGGTTGTATACCATGCTTTAGTAACCATAGTTTGTTTGGATAAACATAAAATCCATAAAACACATTATCCCATATGGCCTATATTCTCATGAATGCTAATTTTTTTTTTACTTTACTTTACTACCCACACTCTTACAAAATAATTCAAAACATTAGAGTGAAACACATATTAATCTACAACTAATAGTTTTAAAGTATAATAAGACTTATAATAAAATTATCCTATAATTTAAATTATGAATTCAACCTTTGAGGATATAGGAAAGGGTTTAAAATTCATTCAAATTAATGCTAATCCAAGTGTAAAAATAAAAACATAATCATTTATGGTGGTATTTCCTATTAAGGTATTTTATCAAAAAAATTATAATTATCCTATGTAAAATTTTCCCTCTTTATTTTTTTTAAAACACTTCGTTAAACGGTTCAAATGCATTTTATTAATTCATCCTTATTAATTATTTTCTACACAACATATCATTACATCAATATAAATAAGGAGTGACCATATATCTATATAATAATATTACTATTTTACTGCTATCTCATTGAAGCATTTTGACAAACATTTTCATGTGTTCTTCCACTTGTAATTCCTTTTAGAATAGATATTACAAATATATCCTCCTTCCAATTAGAAATTTAAGTTTCCTTATGGATAATAATGAGCTCATTATTATAAGATAGATCCATACACGTATTTAGAAGGAATGAAATTAGAATAGTCAATTAATTTGACTTGAGATATATCTACAAGCATGGTAAAAAGGGTCTAAAGATGGGTGTGTAGGATGGTCTTGGGAGTGAAGCTTGAGGAGAACCAAAATTTCAATTTTTACAAAGGTAGAAAACCTTCAAGTGATCATAGGGGCTCCACGGTTCTCAAAAGCAGTCTAGATGGTGCTTGGTTGGGTAATCTAGAGGTCACGAGCATTAGTGTCGATACTAATGGATCTTTGGTAAGCATTCTAGATGCCATGAAAATCGAGGTGGGTTATTTCCTTGATCCCCTATCCTCCTCATCCTTCCTCTCTTTCCTTTGTGAAAACAGTCTGGAAATACTCTCTTCCATCCTTCTCTAGTAGCACATTTGATATCCATCCAAACCAGGAAAAACTGAGGATATCCTTGGAGCTCATGAACATGAATATTTATTTGGATACCATATCCATTTTTAGGACATTTTTTGGATCCAAACATGATATCGAGTCCATTAAGAAATGGAAATTTTCCAAATGGAAACCTCAGGGACACATGGAATTAGTGGCAATTCCCAAATATTTTTTTCTAATCAAACTCAACTCTAATGATTCAAGCCTAATTCTTAATGGAGGATCATGGTTATTTATCTAACGCACTATTTTTCTTAGGATATGGGATCCAAATTTTGATCCAAACTCCAAAGCATCAATAAATCCCCAATTTGGGTTATACTTCCCAAATTACTGATCCAATTTTGGCATGAAGCCATTCTTAGAGGAATAACAAGATCTATTGGAGAACTTGTTGCTTTTGATCTAGCCACCAAAGCTAAATCTTGAATGGTATATGCTAGAATGTGCATTATTTCCAATCTTGAATTAAAGCTACTAGAATCCATAGAACTTTATTAGATATCGCCAACAAGATTCAAACCATCAAGTATGAAAATAAGCCAACCTTCTACACCATCTACAAGAATTAGGGGTACCTTTCTTTCCAATGTCTATATTTGAAACCCCTATGACTCCTAAGAAATATTGGCTCTATAAATAAGCTAAGACTCCTAGTACTTCTTCCTCTTCCTCTGTAGATAGATCGACTCTAGAGGCCCTTGAGTTTGCTTC
Organism: Wollemia nobilis; assembly: GCA_028583015.1. Classification (NCBI taxonomy): domain Eukaryota; kingdom Viridiplantae; phylum Streptophyta; class Pinopsida; order Araucariales; family Araucariaceae; genus Wollemia; species Wollemia nobilis. Next base: position 2,814,878 of record JAQPPZ010000232.1, read on the forward strand.
ACATCCTAGCAAGATTATTGATCTCAAGGCTAAAGAAAAGTGCTCTGCTCACTCCAAAAACATCGACCCTTCCTCCCAGGTCTGTCTTACTTCCTCTTCTTTGACCAATACTTTTTATTTCTTAGATTTTAAGGAGACTTTCCCTAATAATTTTCTTGTTCCTCCTTTTGGCCATCCCTTAGTTCCTTCTAAAGTTGGAATTTTTACCAATTATCAGCTCCTTTTGGAGTCCTTTGTCCAACTTCTAAATTCTATTTCCTCTCCCCAAGAGGAAACCCCTACACCCACCCTAACCTCCTCTATTTAGGCTTCTTCTATCTCTAAGGTTGACCTATCCTTGCCTTCAACACCTTTTAATTGAGTTGCCAATCTGATTTAGTCCCCACTAGCCTACCATACAAATCATAAAAAAGGCCATTCTGATGTTGGTAGTGAGAAGAAGAAAGGTGGGGCCTCTAGTCAAGACCTTATAAAGAGAGAATTTGAAATGGATATTGCTAATGATACCCAAACCACATTATACATCTCTGAAAATAATAATCCTATCATAGAATTCGAGCTCAAAGTGGGATCAAGAAACAATTCCTTCTCTAGCCATGATAGAGGTAAAAAACACCCTTCAAAATATTCTAAATGAATATACTCTCCTTGAATGTGAGAGGTCTCAATGATCGTGCCAAGAAAACACTATTGGCATCCATGAGGAAAGATCTGAATCTTGACATAATCATCCTCCAAGAAACCAAAATTGAAACTTGCAATATGGAAAAAGTTTCCAAAGTAATCTAGAGAACTGGTATATTTCTTGCCAGCCTAGTCTAGGGAGCTTTTGGAGGTGTTTTATGTCTATGGTACCCATCTAAAATTGAAGGAAGGCTCCTCTTAACCTCCAAAAGAATTGCCAATATATTGTTCTTCTACAAAACCATGAATATCAGGTGGGTTCTATTGAACATTTATGCTCCAAAAACCTCTTTGGATCATGTCTCCCTATGGAACACTCTAACCCAAATGAGAAACATTTTTAATAATGAAATATGGATGTTGGCTGAAGACTTCAACTCTTCGCTCTTCCCATATGATAAAATTGGTGGCTTCCTAGTCACTCCCAAATGCTATGAAGAGTTTTCTAATTTTTTGAAGAATAATGAGTCGATGGAAATTCAGTTAAGAGGTACAAAATTCACATGGAGCAACTGAGGGTTTGACAACCAAATCATCTAGCTAAAACCTGACAAAATTCTTCTAAGGTATCTCTCCCTTTGGGGATGCCACTCTCCTAAAATAGGCTCTGACCATAACCCCCTCCTTCTAGAGACCCTCCAAATTGCCTCATCTTTCAAAACCCTCTTCAAGTTTGAATCCATATGGTTCCAACATCAAAGTCTTGGTTTGTTGGTGTTTGAGTGGTGGGCTAAAGAGTTCTCAGGACCACTAATTTATCAGATTGCTTAAAATATCTAGTTCATTAAAAATAATCTAAAGCATTGGAACAAAGAACTCTTCAACCACCTCTTTACTTAAAAGTAAAACATACAAAGTCAATTAAGAAATATTGATTTTGCCATTCAAGGTGGGGATTCTTTGCTGAGCCTAAGGAATAATGAGAAATAGCTCTTAATAGAATTTCATAATATCCTAGCCTATGAAGAAATATTTTGGAGATAAAAATCTAAAGTAATCTGGTTGAAGGAAGGATACTCCAACACCAATGTTTCCATGCAACCACTCTTAGACATAAAATTTTTAATAATATTAAGGAGGTAACTAAGGAAGATGACTCCTTGACTAATAACTTGTTGGAGATTCGAGCTAAAGTGATTACTTACTTTGAAATTTTACTTGGTCTAGGTCCCCTTTGTGCCCCTCTCACCTCCAATAGTCTCCTCACAAACATCCCCTTTTTTATTCCTCATAACCTAAACTCCCACATTTCAAGCCTCTTCTCCATTGATGAAATCAAACTCATTGCCTTCTCTATGATAGGGGATAAGGCTCCTAGACCATATGTCTTCCCCACCATTTTCTTCCACATGTTATGGAATATTGTTGATCTTGAGATAATTGTTGTCATTCAAGATCTAAATAACCAAGCACATTCCCAAATATGTTAATTCAACCTTTCTTGCCCTCATTCCCAAATACCTAGAGGTAAATTATCTATCTAATTTTATACTCATCAACCTATGCAATATGATTTACAAAATCCTTACCATGGTCATGGCCAGTAGAATGAAAGAAATTATCCCCCTCATTATCGACTCCTAGCAAGGAATCTCAATTCAAGGAAGAATTATCACTGATGGAATCATATCCATTCATGAGATCATTAACTTTGTTGATAAAAGTGGGAAAGTAGGGTTGTTTCTAAAACTTGATATGAACAAAGCTTTCGATAGAGTTTCTTGGGAGTTTCTCTTCTTTGTTTTGTCTAGGTTTGATTTTCAATTAGACTAAATAGAACTAATTAAGGAATGTATCACCTTAGCTAGCTTCTTAGTTATTATCAATAGTTTAGCTACCAAATACTTCAAAATTTTTATAGGATTAAGACAAGGAGACTCCCTCTCACCTTTCCTCTTCATCATCCTTGTAGAGGCTCTTGGGAGATCCTTAAAAGTTACTTGTGTCCAAGGAACCACTTTTGGAATTAAACTAGCCTCCTCTTTAAACCCCATTACCCACCAAAAATTCATTGATGACATAATTCTTGCCACTTTATCCTCTGTTCCCCAAGCCAAGGCCATAAAGACTATCCTCAATATTTATGAGGAAGCTACAAGACAAAAAGTTAATTACCTCAAGAGTAAATTCTTCTTCATAAATACCCCTCTTGAAAGGCAATTAAAAATAGCTGAAATCCTTGGTTGCACCATTTCAAAGATCCCATCCACCTACCTTGGTTTACCCCTATTCTCTGATAAAGCCCAGGAAGGTTTATGGGCCACTGTTATTGAAAGGATGCAAAAATAACTTGCAGGTTGGAAAGGAGCCCTCCTCAACCAAGTTGGAAAATCCCTTCTAGTTCAAACCTCCTTGCAAAGCATTCCCATATTCTTTATTTTTCTCTTCAAATCCCCTACTTCTATTTGTCACAAAATTGAGCAAATTCAAAAAGAGTTTCTTTGGTCCAAATTTAAAACTCACAAAAAATTATGTTGATTGCTTGGGATCAGATTTGCTCCAAGAAATATTAGGGAGGGCTAGGGTTCAAGAAAGTAAAGCAAATGAATATGATCCTCATAGCTAAAAAAGGTTGGAGGCTAATCAACAAGTACAAAGCAAGCTGTATCAACATCATCAATGCTAAATACCTATGATAAGGTAACAATTTTTTGGAATAACGATCCCCCCAAAGAATATACTTTCTAGAACTCCTTAAGACCAGATAACTTATCCATAAAAGGATACAATGGAAACTGGGTATAGGTAATCTCATCAACTTTTGGAAGGATCCTTGGATTATAGGCACTCCTCTTATGGAGCATCCCAACATGTCTATTATAAAACCGTAATAAATTGCCTCTTTAGAAGTAGGGTTTGTGACTTCATAGAATCAAACCATAAAAGGAAAGTTTGGAAAGCTCTACCAAGGGACAACATTTGTGAAAGGGAAATCAAAGTAGGAAAAGACATTTCCAATTTACTAAGAACTTGCTTTATTTCCAGTACATATACTAAAGATTCTCTTATGTGGAATGCTAGTGAAGGTGGTCAATATTCAGTTAAAATTACCTATTATCTATATCAAGGAGGCAATAATTGATTCTCGATCAAGCATGTTTGTATCAAACACCTCATCCCAAAGGTGGATTTTTTCTATTGGCTAGTTTTCCAAAATAAAATTCTCACCATCGACAACTTACATTCAAGAGGAATGGTAATTTCCAATAGATGCTATCTCTACAAAGCAAGTGTTGAATCCACTCATCATTTATTCCTCGAATTATCCTTTTCCTAGGATGTCCTTCATTTCATCCTCAATACCTACTCAAATTCTATCAAAGACATTTTTCTTCAATGGTCCTCTTCCTTCTATGACCATAGATTAAAATCCCTATGGAGCTTCAACCTTCCTCACTATATTTGGGAAATTTGGATGGAGAGAAACAACAAAGTTTTTCATGAAGTGGCCAAAGATACCCTATCCATGGGAATCATAATTCTTACTGTCACTAAAGAAAACTCTCATCTAATACCTCCTAATGATGTCAAAGAAACTTCTATAGAGACCAGGTTGGTCAATTCTCTTAGCCTCCCCTTTTCTCCATCTATCCTCCCAATCCTCTCAAAGTTGACAGGTCTAATATCAAATGGACTTCTCCTACGGGATGGATCAAATTAAACTTCGATGATGCTACCAAAGGTAATCCTAGTCGTGCTAGTGCTAGTGAAGTTTTTGAAAATGATAAAGGCCAAATCCTGCTTGCTTATGCTGAGAATATTGGAATTTAAACAAACCATTTTGTTGAGGCCAGAGCCCTCTTCCAAGGCTTAACTATCCTTGATAACCTCTCTTCCAGTAAGCTTATAATAGAAGGAGATTCAATGAATATAATTAAAAATTTAAAATGATACCAATCCCCATCCTAGAGTATAGATAACCTCATTGAGGAATCTAAAAGAGCCCTTCAAAATCTTGACAACTATGTCATCCAACATGTTTACCGTGAAGGCAATCAAGCTACAAATACTATGGCTAATTTGGACCTTTCTCAATAAGATCTCTCTATTTGGAACATCAACTTCCCCCAAACTCTTGTGTTGTTGTTCGACTAATTCCTTCAGTCCATGTGATCCCTTGGTTTTCCTTATGTTTATCACAAAGACGATCAAGTTGTGGATTCTTTGGCTTTTATAGGTCTTTCTCAAGAAGCTCCCTTCCTATGGTCTTGTGACCCTCTTGAAATTCTTGTGGCTTCCTATCCTACTGATGGCCTTCTGCCCATGTGACCCCTCACTTTTTGTATGCTCCACCTTCATTGCCACGTGGATCAATATTTTTCAAAAAGAAGAAACCCAAACCATTGGTCGTTGTCCCCTCCTAGAAGCATTTGCCTTGCCTTGAGTGTCTCCCCTTCTTGCACCTTCCCACTAGATGTGTTCTTTGGTCTGAGAATTTTATCATCCACATCTTCTCCTTAAACACATCATCATGCCTTCCTTAGATTGTCAACCCTTAATTTTCCAAAATACATAGGTAGCTGGTCAAGATGGTCTTTGGAGCAAAGCTAGAGGAGAACTAAAATTTTGAATTTTGTGAAGACGAGAACCTAGCTGGCTCCCTTGGTCCTAGCGATGCTGAGTAATGTGGCCATCCGTGCTCCCTCCTCTCAGTTCATTTTTGGTGTTCTTAATGTCTAAGATTTCCTTGTTATTTGGAATCTCTTTCGATTCTATGTGTGGATTTTATTCACTGCCCCTCATTCTTGGAGAGATAGTCTCTTATAACCTCCTCTAGAGACCTTCTCTTTTTGTAAGTTTTTGTTTTGTCTCTCGGTTGTCTTAGGAATATTGTCTCTAATGATCACTGTTGGTGGTCCTCTCCATATGTAATGTATTTTTTGTAAAAGGTTCGAAGATCCTTTCAAAACCCCTTCCTTCAATCTAAAAAAAATCTACAAACATGATAAAAAACACATTCCCACTAATTTCTTAAATAAAAACCATAATTATTCTAAAATAATAACCTCTAAAAATTTCTAAGAACTTAAAAAACAAAAAAATATCAAATGTTATGATAGTTCAAGGATTTATGTTGACAAGACAACCCTCGAAAATTATATCACCTTAACAAATACCCCATATCAATTTTTTCTACATTATAATTTATGACAAAACAAGGGTTATCCTTTATTTTCTATTATCATCGATGAGAACATGAAACAAATATTTCAAACAAAAATATTCTGGAGACCAAATTCCTCAAATAAAATGTATTCTATAAGCAAAGCATATTAGACCCATAAATAAACAAAAGGAAGAACCTCTCACATGCAAGTTGACTTCCAATCGTTGAATGCTCTTCCCAAAAAGCTCCTTTTAATTTTTTTTTATTGTTCATTCATCCATACATGTTTTCAAGGGGACATTATTTTACTTCTACACTTTTGGAGTCTTTTCAAGGAGCATTCATGGTCGTGAGTGGTATTACTCACGGTCTGACCTTGAAGCTTGAGGGAGTAAAATGCATATAAATAAAGAAGGATACACTCTTTTTTCCACTCTTGATTTTATATTCTCTTTTTATATTATTTTACCTTATTTTAAAATTTAATTTTAAATAATTAATTAAAACCCATTGACCTGGGCATGGTAAGAAAGGGTTTCATTTATTCTTCCAGCAAGTTACACTTGAGTCACATGTTTCTCTCCAATCATGGAGATAATATCAAAATTAAATTCCATCGACAACAAATCAAATTGAGAACTCAAATATTCTCTCTAAGTGGACTTAAGGAAAGGTTTTTAAAGGAAAAAAAATGTTATTTGATACCCACAATACACTTTGATGATGGGGTTTATTATGGCATAAAATAATATATTCATAATCCAAAATGAATACTTAAACTTAAACTAATGCACCTATCTTGAGTCTTAAAACATAATTTCAATATTGACCTCAAATCATATCCATGGATATCTAGAGTATCTTATTGCATATATAGATAACCTAGATAAAATAATAACCAATTACATCTATAATTCAATAAGAAAGTATATAAACAATGGACATAATTTAATACCATAAATTTTATTAATAAAGTTATTAATTATATGTTTAATATAATAATTATTATTATATTGGATTATACTTATATTACATCATGATTATATAGTTTGTATTATAATAATTTGGTAATTATGCATGTATCAATTAACAAGATTTGATTTTACTTTTCCTTCAACTTCAAATTCAAAATTCAAGGTACTTAACTTGTTGAGCTCATGCCATGTGGTTTCTTGTTACCCAAATTATAACAAGGTATCATTTTAATAAATTTATCATTATTTTTTTTTGGTTAAAGTAAGGCAAAGTGCAACGGGTGGCACAACTAGAGGCCACACTCCTTGTGATTTGGACTAGGGTAGCCTGAATAACAATCCAACGATATACCACTAAGGTGTCCTTACGAGACAACATTAAATATTAAGTTAATTATTTGAGATTCTACAATTTTAATGCTTTTTAAACTATGTTTTCTCTACCAGAAATTCCACTAGCATATTCTTTGTTAAGAGTTTTGAGTAAAGTTATAATTTTTTGCATCTATCTTATGTTTAGTTTTTCATTTTATTTTTTTGTGTTTATTATTTAATTTTTGGTCTTAGTTTCAAATTACTACTATTGAGACACAAAGAGGAGATGTATATCTTCCATTCTTTTAGCTAGGCCATGTGGATTGTTAACAAGCTTCTCTAAGGCCATGGCTTATATATTTAATATTCAATTTTAACCACATTAACATGAAAATAAACTATTGAATATTATAATATTAATATCTTTCTTCATCAATATTTTTTATACGTTATTATATTTTTATTCAATGTAGTATATATATATATATATATTTTGAATTTACATGGTGGAATCGGTAGCCGCCACGAATCCGAGCAGGCTGTCTAGCTTTTTATGGCTGCCACAGTATTCTGCACTGTCCGCCCCAGAAGCCGCCACACAGATATTCGTGCAGTCCGCCCCTATAACCACCATGCCACAATCATTTTAAACTTTTTACGCCGCTGAAAGCACCAGGAAAGGGACAAATGTTCAGTTCGACGAGGCCCAAGATTTGAACCTTGGACCTCCGTCCCCCTTATGGGGTTTGGATGAACCAATTGGTCTACACCTCGGACCTATTCAATGTAGTATATTATTTTAGCATTTATCTACTATTTCCTAAGTATCTTATTAGGATGCATACACTTTGAAGGTTAAAGATTACAACTATGTAATTTGTTATAAGCTAACACTAATAATCTAATGGAGACTAGGATAAGTAAGAAGGTGATGTTTTTTTGATGAATGTTTAATTTTCAATGAAGAATGTATTTGTCCAAATCTATGCATATCATGCTAGTTACATCTTATGATAGGTTTTTCTTTAGCAATTTTGTTTGATTATTATAACTGTGTTCATAGAAAATGTGTCATTTCATTGACATAAAAGATATGTTATAATTTCAATCTTTACAACTGCCCCTTGGACTACAATGAAGGTCTTCTAGTAAAGAATTCCTTTTTAGTCAAGTTTATGGCACCAAATATTTCTTTGACCACCTCGAGGGGGATGGGTTTATGCCTACCATCCATGGTTGAGCAAGTCCTCCAAACCTACACAACCACAACACATGTTAGTAGCACCTATAGACCTATCTAGATTAGATCTAGATTAATGAAAGAGTGAAAACAATTGAAAGTCTAATCTAGTACATTATAACTAAGCTAAAATAAGCTAAAAAAATCATAAAAACAAGTATACTTACGTCCATTTCTATTTTTCTAGATTTTTGGTATCTAAAACTGGTTCTTGGTGGGTACCATACCTTGGGGAACAATTATAATGATGAATTATACTACTCTATACGATTGGATATGTGTTGATCATAATATAATTTCATTTGGAGGGGACCTTCTACAAGCTATCAAGAAGTTGCCCTCCAAATTTAGTGGCTTTTGGAGTTTGGACCTACAAACTGTGATCTAAAAAATCAGGATGGTTATAGCTATAAATCATCCCTAGGGGGATGGTTATGTCAATTGTACCCATCTAGATAGTTAGCTCTAGCATGGCTTGACTAAAATTTCCTTCAAAGGAAATGTTCTTTTAGTTCCCAGGAAGCTCTAATCCGAGTCTGGTGGCCATCTGAGTCCAAACCTGCAAGTAATTCATAAAAGAAGGAGGTATAAAAATAGGCATGCAAAGGCATCCATGGGGATGAGCATAAAGGAGGGTTTGTATGCAAATGAGGGTTGGAATGATTTTGACATAGTTTTGGTAAACACTTGTATGATTCTTAAAAATGAAATAAATGACCTCCTATTTATAGAGTTTGGCCAAGGTTAGGGGGTGAGGTATCTTGTGATGTGGCCTATGAGGTGGAAGGGTGCACCATACCTCATAAATGGATTTGGATGGAGAAAGTCCTCACCCATCCATATGCAATAAATGGATATGGGTGCACCATACCTCATAAATGCATGGGGTGAAGAAAGTCCTCATCCTCTTTATGACATGTGGATGAAAAGTCTTTATGCCATTAATGCACATGGGTGAAGAAAGTCATCATCTATTTATTACATTGAATAAACATAGGGATGTGGAGAGTAGGGGGTAGAGTAGGCTAGGGTGAGGTGGAGCTCGGGTAGAGTCAAAAGGTAGACTAGGGTGAGGTGACCCTAGGCTAGGTTAGAGGGGTGGTCACATGGTGATCAAGGGCTACGTATAAGAGTGGACCTAGTAGGAAAAAGCGACTTAAGTGTATGAATAGTGTTTTAATGTAAATTAAGTATATTTTTGAGGGATTTTGTAAATTAAATAACCGTTAGCATTGTACAAGGGATAATATCATATTTTTAGGTGTCTGCATTTACTTCTTTTTGTATTGTGTTGTGTGTAAACACAATGGAGTGTAAAAACACATGACATCAGATTGATGGATGATTATGAGAAGCATGAGTTGATGATAGTTGATCATGGTTGACCATGGCTTTTGACATGTCACAATGATTATTGAGGGAGGAGACACAAGATTGTCTTAAATCATGAACAATGTGAGATACCCCAATTATGGAAGGGATGAATATCCTTGAAGCTTTACCTTTGACATATTATTGAGATCATTTGATTTAGTAAGCTGACCAACCATAGGTAGGTATCCTTAGGATGCTACAATTGGTCGTAAGTGGTCTTAAGTTTACATATCGATGTAACAAGTATGTGAGTAATCATACAAATATTGGCATGGAGTGTATTTTTAACTTTTGATGCTTAACTCTTAATGTAAATAACCACATAATCAAATATAAAGTTGCAATATAAAATACTCAATAACAACACTTATTTATTCCAACATAACTCACAAATAACTTCATAAATAACTCATAAAACGAACCCTAATAAATTCTCTCAAAAATAGTAAACTGATATAGAATAAAGGTCACATACATCCTCTCTTATTACAATACTTAGATATATAATATATTATGACTCTTCATATGAAGTACTCTTGGCCTTCACTCTTATATAAGACTCTTCACTTTTCTATTCTAATGACACATGTGCACTCTTACATAATGGACACTTGTGCACATTTATGCTCACCACACTTGCACACTCAATTACATGACACTTGTGCATTTCCTGCACATTATTACATTACATAAAATATTTACTCACACTCTAATCTAGAACACACTCCTAATCTAATGATGTATCCAAGGTGGTACATTAACATGTACCAAATAATGTAATATACTCCAACATGTACCAAATTTGATTGATTTAGAGTTTTTTTTGGTAGGTAAGATACTATAGAATTAATACCGAGTTTTACAGGTTGACCCAAAACCTTTTACAAAAATCAGCCTAGGGTTGTTGATGAACATATCCTTACTAAGGATCCTATATATGTAAAATCTACATGCCACCAAAGCCATTACATTCGGTAAGACACATAGCCTGTTATCAAAAAGAAACTTCCTATACAAAATTTTGGGTATACCCCGAGAATAGCTTGTTGATTGAATTAGAGTTTGAATTGAGAAAAGAAATTTTGCTTTTCACCCCAGTAGAGGAGGGCTTGTGATAGTCTTAGGTAAAGTTCTTAGACAAACGTGATTCTAAGATCGAGTGTTTTAATATTGATTATGTTCAAGAAACATTGATGGGTAATGTCTAACCCCTCAAGCATTGAGTTGATATATGAAGAAGCATAACACAATAGTGAAACACTTGATAAAAATCTCGTTGCACAACCATAGAGTAAAAATGATTGAAGAAAATGGTAAACTTTGACGGTCAAACTCAGACCATATAGAGACATATGATTACCAATTGTATGGACTTGTACGATAATTGATCACACGAACCTATAGGGTCATTGACCATACAGACCTATGGTCAAATATTGATGTGACCCATGTACATTTTTTTTGCATTTTGGAGGACCAAATGATGTCAGAATATAGGTAAACCTATACTCGTTGAAAAGCTCTTTTCAAGCCTAATCCAATGGTGGTATTTTTGGAAAATTTGATGAGATAAAAGTTGGATCAAAGATAAAATTACTTTTTGAAGCGACAAATGCTTAATTTTAGGTCTTTTAAAGGTAAATTTGGCTTGGTTGGTTAGAGGATCGATATATAAGAGTGAATTTATGAAATTGATGAAAAATGGGCTAATTTTTAGTGTTTACAGAGACGATGGATAGAAGGAGAATGGAAAAAATCGAAGGAAGCAACAAAAATGAGTCTATGTTTGGTGTGGTAGATCTGCCATGATTTTTGCATTATTTTTTTGATAATATGAGGCTAATGATGTATATGGATATGTGATGGACTATATTTTATTCTTTGATGATATAGATACATGATAATTATATAGTTGATATGACATGATATGATGTATGTATGGTGTAACGTAGGAGTTACATATGATATGTAGGATGATACAGTGTAGATTTGATAGGATGCTTCATAAATTTTCAGGGTTTTTTTTTTTTAGTTTTGATTTTTAAATATTTTTGATGTTTTTGACTTTTGAGTGAGTTTTATAAATTTTTGATTTTGTGACTTTTGTGTTTTTTGGATGAATGTATGATGATGAGATAGACATGACATGTTAGATGATATGGATGCTCTATGCTTATGTGATGGATGATGAGTCCTCTATTGATTTGCATGGTTTAGACTCATATGTGTTGGTTTAATCAATTTTTGGATGTGTATGTGAATTTCACAATCACAAATGATTTAATTAATCAATGAAAAGTTAACAATCACAATAGACACATTAACACAATGTAATACAAGATAAAATTGTGTTAATATGATGAATGCAATGCTAATAATGATCATGGGTAGACTAGTAGGGACAATGAATATATCATGAACCTAATGACAATGAATATATACAATGATCAATTAGATCTTGTACCAGGTGTTGAAGGAGCAACAATAATTGATGTCATGCCCATATTGATGATGGTAGACACAAAATTGGTGTTTGTTGTACCATTTTGGTTTCACCTACTTTGGATCTTCTAGTCAAACAATAGGCAAGATGATTACTTTTGCATTGAACAAATTTTGAAAGACTTTGGATAATGGTTTAGAAAGGGGAGTCCAATTGCGAGGTGGACAATGAGGATATAGAGGTTCAATGATAGGCTGGATAGGTGGCAGTGGAGGGAAAACCTTCTTAAGGTGTTGATAGCCCTAACATCGTGGTTGAGTATTTTGTTGGGGTGGATTTGCTATAGTACTCATCATGACCAAATTATAAGTGGGATTCATAGCCACTCGATTATAGCTCAAGATTTTTGAGTCGATCTAGGATGTGCTACATGTCAATTGAAGGAGAAGTTAGGGTTGTGAAGATGGGGTTAACAAGTATGACAACAAGGGAAGGTGTAATTTGATAGGGGTAGGTATATTAATAGGGGTAAGGTGGAGGAGGCTATAGAATAAAAGTTTCACGAGTCACATGGGATGGAGAATGGGGTGGAAGATATGGTGTTGGACAAAAAAGTGAATAAAAAGGGGCTTAACAAAGAGGTTGGCGATAGGGTGTAGATCGATGTAGGGAGGATGAAGTGGTCCCTTCGCTAGGACTTATAGGTGGAACATTACAAGTGGCCTAATGCATTAGGCCTTGATCATAGGATGAAAGCGCATACTGCAACATGCCACTCAGGCATGGGTTTTGAAAAGGGGAAAAATGACTCCCAGGTTTGCAACCGCTATAGAATATTGACCCATTACTACTCCTATTTCCATTATCGCTACCAGGTCCTAGCTTGTTCCTGCTCACCATCAAAATAATAAATATAGTTGGCTTGTATTATAAAGCTCAAACTTGCTATCATTGAAGCTAAAAGCTTAGATCTACCATCGCCTAAGCCAAAGCTTAGATCTATCAAATCCAAAGCTCAAATCCCTCATTATCAAAACTAAAGCTCAGATCTATCACCACTAAAACCAAAGCTCAGGCATGTTACCATCCGATGGTTGTTTGTATTTTCTTTACTTTACATATTTAATTAAGAAGATATTAACACCCAATACAATACATACAATACAATGGTAAAATATATTATTAATAATATTTTAAGTAGACATGTAATTTCAATTATTAATAACTTTAAAATGTTCTTGTATCATTCATTTGTTTTAATGAAGAATTTGCAAAATTTATATTCAATGGTCTCCACGTCCGCTTTAAATATATTACATGCAACACTTCATAAGTTTTAAATTTAAAATTTCAATGTATTCTTTCACAAAGTAAAATTATAATACAACAATCATTATAAACTAAAAACAATGTTCATGTTCATTTATTACATGTAACTTACAATGTATTCTTTCTCAAAGTAAAATTATAACACAACAATCATTATAAACTAAAAACAATGTTTATGTTCAATTATTACATGTAACTTTATAAGTTTTAAATTTAAAATTTTAAAATATTCTTTCACAAAATAAAATTATAGTACAACAATTATAATAAACTAAAAATATAAATAATAAATTACTATGCAAAAGTAATAACCAAATTTCAAAATATTCTTTCACAAAATAAAATTATAGTACAACAATTATAATAAACTAAAAATATAAATAATAAATTACTATGCAAAAGTAATAACCATAACCATTCCTTTCAGATTTAATAACCTCGATGTTTTCTTTTAGACATATTATGAAAATCAAAAGGTATTTGACTAGACTTAATAATTTATTTTTTTAAAAATAGGGGATACCAATTTTTTTATGTGAATTCCTTCTAGATAATGGTATATGTGGATGGGATGGGATGGGACGGACGCGACGTGACGCGACGTGACGGTATTGCTGATCACCTAAAAGCGGCCTTTAAGATTTCTTTTTAAATTAAAAGTTTTGTCCATATTTATAGCGCAAGTGGAAAATGCGGGCCTGACCCTATTGAATGAGAGGTTCATGGTTCAAACTTCTGCGATGTGAAAGGAACATAAAAAAATCTATTGTAGCTTTCCTCTAGATGGTGGTATATTTAGATGGGATGACATTTCCATCCACCTAAGAGCGGCTCTTGAGGTTTCTTTCTAAAAACCTATTTTTTTTTTTGGCTAGGAGGATACTTCTGCGATGTGAAAGGAACACAAAAAAATCTATTGTAGCTTTCCTCTAGATGGTGGTATATTTAGATGGATGACATTTCCACCCACCTAAGAGCGGTTCTTGAGGTTTCTTTCTAACCTATTTTTTTTTTTGGCTAGGAGGATACTGCTCAACCCTATGCATAGGTTTGTAGGAGTTTATCACACTATGCATTTAATTTTTACATTACCCATTTAATTTTAGAGTCCAATGCAACAGTTCGAGCTTTAGCTCTTCTTCAAAAAAATCTACAAAATAATCCAAGGTTTAAACCACAATGCTCTTGAGGTTTCTTTCTAACCTAAACATTTTTGGCTAGGAGGAAATTGCTCAAACTTATGCTTAGGTTCGTAGGGGTTTATCACACTACCCATTTAATTTTTACATTACCCATTTAATTTTAGAGTCCAGTGCAATGGTTCGAGCTTTAACTCTTCTTCAAAAATATCAAAGGTTCAAACTACGTGGGCGAATGTATGAAAGGTGAATATGTATTATAGGGTTTCTCACACTAACCTAAAAAAAATATCAATAATAAATTATACTTTACAAATAAAAAATATCAACAATAAATTATACTTTACAAAAATAATAACACAATTCAAACCGTGACGTGGAGGGGGTGAGTGTGTGTTAAATTCCCTATTGTTAAGTATAGCTCTCAACTTTAAGAGGGTTCATGTGGAAGGAGATTGCTCAACCCCATACAATTTTTTCACAATAACCAAATAAAAATAAAATAATAACACAATAATTTCTTTTAAATATAATAAACTTATATGACCCTTAGGTTTTCCTTTACACCCGTATTAAATTAAAAAAACCAAAAAAAATATTTGATCAACATGAATATCCTTAATTTTTAGGTACCCACCTTTGCCCAATACATAAGGGAAATGACAATACTTTACATACCCACCTTTGTCCAATACTGAATGGGTAATAATACCTTTGTCTAATATGTGAATGGATAACACTTTTGTTTTTTATATACTTATCTTTTTTTAATATGAAAATGAAAATGGGTAACATTTTTATTTTCTTGTTTGTAGATATTTAATACTAGTTAATCTGTGGTTTGAATCTGAATTTTCTTAAAGAAATCCCAAAACCTTTATTATTAAGTTGTTTTATAACTTTAAGATTTTATTATGCAAGATTTACACTGTAATCCTTTTTGTAAATTGAACTTAAGTTTTCATTAGAAAAACCTAATACTTTAACAATTATAATGTCCTTAGGGGAACTGCAAGATTTACACTACTAATTTTAAAGGTTTTGAAAATATGCTTGTGAAGAGTGAAAAGAACATTCCACATTTGCTTATAAAGCCTTCTTTTTATTACTTCTATTTTATTAATTAATTTTTTTCCCTTAAAAATCTTTATAAATGAATAAAAACAAGGTCAAGGAAATCTTATTTTTTAAGATTTAATCTGGACAGTTCATTGGTTAAGGAACCTATCCTTTATAAAAAAAACTTTAAAATAAAACTAAAATTAAATTAAACTTAAATCCTTAAAATAAAAATTCAAATTTAATCAAAAGTTAAAATCTTTTCTAATCTCTCATGACGTCAAGTCAGAGTCTATGAATCTCTTTATCGATTTCAACGTGAATCCTGGCAAGCACAAGAAAGAAGCAACGCTACAACGCGTTCCATTTTCAATTAGTGAAGTTCTCCTATAATGGAAGTGAATGGAAGGTCTAAACTCGTTCTCTTAAGTTATTTAAGAGAAGAATTCCAACAATAATTAACTTCAATAAAAACAACGTGAAGTATCATGAATCTTGAATCCTGCACTTACCGCACTTGAACAATAATTTTTTTATATTTTTTGTTGAGTAAATATTTCTTATACATACATATTCGCTCTGGGAATTAAACTCAGAATTACATCATATAATATAAATAACGTCCTTACCATAAACACATCAACGGATAATTTGTTTATATTTTATAGGATAATTTGTTTATATTTTATATAGAGTAAAAGGCTTTTGTTCCGGTTCAATTCTATTTAGTCGAATTGTTGGTTTGAAAATTTTAATACACAGTATCAGACAGATGTTCGTTTTGAACTTCGAGCTTTTTTAAAAAGTCGATTCCGTTCTCATTCCAATAAGCTCATGGCATAACACCGTTGGATGAAATCTTAAACTAATTTACTTTGTCTAATTATAAATTAGAAAAGATTATTCGTTTAGATGGTCTTCTGTTTTTAGCTGGGAAGGCACACATGAGTAAGGCTTTTTGTTGGACAGGCCTTTCTGGTCAAGCGCTTTCACTGAAATTCTTTTCTATCACAAGGAAACGAAAGAGTGAAGTGGAGTGGGGTTTTCAATATTTAAAAAATTCTAAGTTACATAAGAAGATCTTATTAAAAGTTGTTTATTTAATGTATTATCTTGTTAGGATTATGTGCAACTCTTCTCCTTTGGAAGTCTTAAACATGTTATTTAAAATTTTATGGAACTAAATTTTAATATAGGAATATGTTATTGTAAATAAAAACAGTATTAGAAACGGTTTACGCGGGGATACACAAAAAATTGAGGTAATCAGGGGTATACTCGGATGGCACAAGCTTCGTGGATTAGAAAGTACTGATCCCCACCGGCGGAGAAAGGTTTTCCTTAACATAAGGTTTTGGTTTTTGTTTTGTAGCTTAAGTGGAGAAGGCCAACCTCGCCTTATTGAACAATTGTTGAACAAGAAGTCCATGGTTCAAACCTCAAAGGTTGTGTGTTAAATTCCTTATTGATAAGCATAGCTCTCGACTTTAGGAGGGGTCATGGTTGGAAAGGGACTGCTCAGCCCTGTGCTTTGGTCGTAGGATGGTTGAAAAGGGACTGCTCAGTCCTGTGCGTTGGTCGTAGGAGTTTCTCACACTAACCTATAATTTTTTGGCTAGGTGGATTGGTAAGTTCTTGTCTCGCCAGACATTAGTCCCCTTCACAGCAAGCGGAATAGGTTAGTGGAAGTAGCCCCTGTGATTTAAACCTGCACTTATCAAACCCAAAAAAACGAAAGCAAAAAAGACCAACTACCCCACACATACAACTACTAGATGTTAATAAAAAATAAGAAAGAAATCTACCTGAGAGGTTGAAGCAGTGTGCATTTCACGTGTTATGCACGTCTTGTGGGGGGACAAAGCATGTCTCACACAATCCAGGGTGTTGACCTTGCAAATCCTTTTCACACGAGCTCAACTCTCATTCAGTTTTTATGTCCATTGCTTCCGGACTTTC